>CM076993.1:12400000-13000000 GCA_039090855.1 Macrothele yani
TGCAGGACCTGTCAAGCGGCCACGTTTCAACAGGACAATGTGCGCCCGCATGTGGCACACATCGCGCAACAATTCTTCACGGCCCACCAGGTGTCACTGCTGCCGGGGCCGGCCTGTTCTCCCGATATGTCGCCCATCGAACACGTCTGGTTGCTGATTGGCAACCGAGTGGCCCAGCAAGCACCACGCGCGGCTACGCCTGATGAACTGTGGCAACATGTGGTAGCAGCCTGGACCGACATACCCCAAGCTCACATCCAAAGCTTCTTTCGTTCGATTCCGCGGCGTGTAGCGGCTGTTATTGCCAGCCATGGGGGCCACACGAACTATTGACGCCTGCATGTTCCGCAAGTCGCACGGGCCTGTAAGCTCAATCGTTTCATCTTTGTATCTGTTGTTATGTGTCCAGTAAATCCGGCTTTACTATCTCGTGTCTTTCTTGGTGTTACATTTTGGGTGGTCAGCAGTGTAATAAAGCGAATTTTGAAAGAGTCTGAGATACGTACTGCGGCATCACCAGACATCGTCTCTGTTGCCACTTCGGATTTCCGAAATGTTCTCGGACTTCTCGAATGACTTAATAATAAGAAACATCATAAAAAAATTATTTACAAAATAACAATTAGATAATTATTATTTTGTGAATAAAGCAATTATTTTTTGTCAAATAGCTTTCTCGAATATAATAAATGTAATAACAATTTTGAAGCTCTCTCACTTCCTTGTGAAAAAACACAGTCAAAAAGCAAAATAACTTCCCTAAACGGCAGAGAGAGGATACAGGGTGTGCAGCAGAATTTCTGGCAGCACTAGACGTATAATGGTTTGCTCGCTAGCAGCAGCAAATTAAGCAATCTCCTCAGAAGATAAGAAATACGTATTTAGTGCGCATGCGCTAGGAGGAAGCAATATGGCTCCTTCTTATCTATCATAAAAAAACTCAAACACAAGTGATGTGAGAACAGAACAGCTGCATGCACTCTATACGTAGTAACAAACTCCGCTTAAGGAAGAAGAATTATGTCAAGAACTATTATTGTAATTTTGAGAAGAGAAAGACTAATGCAAAATAAATATGTGCAGTAGTACAGATATTAATAGATATTTAGAAAAATTGTGATACTGATTTCAGAAGTACACTGGGTGTAAAGTACTTGCTGTACATACCCGTACACTCGGCACTAATACCACGATATACGGCGCCAGGACGAACAGATTTTCTGTCACTGAATGTTTGGGTCCCAGTCTTACAGGACACTGTACTTTTAGCTCGCTTTTTGTAAAAAAAGATCGTGTTTATGTTGCCTGTTAGCCCGCCCTTCCGTCTATCTGTGAACACCATATCTCTGCAGCTATTAGTCCGATTTGAAAAATTCTTTCTGCACCGAATACAGCTCCGAATGGGAAATGTTTTGCATGTATTTCTAATGTTTCGTAAAAATCGGTTTGTCTACTAGGGGGTGTAACTGCTTCTGATGTATTTGCTGCATAATCTGAGCTTCTAAAATCTTGGTAGAAAAATTTCTTCCGTGAACTGATAGCACTCACGTCGATATACCTTTTCGGAATATTTTCTTCTCAAAGTAATGCATGGGTTCTCCGCCAGGGGCGTAGGGGTATATCTTATTTTTGCTAATATCTCTGCTTCTGAGAGTCCGATTCGAAAAATTCCTTCTTTGTTGAATAGCGTTTCTGGTGCAAAATGTTGTTCATATAATTTAAAAAATTTCAAGTAATTCATAAACTTTCCGCTAGGGGCCGTGGAGGTTAGTTGTATTTCCTCCGATATATCTGCTTCTAAATCTTCGATTTGAAAATTCCTTCCTGTGTCGGATACAGCTCCTCATGGGAAATGTTTTGCATATAATATCTAATATTTGGTAAGAATGGTTTGGCCACCAAGGGGCGTAAGAGTTTATTTCTTCTTCTGAAGTATCTGCAGCAAAATCTGAGCTCCTGAAAACCGGACTGAAAAAATTATTTCGTGGACCAATACCGATCACATCGAATAACCTTAAAATAATGCGTAGTTTTCCCACCAGGAGGCGTACATGCATATCTTATTTTTGTCGATATCTCTGCTTCTGTGTGTCCGATTTGAAATTTTTTTCTTCATTTGAGAGCGTTTCCGTTGCGAAATGTCTCTCATATAATTTCAAATTTTTCTTAACGCACAAGTCTGCTGCCAGAGAACGTAAATTCACGTTTCCGTTTACAACAATATCTGCGGCTAAAAATCCGATTTAAAAACTTCTTACTTTCTTCTGATACTACAAACTATGTAAACCCTGTGTGCATATTTCTTTCCAAAATATTGCACAATTTTGCCACTGGGGCGTCAAATAATCTGTTTTTCTTAATATTTCTGCTTCTAGATGTGGATTAAAAAATTCTTTCAGCATCGGATGCCATTTACCTTGTACACTTTTGGTTAGTATATGAGGAATTTTGTAGTTCACAGTTCTGTCGGTAGGTGGTGTTCGTGTATTTCAGTTTGCCGCTGTATCGCCGCTTCTAAATATCCTATTGAGAAATTTCTTCTTTAGTGTATGTTATTCGCTACAACAGAGATGTTGAGCATTATCCTCTTTAAATAATGCAAATATTTTCCTCTAGTGGCGTAAAGGTCGAACCCTTTTTTTCTTCTTTCGCTATCTCTGCTTCTAGGAGACGTATTTGAAAAGTTCTTTTTCCTTAGCATAGCTTTTTTCATGAAGAATATTTTTCGCCTGTTTTAAACTTTTCCATTATGCAAAATTCTTCCGCTAGCAGGCGTAGATTTATAATATGTCTCCTTCTATATTTCTTCTTTTAACTGTTCGATTTAGAAATCTCTTTGTTTGTGATACCTTCCTTGTACTATGAGAAACCTATTGTGCGCCATTTGTTAATCTTCGTAACATGCTTTTTAGCCGCTGGTGGAACTTAGTCGCTGTTTCTATTTCTGGATGTTTTATCGATCGTAGAAACCGGTTGATTGTTTTCCTAACAGGACTTTCGATAGCTTTGATAAATTTAATTCACCTCAGAACGGATTCAAAAGATGTGCTCGTTACAACCGAAAATTCGTTGTCATCTTTCTTGATTCTTGCTGCACTTGTTCCTTCCCGTTCCTAAATCCAGTGACTAGAACGGAAAGAACTGCACTAGTTCTTTCCTGTTCCTAAATCCAGTGACTCTAAATAAGAGGCAGATGACTCCTCATAACTTCCATAACTTTAGATATTCATAGCAATGATTAACAATAAAGAAAAGTACGATTTCCAGATCTATAACCCTCCATAAATACGAATTCTAAGATCTATAACTTTCCATCTTGATGGCACTCTCAAAGGGAACGATTTCCGAAACTCCTACTTCGAAACACTGTTATCGCAAACTGCTTCAGCATATGCCGATCCCATGCGCGGAGCTCTAGTTTCACGACACTGTTTTAATAATATAGTCAAATCATCAATTTTGTAGATTTAACTTCCGTCTTTATTATGAGAAGTTCCAACGAACAGAGACGTCGCACGGTCGTAAAATCGATATCTTGAATACGTTTGGAACGAAACAGACAAGAGCTTTTATTCGTGCATTAATAATTCTTTGCCCTCAAGTGAACTGCTCGAAAGAATTTACGATCTTCACGAACATTTTACTGTTGCTAAACAGTGTGTGTTAAATTTTTCGTAGAAATGAGTGCAAAATAATTCATGAGATTGCTTCCAAGTGAACGCGCTGAATTTTTATTCAGCTGTTTACCATATCGCTGATTCTCCAATTTTCTTATATCTCATTTAGTCGAAGAGAAGTTCGGGAAAAACACACGAGCAAACATAAGCTTTTCTCATAATTATTCAGCAGTCTTTCTGCAATTATTGAGAAAATACATAGTTTAAATCTTTGCAAAATATTTGAATCTTATTAGCAGACGCCGAACAAAGCTGAAAATTTTTGTCTGTTCAAACCGAAATTATTTTAAATCCCGGAACAAATTTAAAGTAATTTGCAATACTCTTGCGAGAATTTTTAGTACGTCTTTTGGGGAGAAGATACGTGCTTATCATTTGTGCCGAATCGTATGGGGACGGGTCTCCCTCAATTACTTTTATTTTGGATTTAGTTTATCACTCAACATATCATCACCAACATTGTCAACTGAAGATAAGCCATTTAGTACTGCTTCAGTAAAGATGTATTATTTATATCGTATAATTATTTTTCTATTTTTTATAGGGGGTTCACGTGCTCTTGTGCTCTTATGGACGAGCCGCTACTGCATACAATAGAGACCATACAAGACGAATTCAAGCAGTATTAAGAGCAAAAAATGGCCCAACTACGTACTAACCAGGTGGCCATAATATTTTGGCCACTCAGTATGTGTGTGTGTGTGTGAGTGTGTGTGTGTGTGTGTGTATCATCATCATCATTGCCAAACATTATCAATCCACTGTTGGATGAAGGTCTCCCCAAGTTTCTTCCACAACTGTCTGTCTTGAGCCACTCTCCACCATGTTACTCCGGCATACTTTCGAATTTCATCGATCCATCTCCCGTGCGGTCTTTGTCTGTCCCTTGGAATCCAGTTTAGAATTTCGGATGTCAATCGGCGGTCCGTTCTTCTGGCAACATGCCAAGCCCATTGCCATTTCAGGGATTTTATTCTGTTCATGATGTCTTCCACTTTTGTCATTTTCCTTATCCACGAACGAGTTCTTCACGAAATCAACTTATTGGGGGGGGTCCATAACTCACCACGCTGGCCAAGCGGGTTGTTGGGTGTGGGATAGCATTTCCTCTAATCCCGGTGGTATAGTTATACCGCTATGTGCCGGTCGTCAAAGCCTATTTAGGGGGAAAGGATGCACCACGAGATGGCGAGGTTGACATTTGTCAAGGAGAGGCTATATTATGTTCCGCATCACCTGACCTTGCACATATATATAATTCTTATATGAAAAATAATTATGTATATCTACTGTGTTTATTTTTATAACACAGACACACATACATACACTGATTTTTTGAAATATTTCGATTTACATAACAGCCATATCCGTCTCCCCAAATTGTGTGACAAGTGTACGCCCATGGTGCTTATAGGAGCACTTTGCCTATTCGTCTTTCCATCTATCTGTACGCTCATACCTTAGTTCGACATGACGCATTGTTTCTTCATTGGAACACTTGAAATTTGTGAACGCTATCCATTCATTTTGATGTTTCCCCAAAAGGAAGCGAAAATGTGGATGCTTTTGTTGGTATCGTGTCCTTACAACTACGGTCTCACACCTGCGTGCGTCTGTCCGTTTGCGAACGTGTTGCCTTGGAAACCGAGCTGCTAGCTGCGGGGAATGCTGGGACGACCCCTGGACGTAATTGTATGGCGTCAGTTTTCGATTGTTGTTGTCCTAAAAGGAACATTTGAATTGTTATTTATAAAAGAAGTTTTTCTTTGTGTGTGTTTTGTGTTGTGCCAAAGTGTGTGAAAGCCAGGATGCCATCTGTTATATAAGGATATAAATCACGGTAAGTTTAAGACCGTTTAAAGAGTGCAAATACATAAAAACGCCGTAACATAAAATGGAGACAATCCGTGTTGATCAAGAACCCTTTTCTCCTATGATTAATGTATTCTTAATTTCGTCACCAGTGAAACAAAAGTTAGTTTTTTTATCATCGTATGAATATTGAGGAATAAATAACTAGAGAAAAGTATCTCAAACGTAACAGTGATATTTCTGAAGTCTCGATTATGAATACATATGTACCGTTTGCGATCAAATTCTACTTCAAATAATTTACCGTTTTTCCATTAGAACGCACGTATATGCATGATCCACTTTTTTCTGTATTTCCATTTCCAAAAATACGATTGCAACGATTCTTTAGCGCCGTATAGCGTCAACTATGAAGAATATTTTGCACATGTTATCTGCATTTTCACAACGAACACTCTTGCTACAAGAAGGTATTAGCGCATATTTGAACTTCCAAAAGGTTTAGGTGCTTCTAAAATCCCGACGGAAAAAGTTCTTTTTTTGTGCACATATCACTCAGCAGCATATTTTATGCGTGTATTTTGTTCAAAACAATGTAGTTACCTAGCTGGATGGTATAAAACAAAAATTTTATGTCCATCGCTATCTGTAGTTCTAAAAGTCACAAAATCGCTTTGTGTTGGATATCTCTCTGTAAGGAGGATATTTTTGCTTGAATTTACGCAGTTTCGCTCCTAGGTGTCGTGAGTGCGCATAATCCTTTAAAAAAACTTTCATTTAATGTCATACTGGATGTCATCTACTGCAGTGATGAAGACTATACAACGATGCGCCATTACATCATGACCACCGCCATCATGACCACCGCCAGAGAAATGACCGCGCCTGGAGACCGAACAGTTGCGCAGGTAAAGTTCACAGAGAAGTATGTATACAACCCGAGGACTGTCTTTCAGTTAGTAGAGTGTTAGGAGTCTGAATGGGAAAAGCTGCCGATTCATGATAGTTTGATAAAGGACAAATTGTGATAGCACGGCGTCTCGAAACTGCGATCTCGGACACGGCGCGGCTTGTTGGTTGTTCACGTGCCGCTGTAGTGAACGTACGTATCAAAAGTGGGGCACAGATGGCCAAGCGATGAACCGTTGTCCAGCCGTGTGTCTTGCGCAGCTCATTGATGCCAGAGGTGAGCGAAGACTGTTCCGCATTGTTCACAGCTACCGCAGGGCCACAGTGCGACAAATCCCCCGGAGCTACAACAGTGGTGATTAAGGCAATGTGTCACAGCATAAAGTTCATCTTTGCGCATGGACCTTCCTAGCCGAAGACCCAGCGGTGTCACCACACTCACTGCACGTCATCGCCAACAACGCATGAAATAGGCCCAAGATAATCGAGATTGGACTATAGATGATTGGAAGAAAGTGGCCTGGTCTGACAAGTCAAGATTCCTGGTACATCACGTATAGATGGCCGAGCGCGAACACGCTGATTACCAAAGGAAGCTATGGCATCTGAATGTACTGTTGGATGAAAACAGGCCTCCGGCGGCGGCGGTGTTATGTTGTGGGCGATGTTTTCTTGGGGCACTATAGGCTCCATTATCCCAACAGCACAATCCCTGACAGCTGTCAGGTATCTGAACATCGTTGCGGACCAAGTTCACACATTCATGGCAAACGTGTTCCCTGCTGGTGATGAACATTACCAACAGGATAATGTGCCATGCCACACTGCCAGAATCGTCAAACAGTGGTTCGAGGAACATGCTGGTGACTTTCTGTTAATGTCCTGGCCTCCAAATTCACCTGACATGAACCCAATCGAACATTTGTGGTTCGACTGGGAAAAGCGGGTTCGCACTAAATCACCACCACCCTGAAATGTACGGGAACTGCAGGACATGCTGTTGACATTATGGTACCAGATACCCCAGGATACCTATCGCCACCTCATCGAATGGGTGCCTCGCCGAGTGGCCGCTGTATTGCGGGCTAAAGCGGGTCCTACGGCTTATTAGGTAGATGGTCATAATGCAATGGCTCATCGCTGTACATTGCTCACTTCAAGTAATGCGCATTTTCCTCGCTAGCGGCGGATGTGCATATTCTGTTTTCCCTTCTATATCGGCTTCCAAATGTCCTATTTGTAAACTTCTTTTCCATCGAACAGCTTCCATGATGAGTGATGTTTTGGTTAAATTTTCTGCGTTTTCCTGATGTCCAAATCTGTCGCTTCGGGCGCAAGTCTATATTTCCATTTGCAAGAGCTCGCAAGACTTAATTTACAAAACTGCGATCGTTAAACAATATTTTTTATTTAGATACCTCTGAGTGTGTGGAACCATTTACACACACATCTTCTCACTCAAATACTTTCTTCCAATACACGAACGACTTACTTTTTGTATGCATATATCTTTAGCTGTATCTTTTGTTACATTACTTCTTTATCTGCTGATAACTTCCAAACGTTCTGGTGGTTGAGTGGTCAAAGCTGTGGTCTTCCGTATAACAGTTCGAACTGAACCCGGTCTCGATCCCAGGATGAGACCTCGATGCGTCAGTCTCATGGCGCTGCATTTCCTAGAATCGTTGTCTAGAGATGAGCGATGTTTTTAACGCACAAGGGGATTGATAGAACCCAAGCCCTTCCCAAAGGAAACAATATGACACTGAATTTCGGTTGTAATGTGCACGTCTTTTGAATCCTTTCTGACAGGAAAAAATAATTTAAAGCAAATATTTTTTTTTATCTAAATTTTCAGCAAAAAAGGAAGTACACTTATACCACCTACGAAAAAACTGCAAACTTAAAATACTCAAGGTGAGCGGAATTATTCATAATCAATAAATCCGGTTACAAAAACACAAAAATTAAAAACAAAAAATCAGCCAGATTTCTTCAATCGGTAAAACATCCACAAACAGAAATAGCTGCTTACTCCTACCAGCGGCTGATAAGTGTGTTACGAAGATTAATGAACTTTGCACGAAACATTTCTCATAGTGGAAGATATCAGAGACTAAGGAATTTTCAAATCAAACAGTTAAAAGAAGAGGTATAGATGAAAACATATAATTTTATACCCCATCGCGTAAAAGCTGCATGGTACGTAAAGAAGGAAATGGGTGCAAAATAATTGTCATAATAAAGTCCATCTAACGGAAGGAGTTTTTTTATAAGAAATTTTTAAAATCGAATAAACTCTTTTACAATTAAAAATATACGCTAACGCTCCCTGGCGGAAGAATTTTGAATAATGGAAAAGTAGAAAATATTAAAAATATTCAAATTTTTCACATTTTTAAATAGAAAATATTCATAGCAAAAGCTACATATACTAATGAAAAAAATTTAAATTACGTTTTCTATAAACAAAAATAGTGATATAAAGGTTTTACCACTTACGCCCTTAGCGGGAAAACTGTGAGGATTTAGAGGGGAAAAAATACCAAAATGCTCCTCATCTTTACCGTAGCGGATGGCATACAGAGGAAAAATGAAAGATTTCAATAGTATACCTAGAAATGGAGATACCGTTGCAAACACACATATTGCTTAATAACACAGCCTAGCGCCAGAACTGTGAACTACAAAAACTCACGACTAAATGCAGATTGTTCCACAAGATGAATAATTATTCTATTCGGCGTTAAAAAATTTTTTAATCGAGCTTCTAACAGCAGAGATATCGAGAAAAACCGATTAAACATTTGCGCCCTCTAACGAACAAATTGGGCATTATTTCGGGCAAAAAATGAACACAAAATGTTTTCGTAGTTAGTAGTGCATAACTAAGAAAGGAATTTTAATAAGCAGGGCTTGAAAAATACCTGAAAAGTTACATGCCCAGCTGCTGGGCATGTGCCGAAATTATTTACCTGCCCGGTAGTAAATGCTGAATGCCCACTAAAATTAGTCTTTTAAGATAACAAAGCAGAACCCTCATTTTTTTTAAGTTAAAAAATATGGTGAACTTTTTCTATGTGTTTTGCATTTCCATTTTAAGGTTCTGTATTTAAAATGTTTAATGCACAAAAGCGTGTATCTCTAGTTCTAAGACTATGATGATATTGGTGTTTAAGAAATTTAGTGAATCTGCCATGTTCTTTTTGTTGAAGTTTTCTCCCTTTGTCACTAAACGCCGCCGGAGGCTAGTTCCATCAGAGGCATTCATTCCATGGCTGACTATAAACAGCACTTGGAGCAAAACTACATATACATAGTTTCAATTTTCAGACCTAGAGCATAATATATTTAAAGAAGTGATGTTCTTCTGTCCTTGGAACTCAGTAACAATAATACAGCTTCCGGTCATTAGCAGTGAAATGTATCACAACATGCAACGACTGTGTTTTTTCTTGTAGTAGGAAATTCTATTCCAAACATTTTCGTTTTTTAAATTTAGTTGCCTGAACCGGACAACTAAATTGTTTTTTTTTATTTGCCCAGGCCAATAATTTGCATGCCCCGGGCATCTCGGGCATGGGTACTTTTCAAGTCCTGATAGGGCTTTTAGAAGCTCATATATTGCTGTAAAACGAAACGTGCGCTTATGCTCTCCAGTGGCGAACTTGTGCGTTAAAAAAAATTTGAAATTATATACAAAACATTCAGCACAAGGATATATCTCCGACGAAGAATTTTTCAAATCGGATTGTTAAAAGCATATAAAAAGAAATGCGGAAAAACGGTGCATTATTTTAAGTAGAAAATAAATATACTCAAACGTCTTCCCTGGTGAGTGGTATCCGACTCCAAATTCTTCCAATCTAGTTTTCAGAAGCGCAGATATTGCTGCAAATACATCACAAACTTAAATATACACTTACGCCCCTAGTGACGACAGTTCTTTATCGAAAATTAGAAATATATGCAAAGAATTTCACTCCAGGAACGGTACCTGATGCAATTTTTTTCCAAATCGGACTTTTAGAAGCAGGGATATTGGGTAAAAACGCAATTTACCTTTACGCTCCTAAGGGAAAAACTACGAATTACTCGAAAAAGAACGTGTATCCAAAATACTGTTCGTTAGAAATGATATCGAAGGGAAGAAATAATATTTAAAAGCAATGATATGAAGTAAAATGTATAATTCGACAGGGTCTCCATTTACGTCTTCTACCGGCAAAGTTATATATCGGAAACGAACCGGAAAGAAAGTATCATCGTTCTCACATCTCACGCTTCCCAATGCAAAAATAATTTTTCAAGTAGAAGATATGCAGAGATATGTTGTCCATAGACGGATGGGCGCATAAAAAGATGCTATAAGCGCGTACTTCTTTTACGAAAGAAGTGCTGAAAATAAAAAGCCTTTTTTTTTTTTTTTTTTTTTTTTTGCAGCTGCATTGACTTTAACCTCATCCCAGAGTACGTTGATGGGACGACCAAGGATACCCTATAGCTCTTGAAGTTAAAAGAAGAAAGACTTCTATTTTTCCAAAGAGATCAAGGCGATGATCACGGAGGTGCTGGAGAACGATACAGGTGGGTCACTTCCTTATCCGCGAAGTCTAGAAGCAGCTTTTATTGTCTTTTAAGTCTTGACCTTACGGGTCGTGCATTACTTGTCTTTGTTCCAGCCATGCGATAACATAAGTGTTTTTCCTGACACATTCATATTAATAACCAAAACCTTTTATCGTATCTTAGACAGTGACCTTACGGTTAAAGCTTTTGCCATAATGCAATTCTGTCGGGTGAAATTGTTAACACTTAATAGTGTTCATTCTCTTAATTCCTTTATTTACAACTGTCGTTCCATAAAAACTGAGAGTAAATTCACACAAAATGAAGAAACATAGGTACAGCAAATTATATGTTATTCGTTCTCGAAGTATCTTTCCTCAAATGACATGCAACGGTTCCATCGTTCAGTCTACTTTTCAAAGCCTGGAAGCTGCTTTAGCGACCCCTGAACTGCTTGAATGACATCAGCATCTGTGTTGAATGTTGCGCCACGGAACTTTTCCTTCATTGTTGGAAACAACCAGAAATCGCACTCGCCTAGGTCAGGACTGTACGCAGGCTGCGGCATGATTTCAATACTGCATTTCGTAAGAAACTGTTACGAAATACCACATGAGAGCGGGAGTTATAATGGTGTAGCGTCCACTTGCCCACCAGTTCCGGTCTCTTAATCGATATGTGTCATCGCAGACGCTTCAAGACTGAAACGCAATACTTAGCATTGACAGTAATTTGTGGAGGAACGTAATGCTGGTAGACTACACCTTTACGATCAAAGAAAATTATCATCATCACCTTCCCAGCTGATTTGGTTTGGCGGACTTTTTTCGAAGGAGGCAAGCCTGTGCGTTTCCAAACATTCGTTGCGCGCTTCGTGAAGGGGTCGAAATAGTAAACCCATGTCTCATCGGTGGTTATTACTGTGTTTAGAAAGTTTGGATCGCTTGCGATCATTTGTTTCCACTCACGGCACACATGAACTCTGGCTAACAATTGCTCTCTCGTCACGGGATAAGATACCCGTCCGGAACACATACGATGCAGCAGTAATTTATCGCATAGAATAAGGAACGCCTTCGTTTTTAAAATATTTGTTGACGCCGCTATGTTTTCACACGTCATTCGTCGATCTTCTTTCAGGATTTGCCCAAAAAGTAGTGTTAGCAATACGCTCCGTAACAACACTTTCAGGTCGACCAGACCTAGGAACAAGTTCTGCCGACAAACGCCGTTTTTTGAAATCATGGTGCCATCTAAAAATCGTTGACTCACCCAAACATTTATCTTCGTAAGGTTTTTTCATTAAATCAACTGTTTCTGGACCCATTTTACCCAAACGATTGCAAAATTTTATCGCACAATGCATTTCACTTCTTAACTCTAAATAACTCACCTCCATAGCTGTAAGGCAAAATGTAGACGTACCTTAAACAACTGCGCAATAACAAAACAAGGACCGTCTGATACGGCTAATAACTGTTGCCATAGATACTTCCTTGATTCAGTTAGTCGTCTGCATGGTAATTTTTTCCCCTTCGCATTTTTGCCAACTCAAAACTTAACTCTCAGTTTTTATGGAACGGCCTTTGTACACGCAGATTAGTAACAATGGCACGGTAATTCATCTGCCACTCAGCACAGCTGAAACAGCAGTTGGGCACTAAACACAAAAAATAAAATGATCATTTTACGGACTTCCTGATGCATAAAGTCAAATTCCCTTAGATCTATACTTTAAAGTTAGCTCACGTCATCTTACAGATGTGTATATAGTAATACGCACTGAGTGGACAGAAATCATAAGTTACCTACCTAGTAACAGATAGGCCCACCTTTCTTCAGGATAAGGTTAGGCACACGGCGACACATAGAGTCCCTTAGGTCATGAAAGCTATCTCCACCCATGCTTTCCGTACCGCTGACCGTAATTCCGTCGCATTCCTAAAAAGCTCGAAAAGATCTTTCCACAGAGCATCCCAAAGATTATCCATAGGGTTCATATCCAGTGAACGGGGAGGCAATTTCCGAGTGGGAATTTCTGCGGAATAATTTTCTAACCATGTTCTGGTGAACATGGCGCTGTGGGGAGGCGCATTGTAGTGCTGGAAGAGTCTATTTCCCTCATGAGTGCACGATGACCATGAACGCATGTAAATGGTCTACAAGAATAGTCACATAGCGTGGACCATTCAGAGATGCATCTAGATGTAAATGAGGTACCAAGGTGTCCCAGTAGAACTCACCCCGAACCATAAACGGGCCTCCAACAGCATGCCGGGTCCGTCGCTTCGTGCGGTTTTAGCCAGATCTTTGCGAGACTCGAGACAGTTAGTTGTTCGGGCATAGGTACGAGATGACACATCTGATCACCGTGATTTTTGCATGCGATTGGACATCGTCCATTTTCAGTTTTTGACGCCTCCAATTCCCGAAATTCTGTGTTATTGAGAAATAATCGTCCAAAAACTTTGCATTTTTAGGGGTTTTTCAGGGGTTTGAGAAGGGCTCGTTTGTTACTTATCTCCTACAAAGATCTTCAGCCGATCGCGGTGACACTTGCTTCAGAGAAAGGGAAGGACATAATGAGTGACATGGGGTTAGTATCATGGTGATTGGTCGTGCCGTATAAAAATAATGACCATTAAAAACCTGATCAATTTGAATAACAACTGAAAAATCCGCTCTCTATTCGAGACTCGGGACAATAGTTGTTCGGGCATAGCTACGACATGGCACATCCTATCACCGTAATTTTTGGCAAGCGAATGGACATCGTTCATGGTCAGGTTTTGACGCTTTCCGATTCCCGAAATTCCATGTCATTGAGGAACGTCAATTAAAATGATTAAAGTTGGTCCGTTTTTTAGTGGTCATTATTCCTATAGGACACGACCAAACACAATGATACCACCCCCATATCACTAATCATTTTTTTTTCAATTAAAAAACACGCGCGAACATTCCATTACATTTGTTTACATTTGATAGTCGCAATTTTCCACGACGCAATTTGCTCGAGTTTTTTAGTTCTTTTGTCTTCAATTTGAAATTATTTTGGTTCAAACTGATAAAAAAGGAAGCGGAGCGCATTGTCGACACAACTAAAAACTTTAGAATTGGTGCCAGCAAGACTTTTTTGTTTGTTTGTTTTTGTTTTGCTCTTGTTTCTTTTCTAATTGTAACTGCTGAAGTCGCGATCGAGGCCAGCAATATGACGTCAAAGATGTCGATTGTCGGTTCGGTGAGTCTTGATGAAAAACGTGGTTCCCGATCTGAGTGTGTCTTTCCGCTTTCTTTACATGCCACCTGATCACAACCAACGTGAAGGCGTGAAGGAAAGTAGTTCATGTTAAATTTTAGGCATTTCTTTTTTAGAATGTTTCGTACTTTTGTTCTGGAAGTCATAAATTTTACGCGTTCGTTTTTCAGAATTTGTTATAATAGACGCCTTAAGAAGCTTAGATTTTGCAATAGCTTCGCTCAGAATTTGTCAACTGTAACCGAGTTATCGGTTACCGTTGGCAGCTTGTCCTAGTTATAGCTCTTTTTTGGGTGATCATCTGAAAATGATTAGTGTCAAAGATCCTCTTAAATCACAGATCTGAATAACACAACTAAAGTGAAAGGAACGCTTCCTAAAGGGCAGGTTCACTTGTTCCAGCCGCGTGCGGCCCACTTTTTAGGCTGTGAATATATTAGTTTGAGCTGATTTTAACTTATTTTACTAACCCCGAGTTAATTCGTTGCAGCCGGTTAAAGGATTAATGATGTTCTCCTATCTTTTTACTTATTTACCTACCAAGCTGTGGGTTCTTCCGCCAGCGAAAGGAGTAACAGAGTCCTGCTGCCCAGGAACCAGGTATCCCATTATGTCTGTCCTTTCAGTGTATATATAAATGACACAATTACCCATCTCGCAAACAAACAAAAAAATTAAACAATCATGGGTACTGAAGGAAATGCTTGAATTTGGGAAATAGCATACATGTTCAAAAAGATCATGTGATTGAAGAGAAGCATCTCACCAGTTTAGTAAGATATCTGTCTTCATAGTCTCCCTGCTATTTCATTAACACACTAAAGTATTTGAATTAATCACAGAGCACATAAACCTCAATAAGTAAGATGTAAAAAAAAACAATAGAAAATAATTTCATGCGGCAAAAAAGCAGGTTTCATTCAAAATCTGGTTAAAACAGAAAGAGGAACTGACTTGCTGTGGTATTAGCGCCTGTTATCTAAGTTAGGACTTAGCTTTTGATCTGAATTGGAGAAAAAATTCTGTCATTACAGAATAGTAAATTTAAATAATACACTGGAAGATGCTTAAATTTTATGTTTCAAGTAAATATGTACAGATGTAGTTAAATTTTTAGTTTGAAAAAACCTAGGCGAGTACCTTGTGAAAACACAAATTTGCCAGGGGTGGCGATAGCACGAGCATTCTTCTTCGGAGCCGAATGCTTTCCAAATTAAGCTACACCGACAGAATTTATCGCTGCAACTTTGCCATCTTGACATGTGCGTCACCTCTGTAGTACGTCACATGTATCCCCCTCCCATCCTAAGAAGGAACTGGGACGGAATCATTAGTTTCCGGGTCAGCCGGTAAACCATTATTGAAGTAGCTCGCTGAAGAAGAAATATATTAATTCTATAAGGTTTTTTACTGTAAATCTATTTTGAGAGAACGTCTGAACGCAAACTACGGTTGAGGCATCAAAATAAAGGTCTTACGATGTAGGTGTGCCAATCGAAGGGGAAAATGAGATTGGAGCAACGGTTCGGGCGTTGTGGAGCCTCAAAGTTCCCCTGTAAAGTCTATGGGAGAAGCGTGCAGTTGACTGGAACAACTCTTGCGAAACACGCGCTGTTAAAGGCGGAAGCATGATGGAGCGACTGAGATAGTCCAAAGTCCGAAGTCTTCTCTTTTCTGAAGGAACCGTTGCGCAAATCAATGGTTCATTCACCTCCATACGCTGCTTCATGTTGTCATGGAAACAGGCGATCGTATCGAAGTTCTTCGCATCAGAACAGACTCTCGAAGACTTGCTTGCGGTATGCCGTTGGATATACAATTTAACATTAATTCGATCGAGTTTATCCACGCAGATAAGACGTTTCCCATTATTTAAAATTGTAAATAAACATTCCGTTGACCATGTTAGTGAAAATATTTAGAATGTACATATTGAGTTTTTTACTGTGAGACCTATTTTGAGAGAACGGCTGTACGTAACAATATGGTTGAGGTATCAAAATAAAGGTAAACACTCTTCATTCTCTCTGGTCTGAGACATATAGTTGTGACCCATTGAGTCGAAAAAAAAAACCGAGATTGGAGCAACGGTTCGATCGTGGCGGAGCGGCAAAGTTCCCATGTAAAGTCCATCGGAAAAGCGTGCTGCCCTTATCTACACCAGGCGCTCACTTCAGTGTCAGATTTGGTGTGAGTATGATGTTCTATGATCAGTCCTAAAGTAACTAAATACTTTATTACATACTTACCCTTAACAGAATGTCTCTCCCGCAGAAAAAAAAAGAAAAAGAAAGCGTAAGAGCCTTACTAGAAGGCGTGAGCGATCAATGGGTCGCAACTATATGTCTCAGACAAGAGAGAATGAAGGGTATTCACAACACGAATCTCATTCCAACAACATTTACAAACGCAGCTGTGACTGAAGATGAGAGTGAAAGAGTGCGCTATCCAGTTGAATGTTTGCACACGATCGAGATGAGTGGACTTCCGCCTCACATTATACGACTAAAAAGGGTGCAGTCGTGATGCTCATCACGAATCTGGCAGCCCCCGGTGGCGCAGTGGTCTAAGCGCTGGCTTATGATAATTTTTTCGTGAAGGGTCCGGTTTCGAATCCCCGTGAGGCATGGATATTATTTTTGTCTTACGGCACTGGCTCTTTCCCTTCCCTGGAACCAGTGACCCTAAATTAGGGACGGGCGACTGCTTATAGCCCATTGAGTTGCTCACGGTGGTTGATAACTCTTCAGTCAAAAAAAAAAAATAAATCACGAACCTGGACACAAGGAGATGTTTAGTCGATGGCAAACGTATGATCGTAAAGTCGCTCTTCCTAAATGCAATTTCTTTGGAAATTTTGTGCGGAGAACACAAGGGGGCGTTGAACACCTTGCCATGCATTCCGCTGACTCCAAGCGACAGTACTTTCCCTTTTACGATCAAACGGATTAAATTTCCGATCATATTGTTCTTTGCGATGACAAAGAGTCAAGGACAGACATTGCTAAAACCGGAATATACCTGCCAGAACCAGTCTACTCGCATGGTATGCTCTACGTTGCCCTTTCTCGAGCAAGATCAAAAGATTCCGTTGCAGTAAAGATCACTCGCGAAGATGCACCGGGATTACCTGTCTCAAATGGATGGACTCAAAATATTGTCTTTACTGAAGTGTTTGAATGAATTTGTAACATTTTTTTGTCAATCAAATAAAGTTTACATTTGTTGCTTCATATGAGTTTATTCTTTAAAAAAAGACTAACGTCGATTTTGACGGGTTTCGTTTAGTTCTCTTTAATCCCAGACGATGTGTGAAACTAACATCACACATTTTTTTTCGAAGCGAAGAAGGGATTCTAATGAATTCCAGACGATGTGTGGAAGAAACATCACACATTTTTCGAAGAACCTAACGGCTAATAGATCCACTTCCATAATCGGGAGCAAAGGTGAAAACACAAATTTGTCGGTGAAGGCGTTCGAGCCCGCATCCATTTGCTCCGAAGCCGAATGCTTTCCCAATTAAGCTACACTGACGGAAATTTATTGCTGCAACTTTTGCCATCTTGACATGTTCTCCACCTCTACAGTACGTCACTAACTGCATATGAACATATTTAGTGCTCTAATATGATAAGTCGTGCAATAATTATTTCTCAATTAAAAGTAAATTTATTTCATCTGACAAAGATCGAATTTCAAATTACGAAGTTATTGAGAAAACCTTTTTAAGCGTGAATGCAAAACAGAATTACAAA
This sequence comes from Macrothele yani, assembly GCA_039090855.1. Classification (NCBI taxonomy): domain Eukaryota; kingdom Metazoa; phylum Arthropoda; class Arachnida; order Araneae; family Macrothelidae; genus Macrothele; species Macrothele yani. The sequence goes on from CM076993.1 coordinate 12,417,985, forward strand.
GGGATTCGTTTTCTGAGTTAATTACGCTTCCGTGTTTAGCTCTTAAAGAATTTAAATATCTCCACAACTTCATCTTATTTTTCGAGCGCAGTCTATTAAACAATGATGATGATCTGCGCATAAGAAACAGCAAATAAAAAGTACTTTTAAAAGGGCTTACCTCTCTAGCTTAGGAGGAAACAGAATCCTGTGAGCGACAACAGAACTCATCGACCGGATGTTTTCGTTCCCTTTTGTTTCACCAGCGGCAGAAGTCGTCGAACTCGATCCTGCAGAGGGATCCGCCATATTGAGAAGTTTCTCCTTGCTGTAACGGATTCCAAAACAAACCTTTTGAACGTTTATTTAATTATTCTTGTTCCTTCAGTATTTTGACTTCAGTTAACTTGTTTTTCCACTTTTTAGTGACGAAGCATTTATTTTTCTTTCTTTTCTCTTTTTTATGTTACACTGAAAACTGTTCCTTGACCTCTTACCTTCCTTTCGGGAAACGGAAGCCTTTTTTCTATTATTAATTATTTATTTTTTCGTGTTTCCTCCTTTCGTGATTACATTTCTGCAGTTTTCTGAGCAATAAGGTTTCATGTATTAGTTTACGTGAAACTACTCCAGTTTGCCTTATCAGTTGTGCTCCAAGATTGCTGTTTTATTGAAGTCGCAATAAATAATCAAAAATGCTCAGGGATTTTTCTATTACCAAGAAAAGTTAATTTAAGGTTTTGATTTCGGTAATTAGCTTATTTCACCCAATGAAGTAAATACGAACAAATGCTTGTTTTTTAAAGTGCGACAAAGTCATATATAGTCTTGAATTGCATAAAGAAAGTATAGTTCCTTGATCGGGTGCTCATCAGCAGATGATATAATACTATCTTGCGAAAAGAGGAATTTCCCTGAAGTTTCCTGTTATTAACAGAATATTTTTCTTGTTAAAGGCTGCGGAATATTTACAAGACCATAATTACGTAGCTTGCTAAACATTGAAATAAGTCATAGTTGTATTTTAAGTTGTCAGCGATATCTTACACACGTGACACACAGATTACTCTCTCAACACGGCGAAATGAGTTTGGTTTCAGAGAGATTGAACAGATTTACGGGAGATTCAGATACGTCTGCCCAATTCAAAGGAAGTCTTCTACTATCTCACTGTCATCCACAGAAAAATAGGAAGAATTTAGAAGTCTTTTTTCCTTTCTTTCGTTTTGATTCCTTTTTCTCAGTTGATGAAGTAAATATCACAAGTTCACTGAACAGGCTTTATTCAAACTATTTTTTATTTTAATACACTTTTCTTTATTTGTCCTGTAAGCCCACTCCATGGAACGTCGTCCTGTTGTTTAGGCACTAGCATTTTCAATGCGCTGATCTGAAGAAGTATCTGTCTTGCAGAAGTTACCAATCAACAAGCTTCTTACACAGAAATCAAACATGCAGTTGCAGCGAAGATAAGACAAACGAAAAAAAGATATGAAGCGATGATGAAATATTCTCGTTTTCGACGATCAGCAAAATGTGTGGCCAAAATTATGTCAAGCTGATAACCATTACTAGAATATTTAGTATTAGCGAGAAAACTGTTCTCCACCGAGCAATGAGCAATGCGACATTCTTTGCGATTTTTAAATCACATAGATATTTATTCACTGACGTTCGTCATTTTAAATAAAAATGCAGTGAGGATGTGAACATTCCTAACGTTTCACTTCCTAAAGTTATTACTGATGCAACATTTTTTCTTTTATTGTTCAGAATCCATGCCAAGCTAATGTCATCACGGAAAGTATTACAGCCTAAAACATCTGCTTTAAATTTCTTCCGAAACTTCTGGCTCAATGAGTTCCTAGCAGGAGCAAAAAATCATAAGGTAGTGCCGTATAGAAAACAGATCATATTTTTTTTTTCAGTAGTAAGCAAACAGCAATTAGCATATAAAAAGATAAAACAAAGCAGCAGAGAAAAACAATTAAAGCGGAAGGCATTCGCATGCTTCTTTACTCTAAATAACTAAAAAACATCACTAGGCACATTTTAGTAGTAATATTAAACTTCCAACACTGGTATGGGAAGAAAGAATTCTTACACAAGGCGTATAATGTGATACAAGAGACTGTTGCAAATTATAGCAATAAAGTGAATAATTTATGCACTGTAACGTGCTTTACTTCTTACATTCTAGCAACAAATCGCTTTTTCTTTTCCTGACGACACTCCGGCTGCAACAGGGACGTATTTAGAGGGGGAGCCAAGGGGTCTTAGTCCCCCGAATGTGACTTACATTAGAAAAAATGCTTTAATCTAATAAAAAAAGAAACAACTTAAATTAGAAAATAATACTTTACCTTTTTATTTTGTTTTTCATTTACTTGTTCTGGTGGATTTCAAAAACTTCCATTTTTCTTAGCCCTACCCCCGAAAAAATATTGTTTATGAGTCCCTGGGCTGCAAATTACTTGTTAAACGTCCTTTTGCAGGACAACACAAAAATTACTTACATCTTACAGTTATGCATTTTTCTTTGAAAAGACTCTCTTTTTCATATTCGTCTAAAACCTTTTTTAAGAGAATTTAACTTTTCTCAGGGACATCAAAGGCCGTAAAGAATCGCCTGTCCCTAACAAAGGGCTCTGGTTCCATCGAGTGGACAGAACCAGCATTTGAAAGACAAAAACACAATCCAAGCCTCATCAGAGTCTACAAATCCGTGTTCCACTGGAACGGTCATCCAGATGCACGCGTTTCCGACCATTAGACCATATCGCAGTCTTAAAATGGCATCCTGTTTTGAGAGATTATATGATCAAAATTATGCAGGCACTCCTTTCAAGTAGTAGTACGTCATAGTACATCGAATTGCCCTTTTCTGCTCGGGATTAGATTCAAACCCATATCTTATTTTTTCGGAACCGGACATTCACTCTACCAATTGAATTACGGCGGCAAAGGCTGCTCTTGCTTCCCCTGTTGGGCAGTGATCTAAGCGCTATGACTTCTGGCCGTTCGTCCAAAAAGGGTCCAGGTTCGAATACCGGTGAGACATGGATGTTGTGTTTGTCGTACAGCACTGCGTCTCTCCCTTCCCTCGCCTGTCCCTAATTTAGGGCTAGTAGTTTCCCTGAATCTAGTAGCCCTAAATTACGGCCAGGCGACTGCTTATAGCACTGAGTTGCCTATGGTAATCGTTAAACCGTCAAAGAAAAAAAAGCTGTTTTGTCATATGCATCAACTCTAAGATAGGTACATCATATATAACGCATCATCATAATCATTGTCAACGATTATCAATCCACTGCTAGACGAAGATCTCCCCAAGTTTCTTCCACGACGGTCTGTCTTGCGCCATTCTCCTCCATGTTACTCCAGCATACTTTCGAATTTCATCCACCCATCTCCCAAGTGGTCTTCTTCTGGGTCTTTTCCTGTCTCTTGGAATCCAGTCTGAAATTTCTGCTAGCCATCGATGGTCTGTCTTTCTGGCAATATGTCTAGCCCATTGCCATTTCAGGGATTTTACTCTGATCATGATGTCTTCCACTCTTGTCATTTTTCTGATCCACGAGTTCCTCTTCTTATCTCTCCTGGTTGTTACACCAAGTATGCACCTCTCCATGCCTCTTTGAGTTGTCTCCAGTCTTTGAATGTCTTTTTTAGTTAAGGTCCACGTCTCTGCACCATACGTAAGCACTGGAAGGATGCATTGATCAAACACTTTTCTTTTAAGACATAATGGCATATTGCTCTAGAAAATTATACTGTTTCTTCTAAATGCTCTCCAAGCAAGTTTTATACACCGATTAATATAACGCATATAGCGTATTAAATGTCTACCATTGCGTTGAAAAAGCCTCCCAGTGGAGTACGAAAGCTAGGGGAACCTGTATGCTTATTATACCACAAAAATAAATGGATTTAATACGCTATATGCGTTTTTTGAGTATTCACGGTCTGGTATATTTAAAACAACGTTACGTCATATATCCCCCGAGAAAAAAGGCGGTGGCACGAAATCGCAGGTTTCGGGTCCGCCGACAAACCATGCTTGAAGAAACTCTCTGCAGAAGATTCTTATTAATTTCCTTTTCTGCATGTGGTGGTATCCACATCTTCCTTCTCTGAAATCGGATATTCAATCGATTGAACTGCTCAGGCAAAGGCTTTTCGCTGCGACTTACCGTTTTGATATGCGCGACACCTGTGAGGTAGGTACGTCACAACATCCATGGTTCACACAGGCATGAAAGGACGCACGTGGCGTGGAAAACATCATAGACAAGCATGAACATCAGAATAGGCCTTAAGGCAGAGCTCAGTTACTTTCAAAATGGCATAGTCCTAATTTGGATGTCATCTTAGCAACAAGTCAGTTCGGGCAATTTCTTCCTCGCTGCAGCTAACTCGGCCAACTGTAAGAGATGTTATTGTGAAGTGAAAATGCCTAGGAGAAACAACAGCGCAATCGCGACCTGGTAGTCTACGCAAAATGCCATAGAGGTACAACCGAGTGTCGAAGCCTGAGGTGCGACAAAATCGCCTGTTCTCGGTTGCAACCCTCGTCACATAGTTCCAAAATGCCTCTGGGAGCAACGTTAGAAACACTTTATTTATTTTTATTTATTTCAATATTTATGCTGTTACATTATGACATCATAAATCAGAGATATTTATGTGCAATTAAAAAGTAATAGCAGAAAAGGGAAAGAGGGAAACGGCCTCACAGAGACCTGACGTGCCCTGAATCCCAAAACAGAACAAATGTGTCAAACACCGGCCATAACAACACAGTAAGGGAAAGTGTTTTTAGTTATTAAGTAAGTATATTTTTATTTATTTTTAAACAATGTTAAATTATCAATATCAATTAACTCCACAGGCAAACCATTTCAGTACTCAGGACCAATGCAGCTAATACCTTGCTTTGTCATCTGTGTCTTTGGTAAAATAGGCCGCAGTAATGCCTTTTTCCTTGTTCTTGTTTTATAATTATGAGTAATGAAATTTAATTCTATCACATCGGAAAACAAATTATTTTTTATCTTTTTAAACATCAGTTTACCAATGTTAAAATGAAATAGCTGTTTAATCAACAGAATACCATACCTATTTGGATTAACACGATTATGATGATAGTGAAATAATTGTAAGTTGTTAAGAACAGTGGAAGAAATCTTTAAATCCAATAATCTGATAAACTTATTCTGTAAAATTTGCAGCCTATTAATATTATTTTGGGTAGTTAGTCCCCAAGAGGCAATGCCATAATTAATATGTGAATGAATCAATGAATAGTACAACATTTTAAGAGTTTTAACTGTCAAACATGATATAACCCTAGATACAATACCAATATGTTTTGCAATTTTACTTTCACTTTATGTTATATGATTATTTCATTTTAGAGTGGAGTTTAGAATAATTCCCAAAAACTTGAATGTTTGCACACATTCAATAGTTTGATTATTTAAATTTAAATTATGGTGGTGCATTAAAGATATTCTTTATCTAGTGAAGATTAAATATTTAGTCGTGTTGAGATTAACCGTTACATCATTATATGTCAACCATTCGGAAGAACTTTGAACTTGTGTATTAGTCTGCAAAAAGAGATCATTAATATGTGTTCCTCGGAAAAGTAAAGTTATGTCATCTGCATACAGCATTAGCTCATTACAAGACTGAACATGGAAAATATCATTTATCTATAAGTTAAATAGTAGGGAACCGAGAACAGAGCCCTGTGGAACACCACATGTCACTCTCAACAAACCGAGAACAGAGCCCTGTGGAACACCACATGTCACTCTCAACAAACCGAGAACAGAGCCCTGTGGAACACCACATGTCACTCTCAACAAACCGAGAACAGAGCCCTGTGGAACACCACATGTCACTCTCAACAAACCGAGAACAGAGCCCTGTGGAACACCACATGTCACTCTCAACAAACCGAGAACAGAGCCCTGTGGAACACCACATGTCACTCTCAACAAACCGAGAACAGAGCCCTGTGGAACACCACATGTCACTCTCAACAAACCGAGAATAGAGCCCTGTGGAACACCACATGTCACTCTCAACAAACCGAGAACAGAGCCCTGTGGAACACCACATGTCACTCTCAACAAACCGAGAATAGAGCCCTGTGGAACACCACATGTCACTCTCAACAAACCGAGAACAGAGCCCTGTGGAACACCACATGTCACTCTCAACAAACCGAGAACAGAGCCCTGTGGAACACCACATGTCACTCTCAACAAACCGAGAATAGAGCCCTGTGGAACACCACATGTCACTCTCAACAAACCGAGAACAGAGCCCTGTGGAACACCACATGTCACTCTCAACAAACCGAGAATAGAGCCCTGTGGAACACCACATGTCACTCTCAACAAACCGAGAACAGAGCCCTGTGGAACACCACATGTCACTCTCAACAAACCGAGAACAGAGCCCTGTGGAACACCACATGTCACTCTCAACAAACCGAGAACAGAGCCCTGTGGAACACCACATGTCACTCTCAACAAACCGAGAATAGAGCCCTGTGGAACACCACAGGTGACTCTCAACAAAGGTGAAGTGAACTGATCAATAGAAGTGAATACAAATCTATCAACTAGATAATTCTTAAGAAGAGTGTGGAAAACACCCCTGATACCCAAATTATACAACTTAGTTAATAGGAAATCATGATTCACGGTATCAAAGGCCTTAGAAAAGTCCAAAAAAATTAGCAAAAGTTCTTTTTCCAAGTTCTAAAATTTTTTGAATAAGCGTTTGCAAATACAAGAGCGCAGATTCATGAAGGTTCATCGAGAGCTGAAGGGGATTGGTTCCCATGTCCGAACACCTGCACACAAGCCCAGAAGCAGCGAAAACAACGCTGTGCGTTGGTTAGAGTGATGTAAAGCTCGGAGCCAGTGGTGTCTGGAGCAGTGGAAAAGCGTTTTCTGGAGTGATGAGTTACAGTTCACCATCTGGGTGTCCGATAGACGAGACTGGATATGGACGATGCCAGGTGAACACTACCTGCCGACTGTTGTTCCAATTGTGAAATTTGGTGCAGGTGGCATTGTGCTCTGGGTCTGTTTTTCATGGTTTGGGTTGAGTCCCTAGTTCTAGCGCTTGGAAATCTTAACACTGCTGCCTATAATGACATTCTAGACAATTCTGGGCTCCATTCATTATGACAACAGTTCGGTGAAGGCCTTTTTTAACGCTTTCCAACCGTAGGTTGAAGAAGCTTATATGATCCAGCTTTGTCCGTCCGTCTGTCTGTTCGCACCATAACTCGCGTAAAAATGGTTCGATTTCGATGAAATTGTAATGTGTGGTAGGGGACAATCTGGGGATGAACGCTATTGAAAACGGTGGAAATGAGTTTAAAAGTCAGGACGTAGGAGCGGGTTCCATTTCATTGCCCTTATGCGTCATAACTTGCGTAAAAATGGTTAGATTGCGATGAAATTTTAGTATGTGGTAGGTGATCACGTGGGGACAAACCCTGTTGAAAATGGGCGAAATTGTGTCAAAGGGCAGGACATAGGAGCAGATCCATTACATTGCCGTTATGCGTCATAACTTGCGTAAAAATGGTTCGATGTCGATGAATTTTTAGTATGTGGTAGGGGACTACCTGGGGACGAGCACCATTAAAAATGGGCGAAATGGGGTCAAAGGTCAGGACATACGAGCGAGATCCATTACATTACCCTTATGCGTCATAAGTTACGTAAAAATGCTTCGATTACGACAAAACTTTATTATGTTGTTTCGGAGGTATAGTGAACCAATTATGTTTAATATCATCAAAGTGGGGTCAAAGATCAGGGCACAGGAACGAGATTTATTCCACAGCCATTATCCTCATAACTTGAGTAATGATTTCTGGTATGTTGGAAAGCGTATCATAATCAATGCATTACATAATTTCACTAACTTGTTCCTTTATCAACAGCACAGTATTCCCATCCACAAAGTGAGATCCGCGCAGGAATGATTTGACGAGATGAGTGTGGAAGAACTGGACTCACCTGTACAGAGCGCCGATCTCAGCCCCATGGAACACCTTTGGGATGAATGTGAATGAGGACAGAGAGCTAGGTCGCACTTCCCCACATCGGTGGCCTACTTAACTGATACTCTTGGTGGCAGAATGGAAGGTGAATTCCGCGGCAACGTGACGTCAAAAAATCCTGTGGAAAGCTTCCCAGCTGGGTGGAAGCTGTGATAGCAGCAATGGGTGGACCAACTCTATATCCATTTCCTTCCTATTACAGAAAGTTTGTGGATTGACAAATGTCTGAATACTTTTGATCAGATGGTGTATCTGAAGTGAAAGTTTTAAAAATAATTTGCCCTACGAACATTTGTTTTGTTTGGAAGTTTAACGACCACTGTGAACAAGTCAGTGGAATATAAGCCGTTGCCGATCCCAAATGTGAGACCATTTGTTTCAAGGAAGGGAGAGAGAGCCAGTGCCGTAAGACAAACATACCGTCCATGTCTTACTCGGAACTTGAACCCGGAGCCGTCTATGACGAATAGTCAGAAGCCAGCCTTAGGCCGCTGTACCACTGGAGCGGCAAGTAACTGTCGGGATAAACGACGCACACTTAGCGGGGGGTGGAAGGGGGGGGTTCGAACCTTTCCATTACACAGAAGGCGTTTGAATGAAAATGTCGACGTTAAAATAATTTTTTTATATGTGATATGCATTATTTTATTCCTACGGGTGTTAACATGCCGGATACATTAGAATTTTTGTCCAACATAATGTACTTCTGATTCATGTCGCCCAACGTAACGTTCGACTCTTGTATCATTCACCGTATGAATATCATATGCACTAACAGGACAGAAATCATGGAATACCTGCTTCCTGGAAAATTCCACCCTTTCACCCCTCTCACTGGTGGACGAACTCACCGCTTGGCAGGTGTATAAGTAGAACATCATTGCATCACATAAACGGTACCTAGATGTCAGTATGGATTAATATCTTGAGTTAATACAGTTTGAAAGGAGGATATAGGGGTGTGTGCGACGCATAGGTCACTCTATCGCGGCGGTAGAACAGGAGTTAAATATCCCTATATCAAGAGTGTGTCAAAAATACGTTCTTTCCGGGAAATCATCGCATCTTGGACAGCACTATGGGCGGATAAACGTGGTGCATGAACATGGCCTCGACTTCTGTCTCGTATAATTGCAACCAATCGAAGAGCGGCAGCAGCAGAAATCACCACCGACATCAACGCGGGAGATTTCAAACATATCTTGACCAAGACCATCAGGCGATCATTGGCCGCAATATGTTATGAGGACCGCCGACCCACTAGAGTGTCATTGCTAATGCCAAGACGATCATTGGCCGCAATAGGTTATGAGGGCCGCCGACCCACTAGAGGGTCATTGCTAATGCCACGGCGATCATTGGCCGCAATAGGTTATGAGGGCCGTCGACCCACTAGAGTGTCATTGTTAATGCCACGGCGATCATTGGCCGCAATTGGTTATGAGGGCCGCCGACCCACTAGAGTGTCATTGCTAATGCCACGGCGATCATTGGCTGCAATAGGTTATGAGGGCCGCCGACCTACTAGAGTGGCATTGCTAATGCCACGGCGATCATTGGCCGCAATTGGTTATGAGGGCCGCCGACCTACTAGAATGTCATTGCTAATGCCACATCATCAGACTGTAAGCCTGAAATGGGTGCACCAAAACTTGGATGCCTGGAGACGGGTCTCCTCGTTTGATGAGTCATGTTTCCAGTTATCTCTTTCAGACGCGAGGGTGCGGATCTGGCAGAAACTGCATGAAGCGATGTACCTGGTATGTCAATATGGAACAGTTTAGACTGGTGGTGGAATTTCGGTAATAATCTGGGCAGTGTTCAACTAGCACAAGTTGGGACCTCTAGTACGTCTAGATATATCTTTGAACGATACACGCTACGTGTCCATACTTGCAGGCTGTACGCATTCGTCATGGTCATCATGCACCCATAGGGCAATGGACTCATCCAGCAGGACAGTACGCCTCCCCACAGAGCTTTGGACCGCAAAGGTGGTGCAGTGGTCTAAACGCTGGCTTCTGACCATTCGTCCGAGATGGGTCCGGGTTTGTTGAGGCATGGATGTTGTTTTTACAGCACTTGTTCTCGCCCTTTTCTGGAACCATAGGCCCTAAATTAGGGACTGCTTATAGCCCATCGAGTTGCTCACGCTGGCCGTTCTGCCCCAGAACAAATAAACGGAGTCTTGGTAGCTAGACACCCTTTCCTGGAACCAGAGGCCCACAATTAGGAACAGCATGTAGCCCACCGAGTTGCTCACGCTGGCCGTTAAACCCCCAAAGAAACAAACGGTGTCTTGGTAGCTAAAATGTGGTTAGAAGAGCATTCCGCAGAAGTTGCCACCCTGGAATGGCCTCATCTTTTGCCGGATATGAACCCTATGGAAAATATTTGTGATGGTGTGGAAAGGCCCGTTCGAGCGTTAGATCTTTCATCCAGAAATGAAATGGAATTATTTATAGCCGTGCAGCATGCATGAGGTGTGTGTGGGGGGGGGCGCAGATAATTGATGAATGCTTTCGTGATCTAGTGGACTTAATGCCTCGCTGCGTGACTGACCTTATCCTGGTGAATGGTAGGCCTACCCGTTACTAGGTAGTATCATATCATTTCTGTCCACTCACTGTACATAAAATATTGATCAGTTTGAAAAGGCATGCACGTTCTCTTTCATTTTTGTATTATTGCGGTGATTACCGAATTTAATATGCAATCACTTCTTCCTACACGATGAGACATAGCTTTTAGGAAAGCTAACTGCGCACTTTCAGTTTAATAGAGGTAATGATTATTTTTATTCCTTCTTTGCACACTTCCTACAACTGTCTCTACCTCGCTGGAGCAAAAGACTTCAAATTAGGGACGGGCGACTGCCCATGGAGTTGCTCTCGGTTGTGGTTAAACCCAAAAATAAAAATAAATATGCACCAAAAATAGAATATCATAACAATACATTGACGGACAGGGTGAGTGGGATTTTCTCTTACAAAAGTTTTGAAATGTGCGTATTTCCGAAACCATCTGTTGTCATTACAACAATGCTGATGCCGCAAAATTTTTATTCTCTACAGGAATAAAATGGAGAATAAAAATCTTTTGTGTCAGTATGGAATGAAAATGTCTTAGCTTTCCTTTCTTCTCCGCAAAAATGCGAAACTACATGAAACGCTCATTTTTGAATCCTTCAGTCACGTTTCAGAAGCGGAGTAAATTTCATGCAACAGAACTATTACGTGCAGGAGATTCAATGTTTACATTTCGCAGAAGGAAAATTCATCCTTTCTCTGCTTTTGCCACAAAACTAATATTTGCTCTGCGCAAAAGAAGCCTCGAAGAATTCCTCTTTCACCGCCAGCCTGTTGCATGATTTACGATGCTTCAAATTGGTGATGACGTCAAATGACGTCATCGATCACTTGTAGCGTCAAAAGACGAATATCGTGCTCTTGTCGTTCTGATAAAATCCCACATGAGTACATGCGTGTATGCGCGCGTCAGTGTGAAGCCAACTTCCAGATGATTGGTTGGATGGTCAACACACATAAGGTGATAAAAAAGAAAAGAAGTCTAGATTCAGATATTTGGCTGAGCAGAAATATGAAATTTTAATAAGTTTTCTACATTTCCTATGGATTATTTCGGACCCAGGACAGAGGACTTCCTGTCTGAATATCGATTTTGTCAGGCCGGAAAATAAAAAAGTAATTCACATTCTGAGAGAAAATGTACGCATGCGGAATACAAACGCAAAGGACTAGCCCTGGTATATCGGAAATTTGATTTATGAGCATTGAGGCATTATAAAGACTTCGAATGGGGAAAACATTTATTTCTGATTTTTACGCATGTTGCATGAGATACGAAATTTCGAAAATTTTAAATTTGAGGATTCGTCAAACTTCTTTTCCTTGTGATTCCATCTGTACTGGAAAACTTAACTTCAGGACAGCTCTAATAGAGAATACAATAATGGTTTAGGGCAAAAGATAAATAATACTTTTTAAGAAGAACTGAAATACTACTTTTGTCAAAATTTTATCAGCTTAAAAATTATCTTACAACTTTCACTAGAACCGTAGCAATGGAGTGAGAGAAGGTGACAGATTCCTTACAAGCCCTAGTCCATGAAGTCTTCGAAAAGATTGTAATAATGATGATGATGAAGTTAAAAATACCCCACAGCTGGTAATTTTATAGCATGAAAACACCAAGTCTTTCTTGAAATTGAATTACTATTTCCTGTTTTGTCCGGAGAAATAAGCCTAGACGGTTCATTTCGATTTGAAATCATCGTTTTATTGAATATCTTACCTGTTCCTGCTAGTAAATACTTGCCGATATTCAAGTCTTCTTCAAATCGCTCTTTCAATCGCCTGTGAGTGGACTAACTTGTTAACTTCCTTTACTGTTCTACCTGAGTTTCATTCCGAGGTAAGACATTAATATTGTGTCTCTCCTTACAACGTTGGTTCCCTTTGTACTTTTGAATTAGAGACCAACTACTCTTTCGAGGCTTAGACGCATACGTATAAGGATCATAATAATTCTGAAACAAACAAAAATTGCAAATGATATACCTGTGCCCGGGAGCCATTCACTTTCGCTATGCCTCTTAACCTCATAAAGGATATGCATCTTAAATACAACTCTCACATTGATTATCTTATTTCCCTAATTTCTAGAAATATTGAAATCATTGGGAGAGTTGTGGCTTATTGGTCTCCGAAAATTATGATTTTACTTTATTACACTTTAATTTATCCCTACTTCTCATATTGCATTTCGGTCTGGGGCTCGACTACCAATTATAACTTAACTAAACTTCAGAGATTACCAAATAGATTTTTGAGACTGGTGCAATTCAGACTTTCAGGCTTCTGCTTTTCAAATCCTAATTTTCTCCCTAGATTGCAGCCTAATGATGTTCAGTTATTAAATATTGTTTAGTTATAAAATTTAACCTAAATTGCAGCCTAATGATGTTCAGTTATTAAATATTGTTTAGTTATACCATTTTAACTTGGCAAAACGCATGTTTAAAAGGGTAAAGAATGACTTATTCTCTTCTTTAATTCCCTTAACTGTCCCTGACCATTCTTATTCAACTAGACATAAAACCTCACCGATCCCTTGTTTCCTTTCACATGAACGTTCTGGAACTTTAATTAATTATGCTGGCCCGCAGATTTGGAATTCGCTCCTACCACAGTTGTTGGCTATTAATGATTATTATTTGTTTAAAAGAAAGTTTAAACAACATTTACTGTCCTGAAATCAGTTTCGGTATTCCCTTATTATTATCATTTTCACCTGGTAAGCGGGTTGTACGATGTGTCTGGCTTGCTTTGTTCTTGGATATTTTTTATGTGTTTAGTCGTCAGGATGAGAGGGCCCATCAGGCCTCGTGGAGGCCTTTCCCCTCTTATTTCCTGGTTGTTGCTGTATTAATTTGCTTTACATTAGAATGTCAACTGCATATTGTAACAACCGAAATACAAAACACATGAAATGAAATGAAATCTAAGCGAAATAAAATGCGTATAGCCAGTTCTTTGTTGATGTTGAAGGGGTATTTTTAACTTCATCATCATCATTATTACAATCTTTTCGAAGACTTCATGGACTAGGGCTTGTAAGGAATCTGTCACCTTCTCTCACTCCATTGCTACGGTTCTAGTGAAAGTTGTAAGATAATTTTTAAGCGGAACTGCTTTTTCATGAAAGGGTAAAGAAATGCGAAAAAGCAGACGGAACTGCTTTTTCATGAAAGGGTAAAGAAATGCGAAAAAGCAGACGGAACTATTTTTTGTTTGGAGAATTTGAAAAAACCGGAAGGTAAGTTTAAAGTGACACAACTGACCATGAGTAAATCAGTCACCTCTGGGTTCTTGGATTAAATCCTCCTGGGAATCATTTCTCAGAACATATTACAGAAGGATTGAACTTGGATAAAATCCTTCTCATATTTCTTAAAGCATGCTATCAAAGGCTTTAACTTGGCTTTTTGGATAAAATCTTTTTGGTAGGCCATTCTTAGAGAATATTATCAAAAGCTTCGATATGGGTTAAGTCTTTTCAGGAAGCTATTACTCCCTCGGATGTTGTGTTGAAGCTATTACTCCCTCGGATGTTGTGTTGAAGCTATTACTCTCTCGGATGTTGTGTTGAAGCTATTACTCCCTCGGATGTTGTGTTGAAGCTATTACTCCCTCGGATGCACGATGTTGATGTTGAAGGTATTACTCCCTTGGATGTTGTGTTTGTATTACGCTCCAGATTCTCTTGCATCCTTGAAACCAGTTGCCCTAAATTAAAGACGGGCGTCTACTTATACCTAATTGGGTTGCTCACGGTGGTTAGTAAACTCCAAATAAAAAAAAGCAAGAGAGGTCGGACTAACTAAAACTGAGCTATTCTATCTTAGAAATCTGAATAGCTTCAGATTTGCATACTTTTGTAACAGGTGCTACATCCTAAAGTACGTGGGCGCATGGCAAGATTGCGAAGAGGATGGACTGATGTGTTGAATATCTGCGATTCAGCAATAGAGGTTTCTACACTGCTGGCCACCCAAAATACAGCACCAAGAAAGGCACGAGATAGCAAAGCCAGATTTACTGGACACATAACAACAGATACAAAGATGAAACGATTGAGCTTACAGGCCCGTGCGATTTGCGGAACACGCAGACATCCATGGCTGGCAATAACGGCCGCTACACGCCGCGGCATCGAACCAAAGAGGCTTTGGATGTGGGCATGCGGCATGTCGGTTCAGGCTGCTTCCACACGTTGCCACAGTTCATCAGGCGTGGCCGTGGGTGGTGCTTGCCGGGCCACTCGGTTGCCGATCAGCGACCAGACGTGTCCGATGGGCGACATATCGGGAGAACAGGCGGGTCACGGCAGCAGTGACACCTGGTGGGCCGTGAAGAATTGTTGCACGATGCGTACCACGTGCGTGCGCGCATTTTCCTGTTGAAACGTGGCCACTGGCAGGTCCTACAGGTAAGGGAGGACTACAGACTCCAAAACGTCGGAGATGTAGCTGTGGCAGTTGAGTGTACCGGCGATGCGTACCAGAGGGGGCGGGTGTCATATCCAATTGCGCCCCAAACCGTAACGCTAGGCGACGGACCGGTATGGCGATGCATAATGCAGGAGTCATACAGTCTCTCGCCGCGGTGCCGCCACACGCGGATCCGACCATCGTGGTGTTGCAGGCAGAAGCGGGATTCGTTGGAGAAGACAATGTCGTGCCATTCCGTAGTTCGGGTGCGGCGTTTAACGGCCCACTGTCGCCACACTCTCCGGTGGTGTAACATCAATGATGATCGGAGCAATGGGCGCCGTGTGACAAGACCCCGCTCCTGCAGACGACGTCGAACGGTACGCGCTGACACAGGTTGTTGCGCAACATACCCTAATTCCTGCGCTAACGTTCGTGATGTGGCTGTGCGAGCCGTCAATGCCCGCCTCACAACATTCCGGTGCTCTCGTTCGGTGGTGTGCCGCGGATGCGGCAATCGCTCACGTCGGTCCGTCTGTCCCTTCTGTACCCACCGAATCCATACTCGCCTCATTGTGGCTGGATGTCGTCCCACACGGGTGCCGATGTCTCGGCCCGATAAACCGCTGTCGCGATAAGCCACAATTCGTCCTCTATCGAACTCCAAAACGTGCTCGAATGACTGCCGTATTCTGCGACGAGGCATCAGGAAGCTTCCCACGCACAAGCCCGGCATCACAACACACTTCACTACTTACACCCCGCTTTCTGTGCACCCTTCTTATAGTGCTTCTCGGTGGCGCGCCGGGCGCATATGATTTGCATATGCCCTGCAATGCTAATCGTTTGCATGTCCTCTCGTGGGCGACGCATGCTGCGAATTTTAGGCCAATCGGATGCTTCCTTCTTGGTGTTGCATTTTGGGTGACCAGCAGTGTAGTTATCTTGCTGTAGAGTGAGAGAAATGGAGAAAATTTATAGGGAATCACAATTTTTTTATCTTTTTCTTTACATGGTTCTTGTTTGAATTTTAAACCTCATCAGACTTAAGCTTGTTAAGTACAGAGGTTTGCACGGGCCTTATTTGGTGGCCTGGCTTGGCCCCACACCCGGACCGGCCCGTGATGTGCCATTTTGCATTATTTCGTCTTTCTATTGTGTTTTATTAAATTGTGAAAATTAAATAATGAAATGAGATATTATTGAAAATCTTTAGTTGAATGTAACCTAAAAATATTAACTAAACATTGGCAATTATCAAAGAATAAGACTTTTAATGAGAGAGAGAAGAAAAGAAGAAGAAGCGCGTTCAAAATCTCCCTTTGTCTTAGTTAGCAAGCGGTAGCACTAAAAAAGTCAATCCCTGTACAGATTAGGAATAGGAGAAGCAATCTATGTCGTTCCACTCTTTAATAAAAGCATACACACACCCCACTCCACTGCAGACACCCCTCTCCTCCACTCCACACAACAGACACACTCTCTCGGGGTCGAATCTTTTTGTTGTCAACAAGCCCCAAAGTGGTCAGCACTGACCTTATTTGGCTACCTCGGCCCAGCTATCTTAATACCTACAGGGAAAAAATACTGTGAGTGCCTCCCTCTCCTCTGTGGATACGTCCTGGGCTAGGTCGTGGAAGTAAGTAAAGCCAGCAAAACAGTTGAAAGGAGCAGGAAATCAGGAAACACGACTTTTTTTCTTTACCATTCCGATAAAAAAAGAATGGGTCGACTTGGCTCGGCCAGGCCCGGCCATATGTTTCTGGGAAAAGTCCCAGTCCAGCCGTAAGAGTTTGGGAAAAGGCTCAGCCCGGCCGTAGGAGTCTGGGGAAAAGCCCAGTCCAGCCGTTGATTTGTTCTTTAAACTAGAAAAAGGCCGATCCGGCCCGTGGTGACTTCTAATCAAGTAGGCATATGTGAAAATATATTGAATATTTTTCGTTGTTGTTTCAGGGTGTGCCAACCGAAAGGCTATAGCAGTTGCAGAGAGAAACTCGAAAGGCTATAAGTAGTTGAAGAGAGAAACTCGAAAGGTTATAAGTAGTTAAAGAGAGAAACTCGAAAGGCTATAAGTAGTTGCCCGTCCTTAATTTAGAGACACTGGTTCCATAGAAGGGAGATATCCATTGTTCTAAGACAAATTACACCATCCGTATCTCATTCGGGACTCGAACCTGCACCCACTTGGGAGAACAGTTAGTATCCAGAACTTAGACCACTGTACCACCGGGGAGGCTTAATGAATGGATAACGACAGGTGTGAAATAAATAAATAAATAATAAAACTTCTCGAAATACAGAATGTTTAAGACCGAAATGGAAAAGCGCAATAAACTTAAATTCTATTTTGTTGGAGACAAAAAGGACAACTTAATGCCGATGGCAACCATGTAGACAGGTGTGGAATTAATCATTTGTACAAAAAGATTTCCTCGCCTGTGCCGATGTCTTTTTTTTTTACTTTCGTAATCTTCAATTGCTCCCAAAGACTAGAAGTGATGCAAACGAATTAGAATGCATCTGTAACGCTACCTCTTGTCGGAAACGCTTTCCACTTAAAAAAGATGTTTCTTAAGATGAATTCCAGACCTCCTTTCCAACGTTTACAGGAAATGCCATCTCTTGCGAGAGAAAAAAAGTGTTAGAAAAAGGTTTTTGAGTTATTTTACTTGAGTTAGTATGGAAATCGAATTTACAGAGCTCCTCTGTTATGAAACACATGTAGCAAGAACGTGAAGTGGAACACAGCATAGTGCGTGTACTTATTTGTGAAAGCCTTGAAGCACCCAATTTAAGATTTACGAGAGCATGATTATTCGTACAAGAGAAGAAAGGAGATCATTTTGTTCTTCCTCCGCTATTTTATTAATTACTGCGGTGCTGAACGACGAAAAAGAAGGGTGCGCTCAGGCTCAGAGAAAAAGCGAGAGAGAGAGAGAGAGAGAGAAAAGGGAGGGGGGCAGGAATTGAATGCCCCGTTGAAGCGCTGTCGCAGGCAGATCGTTGGAAGTTTTCTGGAACGTAGTTTACAGCGAGTAATAAATATAAATATATGCTATTCTTAGAAAACTAATTTATAAATGAGGTTCATGCTCATG
The DNA here is from genome assembly GCA_039090855.1 of Macrothele yani. Classification (NCBI taxonomy): domain Eukaryota; kingdom Metazoa; phylum Arthropoda; class Arachnida; order Araneae; family Macrothelidae; genus Macrothele; species Macrothele yani. The sequence goes on from CM076993.1 coordinate 12,436,172, forward strand.
AAGTGTGAATTCGCTTCGCGTTTTTTTCCTAGTTGACTCAATTAATTAACAAGTTCTAAAAAATAATGAATTTTTTTCTTTCTCTTCAATCTTTCAGAATCACAGATTATGAAATTAATACGTCAATCTGAGAAATGTTAATGTTTTTCAGATTTATGGATTTAAAAAAGAAACATTTAGGAATCGCGGAACCTTGCATTATTCTAGCTACCAACAAAAAAGGTTTTCCAGCAAAGAAAAAAAAATGTGAAAAATCACAAACGCTGACTTTAGTGAGTTTGATCAAAATAATCTCAGAGCTTCATTCACAGAACCGTCTGATGAAAGCTCGAACAACCTGAATGTTTCAAACCGTCTGCATGTCTGAGCAGCTTAAAGCAACCATGAGCAGTTTAAAGCACTTGATGATGTGGTAACATCAGTGGAAGGCAACAGATTTAAGTTCACGCATACAAACTTTACTAAAAGCTAAAAGAAGAATATACAAGTTAAAACGGGAGCATCCCCACCTTTACCCACGGTTGTTCGATAATCAAACCACACATCTGACAGATTCGAATGCATTTGACCGATAACGTAACTACATTTTGTACAGTTTTAAACTTGTACAGATGTCACTTAACCGCACCACACTTCGAGCTGACTCAAATACAGCTTTTTGCTGACCAAAGTATCTTTTGGACATATTAGATTCAAGCTAGTTTTCTTCTAGCCGAACCATACTTAGGTCAGAATCAAATACAGCTGTCTAATAACCAAATTATATTATGATCTGATTCAAGTACAGTTGCTTGCTAACCAAACTACACTTTGGTCAGATTCAAATACAGCTGTCTGATAACCAAATTATATTATGGTCTGATTCAAGTACAGTAGCTTGCGAACCGAACTACACTATATGGTCAGATCAAAATACAGCTGTCTGATAACCAAATTATATTATGGTCTGATTCAAGTACAGTTGCTTGCTAACCAAACTACAATATGGTCAGATTCAAACACAGCTGTCTGTTAACCAAATTATATTATATTACACTATGGTCAGATTCAAATACAGCTGTCTGATAACCAAATTATATTATAGTCTGATTCAAGTACAGTTGTTTGCTTACCAAACTACACTATGGAATGGCTCACATACTAACTGAAACGTACTTTGGACAATCTCAAATGTAGCTGCCCGCTAATCGATACACTTTAGACAGGTTCAAACACAGTTAACAGAACTACATTTTGAGCAGATTTAAGAACAATTTTCTGCTAGCACAGTCACACACCTCTGAGAGATACAGGTATAGTTGTCTTCTAATTTAATCACACTTTGGATAGACTGATATACGTCTGTCCTTTAACTGCTATATGATTTGGTAATATTCAGAGGCATTGCCTGCTAACCAAATCACATTTGTGATTGTTCATGTATACGTGTCCTCTAACTGAACTAGACTTAGAACAGATTAAAACAAATCTGTCCAAACTATAGTCTAATATCCGATTAACATCTTGGGCAGATTCCGGTGTAGTCTTCTGCAACCAGAATCACACTTCAAATGGGTTCAGGTATAGTTGTCCCTTAACAGAACTACGCTTTGAACAGATTTAAATACAGTTATCTGAAAACCGAAATACAATTTAGACAGATTTAAATATAGTTTTCCGTAATCGAACTGCACTTTTCATAGATTTTAGCACAAGTGTCCTTATTCAGACAACGCTTTGGACAGATTCATATACAACTGTCTTCAATAAAACCAAACCGTCGATACACGATTAAACTCATAGTTACAGTACAAACTCCCTACAAGTGCATGGCAAACTTTACTAAAAGCTAAAAGAAGAATATACAAGTTAAAACGGGAGCATCGTATACCCACCTTTATTGGGTCCATCTGTTACTATCCTGCACTAACGTCTATCTTGTCTAATATATGCAAGTGTTAGGAACTGGCATTCGGTATTAAAACTTCGAACATCCTATCAATCACTAAAAACGATAGTGATTCTATTAACCCTGGGAACGACATGGAATTTATAGTATTACCATGCGATCCGTGAACAACAATGTTCCATCTAAACAGTGTATTGGCTCCACTTGCCGCTCCTTGCAGACTCGCCTGTCGGAGCATGTTTACAGTGTGCGGATGGGGGCCATGAACTCAGCCCTAGCCCGTTTAACCCACAGTGGGACTCATTATCCCGTATGGGATGAAGCTCGTATATTAACAACCCCAACAAGCAAGTCATCACTACTCCTGGCGGTGAGCTTGTGCATTTACTCTCAAATACATCTCTGCTGTAATGACTCTTTACCTTGTGATATTCCGCAAGCTTGGAAATATTTATTTCCAAGTGATTTAACACAACAGCCAGAGTGACACTTCTCAAGAGGAACTGTATTCACTATATTTGCAATCGTCATCTCCCGTTGGGTTGCGCAGGCACTAAAACAAATTCTTTGATGTCTACTTACGTCATTCCCATTCTGCGCATTGGGTATATAAGGGGTTAGCACAACGTATTATACAAGTTTAGTCTGAGGATGGGACCATAGTGCGTTCTCGAAATATCTTACAACATTTTTAACTTGTATATACTTCTTTTAGCTTTTAGTAAAGTTTGTCAGGTACTTGTAGGGAGTTTTTACTGTAACTATGAGTTTAATCGTGTATCGACGGTTTGGTTTTATTGACGTATATTTTCTACACGTAATCATCGTTTTGATGTACAACTGTCTGCTAACTGAACTAGAATTTAGGTCAATGAACCAGTCCAAAATATTATCCGACAACCAAGCTACATTTTATAACGATTGAGGTCTAGTTTTTCAACGTTCTTGAAGCATTCTATTATTCAATTTGCAGTTTTCTGTCTACCTTCCTTGAAAAAGACATCTGGTTGATGTGCGGAAGCTTAGAAACTTTTATTTTTATTATGGGCCAAGAAATTCGGATTACTAGTATAATTGTATTATTTTAAGTACAGTTTGTGTACAGTTCCTTTTTGTTAATTAGAGTTAAATACAGTTCTGCAAAAACAGAACTATAATTTAGATAGATTCAAGCATACAGTTTTCCTCAATCGAGTTACACTTTAAACAGATTCAAGTAGAAGGGTCCTCTTATCAAACAACATTTTGGACGCATTTAATTACAACAGTCCATTTCCGAATCACACTTTGGGTAATTTTCACACACACTAATTCGCACAGCTTTAGGAGGAAACCGAAAACTCCTAGTGTGGGGGAGAGGGAATGTCTATTCAGCATTAAATGTTGAATACTGTGCACTAGGCTTTTACTTAAGGTGAAGTTTCGAGCATTGAATGCTTTGAACAGTCTATAACCATGAGAATATTCTTTTTATCCGATATGTCCTGTGTATGATACTGGCCTGTGCAAATAATACTGTTTCGAAAAACAATCTCAAAATGGAATAATGTAAGCGATGAATGAAAATACAAGTCTAATAAGTTGGATAAGCCTGGTATACCTCCGACTTCTCTTTCCGTAATACAGGTATCCTTTTACTTACGTGCAGCCTTCAGTTTCATACATTATACTTCTGCGCTTCTAAATTAATTTCCTTCCGTACATCAACTGGAGCGGACAAACATTTCGAATGATTTATGTATGCCTCGAGGATACTTAAGGGGTTAAAGAATATTTCTGTGAATAAAATGTATAACGAAGTGAATTTCTCCGTCATTTTTATCCGCGCCAGGATTCGAACCCGGGTCCACTCATTCCGGAATAAGTTGCTCTACCAATTGAGCTACGCGGACATTTTATTCTGATTCCTATCTGCCTTTATGTCGTGTGCGTCCTTCTGGCAGGTACGTCACATCTCCTGGTACGTTACATCATCTCCCCCTTATTTTATTTTATTTTATTTTTTTTCGAAGTGCTGCTCTTATTTTTCCTATCTCGCGGTGTGGAAATAACATCACACCATTGCGAACGGTCGGGTCATCCGGATAGTTCGGGCGCCATTATAACGAAGTAAATTTCTCCGTCATTTTTATCCGCGCCAGGATTCGAACGCCGGGTCCACTCTTTCCGGAATAAGTTGCTCTACCAATTGAGCTACGCGGACATTTTATTCTGATTCCTATCTGCCTTTATGTCGTGTGCGTCCTTCTGGCAGGTACGTCACATCTCCTGGTACGTTACATCATCTCCCCCTTATTTTATTTTTTTTTTTCGAAGTGCTGCTCTTATTTTTCCTATCTCGCGGTGTGGAAATAACATCACACCATTGCGAACGGTCGGGTCATCCGGATAGTTCGGGCGCCATTATAACGAAGTAAATTTCTCCGTCATTTTTATCCGCGCCAGGATTCGAACGCCGGGTCCACTCATTCCGGAATAAGTTGCTCTACCAATTGAGCTACGCGGACATTTTATTCTGATTCCTATCTGCCTTTATGTCGTGTGCGTCCTTCTGGCAGGTACGTCACATCTCCTGGTACGTTACATCATCTCCCCCTTATTTTTTTATTTTTTTCGAAGTGCTGCTCTTATTTTTCCTATCTCGCGGTGTGGAAATAACATCACACCATTGCGAACGGTCGGGTCATCCGGATAGTTCGAGCGCCATTATAACGAAGTAAATTTCTCCGTCATTTTTATCCGCGCCAGGATTCGAACGCCGGGTCCACTCATTCCGGAATAAGTTGCTCTACCAATTGAGCTACGCGGACATTTTATTCTGATTTCTATCTGCCTTTATGTCGTGTGCGTCCTTCTGGCAGGTACGTCACATCTCCTGGTACGTTACAGATGAACTTTGGCATTAGCATTGAAAATTTAAATAAACTGATGCACATCATTAAGAGCCTATGCCGAATGAAGTTAAAATTACCACCCCGGTGGAGCAGTGGTCTGAGCGCTGGCTTCTGACCATTCGTCAGAGATGGGTCCGGATTTGAATTCTCGTGAGGCATGGATGTGTTTGTCTTACGACACTGTCTATCCCTTCCCTGGAACCAGTGGTCCTAAATTAGTGATGGGTGACTCCATTGAGTTGCTAACGATGGTTGTTAAATCCCCAAAAAAATGGAAAATAAAATAAAATTGATATTCAGTAGGATTAAAAGTGAAGCAAGAAGAGCATTCACTACCTTAAACAGTACTTAATCATTATGGAAGAATATAATTTAAATGCAGAGATAGAGTATATAGAACGGTTGATAAGGGATTTAGTTTGCAACAGGTTCCTATATTTAGAGAAAGATAGTGTTGAACTTCCGTTTGACAAATTTCTCAACAATATTAGTATGACACAAAGTATTTTTCCAATTCTAGAATCAGATTTGTGTGAGTGTAGACCTACGAAATATCAAAAGAGTAAGCCGACTAACTGTAATTTCTGGCTGGAAGTGTCCAAAATATTTAGTTGTGTTATTTTTCTGCCCAACTGACAAGTTTATTGGTGCTGACCCGTGAAATGTGTATAAACGAAATTTAAACTTTGATTCATTCCTGCGGACCGATTATATGAGTTGTCATCAGTGGTTGGCGCTGGAATTATCTGCGTGCGTGGGTAACAAACCAACGCCGTCAGGTCGTATGCACAGACACAGTTGTTCCTCTGGTTCCTTGGAGGTCATATCTGAAAAGCCTTAGCGATGTTTTTCAGTTCTGGTCCCGAGTTCAGAACCATTCCTCTGTTTTTCGCTGTTTGTTTTAACGTGCATGCATGTGTATACTCAGCCAGCGACACCGACAGCGCTATTCTTTTCTGAATTCTTGGTTTTGGCATTCTTGTCGGCTTCAATTCGAGGCTCTTCGCACATTTAGATATTTTCAAGCTCGAGAAACTGAGAGACTTTCTCAGCATGTGCAATACTGTTCTTCTTGTCGACAAGAATAAACTACAACAACTCACTTAAGTAATTATTCTCATCGGCATGCCTGCCACTCGTGATTTACGGACTTATTCTTTTCTAAATTCTTGAACTTCCTGTAGTGGGATATAGGACTTCTCCCCTCCTGGTTTCTGATGTTGGGGTTTCCATGTCTTTCTCTTCTGCATGTGTGCCTAGTTTGGAGCCATACTGCACGAAGGTCTTTTGCTCTTCATCTTCACTCTGTCTTTGGCTTTTCAACTCCATAGTATCTCTGGCTCTTTATCTCATTCTGTTGCTGCAGTTCTTTTTATCTCATCCGGCGAGCTGTCTCTGGTTCTTTAGTTCAGGCTGTTCTAGTCCATTGCTGGACGAAGTCCTCCGGTATCTCTCCCAAGTTGCCTCTGTCTTTGGCTCTCGATCTTTGTTCTCATCCTGCAATTATTTTGTTTCTCATCCAGCAGTCTAAGGCCTCCCAAGTTTCCGAAAAGTTTCCCCGCCTTCGGCTCTTGGTTTCCACTTTTTTCCTTCAGCTGAAGTTTTTTTCCCTCATCCCATCATCTCTCCCTTTGTCCATCCTTCGTATCAGCTTGGTTCGATTCACTGCTGAATGAAGGCGTCTCCCGTTTCACGCTACTGGTCTCTCTGTTTTTAGTTCTTGGTCGCCATTCGGGTCCTGCATGTACTTTCTGTTTCGTCCAACCATCACTACCTGGGCTTTCATCTTTTGCGTTCCATGCAATCATTCCGCTAGACCATCTCCAATCTTTCCTTCGGGAAAGATGACGCGATCATTTGTGTAACATTCACTCACATATCTTGTGGTTTAGTTGATTGTCTTGTTCAATTATTACTTTCCCTACCCTTGAAGTTTATATTCAGCATTGTTTTTCATTTTTCTTTGAGTAACTAGTAATTTTCTGGATTGTTCTGCCTTTAGAGTTCATGTGGCCCCAGCATGTATATTAAAAGATTGAATGTCTTCCTTTTCAGTAAGATTGCATGCATTATTCTTTCACACACATCTTAATTTTCCATAACCAGCGTATCACTGTTAATTCATTGCGTCACATTTCCAGCATTTTCACTACTTTAAATGAGTTGTGACAAATACTGAAAAAAAATTTAATTTCTTCTATGGTTTCTTTCCGTATTGCGTAATGTAAATCAAACATGTACTGTGGAATGTAAAAGAATATGCATAACAAATGCTTGGATGGAAAAAATACATACGCTCTAACGGGTAAAAATGGAAATCAAGGCCCTCACTTGTAAAGGCGACAGTAGTATACCTCCGACTATATGTAGTATACCTCCGACTATATACCTAGTATACCTCCGACTATATGTAGTATACCTCCGACTATATACCTAGTATACCTCCGACTTCTCTTTGTGTAACATTCACTCACATATCTTGTGGTTCAGTTGATTGTCTTGTTCAATTATTACTTTCCCTACCCTTGAAGTTAATATTCAGCATTGTTTTTTATTTTCTTCGAGTAACTAGTAATTTTCTGAATTGTTCTGCCTTTAGAGTTCATGTGGCCCCTGAATATGTATTAGAAGATTGAATGTCTTCCTTTTCAGTAAGATTGCATGCATTATTCCTTCATACATACCTTAATTTTCCAAAACCAATGTATCATTGTTCATTCATTGCATCACATTTCCAGCATTTCCACTACTTTAAATGAGTTGTGACAAATACTGAAAAGAAATTTAATTTCTTCTATGGTTTCTTTCCGTATTGCGTAATGTAAATCAAACATGTACTGTGGAATGTAAAAGAATATGCATAACAAATGCTTGGATGGAAAAAATACATACGCTCTAACGGGTAAAAATGGAAATCAAGGCCCTCACTTGTAAGGGCGACAGGACACGCTGGTGCGAAACACACCATTATCAAAAATTCTACGAGAAATTCATGCGTAATGGTTCGACGTTTAGTCATTAGTTCTATCATCAATATTTTATAAGAGGGAGCACGGATAGAAATTGTATGTGAGTGTGTGTGTGTGTGTTTGTGTGTGGTTTCCTAATGCAGCAGCACTTCTTTATGCATAACTATGATGAAGTGAGTATACGTTAAACACCCCAGAGGAAAATTCAAGTGAGAATTCAATTACTTCAGGAATTCAGGGTACGGAACCCCAGCTGAATAAAATCCACCGTTCATCGTGCTCATATTTTGGTCCGTCCAGTGTAGAATCCATATCCGATTAAATACCCAGGGCCTACCGCTAAAGGACTGGCTGCCAGTCCACAATTAGAAATCGTGATTATTTATTTCCTCGGGGAAAGAATTTCTTTGCTGAAAGTAATTCGAAGTTGTCGCTTGTGCCTCACGAAGGCGCAACGGAATTATTAACGTTCCGCTGGTGGCTTATCCAGTTTGTTTTCCATTACAGGATTTTTGATAGGGATTTCTTACTCTAGCCGCAGGAAATTATAATTACTTTTAAAGGTCGGACATTAATTTCACTCAGAAAAAAAAAAGAAAAAAAAAAGAAAGAAAGCACTTGCTTCAAAAAATAAGTAAATGAAGAAATGCACTACATGTGCAACCTGATGGGAAGTAAAACCAAAATGCAGAGACGTTTTTGAAAAATGATCCAACGTACTCTGTTTGGAAGCTAATTATCCGTCCATTAAGAGCTCTTACAATGATTTAAAAGGAAATGTGTTTACATTATATACATTACTGGAAAAAATGTGCTCCCGAATTTTGAATACTCAGCTAGCACGATGAGGCATTTTCACAGGAACTACCCGCAGCATCACAAGTGAAATGTGATCAATGCTATTGGATACATACGTTTCCAACTCATTCAGGATCGTGAGTTATTTAAGCTCGAGATATTATTAGTAATATACACTAACCGGTCAAAAGCATTCGAAAATTGGAAACTCTCTGTAATGGGAAAAGAATATGGAGTTATTCCACTCTTTGCTACTATCACAGCCTCTGCTGGGAAGACTTTTCATTTAGCTTTTGATACGTAGCTCAGGGAATTGCCTACCATTCTGCCAGAAGGTCAGGTAGGTAACGTATGTCAGATGGTTCAACCTGGCTCGCAATCGGCATTTCAATACCTTCAAATACTATTTCACGTGGTTGAGATCGGGGACCTATGCAGGCCAGTCAAGTTCCTCCACACTCATCTGGTCAAGCTATTCCTTCCCGGACCTCACTTTGTGGACAAGGTCAGTTACACTTAATATACCTTATCTAATCAAAAGTATCCGGACATTTGCAAACTCTCTGTAATGGGAAAGGGATTAATATGGAGTTGCTCCACTCTTTGCTACAATCACAGCCTCTTCTGGGAAGACTTTTCATTTATACTTTTGGTATTTTGGTACGTAGCTGCGGGAACAGCCTTCCAGTCTGCCATAAGAGCACTACTAAGGTAGGTCACGTGTATCTGACGTTTCACCATGGCTCGCAGTTGGCATTTTAATTCTTTCCAGTAGTGTATGACGAAGTAAATTTCTCTGTCATTTTTGTCCACAGCCGGGCATCGAACCCGGGTCCCCTCATTCCGGAATAAGTCGCTCTCCCAACTGAGCTACGCGGACGTATGCTCTCGCTGCTATCTGCCTTTATCTCATGTGCGTCCGGCGGTGCAGGCACGTCACAAGGGTGTCATGTGGTTGAGATCGGAGACCTGTGCAGGCCAGTCAAGTTTTCCACACCCATCCCGTCAAATTATTCCTGTTCGGACCTCGCTTCCTGAACTGGGTCAGTTATTTTCAATATGCACTATCTGGTGAAACGTTTCCTGACACTTGAAAACTCTCTGTAATGGGAAAGGAATTAATATGGAGTTGGTCCACACTGTGCTGTTATCACCGCCTCCGCTCATCTGGAGTTTTGGTACGTAGCTGCGGGAATTGCCTTCTATTCTGCCATAAAAGCATTACTAAGGTAAGTAACGTATGTCAGAAGGTTCACCCTGGCTCGCAGTCGGCATTTCAATACTTTCCAATAGTGTTTCATGTGGTTGAGATCGGGGACCTGTGCAGGCCAGTCAAGTGCTTCCCCACCCATGTTCTTAAACTATTCCTGCTCGGACCTCGCTTTGTGGGCAGGAGCAGTGTCCTGTTGGTAAAAGAAATGGCGTTCACTAAACTGTTGCCATATTCTTGGGAGCACAGAATCGTCGAGAATGTCATTATATGCCACAGCGTTAAGGTTCCCGAGCACTGGATCTATGAGACCAAGCCAAACCACGAAAAGCAGCACCAAAGAATGATGCCTCCTCCACTAAACTTCACAGTTGGCACAACACGGTACAGCAAGTACCTTTCACCTAGCATCCTTCACACCCAGACTCGTCTTTCGGACTGTGAAGCATGATTTACCAATACAGAGAACGCGTTTCCACTGCTCTAGAGTTCACTGGCTCCGAGCTTTACACTACTTCAACCGACACTTGGCGTTGATCTTGCTAATGATAGGCTTGTGGGAGGCTGCTTTGCCATGAACCCTTTAACGTTCGAAAAACCGTTAGGGCGCTAGCGTTGCTTCCAGAGGCACTTTGGAACTCTTTGGGAAAGTGTTGCACCCGAGGTCAGACCATTTTGGCGCATAGGGCTGTCAGTCTGTCATTTTGAATGGCCTACCAGGTCATGATTGCACTGTTGTTGTTTTCAAGCTTTTCCACTTCACAGACATATCAGTTGAACGGGGAAGCTGCAGCAGGGCAGAAATTTTCCGAACTGACTTGCTGCTAATCTGGCATCTTATTATCGTGCGAAGTTGAAAGTAACTCACCTCTGCCATATGTCTCATTCTACTGTTCATGCTTGTCCATGATATTTGTCAGGTCACGTGCGTGTATTTATACTTGTGTGGAGCATGTCGGTTAACGAATATGGGCAAATCCCCTACTACGAAGAGTTTTTTTGGGGGAGGATTGAAGGTTTAACGACCACAGTGAGCAACTCAGCAGTCGCCTGTCCCTAATTTAGCATCACTGGTGCAAGGAAGGGAGACAGCCAGTGTCGTAAGACAAACACAACATCCGTGCCTCACCGGGATTCGAACCTGGACCCTTCTCGGACGAATGGTCATGGGGCAGTACAATGAAGTAAACTTCTCCATCATTTTTGTGTCAGGGGCGGGATTCGAACCCGCAACTCTCGGCTCCGGAGCTCCGAGGGCAATCCACTATACTACACTAACATGTGCTCTCACTGCTATCTGCGTTTATCTCATGTGCGTCCTGTTCAGCAGGAACGTAACATCGCACCCGCCCCGAAAGAGGGGCAGCGGCATAGCCCATAGGTCAGCCGGGACCATGTGTCGCTGTAGGCAGTCATCCGATGAAGAATTTGCATTTGAGAAATCCCAGATAATTTGGTGAGCGGAATGAAACATCACACGGGTTTACTATTTTTTTCGAAGCACTGAAGAAAGGATTCTCATTTTTCCTGTCTCGCGGTGTGAAAAGAACATCACACCATTGCCAGAAACCTAACAGCCAGACCATCCTTGAAGTTCGGGCGCCAATATGACGAAGTAAATTTCTCCAGCATTTTTATGCCAAGGGCATGATTCGAACACGCAACTCTCGGCTCCGGAGCTCCGAGGACTATCCACTATACTACACTGGCATGTGCTCTCACGGCTATCTGCCTTTATGTCATGCGCATCCTGCGGGGCAGGCAGGTCTCAACAGCGCTTGGACCACCGCGCCACCGCAGCGACCACGAGTGTGTACGGATACTTTTGATCACCTAGTGTAGCTTTTTAATGTAGATATTACCCTTCTCATAGCTCTAAGAAAGATGGCACTGATTGTCGTGTCTAATCAGACATCTTTTGAGTCAAAGAGTGGTAATATAATATTCAATAATTACAGTATTATAGTCTGGGTTCACTACTTTTTGATACATTCCCCCATCGACTTCCCAACTTTAGCTCCGTCCCGTGCGGCTGCTTTTCTGTAATTCAACCCGCTTTTCTTAATAGCAATCGCAGTTAAAATATCTATACAGTATAATGAAATGTACTGGGATATAATGAAAATATAATGAAATATATCAGAGGAATGTGTCCTCCATTTCTCTACGAAACACGCCAGCGTCGATTGGGAGCCACGAAGATGTGGAACACATAAAGCTGATAAGGTACATTTGGTACGTAGCCACATAGTGTCATCAAGTGAGCAGAGGATGGAGGTCAATTAACTTGCCGTTAGGGTGCTCCCATGCCATTATTAAAATAAAGTGCGTGACGTATATTCTAAATTAACTTTTATTTTTAGTTTCTTTCTCTATGTAAATTTGAGCTTGTTCTGCTTATACTTTCAAACTTAATGTGACATCTTTTCCCTCAAACGAGAATACGGATGGCAACACTTTTGACGTCAGAGTGAGCGTGACGCATGAATGTATGAGATAAGAACGATAAATAAAAACAACAACAACAGTTGATACAACAGTTGCTCGTGTGTGGTGGAGATGTGGTATGTGGCTGTGTGAATTACGTTATACCTGGAAGTGCGATATCTATGCTACTGAAATTCGTGCTGGGACCAGTAAAAGAATTCCCGTAAGTTAACGTCTGTCCCGTAAGTAATCGTTCAATTAGGAACTATACCATCGTATTCATATCTAAAGATTTAGAAATAACGTAAGAACGACATTATTTCAACACCAAAAGAAATTATGTTATAAGTGTTAAGCGTGACAGCAGCAACGAGAGATTTTCCTGCAGTTGAATGCAAGGGAACACTAGACAGCAGCACTGCATGAAAATGGTTAAGGTGTTGCAGTACTAGGTACCCCAGTCTCGAAGGCTAACAGAGGTCCGGACGTGCAACGACCACACACAATGAGATCCTGGCCGGAGCTGTGAGACAGAAACCGGGCACTAATACATTACAATTGGCAGCTGGGATGGAGTGTTTTTAATCCACCATTGTTGGTCACCTGCACAAGACTGGCTTCTCTTCCGTTGAAGTTTAGAAACTATAATGAGTGATAACCAAAATTTAAATGAGAAACAGGAAACTAAAACCGAAAGTTGAATAGGTGATACTCGTAATATAATCACCAAGCAATTATTGGAATATGAAATATGATAAAAAGGAATTTATGAAGATTGAAATCTATTCTCCATACGGAATGCAACCCGATTCAAAAATATTTTTCAACCCATACTTTTAGAAGATGAAAAACAGCGGAAACGTCCATTTGCTTGCCTATCAGAAAGATGAACTGCGCAGCAAAAAAAAAAAATATCAAAATATTATTCACAAAGGGATGGCTCGATTAGAAACAAAAAAAAAAAATTCGCTCAAACTTTCGGAAACGAAAGTATGGTGGGAAATAGAAATAAACAAGTAACAGACCTGTTGATACATCAAGTATATAAAATTAAAGTAACTATATGTTTATTGCCGCAAGGAATTAAACTGACTCTTTGCCAGGTGAATAGGAGTCAGCGTCTTTCAATCAAGAATCAGAAGAACCTTTGCTATGTGCTTTGGTGTCACACCCAGGAAATCCGAACTGGATAAAGTAATAAATCTAGCCACGGAAGCAGGGTACACTTTCAAACATACACGATCGAGTCACATTACTGTGACCACCTCCTACTTTTGATGTCAACAGCGCGTAGCCAATGAAAGAAGGCACGTGTCGTGAGCTGGTTTGGAGGGAATGCAAGGTGTGCTGTAGGCATTTTGAAAACATATCACTCGTTGCTGTCATGGATTAAAGAAGCGATTTATCAGATTTGCAAAAAAGGGATGATTATCGGCTTTCGGACCAAGGGTGGCAGTATTTCTGAAACAGCGCAGTTCGTGAACTGTTCGCGTGCTGCTGTGGTTAAAATGCATCGTGATTGGAGAAACGGCACCATTGCGAATAAGCGACATCAAAACTGCTGAGCACCACGTACCATTGATGTGAGAGGTGAACGTCGGCTTCAAAGGTGCGTTAGGGCTGATCGACAAGCTGCATTGGAGTAACTCACTGGCCGAAGGAATAAGCGGGTTACCAGGGGTGTGTCTAAAACGACAGTTCAGCAAACCCTGCTGCGTATGGGGCTCCGATGCAGACGGGTGGTCACTCCACCTATGCTAACGAAGGTGCATCGGCAGATAAGGCTTGCATTTGCATGGCAGTATCGGAATTGGACCTCCGCTGATTGGCAAATGATTGCCTTCTCCAATGAGCCACGTTTTCTGCTTCATCGAACGGATGGACGTTGGCGTATAAGGTAAAAACATCGGAGAACGAACAGTCTTCAACAATTTCTAGAAGAACACAAGATGGTGGAGGCAGCTTTATGCTCTGGAGAATATTTTCGTGGCATTCTCTGAGTTTACTCATACTTGTGGAAGGCACTATGGACCGAATTCGTTTTGAATCCATCCTTGCAGACCACGGACACCCATACATGCTGATTGTCTTCGCTGGGGCGGATGGGATCTTCCAGCCCGAAAATGCGACATGTCACACAGCTAAAAATGTCCAAGAGTGGCTGGAAGAGCATGATGAAGACTTCAAAGTACTTCCCTGGTTCCTTAATTCCTCAACAGCTGTCAGATGCAGTGCAGTCAGCATGGCTCTATATACCTGTGAACACCTTCCAGCACCTTATTGAGCCACTCCCAGTTCATCTAGCTGCTGTCCGCGCTGCACACGGCGGTTACTCTGGATATTAGCTGGTAGTCACAATAATGTGACTCGACCGTGTATATTCAGCATTATTAAAAAAGATCAAAGACACGCCACGACGCAAATGTACTAATTCATCCACTCAACTTCAGTACCTGAGATCAATACCCTATATTCCAGGCATCTCTTACATCCACAAGAACGCCCTAAGAATGGTAGAACACGGTGTAGGCATAAGGGCTCCGACATCCTTATACAATATACGCACAAAATACCCAGAAAGACCTCTAATCACCTATACGGGTGATGGTCATGCCATACCGCTATCACACCCTGATGATATTCAAAGATATTACATTGGAATGACTGAACGTTCATCCGGGACCAGAACAGCGAGCATAAAAGGTACACTAAGAAAGGAATATTACTAAGTGAGTTTAAAATCCGCAGTTCCTATATGGGACCGTATATTAAAATTAGCACCCTACTGCAATCATAGGCTGTGCTTCTGTACAACGGATTTGGTTCTGTTTTATCCTTTGAACCAGTGGTCGCAACGAAAGAATTTCGAGAAACTCTGGAAATCATCATTAGCCAGGAGGCGTACAACGGCAGCGTCTTTCTGGAGTAGCCAAAAAAATTGGATCCAACGTCTAAGTGATTTTAACCCTCCAGATCGCCACGTGCCCAACCAACATATCACGTGACTTCAAATTTATACCATCCCGTTTGTCATTCTTAATTTGCTTATCACAGTCACATTTAAATTGTAACGTTCTTTGGTCCTAAGCTGTTAAAACCTTGAAAAGGCCATTCTTCGATGAGAGAAAGGTTGGCAAAATGTTTGTTTAGTTCCTTTCACCAAAAACAGGATAGTTTCTTTAGTTTTAGAAAAACACACTTGCGCTCCATATTAGAAAGTGTGTAGCATTAAAACTCGGGAATGCGCGTACACCCAAGTCACAGTTAATGGGGTTTCATACACAAGAAATTCTTGCTGTCGATATTTTGGATGCGAAGTTATGTGCTCAGAAGCCAATGTGTATTTCTACTCCCTAACGACAGAAGTGCGCTTTATAAAATGAAAAAAAACGAGTCCAAGAAACGTTGCCTATAACAGATGTTTTCTGATGCAAAAGAATTTTTCCAAATTGGATTGCCAAAAGAAGGTAAAAGATGCGAAACGTCTCCTTGATGGCACGCTGGTCATTAGTTACAGCTCATTTTGCGTAGTATTTTTCAAGGTGAATCATACGCGATGCAAAAATCAGAAGATGAAATATTTTTTGCGAGTAGAAATATGCATTTACGCCCATGAGTGGCGGAATTGTGTATTAAGAAAAAAGCAGAAAATGTAACAAAATATTTGTCTTTGTAAAAGTTAATCAACGTAAAAGTTGCAAATCTGAAGCAGAGATATTGAGGAAAACAATGTATAAATTTACGCTCCTTAGAGAGAAAACTGTGTAGACTGGAAAACTTGTTTTGCAGTAGAAACAGGACGACGATCCGCTTTTGGCCTAGCGACATTTTTGCTGGAATTAGTTTGGAATGCGAACCGATTATTTTTATTTGATCCCTATATCTGCTCTTGCCTTCTCTTTTCTAGAAATTATTTATTTATCCGATCGCTGTAATCACGAGCACGATTCTCTCTGAATTTTTCTGATTTGCTTACGTTAATTCTTCCTATAGGTAAGGTAAAATTTGTTCTTTCTTTTGAAATACTATTGATTTCACTCTTTAAAAATTTTAAAACGAAAAGAAAAACACTTCTACTGGGCTTCAACTTGAGTACTCTGAGAATTTAGTCAAAATCATTTCTTATTACAATTAGGTTTCGGCATCAGGAGTTATTTTCTTTGTGTCTTGGATAATTAGCTATACACTGAATTACCAAAAAAAAAAAAAAAAATCTGGGATATGTCTCTAATACCATGTTGGTCATCCTCGCAGTCGTATAAAGGCAGCAACGCGACGGAACATGAACTCCACGAGCTCTTTGTAGCACTGTGGAGACAATTCACACCATGCTTCCTGAAGAACGTGCCACAATTCCGTAATATTCCCTGGTGGAAGATTCCTGGCATTGATGGCACGTTGAACAAGCATCCTAAATGTGTTCGATGGCGTTGAAATCCGGCGAATGAGGGGCCAAGTGAGGATGCCAAACTCCGTGGAATGTTCCTCGAGCCATTATCGGGCAACTGTGGACGTGTGCGGTGGCTCATTGTCATACTAAAAGACACTGCACCCGTCGGAGGGATTACATGACATGAACGGGTGCAAATGATCTCCAAGGATGGTTACGTAGCCTCAGTCGGTCACAGCCGTCTGCAGACGTATGAGGGGCCCTAATGCATGTCCGCTAAAAACACCCCACACTATAACAGAGCCACCGCCGGTTTGCAATGTCCCTTAAAGGCACGGGGATCCACCATTGCCTCGTGTGACTATAGCCACACTCGGAGTCGGCCATCTTCCCGAAACAGTTGTTACCACCATTCGTCGGACCAGGCTACATGTTTCAAGTCATCTTGCGTCCAATGGCGGTGTTCCCAAGCCCAAGCAAGGAGCACAGCCTTGTGTCGTCAGACCAAGCTGCACGTTTCCAGTCATCGTGTGACCAACGGCGGTGTTCCCGCGCGCAGGCGAGGCGCACAGCCTTATGTCGTCGGGGCAGGCTTCACGTTTTCACTCATCTTGCGTCCAATGGTGGTGTTCCCAAGCCCAGACGAGGCGCACAGCCTTATGTCGTCGGACCAGGCTACATGTTTCCAGTCATCTTGCGTCTAATGGCTGTGTTTCCGAGCTCGGGCGAGACGCACAGCTTTGTGTCGTTGGACCAGGCTACACGTTTCCAGTCATCTTGCGTCCAATGGCGGTGTTCCCGAACCCAGGAGAAACGCACAGCCTTATGTCGTCGGACCAGGCTACACGTTTCCAGTCATCTTGCGTCCAATGGCGGTGTTCCCGAACCCAGGAGAAACGCACAGCCTTATGTCGTCGGACCAGGCTACACGTTTCCAGTCATCTTGCGTCCAATGGCTGTGTTCCCGAACCCAGGCGAAACGCACAGCCTTATGTCGTCGGACCAGGCTACACGTTTCCAGTCATCTTGCGTCCAATGGCGGTGTTCCCGAACCCAGGAGAAACGCACAGCCTTATGTCGTCGGACCAGGCTACACGTTTCCAGTCATCTTGCGTCCAATGGCGGTGTTCCCGAACCCAGGAGAAACGCACAGCCTTATGTCGTCGGACCAGGCTACACGTTTCCAGTCATCTTGCGTCCAATGGCGGTGTTCCCGAACCCAGGAGAAACGCACAGCCTTATGTCGTCGGACCAGGCTACACGTTTCCAGTCATCTTGCGTCCAATGGCGGTGTTCCCGAACCCAGGAGAAACGCACAGCCTTATGTCGTCGGACCAGGCTACACGTTTCCAGTCATCTTGCGTCCAATGGCGGTGTTCCCGAACCCAGGAGAAACGCACAGCCTTATGTCGTCGGACCAGGCTACACGTTTCCAGTCATCTTGCGTCCAATGGCGGTGTTCCCGAACCCAGGAGAAACGCACAGCCTTATGTCGTCGGACCAGGCTACACGTTTCCAGTCATCTTGCGTCCAATGGCGGTGTTCCCGAACCCAGGAGAAACGCACAGCCTTATGTCGTCGGACCAGGCTACACGTTTCCAGTCATCTTGCGTCCAATGGCGGTGTTCCCGAACCCAGGAGAAACGCACAGCCTTATGTCGTCGGACCAGGCTACACGTTTCCAGTCATCTTGCGTCCAATGGCGGTGTTTCCGAACCCAGGAGAAACGCACAGCCTTATGTCGTCGGACCAGGCTACACGTTTCCAGTCATCTTGCGTCCAATGGCGGTGTTCCCGAACCCAGGAGAAACGCACAGCCTTATGTCGTCGGACCAGGCTACACGTTTCCAGTCATCTTGCGTCCAATGGCGGTGTTCCCGAGCCCAGGCGAAACGCACAGCCTTATGTCGTCGGGGCAGGCTACACGTTTCCAGTCATCTTGCGTCCAATGGCGGTGTTTCCGAACCCAGGAGAAACGCACAGCCTTATGTCGTCGGACCAGGCTACACGTTTCCAGTCATCTTGCGTCTAATGGCTGTGTTTCCGAGCCCAGGCGAGGCGCACAGCCTTGTGTCGTCGGGGCAGGCTACACGTTTCCAGTCATCTTGCGTCCAATGGCGGTGTTTCCCGAACCCAGGAGAAGCGCACAGCCTTATGTCGTCGGACCAGGCTACACGTTTCCAGTCATCTTGCGTCCAATGGCGGTGTTTCCGAACCCAGGAGAGCCGCACAGCCTTTTGTCGTCGGACCAGGCTACACGTTTCCAGTCATCTTGCGTCCAATGGCGGTGTTCCCGAACCTAGGAGAAGCGCACAGCCTTATGTCGTCGGGGACCAGGCTACACGTTTCCAGTCATCTTGCGTCCAATGGTGGTGTTTCCGAACGCAAGAGAGGCGCACAGCCTTATGTCGTCGGACCAGGCTACACGTTTCCAGTCATCTTGCGTCCAATGGCGGTGTTTCCCGAACCCAAGAGAAGCGCACAGCCTTATGTCGTCGGACCAGGCTACACGTTTCCAGTCATCTTGCGTCCAATGGTGGTGTTTCCGAACGCAAGAGAAGCGCACAGCCTTTTATGTCGTCGGACCAGGCTACACGTTTCCAGTTATCTTGCGTCCAATGACGGTGTTCCCGAACCTAGGAGAAGCGCACAGCCTTATGTCGTCGGACCAGGCTACACGTTTCCAGTCATCTTGCGTCCAATGGTGGTGTTTCCGAACGCAAGAGAAGGCGCACAGCCTTTTGTCGTCGGACCAGGCTACACGTTTCCAGTTATCTTGCGTCCAATGGCGGTGTTTCCGAACCTAGGAGAAGCGCACAGCCTTATGTCGTCGGACCAGGCTACACGTTTCCAGTCATCTTGCGTCCAATGGTGGTGTTTCCGAACGCAAGAGAGGCGCACAGCCTTTTATCGTCGGACCAGGCTACACGTTTCCAGTTATCTTGCGTCCAATGACGGTGTTCCCGAACCTAGGAGAAGCGCACAGCCTTATGTCGTCGGACCAGGCTACACGTTTCCAGTCATCTTGCGTCCAATGGCGGTGTTTCCGAACGCAAGAGAGGCGCACAGCCTTTTGTCGTCGGACCAGGCTACACGTTTCCAGTTATCTTGCGTCCAATGGCGGTGTTCCCGAACCTAGGAGAAGCGCACAGCCTTATGTCGTCGGACCAGGCTACACGTTTCCAGTCATCTTGCGTCTAATGGCTGTGTTTCCGAGCCCGGGCGAGGCGCACAGCCTTGTGTCGTCGGGGCAGGCTACACGTTTCCAGTCATCTTGCGTCTAATGGCTGTGTTTCCGAGCCCTGGCGAGGCGCACAGCCTTGTGTCGTCGGGGCAGGCTACACGTTTCCAGTCATCTTGCGTAATGGCTGTGTTTCCGAGCCCTGGCGAGGCGCACAGCCTTGTGTCGTCGGGGCAGGCTACACGTTTCCAGTCATCTTGCGTCCAATGGCTGTGTTTCCGAGCCCTGGCGAGGCGCACAGCCTTGTGTCGTCGGGGCAGGCTACACGTTTCCAGTCATCTTGCGTCCAATGGCGGTGTTCCCGAACCCAGGAGAAACGCACAACCTTATGTCGTCGGACCAGGCTACACGTTTCCAGTCATCTTGCGTCTAATGGCTGTGTTTCCGAGCCCGGGCGAGGCGCACAGCCTTGTGTCGTCGGACCAGGCTACACGTTTCCAGTCATCTTGCGTCCAATGGCGGTGTTCCCGAACCCAGGAGAAACGCACAGCCTTATGTCGTTGGACCAGGCTACACGTTTCCAGTCATCTTGCGTCTAATGGCTGTGTTTCCGAGCCCGGGCGACGCGCACAGCCTTGTGTCGTCGGACCAGGCTACACGTTTCCAGTTATCTTGCGTCTAATGGCTGTGTTTCCGAGCCCGGGCGAGGCGCACAGCCTTGTGTCGTCGGACCAGGCTACACGTTTCCAGTCATCTTGCGTCCAATGGCGGTGTTCCCGAACCCAGGAGAAACGCACAGCCTTATGTCGTTGGACCAGGCTACACGTTTCCAGTCATCTTGCGTCTAATGGCTGTGTTTCCGAGCCCAGGCGAGGCGCACAGCCTTATGTCGTCGGACCAGGCTACACGTTTCCAGTCATCTTGCGTCCAATGGCGGTGTTCACGAACCCAGGAGAAACGCACAGCCTTATGTCGTCGGACCAGGCTACACGTTTCCAGTCATCTTGCGTCTAATGGCTGTGTTTCCGAGCCCGGGCGAGGCGCACAGCCTTGTGTCGTCGGACCAGGCTACACGTTTCCAGTCATCTTGCGTCTAATGGCTGTGTTCCCGAGCCCAGGCGAAACGCACAGCCTTATGTCGTCGGACCAGGCTACACGTTTCCAGTCATCTTGCGTCCAATGGCGGTGTTCACGAACCCAGGAGAAACGCACAGCCTTATGTCGTCGGACCAGGCTACACGTTTCCAGTCATCTTGCGTCTAATGGCTGTGTTTCCGAGCCCGGGCGAGGCGCACAGCCTTGTGTCGTCGGACCAGGCTACACGTTTCCAGTCATCTTGCGTCCAATGGCGGTGTTCCCGAACCCAGGAGAAACGCACAGCCTTATGTCGTCGGACCAGGCTACACGTTTCCAGTCATCTTGCGTCTAATGGCTGTGTTTCCGAGCCCGGGCGAGGCGCACAGCCTTGTGTCGTCGGACCAGGCTACACGTTTCCAGTCATCTTGCGTCCAATGGCGGTGTTCCCGAACCCAGGAGAAACGCACAACCTTATGTCGTCGGACCAGGCTACACGTTTCCAGTCATCTTGCGTCCAATGGCTGTGTTTCCGAGCCCGGGCGAGGCGCACAGCCTTGTGTCGTCGGACCAGGCTACACGTTTCCAGTCATCTTGCGTCCAATGGCGGTGTTCCCGAACCCAGGAGAAACGCACAGCCTTATGTCGTTGGACCAGGCTACACGTTTCCAGTCATCTTGCGTCTAATGGCTGTGTTTCCGAGCCCGGGCGAGGCGCACAGCCTTATGTCGTCGGACCAGGCTACACGTTTCCAGTCATCTTGCGTCCAATGGTGGTGTTTCCGAACGCAGGAGAAACGCACAGCCTTATGTCGTTGGACCAGGCTACACGTTTCCAGTTATCTTGCGTCCAATGGCGGTGTTCCCGAACCTAGGCGAAGCGCACAGCCTTATGTCGTCGGACCAGGCTACACGTTTCCAGTCATCTTGCGTCCAATGGCTGTGTTTCCGAACGCGGGCGAGGCGCACAGCCTTTTGTCGTCGGACCAGGCTACACGTTTCCAGTTATCTTGCGTCCAATGGCGGTGTTCCCGAACCTAGGAGAAGCGCACAGTCTTATGTCGTCGGACCAGGCTACACGTTTCCAGTCATCTTGCGTCCAATGGTGGTGTTTCCGAACGCAAGAGAGGCGCACAGCCTTTTGTCGTCGGACCCGGCTACACGTTTCCAGTTATCTTGCGTCCAATGGCGGTGTTCCCGAACCTAGGAGAAGCGCACAGTCTTATGTCGTCGGACCAGGCTACACGTTTCCAGTCATCTTGCGTCCAATGGTGGTGTTTCCGAACGCAAGAGAGGCGCACAGCCTTTTGTCGTCGGACCAGGCTACACGTTTCCAGTTATCTTGCGTCCAATGGCGGTGTTCCCGAACCTAGGAGAAGCGCACAGCCTTATGTCGTCGGACCAGGCTACACGTTTCCAGTCATCTTGCGTCCAATGGTGGTGTTTCCGAACGCAAGAGAGGCGCACAGCCTTTTGTCGTCGGACCAGGCTACACGTTTCCAGTTATCTTGCGTCCAATGGCGGTGTTCCCGAACCTAGGAGAAGCGCACAGTCTTATGTCGTCGGACCAGGCTACACGTTTCCAGTCATCTTGCGTCCAATGGTGGTGTTTCCGAACGCAAGAGAGGCGCACAGCCTTTTGTCGTCGGACCAGGCTACACGTTTCCAGTTATCTTGCGTCCAATGGCGGTGTTCCCGAACCTAGGAGAAGCGCACAGCCTTATGTCGTCGGACCAGGCTACACGTTTCCAGTCATCTTGCGTCCAATGGTGGTGTTTCCGAACGCAAGAGAGGCGCACAGCCTTTTGTCGTCGGACCAGGCTACACGTTTCCAGTTATCTTGCGTCCAATGGCGGTGTTCCCGAACCTAGGAGAAGCGCACAGCCTTATGTCGTCGGACCAGGCTACACGTTTCCAGTCATCTTGCGTCCAATGGTGGTGTTTCCGAACGCAAGAGAGGCGCACAGCCTTTTGTCGTCGGACCAGGCTACACGTTTCCAGTTATCTTGCGTCCAATGGCGGTGTTCCCGAACCTAGGAGAAGCGCACAGCCTTATGTCGTCGGACCAGGCTACACGTTTCCAGTCATCTTGCGTCCAATGGTGGTGTTTCCGAACCCAAGAGAGGCGCACAGCCTTATGTCGTCGGACCAGGCTACACGTTTCCAGTTATCTTTGCGTCCAATGGCAGAAGATATCTGGAAACGCTTTCTCCCTTCTCTGGAACAAGTGGTCCTAAATTAGGGACGGGCGACTGCTTATAGCCCATTGAGTTGCTTACGGTGGTCGTTAAACTTTGGAAATGTCCTTTCGAGCATTGGATCCTCTATCCAGAAATGAAATGGCATTACCGATAGCGGTGCATGCAGCCAGCATAGGAGGATATACCGGTGGAATGCTTTTGTGATCTAGTGGACTCAACGCATCGTCTTGTGAGTGCCCTTATCCGGGCAAAAAATGGACCTACCCGTTGCTAGGTAGGTATACCATGATTTCTCTCTACTCAGGGTATTTACATTTTTTAATATATCTCTTGCTGGTGAGTTTTGAAATTTTTTTTATTTGATAGCTTTTTTACGAAAACAAATTCCACGCATTTCCGAACTGTTGTTGGACATCGGGTATTTCTGTGCAATATGTTTTTGCTTTATGGTAGCGTTTCAAATCATATCGCTGTCTGTAAAGTATTCTTTTTGCACGCAATTTATACGGCCGGTGTCACGACTTTTTATCGTTTTTGAAGCACTTCTCATGAGCTATTTTCCCATTATGAGCAGTAAATTTTCATCCTCTCATTCGACTGTACCACTCATATTGGAAGATTTGGAAAAATTCTTTTAGACAAGTAACTGTATTTTATTCTGGCGAGCTCCATGAGACTTTTACCATTATGCTGTTAAACTCCACAAATTTTAAATCTCTATGATAGTGAGTAACTAAAGTCTTTAATCCTTATTCTTCTGAACTCTGTAATCTTTTATTATTACTCTGCTAAACTCAATAAGTCTTTAACCTTTATTCTGTCAAACTCCATAAGTCATTGATACTTACGCTGCTGATCTCGTTGAAACATATCTGCTGTAGAAGTATTAACATTTAAGTAAACCTTTTCGCTGTATTAACATTTTATTTCGCAATTTTATTTTCCTTTCTTTCTTTTTCACTTACCGTTTTTCCTCAGACATTGTGTATACTTTCTTTTTGCTTATTTTAATTTATTATCCACCGTAATGAAGTTCTACATCAAGTAAACAAACGCTCATACAAAGTACTTCTGTCTAGTGCATCATTTTCAGTTTTTTTTCCAGACCATATTAAAAACGAATATTTAATGACGTTTTAATTATGAAAAATGGTTTTTTCAAGGGTTTCTCGATGCTTTTCCTTCATGCTCGCCACAAAATGAGATTCTCCATCTAACGTAGCTGAGTGCCTGATTGCCGTATTTTTTTACTTTCGCCAATCAATACGGATGATAAAATATTAATGAGACGGTTAATAATTCAATTTTACTTTTTCTTTCTGCCCACTAAAATCAACACAGTAAGTCATAATATACTAAACGAAACGAATGTCGGATAACGTTTTTTACATTTATCTCTCTGTTTACGAAATACCCGACTTTATTGCATTAAATTTAACGTATTTCACCAAAATTGCGAAAAGTATCTGAAACTTCTTTCCACACATTAGCACCAGAATAAACTGGAAAGTTATTTTTTTTAGAGCACATGACTTTTTGCAATATTCAACATTTTATTGGAACGAACCATTCTAATAACAAGTTAGTAAAATCGTGCAATGCATTGATTATGATACGCTTTCCAACATACCAGAAATCATTACTCAAGTTATGACAATAATGGCTATGGAATAAATCTCGCTCCTGTGCTTTGACTTTGATCCCATTTCAATGATGTTAAACGGAATTGGTTCAGTATACCTCCGGAACAACATGCTAAAGTTTTGCCGCAATTGAAGCATTTTTAGTCAAGTTATGAGGATAATGGCTGTGGAATAAATCTCGCTCATGTGCCCTGATCTTTGACCCCATTTCAATGAAATTCAACAGAACAGGTTCAGTATATTTCTGAAACATCATGAAAACGTTTTGTCGCAATCGAAGTACTTTTACATAAGTTATGAAGTATAAGGGCGATGGAATAGATTCCGCTCCTATACCCTAACCTTTGACCCCATTTCGCCCATTTTAAATGGGGTTCTTCTCTAGGTTGTCTCCTATCACATACTACAATTTCATCGAAATCGAACCATTTTTACAGGAGTTATCGTGCGGACAGTCAGACAAACGGACAAAGCTGAAGCATATACGCTTTCTAACCTACGGTTGGAAAACGTAAAAAAAAAACATATAGCGAAACAAAATGTAGGGGGAACAAGCCCATTGCCGGTGAAGCCACTCGAATAAACATCATTCTACTACGGAGCCGAATGCTTTCCCAATTAAGCTACACCGACGGAGTCTGTCGCTGCAACTTTGCCGTCTTGACGTGTGCGTCACCTCTATATACGTCATGTACACTGAAGTGACAGAAAAACTGGTACAGACGAGCTTATGCAAAACACATAGCAACGTCACCTATGCGCATACTCGGTTGCGTCCGCCTGTGCGTATATAAAGCGATATACATCCTTACCAGCTGTCACAGCTATTTTCGGCATGAGAATGACAAGTAATAACGATTTAAGTGATTTTCAACGCGGAGTCATAGTTGGCGCTCTTGAGATGTGCCATAGTATCTCGGAGATAGAAACGAAGTTCGGGTTTTCACGGACGACCATTGCAAGGGTGTACCGTTAGTACACGAATTCCGGCAAAACCTCCAACCTGCGATACCAGTGTGGCCGTAAAAAGACATTGGGTGAACGTGACCATCGTCGGCTGTCAAGAATCGTTTCACGCGATAGGCGTGCAACACTCTCGCAGGTATCATCGGAATTTAATGCTGGAGCCTCAACAAGTATCAGCGTCCGGACTGTGCAACGTACCCTGCACGATATGGGCTTTGGGAGTCGACGCCCAACTCGAGTCCCCTTGATGGGTGCACGACACAGAGTTATGCGCCTCCCCTGGGCACGGCAACACCGCCACTGGACACTTGACGACTGGAAACAAATAGCCTGGTCAGACGAGTCGCGTTTCCAACTGTATCGGGCAGATGGAAGGATTGGTGTGTGGCGCAAACCCCATGACGTCATGGA
Organism: Macrothele yani; assembly: GCA_039090855.1. Taxonomy (NCBI): domain Eukaryota; kingdom Metazoa; phylum Arthropoda; class Arachnida; order Araneae; family Macrothelidae; genus Macrothele; species Macrothele yani. Next base: position 12,462,223 of record CM076993.1, read on the forward strand.
TCCCGCCTGTCAACAGGGAACTGTACCGGCTGGTGGGGGGTCCGTAATGGTATGGGGTGTGTTTATCTGGACTTCACTGGGACCCCTGGTACGTCTACAAACGTCTGTGACCGGCCAACGCTATGTGCGCATCCGTTCTGACGAGGTACACCCGTTCATGTCCTGCATTCATGCTGATGGGTTGGGCCTGTTCCAGCAGGACAATGCGAAGGGTCGTGACGCCATATCATGTTTAGAGGAGCATTGATCTGAGTTTGGGGTGTTGCCATTTCCACCCAAGTCCCCAGATCTGAACGTGATAGAATACATTTGGGATGCCATGCAACGCGCTATCGAACACAGGAATCCGAACACAGGAATCCGAGACCTCGGAATACACCCGAATTGTGGAACGCTCTGCAGGAAGTATGGTGTGCTTTGCCTACAGCATATTTCCAGAAGCTAGTGGAGTCCATGCCCCGTCGTATGTCTGCAGTCCTGCGCTCCCGTGGGGGACCTACCAAGTATTAGACTGCTGTACCAGTTTTTCTGGCACTTCAGTGTATATCCCCCTTGGAAAAGGCGGGGGCACAGAATCGCAGATTTCTGGTCCGCCGTAAACCATGCTTGAAGTAACTCCCTGTTGAAGAAAGAATTCTCATTTATTCCAGACGATGTACTTGTTTAATAAACGTCACACATTTTTTCTAAGAACCCAACGGCCAGGAGATTCATTTTGCGTTCGGGAGCCAATATAACAAAACTCCAAACCGCATCCTTCTGCTCCGTAGCCGAATGCTTTCCCAACTAAGCTATACCGACGGAGTTTTGTCACTGCAACTTTACAATCTTGATATGCAAACTTTTTTTTTACCAGTGCATACATACACTAGTTCTAAATCTCTGGTGAGGTGTTTAGCGCTACAAAGATCTAACTGGTACATTGAGACTTCTCAGAATAAGCAACAACAAGAAAAAGCGGAATCAAACTTCAGTACATAGAAGTGAAGTCGTGAACAGCAGATGAAAGAACCAGCAGTCATTATGCACTGCTGGACGTAAAAAATGCCACACCAGGAAGTATTTGTTTGAGTGCCATGCAAATTGGTAGGTATGTTTCGGCAGTTGGGTTATGTAGATGATTGTAGTTGCCGGGAAGATAAAAGAGTAAAACGACTCGACGTAGATAAATTTATCGTTTTCTCCTGGGTATCTGGACTACTGCATCGGAGTGATCATGGTAGTGAAAGCACGTGTAAATAGCGAGAATGACGTAGTCGAGAATCCTATCATCACACTGACACCTTTACCAGAGACCTCATGACAAAGCTGCGTACAACCGATTGATCTCTGTGTGGCATCGTGGCGGAGCCGCTTCTAAATGCAACGCTTGTCAGCCGAATATGAAAACAGTATTTAGAGAAAGAAAACGTGTGTCGCCGTAATGGTGCTGGTGTACGTGGTCCGATGTCAGAACTACTCAATCGCCGCATTCGACAAGCCGCAGCAGCCTTACAATCCACAGAGGACGACATTCGAAAAGCTGTACAGGCAGCTATGAACAGCCCCGTATCGACACAGACTGTGAATAGCAGACTGGCAAAGATAGGTTTCCACTTTCGCTGGCCATTGTGAAGACTGTCAAACACCGAACACATTGCGCAAAGTTGCAATGCGTGGACGAATGTATCCATGTCCTATTCAGCTCTACCTCTCGCTCAATACAATGAAAGGAGGCCACAATCTCAGTAACACTCTTTAAAAAATCATCTTTGCTATTTACGGAAAACCTCTTCATACATAGCTTAGGACACTTATGCTGCATGACTCTACGCCTCTATATATCCCACAAACGTGGAAACGCCTATTGGATAAAACCAAAGGCGAAGGAAAAAATAATTTATCATCAAATGTGCAATTCCGCTAATGACTATGGTCAACGGCAAGTGCGCAGAATATCGTTTCTCTATACTTTGCGTTTTTACGTTATATGTTCAAACTCTGCCGTTATATATACAGTAGTGGCCAAAATTGTGGAAACCTTTTGGAAAAAGTGTATTTTTGAGGTTTGATAGCTCATAACACCGCCTTTTCAGAAGTAATACCATAAAATTGTATATCAATGGAAAGATAATTTCATCAAGAATGTAATGCAACAAAGTTTGTTTAATTATATGTATTCTATGAAACGTTATAGCCAAATAACCAGAAAAAAGGAAGCACAACTTGCTTAGGTTGATATGAAGTAGCATTCCTTCATTTGAATATAGCCAATGAGCATGAGTGTTTAGAGAGCCAATCAGGTGTCATCTTATTTTGGCAATGAGCCAATCAGGTCACAGTAGGATTCAGCTATTAATGTCATGTATTGAAGCTGAGACGAGGACATTTGTCAGTGTGTTATGTGGTTGCTATCACGTTGGTTTTTGTGTGTGTGTGTGTGTGTGTGTGTGTGTGTGTGTGTGTGTTCTTTCATTTAGTGAGCTTGTAAAACGTAATAAAATTAAAGAAATGGCGTAAAGAGTTGAATGGTGACCCAGAAAGCGGTGTTAAATAGTAGTATTAAGTGAACAAGGCTTCAGTTATGAAGAAATTAGAAGAAAAAATGGTGTAAACTTAACTAAAGGTGGTATTTCTAAATTTTTGAAGAGGTATAAGGAGACTCAGTCACTACAAAACCAGACTGATAAAGGCAGGAAAAGGTGCACAAGAGCAAGTGATGATAAAAGAATTAAGAGACTGTGCCTAGGTGACAGAAGAAAATCATCTGGGTATATACAAGATGAATTGGCGCAATGCAATGTGAAGTTGAGTGCAAGGACTGTTCGGCGCAGACTGCAGGAATTTGGTCTAAAAACTAGAATTCCACGAAAAAAGCTATTTTTAACTCTCAAACAAAGATTGAAAAGATTAAATTGGGCTAAAACCCATGTTAACTGGACAGCGGAACAATGGGACAGTGTTATTTGGAGTGATGAGACCAAAATCTCCCTGTTTGTTAGTGATGGCATAAAATACGCAAGGAGAAGAATCGGAGAAGATTTGAGTCCTGATTGCATTACATGTACCGTGAAACACCCAGTTAGTGTTATGATCTGGGGTTGTATGACATCAAAAGGTGTGGGCAGAATTTACGTGATTAATGGGAATATAAATGACCAAAAATACATTAATGAAATACTTGAGCCCAAATTGTAGCCTTCCGCACGTGATCTTTTCCAAGATAACGAAGCATTTATATTTCAACAAGATTCAGCTCCATGTCATGTCGCTGCTGTGTGCAAAAAGTGGTTTCGAGATAATCATATTCCACTGCTGGAATGGCCAGTTACACAGACCCTAACCCCATCGAAAATCTATGGAGCCGACTAAAGAAACTTGTTAGTCAAAAGCAACCCAGCAATAAAACCCAATTAATAGAAGCAATAATTCAATCTTGGTTTCACATTATAACAGCTGCAGAACTAAACGACTTGGTTCACTCCATGGGAAGGCGTTGTAAGGCCGTAATTAACGCTAAAGGTTACCCAACTAAGTATTAACTGACATGGTGAAAATGTTTGTATATCTCATTTTTTCTATGTGTTTCACTTTTCTTCTTTATAACTGCTGTTCTAATACAAAATCCTTCATAAAAGTTATTGCATTACATTTTTGATGAAATTATCTTTCCATTGATATATAATTTTATGGTATTACTCCAAAAAAAAGTGGTGTTATGAGCCATCAAACCTCAAAAATACACTATTTTCAAAAGGTTTCCACAATTTTGGCCACTACTGTACATGAGCTTTGAATGACGTTCCACACTGTACTTATATCTGATGATGGATCCACAGTGTGTCTGAAAGGACTGATGTACATATTTTAAAGTGTTTTTAACCTGTATATATTAAATCTTTTTAATTCGTAATATAACCCTAAGTTGTGTTTATCGTACATAGACGGATGGATGTTCTTATATGTAACTCTCGCTTCTGTCTCAGCGACGACGATCAACTATTGCGAGTATGGAGACGACGTAGTCACTGTATGGATCTTGCTGCCATCCGGGAGCGTCTTACGGCTCCTCAGCCTGGGGTCACTAGGACTCTCTCCAGTTTAAACAGCGATTCATCGCTCGTACCTGGTTTGGGCACAGTGACAGCACGACGATACGTCGATGAGGTGCTGCAGTCCGTATCGTTGCCGCATATTCGTAATGTCCTTGATGCCCAGTTTCAACAAGATAACGCCCACCTGCACACTGCCGACATTCGCAGACAGTGTTTAAAAGATGTCTATTCGACGCACTCTCCATCCCGATCCCCAATCTTCTCCCTGATAGACAACCCGTGGAATGTCATTGGCAGATGACTTAACCCCTCTGTATGAATCCCTCGCATAATCGATGCTTTGTGGACATAGAGAGCTCATGTTCATCGATACCTCAGGACATCATCCGGGGATTTTTCCATTCCATGCCCTACTATGTTGCCGAATGTATTGGGTTGATGCATAAGTTCATGCCATTTTATTTCACGAGTGTTTCCCAGGTCAGTAGTGACGGTGCAAATGGTCAATCATATATCAAAACGTAGCCAGTAATATCGTGTTTCTAAATCATATTGCGTTGTGTGATTGGAGCTAATAGTGTTTTGGTTTTCAGGTACGGAAGTATGGAGTGTCAAGTAGAGAGGAATGAACATTTCCGACATCTGCTCCTCTGGGAGTTTAACAAGGGATCCACAGCCTCCGAGGCTACTCGACAAATTTGTGCTGTGTATGGGGAGGATGCTACTGCTCCTAGGACAGCCCCAAATGATTTGAGCGGTTCCGAGGTGGCAATTTCGACCTCAACCACTCTCCACGCGCTCAGGTCGTCCATCTCATTTTAATGAGGAACGTTTTAACCATCTCATCCATTTGGCTCTGCGTCAAACCACACGTGAATCGACCACTGAAATGGACTGTGATCAGGCCACCCTGGTGAAACACCTGGAACGTATGGGAAAGATACAGAAATTGCGGTCTTGGTTGCCTCACACTCTCACCGAGGACAACAGGAATCAGCGTGTTGCCATATGTGATTCCTTGCTCGGCCGTTATCGCGAATGTTCTCAGCAACACAAACCCTTTCTGTCACGTATTTTTACTGGAGATAAAAAGTGGTGCCTGTACGTGAATTTCAGGCATTGGGGGGAATGGTTAATCCCAAACATATCGACTCACCACGTCCAAAATATGATCCTCATCCTGCGGAGATCATGTTGTGTGTCTGGTGTGACATCGACGGCATTATTCACTGGGAAATGCTGCCGAAGAATCGGATCATCAACGCTGCACTCTATTGCGAGCAACTGCGCCGTGTGGAGGAAGCAATTTAGCAGAAACGGCCACATAGGCTCAAATGCGGCCTTCTCCATCAGGATAACGCACGCACTCATAGAGCAAACATGACTAAAATGTACATTCAGAACATGAAATGGGAGATCCTTCCACGTCCGGCCTATTTATCAGATGTCGCCCCTTCAGTCTATCACATGTTCTGATCTCTGTCGAATGCACTTCGTGGCAGAACGTTGAACAATGATGTTGATCTCCAGAATTTCCTTCATGATTTCTTCGCAGCAAAACCTGCACGTCTTTTCAAGAATGGCATTGCAGACCTATCCAGACATTGGGACACCATCGTAAACAATGGGGGGAGGGGGGACAAATAGGTGATTGATTCCGTTTTCCCTTCTGATGTAATTCTTTCCTGTAGTTGTGTGAAAAAAACGGCATGAACTTATGCTTGAACTCAATATAATCCAGCAATGCGGTCATTGGACCAAATGACTCAGGCCACATTATAGTGTCTGCTCGCGCATCATATTCATTTTCACCTCAAAAATTTTACCATTTCTTTCCCACCTAATGTCTACAGGTGGTAAGTTTTGTCTTATTTCATGCTTTCCTTAATGGTGTGGAATTTTGTATGTTGATCAGTGTAAGTTGTGTCGGATGCTGCAAACAAATGCTACTCAAGGAGCTTTCTTTCTGCAGATGGAGAATTCTGACGCATATTTAGTTCTCTTTTTTAATGCATTGTTTTACGACCTTGATTTAGAACTGCAAAAATGTGATTGAGATAATCAGTCAATATTTAAGTTGTGCCTCTTGCTTCAATACAGGAATATCGAATTATGTCAATAATTTCTAACACAGGGGAGCAGATGGATCTACGTCCAGAAACTTTCGTTTCGTTGTTAAATCATGTGAATTCGGTTCCACTTTTTCTAACACACGGCAGGAAGGAGATGTATTTATGCCAAGAAAATGGCAGTTGTTTTCTGAATACAGGGAAGTAGACGGACTTAAATGTCAGTTTTCTATAACACTTAAAGCAGGAGGACTTATTTGAAGAGATTTTAATTGCTCTTTTAGTAGCGCAGGATATCAGATACACTTATGTTATGGAACATTAGGTTCCTTGAAACGAAAAAAATCACGGCTTAATTTTACACATTTTTTGGATAATCGTTTTCGTACTACATCACAGCTGCCCTGGATAGCCTAGTAGACAGACGCAGAAGTATATGACTTGTCGGAACTTAGCCAGGGTTCAGGTCCCGGATGATACATAGGTGATGTATACCCGTCTTACGGCACTTCCTCTCTCCCTTCCCTGGAGCCAGAGCAAATTATTATAACCATTATATCCCACATTAGGGGTGGGCGAGTTATTGTAACCCTTATAGTTGCGCAAGGTAGTCATTAAACCACCTAAAATAGACGCGTAAATCTAGGACTCTTGTCGGAGCTTGGCCACGGTTCAGTTCCTAGATGAAAGATAGGTGTTGTGCTTCTCTTTCGGCACTTCCTCTCTTCCTTTCCCGGATCCAATTATCCTATATTAGGGGCGGTCGAGTAATTATAACTCTTATAGTTGCGCACGGTAGTCATTGAATCCGCTAAAATAGACGCGTAAATCTGGAACTCTTGCCGGAGCTTAGCCAGGGTTCATGTCCCGGATTAGGCATGGGTGATGTGCTTGTCTTTCAGCACTTACTCTCTTCCTTCCCTGGAACCAGTTATCCTATATAAGGGGCGGTCGAGTTATTATAATCCCTATAGCTGCGCTTGGTGGTATTTAAAGACCCTAAAACATAGCGCTGCTGAAGCATTAATGAATTGCCACGATGATTTTAACTGCAACGATAAATAAGGATCAAATGCGTGCGCATAGCACGATTTCAACAAACCTATTACGTGAAAATTCGTTTAAAGACTATCAAACTGCTTTTAAATTCACAAAAATAATTCAAAGCAGTTTATATAATTTCAAAATGATGTAAGAAAAGCCTTTTCAGTGTTAAAATATGTGGTATTCCATTAATAAAATTAGATCATCCACAATTATGAACTTCATTAAACACTGTACCAACGCAAAATATTATGTTCTTTTATGATACAGAAAATAGTTCACACCAAATATTTATGAACTTCTTTTAAGAGATAATTTGTTTGTTTGAATGTTTGAGCATCATGATGGACAAACAGTGAGCAACACAATGGGCTATAAGCAGTCACCTGTCCCCAATTTAGGACCACTGGTTCCAGGGAAGGGAACCGGCTACTACCATAAGACAAACCTAACATCCATTCCTCACCCGGGTTTGAACCCGGACTCTTCTCGGACGAATGTTCAGAAACCAGTGTTTAAACTACTGCATCACATGAACGGAAATCGTTATTTTATGACTACTGTTAAGATAGCACTGTATATCCAAGTTATTAAACCAGTTCGTAGAAAAACCCATTATTTCTATATTTTCATTTCATATCTTTCGAAAATGTCGTTTTTCGGTAAAGCACGCGTTCGATGAATTTGATTTCGATGTAATACTTTTCCATGAATTCGCTTTCGATGAAGTTCTTTACGATGAAATCACCTGCTCCCGATGTTTCTTAGTTGGGACATCGATTCGTTGAATTAAATTACCCGTTTTCATTCTTCCACTGTCCAGTGACGACGTTTCTTCGCCCACTGCAGCCCATAGCCTACTGATGTGCTGTTAAAAATAGGGTACTCGATGTGACCGTCGGCCGCCATATCGGAGTCGTGACGTCATACGTGAAATGGTCTTGGCACGTATCTACATGAGTGTCCCGTTGATCATATGTAGAGGATTTTAGGGAGGGAGGGTCTGACCCCAGGTCTTAAACAACCCTTAGACATAGGAAGCTAGGTGATTTGGGCTAGAGTGCCCGATAGGAAAGTGACACGGAAGCGAAGTAGAAAGGGGGAGGAAGACGCCCTTATTTATTACCGGGGGTCCAGTACCCGGGATCCGACGGCTTAACGTGCCCATCCGACGCACGGTGGATGTTTAGTGGATCGAGCGTTCGTACCTGCGTGGGATCGAACCTGAGGTCCTTTCCGCGGCAGTCACGAACGTTGCCCACTAGGCCACCCGCGGCCCGAGTGTCCCGTTGTTCAATGCCGAGGCTATTCACTACATTGCGGCCATCCATTTCTGTGTTACGGTACGGATGAGGATAAGGTGGCACTCACTTCGAACAACAAAGGCCCGTTTACGACACATCCCCCCCCTCCTCCTCCCGGTTTTGATGCTACCGTGGTACACACGGGCGACAGTCAAACGCGGAAATCTCGGACATTCTGCATTCGCGGAGATAGAGCAACGCATTTTCCTTCCACCGACTACCTGTCCACGGACGAACTCGCTCATGTTGCTGTATTTACCGATCATCATAGTCAAGGGCAGTTGCAGAGGGGGCGCCGAGGGGCACGTACCCCTAAAAAGTGACGAAATCGTTAATTTTCTGTATTTTTACACGTTGCTGAAAAATCACACATCTGTCTATTTGTATGCACTGTTAAGGTGGTTCCACCTAAAATCTCCGCCTGATGTTTCCAATGGTAAAGTTTTGTACATATTTTCTTCGCAATTGATGTATTCCCAAGGATGAAAATTTGCACATCGATAAAACTAACTTTCAGTTATAACATGGGATACTTAATACGTGTTAAAACATAACCATAACTAAGCAATCCAACATTTGTTTGTCTACTGACGTCATTAATGTACAGATCGCGCCATCTATTAACAAGTCTGAATGTTACTCTAATTATGGTTATGTTTTAAGTATTCCATGCTACAACTTAGAATTAGTTTTATCGATGTGCAAATTTTCATCCTTGGGAATACATTAATTGCGAAGGAAATATGTAAAGAAGTTTTACCATTGGAAACATAAGGCAGAGATTTTAGGTGGAACAACCTTAAAGCTTGTAAAATAATCCATGTGGCTGTTGAAAGGCTTGATGTCGCATTTTTCAGAAAGGAATCAATCACCCCTCAAGCGTCAAGCCAATGTGAAGCAGGAAGAAAAATAGATTATTTTCTAGAATCTGCCGTAGAATGCTTTGCAGTAATTCAGACCAATGAAGATCTAATTTGCATAAACAACATCAAATGCCTGCTAACAGTACTAGCTGTTATTTCCGTTAAACAGCGACGCCAGAGAGATCCTTCTCAGCTATAAAAAAGCTGAAAACATACATATCTAAGAACCACAATGGAGCAGCAACGTCTTACAGAACTAGGGTTAATGCATATTCACCGAAATATTGCCCTAAAAATATTGATGAGATTTTGGAGAGATTTGTCCGAATGCACCCAAGGGGATTCACTTTTATGTAACATACGTTCCATTCTTTATTTAAAAGCGTTATTCAATAAATTCGTGCACTTAAAATGACTCTTCAACAGGCCCGATCAAAATACTCATACAATCACGCATCTCATTCTCCGAAACAAATTTTTATAAAATCGATAATACATATATCAAACATTTGCCCCCCCTCCCCCTTTTCAAATGTTTGCAACCGCCACTGATCATAGTCGTGGCTACGCTGTATACATAGAAGGTATCTGACCTATTTACATCTTGCAGGGGGGTTCGTTGGCCTTATTATTGTTTTGTGGTGGGGCAGGTTTGGGGATGATATGTATAATGAATCGTACTTTCAGTTTAGAAGCGGGGAAAATTTTGTTACAAATAACTTATAGGAAAAATGATGCTACAAGCATGTTTTGTTCTTGAAATACTTGCTAAAACAGAGAGAAAAATAATAGATAGAGCAGATACAGAGAAGATTTTAGTGAAGCATGACGCTAACTTACAAAATGCTATCAAATATCTCGAGCAGTTTTAGAAAATAAAATAAAGAAAAAGAGTTGGTCTCAAGAGAATAATTTCTGATATTGTATGTTTTTTACAGGCTTTGCTTTTCGTAACCCAATTATCCAAAAGTATTTTATTCATGTAAGGTTATGAAATAGTTCTTGAGAAGCCATTGTACGTCGAAAGTCCGTGATAGTTCTCAACATGCTTTTTCCATTTTCCTGAAATTCAGTACTTCGGAAAAAATGAAAGGTAAAACCTCCAAAGCCTGCCAATATTTCCAGCGTCTCTTTTATCCTTTTTTTTATCTACGGGAAAAAGAGATTCTATTACATGTGAATTGTTTCAGTGTGTCGGATGATGTAAAAGCAAACAAAATTTCTTTTCTCCATTCCTGAAAATACTTTATTTATTTGTTCCACGCCTGATTGAGTGGACATATGCTTCCGGTTTTCGCAAATGCTGTTCCTTCCGGTGAAGGAAAACTACAAATAGAATTTTTCGGCCTGGGTAATATGTGTGATGATACAGTGAATGGACAAATTATTGTGTACACCACAATAACAATGTAGGAAGTAGAAGTATTGCTTCCAGTCACGTGGTCTATGCATTTTCTACGCATTGGAAATTGCTGACTGGCGGATTAATCCGTCTAAGAGCAGTGAGCTGTTATTCTACGGATCTCTCCAAGGGGTATCGAAATTTCACATGTTTCGAGAGACAATCCCCTGGGTTACTTCCTCTTAAGTACCTAGGGCTCAAATAGACCGTCGACTTTTGTGGGTAGATTGCCGATTTTTCTACATGAATAAACCAAAACCCGGGGTCGGCAACATATGACTCGTAAGCCAGATATGACTCTTTGGGAATCTATATATTAATAAATATGGATCTTTTGATACTTGAAGGAATGTAAAAATTTGCAAAGTTTCAGCTCCTACTTCAACGAAAAATCCCATTTACTCTCCAACGTGAAAGACAGGAACCTAAAAATATTAAACCCTTGGCGATGACCGAAAACCTTATTGGGAACAAATATGCCTCAATTTTTTTGAAATCTCAATATGGCTCTTTTAATACTTGAAGGAATGGAAAAATTTGCAAAGTTTCAGCTTCTACTTCGACGTAATTCTACTTCAAAGAAAAATCCCATTTACTCTCCAGTGAGAGACAGGAACGTAAAATATTAAATACCGGACGATGACCAAAAACCTTATTTCCTAATGTTTGCGTATTTGTGAGTGATTGAGGGCTGCAGAATGTTCCTATCACGCATCGCCGTCACAAGTTCATCAGCGGTAGCCTATCTTTCGTAGTAATAGTTGTGAAATCTACATCGCGACAAGCATGTTCTCGGGAAAAGTGCTTTATTATTTTTCCTAAATATCAAAACCAAAATGTGTTCAAAGAGCAAGATCAGAAAAAGTGATGACGACTGTAGGGATTTTAAAGAAGAGTGGACGCCGTTGTTTGCTTTTATCAAAAAGACCGATGGATTGCCATTCTGTTTAATTTGTAAAGGCAAACTTTCTAACAAGAAAAAAACAAACTTGGAAGACATTTCAATATAAAACATAAAAAGTTTGCGCTTGACTATCCGGTGGAAGAGTCCAGAAGGAAAGCGGTTGAAGAACTGTAAAGAAAAAATCAACAAAGTACGACGATGCTAAACAACTGGGTGAAGACTGACATCTGCCAGTTTTATAGTCGCTCAGGATACTAACGGTGAATATATAAAAGAGTGTTTTTAAATACTTCAAAATATACCTTTCGCGATTTTAAAAAGTGGGCCGATATTATAAAGAAAATACTGACGTGCCACTTTCTGCAAAAACAATTAAGGACCGGACAACTATAAATACACTGAAGTGCCAGAAAAACTGCTACACCAGTCTAATACTTGGTAGGTCCCCCACGGGAGCGCGGGACTGCAGAAATACGACGGAGCATGGACTCCACCAGCTTCTGGAAATATGCTGTAGGCAATGCACACCATATTTCCTGCAGAGCGTTCCACAACTCGGGTGTATTCCGAGGGCTCGGATTCCTGTGTTCGATAGCGCGTTGCTTGGCATCCCAAATGTGTTCTATCACGTTCAGATCTGGGAACTTGGGTGGGAATGGCAACACCCCAAACTCAGATGAATGCTCCTGTAACCTTAATGTGGCGTTCCGACACTTGTGTGGAGGTGCTTTGTCCTGTTGGAACAGGCCCAACCCATCAGCATGAACGGGTGTACCTCGTCAGAAAGTATGCGCACATAGCATTTACCGGTCACAGACGTTTGTAGATGCACCAGGGTCCCAGTGAAGTCAAGCTAAACACACCTCACACCATTACGGACCTCCCACTAGCCGGCACAGTTCCCTGTTGACAGGCGGGATCCATGACTTCATGGGGTTTGCGCCACACACCAATCCTTTCATCTGCCAGATACAGTTAGAAATGCGACTCGTCCGACCAGGCTACTTGTTTCCAGTCATCAAGTGTCCAGTGGCGGTGTTACCGTGTCCAAGCGAGGCGCATAGCTCTGTGTCGTGCACCCATCAAGGGGACTCGAGTTGAGCCTCTGCTCCCAAAGCCCATATCGTGCAGGGTACGTTGCACAGTCCGGACGCTGATGCTTGTTGAGGCTTCAGCATTGAATTCCGATGATACCTGCGAGAGTGTTGCACGCCTATCGCGTGAAACGATTCTTGACAGCCGACGATGGTAACGCTCACCCAATGTCTTTTTACGGCCACACTGCTATCGTAGGTTGGAGGTTTTGCTGGAATTCTTGTAGTACACTCTTGTACTGGTCGTTCGTGAAAATGCGAACTTCGTTTTTACCTCCGAAATACTATGGCCCATCTCACGAGCGCCAACTATGACTCCGCGTTGAAAATCGCTTAAATCATTATTACTTGTCATTCTCATGCCGAAAGCAACTCTGACAGCTGGCAAGGATGTCTATCGCTTTATATACGCACTGGCGGACGCAACTGAGTAAGCGCATAGGTGACGTTACTGTGTATTTTGCATAAGCTCGTCTGTACCAGTTTTTCTGGCACTTCAGTGTAGATAAGAGGAAGGAGACCGGTTGTTCAATCACCGCAGCTGCTGAACTGTTGAGATTTCCCGTCAGTCCGTCGCTCGTCTGTACCAGCATAACGTGAAATACGGCATAACCTTCAACCAACGGGAGAAATGCTGCCGTAAATGTGCAGTTGACTCTTCAGATGAGCGCAGGCTGTTCTGCATCGTTGCAAGGAATACCATGGCTTCCCCGGAACAGATAACGTCGGAATTTAATGCAAGCAAGTCCAGAAACTTATGCACAAAGCCTGTTCGTGCTGTTATGGAAAATATAGGCTGTGGCAGTGCACGTCCACGTTGTGTCCCCTTGTTTACTGCAAGGCACCGAATGATTAGGCTGCAGTTTGCAAAAGTCTATCGCAACTGGAGTGCTGAGGTCTGGAAACACGTCCTCTGATCTGACGAATGGTGGTTTCAACTCTATTACACCGATGGGAAACTGCGTGTGTGTCTTAAACCACACAACGCAATGGATCCAGCTTGCCAAGTGGGGTTCATATGGGGAGGTGGAGGCTGTAAACAGTTTGAGGGAAGTTTACATGGGGTTCCTTGGGACCTCTCGCACCCAGCGAGACCTTCGTCACAGTTGCAAGGTACACTATGTAGACAAAAGTGATTTGACACCCTCACGCAGGCGCAATGATGTTCTCCCGCAGCAGACCCGTGGTCAATAAGGTACAAAAATGGCAACTGGAGTACTTTCAGGTCAATCGCTGATAAAATGGCTAGCCGGAGAGAAGTCTCCGAGTTTGAAAAAGGCGTTATAATAGGCTTCTCAATTGGATGTATAAGCATAAGAAGCATTCCTGATGTCAGACAGGCTGCTAAATCGACTGTGGCATTTGTCATCAACAAGTGTAAGAACCCTCTGCTGAATTGGAGGTATGAGCATAAGAAGCATTGCTGATGTCAGACAGGCCGCTAATTCGACTTTGGCCTTTGTAATCAACAAGTGTAAGAACCCTCTGTCATCAACAAGTGTGTCAACAAGTCACCAACAAGTGTAAGAACCCTCTGCTAAATTGTAGGCATGAGCATAAGAAGCATTTCTGATGTCAGACAGGCCTCTAAATCGACCGTGGCCTTTGTCATCAACAAGTGTAAGAACCCTCTGCTAAATTGGAGGCATGAGCATAAGAAGCATTTCTGATGTCAGACAGGCCGCTAAATCGACTGTACCCTTTGTCACGAACAAGTGTAAGAACCCTCTTTGTCATCAACAAATGTAAGAACCCTCTGCTCAATTGGAGGTATGAGCATTAGAAGCATTGATAATGTCAGACACGCCTCTAAATCGACTGTGGCCTTTGTCATCAACAAGTGTAAGAACCCTCTGCTGAATTGGAGGTATGAGCATAAGAAGCATTGCTGATGTCAGACAGGCCGCTAATTCGACTTTGGCCTTTGTAATCAACAAGTGTAAGAACCCTCTGTCATCAACAAGTGTGTCAACAAGTCACCAACAAGTGTGTCAACAAGTCACCAACAAGTGTAAGAACCCTCTGCTAAATTGGAGGCATGAGCATAAGAAGCATTGCTGATGTCAGACAGGCCGCTAAATCGACTGTGGCATTTGTCATCAACAAGTGTAAGAACCCTCTGCTAAATTGGAGGCATGAGCATAAGAAGCATTGCTGATGTCAGAGAGGCTGCTAAATCGACTGTGGCATTTGTCATCAACAAGTGTAAGAACCCTCTGCTAAATTGGAGGCATGAGCATAAGAAGCATTTCTGATGTCAGACAGGCCGCTAAATCGACTGTGCCCTTTGTCATCAACAAGTGTAAGAACCCTCTTTGTCATCAACAAATGTAAGAACACTCTGCTCAATTGGAGGTATGAGCATTAGAAGCATTGATAATGTCAGACACGCCGCTAAATCGACTGTGGCCTTTGTCATCAACAAGTGTAAGGAGACGGAATTCACCTCGTCCCGGGAGACCCACGAAACTGCAACCCAGGGACAGTAGGGGTGCTGCAGAGGGAGATCAGGAAAACCAAGTCCCCACTAATACACGCCATAACACATGAGTTCCAGATGGGCACAAATGTTATGGTCTCCACCAAGGCACTTCGAAGAGAGACCCATGTACTCGGGTACCACAGTCAAGAAGCCGCCCATAAACCTCTCATCATAAAGACAAATAAAGCCACGCGGCTACAATGGTGTCAACAGTACAAAAATTGGACATTGGAGTAATGGCGGCAGGTGCTATGGAGCAACGAATCCTGCTTAGATCGGATGCAAGTGTCTTGGTTTGGCGGTTACCTGGAGAATGTCTGCTTTCGGAGTGTACAGTGCCGACTGTGAAGAACGGAGGCGATGAAGTTATAGTGTGGGGCTGTTTAACGGAAGGTTCACTGTTGCCATGAATAATACTATTGCCATAATAGTGGACACGTAGGTCCACTGATTGTTATTCATACCAACATGACCTCTGTGCTGTATAGATATATCCTGGATAACTCAATTCGTCCAACGTTGTGACAGTTCCACGAACACGGCGATAGTCTCTTTCAGGATGAAATGGCACTTGTCATGTTTCCAGGGCTACAATGGAGTGGTAAGAGGAAAATCAAGTCTCGGGGATGGACTGGCCAGCTCGGAGTCCCGACCTCAATCCCATTGAACACCTATGCCACGAACTTGAACGACGGGTGAGGCTTAGACCAACACGACCTCCTTCACTGCCAGAGTTGGTCAATAGACTCAAGGGAGAATGGATGAACTTCCTGCTCTAAACACTTCATGGATTTGTAGACAGTTTACCTCGACGGGTGGCTGCTATAATTTCTACAAATGGAGAACCTGCTCGCTACCGACGTAAATACAATACTGCTTTTCTATTTCCTTTCACTGTCCAATTACGTTTGTCCACATAGTGTATGACGACTATCTACACCTTGCCGACTATCTACACCTGTCCCTAACTATTCTCTTCCGCACTAAAGATATTGCAAAGAAATGTGATCGAGCATTACATATGCATCCATAGACGAACTTTAGGATCATGCTATGTTCGCAAATTCCCATACAAGCATTCTCAAAGCGATTCTCTTCTATTATACAGCTTTGGACAACATAACGCCAATGAAAACTCTACAAGAACTTGCATACTTTAGCTTAATTTTAGCTTTTCCTTTGATTCTACCCAAGATATTGGTTCAGTACTGAAACGAAAATACAGGGACTAGATTAAAGCTACACTATATTGACAAAAGTAGCATTTACTGAAATGCATTAGTACGGTTTCGGTCCACCTATGGCCTTAATGCATGCACTGACCCTTCGAGACATGCTCACGACAAGGTTTTGGAACACAGTGATAGGTATGCGCTTTCATTCAGTACATAATCCTGCCTCTAAGTGTTGCTTAGTAGTAGGCGTGTTTCCAAACTTCTTATGCGGCGCTCTAATTCACCCCATAGGTGTTCTATGGGATTAAGATCAGGGCTCTATGCTGGACAGTCCACACACGATACGAAATTATCGTCAAACCACGCCATAACAGTCTTTGCTTTATGACTTTATGACTCCGTCTTTGCTTTATGACTCGATTATCCTTCTGGTTCCAACAAGGCTATGTTCCACAATATTGCCACAGAGTTGGTAGGGCATAATTGTCGAGAATATCGAGGTAGACGTGCTGGTGAACAGATTTGTCCACGATAACCATTAGGCCGGAACCATACCACGAAAAAGATGCACACACGAGTACACTGCCAGCTCCAAAGTTGACCGTAGGAACAATAAACTGTGGTAAATATCGTTCCCCCGGGTGCTGCCAAACCCACACACGGCCATCAGACTAATGGGTCGTGTATCTGAATTCATCAGGCCATAGGACCCGTTTCCATTGATCTACGGTCCACGATAAATGTTCTTTACCCCATGCTAAACGCCAAGTAGCATTGCGAGTGGAGATGAAAGGCCTATGAGCAGCTGTACGATCACGGTAACCCATGGAATGAAGCTCTCTGCGAATGGTACGTGTACATACCAAGATTCCAGCAATTTTACTCGTCTGTACACTGAAGTATTTTGCAGTACTCCGCTGATGAGCTGTAACGACTCTCCTGCGGTTTTGACGTCGTCTATCACTGATTTGCTTTGGTCTGCAAGTACGTTTTGCTGCTTCAGGCACGCCATGTGTCTTTCACTTATTCAGTGAAGCCAAAACAGTTGATTTGGGTATGTTGAAACGCCTCTCGGTTTCTCTTATGATCAACCTACTAATATAACACCCAACAATCTTTCCTTTATCAAAGTCAGTTCTCTCCCGCCGTGACATTTTCATTCTACCTCACAGTGCGATGTGATCGCGGTCAGCTGCAAGCTTGTTTTTATAGTTTGAGCTGTACCGCGCATCTTAACAGCGCATCGGATTCGTTCATTTTCTTTTGAAGGGGTGTCCGGTGACTTTTGCCAATATAGTGTATGTAGATGTCCATAGCAAACGTTACCATTACACCACAGAAAATCATGCTACTTAGCATGAAAAATCGCTTTAAGAGAGAAAAAATTCGGTTTGCTTTTATTAAAGACACTAGGTAAACACCCGTCAATAATGAGGCTGAAAGTATTTTTTCGCGAACGTTACAACAATAACAAAAAGTATATTGGTTGAGGCAGAGATTTGACAATTGAAACAGGCAAAGCGCTCTTTCACTGCTCCTCCAAAGGGGGATAAACGTTCAGGCAAAGGAATTTATATTGTTTGTTATAGGATGGGATAGAGGTAAAGCACGCGCTTCATAGACAAGGGGTGTCAGATTCAGTTTTGAGGGAGAATGGCATTTCTTATTTTTTCAGTAGTCACTGGAAAAACTTGCACCAGCAAAGTGTGGTTTATTGAATGGCAGCAGGCAATTTACATGTTGTCTCGTTCTTAACGAGCACCATCGGAGACTAAAAGCAATAAGCAGTAGTTCGTGTCAAATTTGGGGCAGCGGGTTCCAGCGAGGGTAGAGAGCCGGAGCCGTAGGACAAACACACGACCCATACCTAGTTCGGGACTCGAACCCGGACGACTTCCCAGAAGCGTGCGACTCTGACCGATTGGCCGCCGGGGGAGCTCTTTTATTTCAGCTTTGTTCGGATTTAATCGAATGTCAAGGTATATTCAATATATTTACGACTAGTGCATTTAAGAATTATGAATGCAAGCTTTCCTGAGAAACTTGTGTGAGGATTGAATTTTTTTTCTATTTCCGGAACTTACCCCCCCCTCCGCTTTGATACGTAGGATGGATTTACCCATTATTTCATTTACTCTCATGCGTCAAATAAGCTTAGACTAAAGCAGAACATGTTGAACAGCAAAGGGGAAATATTTCTTGAGTTATGTTAATTCCCTTAAGTGGATATGTCGGTGATTTTAAATTATTCATCCAAACTGCATTATTTTTAGTTGATTGAGCTATGCACTATTTACAAGGAACGGAGTGATTACAGAATTTCAACGTTTTCTTGTTTTAATTTTCTAAAACACTTGTTCGCTGTTCCTGTGCTTAATACTTTCTTCGAAGGAAAAATTTATAGGCGTATAAAACTTGGCTGGAGTCATTTCGAAAAAACAGTGCAATTTTTAAAAACAATTTTTAAGTGCAAGTTTTAAGAACATTAAATAAAAGAAAAATGTTTAATCTATGCATCTTGGTGTAACAAGGGAAATGACATGAATTCTTGTTTTTAAGAAGAAAGATGGCGCCAAATCCCCTGTAGTTGCACTTTGCTTGAACAGCGTTTAATATGGTCGCCGCATCTCTCACCATTTGAGCTACTTTATTGGCTGTGTTGTTTATCATGCCACTTGCAAAGTCTTTCATGTGTTGCCTTCATTTACTGCAAAATACAGAGTCATAGTTATGTCTATATAATCCTAGCAGGAGATTTGCTATTGCATCGGTGATGACGTTGCCGCAATTTTTTTTTTCTTGTTGATTGCGGGTTTAACGATAACCGTGAGCAACTCCATGTGCTATAAGCAGTTTCCCTAATTTTTAGGGCCACTGGTTCCAGAGAAGGGACAGAGCCAGCGCCGTGAGACAAACACAACATTGATGTCTCACCGGGATTCTAACCCGGACCTATCTCGACGAATGATCAGAAAGCACCGCTTTGACCACTGCGCCACCGAAAAATCAGGTGATTCAGTCCAATGAATAAGCGATTTTCCTTTATCACCCAAATTCATCTCCATAACGAAATACGCAGCAACTGTTTTTAAATAGTTATCGATTTTTTTTTTATTGGAGGTTTAACGACCACCGTGAGCAACTCAATGGGATATAAGCAGTCGCCCGTCCCTAATTTAGGGTCACTGGTTCCAGGGAAGGGAGAGAGCCAGTGCCGTAAGACAAACAGAGCATCCATGCCTCAGCGGGATTCGAACCCGGACCCCTTACGGACGAATGATCAGAAGCCATCGCCTTAGACCACTGCACCACCGGGGCGGCAGTTATCAGTTTAAAGAAGTCAATGAAGTAAATTGGTAAAAATGAATTACAGAAGCGTCGTTACCTACTATATGCATGCTTGGTGTAACAAATAGCTAGCAAAAAATTTTAGAACCAGGAAGTCATAAATGAAAACAAATATTTAATCGCAAAATAATAAAGATATTTAAAACAACCATGATGATTGTGATACTACCTTATTGTCCAAGGTTACTTTCACAATCATCCCAAGTAACTAGAGCTCATTAAATTCAATAAGTTATGTTTTTAGTATTTTGACGTAGTTGTTAATTAATATCTTTAGCTAAATACTTGTCCAACCCATAATAACCGCCCCGGTGGCGCAGTGGTCTAAGTGCTGGTTGATGACCATTCGTCGGAGAAGGGTCCGGGTTCGAATCCCAGTGAGGCTTGGATGTTGTGTTTATCTTACGGTACTGGCTCTCTCCCTTCCCTGGAACCAGTGACCCTAAATCAGGGAGATGCCACTGATTATAGTCCTCGACGTGAATCAGGAACACCAAACAGAAATCATTGCTTTTTCCACGTTAATAAGTGAGTCACGGAAAAATTCTCATCGGCCGCCACCAAGAATCGAACCCAGGGTCTTCCAGTTACGCGCCGGACATGCTACCACTGTACCATTAACGTCAAAAGGCTTCTGTTTGGTGCTTATAGCCCATTAAGCTGCTCACGGTGGTCGTTAAACCTTCAATTAATAATTAAAAAAAACATAAAATACTAAGTAACTAATTCTGACTAATAGAAATAAGGGCCAGGGGAGAAAAGAATCAGCAAAACCTACGTAATAATTTCATATATTTATTCTCCAAACTGTGGTAATAGCTAACATGAAGTTGTAATCACAAATACACTTTACCTTTGTGTAGTTCTTAGTTGGCAATCATCAAGCGAAATCATCTCACGGTCATAACAGCAAACTTAGCTAATTTTAACAATAATATAGTAATTAATAACCACAACATCTCTACGAGCTCCATTTCCCCCCATGCTTTTCACCTCTTCACACTCAACACACTGAACGTAGTATTTTACGCTTTACAACCCTTAGTTGAAGAAAGGTATATGCTCCAGCTTTGTCCGTCTGTCTCTCTGTCTGTCCATCTGTCTGTCCGTTTGTCCGTCCGTCTGTCTGTCCGCATGATAACTCGCTTAAAAATTGGTCGATTTTGATGAAATTTTAGTAGGGGACCACCTGGGGACGACCCCTATTGAAAATGGACGAAATGGGGTCAAAGCTCCGGACATAGGAGAGAGGTCCATTCCATTTCCCTTATGCATCATAACTTGCGTAAAAATGGTTTGATTTCGACGAAATTTTTGTATGTGGTAGGGGACCACCTGTGCACAAATTCTATTAAAAATGGGCGAAATTGGATTAAAGGTCAGGACATACGAGAGGGATCCATTCCATTTCCCTTATGCATCATAACTTGCGTAAAAATGGTTCGATTTCGACGAAATTTTTGTATGTGGTAGAGGACCACCTGTGCACAAATTCTATTAAAAATGGGCGAAATGGGGTCAAAGGTCAGGACATAGGAGAGGGATCCATTCCATTTCCCTTATGCATGATAACGCGTAAAAATGGTTCGATTTCGATGAAATTTTAGTATGTGGTAGAGGACTACCCGTGCACAAATTCAATTGAAAATGGGCGAAATGGGGTCAAAGGTCACGACATAGGAACGGGATCCATTCGATTGCTTTTATGCGTCATAACTTGCGTAAGAATGGTTCAATTTTGATGAAATTTTATTATGTAGTAGGGGACCACCTGGGGACAACACTATTGAAAATGGTCGAAATGTGGTCAAAGATCAGAACATAGGAGAGGGATCCATTCCATTTCCCTTATGCGTCCTAACTTACGTAAAAATGGTTCGATTTCGATGAAATTTTTGTATGTGGTAGGGAGCTACCTGGGGACAAACCCTGTTGAAAATAGGCGAAATGGAGTCAAAGGTCAGGACATAGAAGCAGGATCCATTCCATTGCCCTTTTGCGTCATTACTTGACTAACAATGCTTCGATTGTGACAAAACTTTATCATTTTGTTCCGGAAGTATGCTTAACCGATTCTATTGAATATAATCGAAATGGAATCGAAAGTCAGGACACAGGAGCGAGATTTATTCTACAGCCATTATCCTCATAACTTGAGTAATGATCTCTGGTATGTTGGAAAGCGTATAATAATCAATGTATTGCATGATTTTACTAGCTTGTCTATTTAAATTTGACTCACTGTCAACTTTGCACAAACCTTCGTAGGTGCCTAGTCGTTGAATGCCCGGTTATCGTCTCCTCTGTCGCCTTCTGTTAGCAGAAAGGCGGCTCTCGTCTCGAATATGAACCGCCTCGTTTACTGCCACATTTCCCCGGCTGCTTCCGGTTTTGACGTAATCCAGGTACACACGTGTGAAGGTCTTACGCCGAGATCACAGACGTTCTGCAATAACCAAGATGGAGCACCCATCTTCTTCGCACCGATTTCCTGCCCATGATCGAATAGTCGCGGGTATGGTACGCATCAGTTCAATTCAAGTGCGCAATGTGGCGTGAATGCGACCAGAACTGGGTACTATTTTCCCTCAGACGGTCAGGCCGCAACACTACGCACAAACTGCAATAGTCAACATCATTCCAGTTCGTGAGTGAGAGAGAGCCAGGTAGATGGCGCCACCGTTCAAGTACCATGTAGCTCCTAGAAGGGTGAGAGAAAGACATGGAGGGAGTATTTAACGTACTCGTTCGATGCACAATCAGCGATTGTTAGCAAACCACACCATCTCTGGAAGATCAGCCCAGGATTGAACCTCAGCACCTTTCATTGACAGTCTGACTCGCTAACCACTAAGCCATCCGCGGCTCTACGGTACACAGTAGGTAGATATGAAACCTATTTATAGCCTGCAAGGGGTATAGGCAGGCAGCGTTATTGTGGAGGGGTAGAACAGGTTTGTGGATAGGTGCGATGTGTGAAATAAATAGTGCTTACAAGGTATTGCTAACGTAATTTCGTTTTCCCACTCTCGAAATGTTTTCTGGTCAGCTGATCTTCAAACGTTGATACAGGAAGGACGATTTTGGAGGACAAAAGTACAGTATGAAAGTCGAGCAAACAAAAGTATAATACAGCTACCTACATAAAAAATTCTAAATTAATTTGAAACGAATAAGCGCAAAGTTGCCTAGACATAAAATGGAGAATTTAAGTGAAGCAAGGAAGATGGAGGAAAAACTGAAAAAGAACATTTTTGGTAAAACAGTTTGTGGTGATAAGAAGCGTGTCAAACAAATCCTGTTGGATACTGAAGTAAGAGGAAATGTAGACGATTTTAACCTTAGATATAGAGAAAGAAAAAAACAACCAGCATACGCCATGAACACAAAAATAGGAAAATTCTGGTTTAGACGAGGTCACACACAAAAAGAAGAAAAGAATAAAGATAGTTGGTAGAGAAAGAAGGAAGGAACGGAGTTTACTTGGGTTTAATAAAAAGTTTTCATCAGTACCATCAAAGCCTCACGATGGCATTTATCTTCAGCATCGAAGATCGGTCAAGTAATAAATACATGGGATCTTTCATCAGATTAGCACGCTGGAACGAGCTTTGCTTTTCGCATGCTAACCTGCTGATGCGATGATGACGCTGTCAATTCCCGGTGTCTCACGTGAAAACTATATTTGAACACAGCAATGCGTGTCCAGAAACTGTAGTAACATTTCTTTAGGGTTAGGAAGAGTTTGCTGTTGCCTAAGTGTAAACCATTTAAACAACAGGTTACGCTGGTAGGTGGGTGTAAAATAAAAAACGAAACTTTTGATACTCCGAATATTTTTAACTGAACTTTCGCATAAGAACTGCAAAAGATATAGACATAAATCAAGCAGTTCTTTCCATGTAACATAACCACAGAAATTTTAAAATTTAGGCCTCTAACAAATCGGAGTTCTTTCTGTTCAGCAAGTTCTGCAGAAACAGGAGTAAATGAAAATCAGGAGGTGCAAGTTCCGATTAATAGGGGATGTTAGACAGGGGATTCAAGCAAGCTAAACAATTTTTATGGCGACCAAAAAGAAAAAAAAACAATAGGGTCGGGCGTTCTCCTGGTGTAATACAACGGCCTTCATGTTGACTGTTTCTTGGCGTTTGTCATAAAGCTTGGCCTTCAGCTGTTCATATTGGAAACAGTACCAATGAGACTTGATTATTTGGTTACTGGGCAGGAGCTCGTAATACGAAAGTCCCTTCCAGTCCCAGACCGGCCTATGAGGTGGCTAATGGTGGCTCCCCACCTTTGTTCCACGATCTTTCAAACTCCGTGTTAGTGTGCACAATCTATTTCTCATCGCTCGTCAGCATTCGTTTCAGAAGTCGGTTACTTTCAGCGCGTTTTAGCAATGAATCGCAAACTGATATTTTTCAAACTCATACCGTGCGTTACCGAAACATCAAGGAGATTCACATATCCAAGTTTTCTGCAAATGCAGTGTCACGGTGCAGTTGGATGTCTACAGTGTCTCCGCAATGCGTAGGACCATATTGTGTGGGTTGCTTTGTATTAATGTCTTGATTTGGTCGTCACCTTGAGTGGGACTTCTAGATCGTGCTTCACTGGCGAGTCAATGATCGCCATGAAAAACTTTGAGTGAATAATCGCCAACAAACCAATATTGCAAAGTTGAACGCTCACAACATCCTTACCACACATAGAACATAAAGGGGTCTATCAAAATAATGGAAACACCGACTGCGACTGGAGTACATTTCATTGGGCCTTATGCAAATCACAGGGGACAACGTCACCCGCGATGTGAAGTACTATATAAAGAGGTGCAGTACGATGTCAGCTATCACGCAACATTGCCACAGCCGCTGGCGAAACAGCTGTTGTGGAGTAATTGTCAGCAATGTCAGATTTCAGTGACCTCAAAAAAAAGCATGATAATTGGTGCATCTTGCAGGAATTTTAGTAACTCGCACGGAAGAAATAGGTTTTGCTGTTGATTGTGTGTGTGGGGGGGGGGGAGGACCACCTTGAGCAACTCAATGGGCTATAATCAGTCGCCTGCCCCAAATTAGTTCCAAGGAAGCAAGAGAGCCAGTGGCGTAAGACAAACACAACATCCATGCCTTACCGGGATTCGAACCTAAGCTTAACATTAAATCTCCAGCAAGTAACAATTTCGTCTTTGGAAAGAGACATTAAATCTCCAAAGTAACATTAAATCACCATAGAGTGGTTGTGAAGATATAATACTTGCTGCTTCGAAAATGTATTGGGGACACGGATTCGATTCGCTCTTCAGAGCGATAGAATTACAAACTTTCTGAAGAAGGCAGATGTTTATTACATCCTTTATCTCTAATTCATCTATGAGTTAGGTTCGAGCACAGCACACCTTTAATACCGTTATCTTCTTAATTATTTACTGCAAGAGAAAAATCCAAGCGCCGCTTAATCTAATTATAACAAGTTAGTAAAATCATGCAGTGCATTGATTATGATACGCTTTCCAACATACCAGAAATTATTACTCAAGTTATGAGAATAATGGCTGTGGAATAAATCTCGCTCCTGTGTCCTGACCTTTGACCCCATTTCAATGATATTCAACAGAACCGGTTCATGTACACCTCAAGAATAACATGCTAAAGTTTTGTCGCAATAGAAGCAGTTTTACGCAAGTTATAAGAATAATGGCTGTGGAATAATTCTTGCTTTTGTGCAATGACCTTTGACCCCATTTCGTTGATATTCAACAGAACCGGTTCACTATACCTCCGGAACAACATGATAACGTTTTGTCGCAATCGAAACATTTTTTGGTAAGTTATGATGCACAAAGGCAATGGAATGGATCCCACTCCAGTGTCCTGACCTTTGACCCCATTTCGCCCATTTTCAATAGGGTTCGTTCCCAGGTGGTTCCTTACCACATACCAAAATTTCATCGAAATCGAACCGTTTTTACGCAAGTTATGACGCATAAGGGCAATGGAATAAATCCCGCTCTTATGCCCTGCCTGACCTTTGACCCCAATTTGCCAATTTTCAATAGGGTTCGTGCCCATGTAGTTCCCTACCACATACTGAAATTTCATCGAAATCGAACCGTATTTACGCATGTTATGACGCATAAAGGCAATGAAATGGATCCCGCTCTTATGGCGTGACCTTTGACCCCACTTCACCCATTTCCAATAAGATTTGTCCCCTGGTAGTCCCCTACCACATACTAAAATTTCATCGAAATCGAACCATATTTACGCAAGGTATGACGCATAAGGGCAATTGAATGGATCCTGCTCTTATGGCGTGACCTTTGACCCCACTTCACCCATTTTCAATAGGGTTCGTCCCCTGGTGGTCCCCTACCACATACTAAAATTTCATCGAAATCGAACCATTTTTACGTGTGTTATCGTGCCGACAGACAGACGGACGGACGGACGGAAAAAGCTGGAGCATATACGCTTCTTCAACCTACGGTTGGAAAGCGTGAAAAACTGTACCTTTAGTCGTGTTAACCCCGGTTATCCATTTTTCTGCCTGTTAGATTAAACTCTAGAACACCTTTATGACAAAAATTATATCCATAACGAATTACCGCTAGCAAAAGAAGCCAAGAGGTGCTTAATTTGTACACAAACTTTATCACCATGTGCGGTAATTTTTGCTACCTCTAATTTTTCTATGTGCTAAGTTCGATTTGAAAACATCTTTATGCTGCAACGTCAGACCCCCAGTGCCGCTTTTTCGAAGATAGAAACCGTAACATCAGGCATGCGCGATAGCTTCCGTTATCGCTAATTCCTCTTATAACGTAAATGTCTTGTCGTACTGCTACGTTATTTTAAAACATCACCATACGATGAAAAAGTTCCTTAATTAAACCTTAACGGCCAGACGAAACATTTAAAACACAGAAGTCAAACTTACGGAAAAGATGCTTTATTTCTAGATGTAGCACTTCACATAACAAATCGGTATCAACATTAAACACACAACACACCAACAACGCTACGTTCTACAACGCACCACATTAATCGCTCCACATTAATCGCTCCACAAGCAACAGTTTACTCGTAGTTTATATCTCTCGTTCTTATCAAATAACAGGCATGCGTCACGTTCATTCAACCTCAATTATGTTGCCAACAGTATTCGTTTGAGAGAAAAGATATCACGTTAAGTGTGAAGTATAACTGAAAATAAACTCAAGATTTACATAGGGAACGAAACTAAAAAGAAAAGTTAATTTAGAATATACGTCACACTCTATATACTAGGTTTATTCCTAGAACATCATTATTGCCGAACTTAACTCCGTAACAAATTAAAAAATCAAAAGTTTTCGAAATTCAAATCGCTCCCCTCCTAATTTCTGTTCGAAAAAATACGCATCCGAATCTAATTGCTAGAAAAAGAAACAGTTCTGTAGGTGTGCTCAGATCCCAAACTGCTGTTCTCAATCTCTCTCATTTTACCTACTTTATATACACATCTTTATCCCCAGCCTCAGCCACGCGTGAAAACAACAAAGGAAATAATTCTTAATTATTTTAAAGTCCCTTCAAAATATTTGCTATGAAATTCTGCTGTCGGTTTAAGATGAAATCTGTTTAATGAGTTCCTTTACTCTGGAGACGATGAAGGAAAAGTTAGCAGGGTATTTCTCTCAGCTTACATTCATTGTTGAGAATTTCAACTTCCACCTTGGCACAGACTATTTTCATACTCAAATATCTGGCGAAAATGGAACTTGCATTTTCTCTTTTTGCATGCAATTTCCTCCGTTCTGAAAGTGAATTCTTTCATTCGTGTTCTTCTCCAAACTCTCGAGTTGTCAGTGAAATTTGAATCATCCTTTGAAGATGCCGAATCTTTGCTCACTTTTCACAACTTTACTTCTTTCCAAAAAAACTGTTAACTTACATAGAACCCTGTGTTCCGACCTTGTTTGTCTTCATAAAGAGGGAGTAGCACTTTGTAACTGTCCAGGGCAATTTTTCCTAACTTCTTTAAAAAAGATAAAAAAAAGCTTAAATGTACTTTCTGCGTTGGAATAATTTAACACGCTTTGTTTTTGATGAAAAATCGAAATGCTTTCTCAGTAAAATACGTACTGTTATCTGGAAATGAACTCAGCCCAAAAGAGTCTCTTTGTAGAAATAAAAGTCGGAAAGTGTTTTTTTTATCTACTTGCATATAAAAATGTTTATATTCCACGCATTGCAATCGTCCCATCTGAACTTACATTTCAGTTTAAAAGCCTGCAGCTTCTTGTTTCTCTCAGTTTCGCTGTGGTTATAAATAAAGCACAGGGTCAATAGTTCAGTGCTGTTAAGACTGAACATGAGAAATCCAGTTTTTTCTCATGGCCAGGTCTATGTTTGCTCCAGAGTTAACAAGAGTAGACACCTCTTTGTCTTGCCTCAAAAGGAAAGAAGGCTCAACATCATTTACCCAGAGAATCTTCAATGAAGATTTTACTTGCGCTTCGGAAGAATTATGCATTACGCTGATCACAGAACAACAACGAAATCTAGATATGCGAAATATTTAAAATTTCGTATATTCACAGAGAGAAACACAACTGGCTGAAACCAGACCACTCGTTTCAGTTTCATCCAATTGTCTCGGAAGAAGGACAGATATTATTTTTTATATAAATTCCTTTTTTTTCAATTACTGGAGCATATTTTAATTAAATGTTTTCGTGCAATACAAGGTAGGATCCAAAAGTTCTCGGAGTGGATCCATAAGTCCATAAATGTTAAAGTTATAAAGATGAAGCACATTCTCTTTCAAAATAATACATCCGTACAACAATACTCTTCTGCCAGCCGCTGAAAAGTTCGTGGAAGCACTTCTGGAACCCTTCTTCGCAATGTTCTTCAGTGCAACCAGCGATGCATTTTTCACTTCTTCAGCGCTCGAAACCCGACGACCCTGAAGTCAAACGTGTCAGCTCAGGGAAGAGAAAATGTCACAGAAGGCGAGGTCAGGTGAGTACGGTGAGTGTAGGAGGACAACAGTCCTTGTTTGGGTGAGAAACTCACGAACGAGGATTGATCTGTGTGCCGGTGCATTGTCATATAACAGCACCCACGATTGATCGCCTCACAGTTGATGCCTCGTCTTAAGGAACGACTACCTTAGACGTCGCATGATGTCCAGACAGAGCTCCTTGTTTACAGTGCATCCTTCAGCTGTAAATTCAAGATAAACAATGCTCTGTATGTCGAAGAAGACCTGTAGCATGGTCTTGCCTTTGCCGCGATCTCAGCAGAATTTCTGCTTGCGTGGAGACGATGGAGATTTCCACGTAGCTGGTAACCACTAAGTCTGCGAGTCAAAGAGGAAGCACAATTTTTTATCCCCCGTTATGACACTTCAACGAAATTACAGGTCTTGTTCGGCTTCGGTTACGGGATCGCCCTCCATTTCCATCCGAATAGCCAGCTGATCGTTAGTTAGCATACGTGAGATGATGTGTTGACACATCCGGGGTATCTTCAGATTTCCTGTTAGTATGCGTTGACACATAATCTCAGATATCCCAGCAGCCTCTGCTATTTGCTCTATCGTTTGTGTAACGTACCAGGAGATGTGACGTACCTGCCAACAGGACGCACATGACATAAAGGCAGATAGGAATCAAAATACATGTCCGCGTAGCTTAATTGGTAGAGCAACTTATTCCGGAATGAGTGGACCCGGGTTCGAGCCCCGGCGCGGATAAAAATGACGGAGAAATTCACTTCGTTATAATGGCGCCCGAACTATCCGGATGACCCGACCGTTCAAAATCTCGCATTGGTGTGATGTTATTTCCACACCGCGAGATAGGAAAAATATGAGCAGCACTTCGAAAGAAAAAAAGAAAAATAAGGGGGAGATGATGTAACGTACCAGGAGATGTGACGTACCTGCCAGCAGGACGCACACGACATAAAGGCAGATAGGAATCAGAACAAATGTCCGCGTAGCTTAATTGGTAGAGCAACTTATTCCGGAATGAGTGGACCCGGGTTCGAACCCCGGCGCGGATAAAAATGACGGAGAAATTCACTTCGTTATATTTGTTGTCTGTTGGCGCGTACGATGGCCGCAGCCTTCGAAATGTTTTCATCCGTGCGAGCTGTCACTAGCAGCCCGGTTTGTTCGTCGTCTTCAACCTCCTGTCTGCCTTCTCTGAAGCGTCGATGCCAATCTGGCCGCCGGCTTCGTTCGTCGTCTTCAACCTCCTGTCTGCCTTCTCTGCAGCGTCGATGCCAATCTGCCCGCCGGCTTCGTTCGTCGTCTTCAACCTCCTGTCTGCCTTCTCTGAAGCGTCGATGCCAATCTGGCCGCCGGCTTCGTTCGTCGTCTTCAACCTCCTGTCTGCCTTCTCTGAAGCGTCGATGCCAATCGAATGTTTGTGACCGCGACAAGGTGTTTTCACAATAAACTTGCTTCAACATTTCGTAAGTTCCTGTTGTACTTTTGCCCAAACGAACGCAAAACTTAATGTTAATGCAATGCTCAAAAAAGTCATTTTTTATCAGTGGACAAACACTATACAAGTTGCTCACAATACCCGGATGTACCCAGCGAGAGCATGACGTATATGGACGAAATCAATTTACCTGTGAGGGGGGATAATGTCATAACCTAATTCAATAATCACCGTGAGTATGCGATACACGTACTTTGCCCTACAGGCGCATTCCAGAAACTTTTGGATCCTGCTCTGTATATCCTATTAATAATTTCAAGAAAAATCGGGCAATGCTGACCCAGAAGTAGATTTATGCATTTTGATTAAACCCAGGCAACACCGAGCCGCTTTGCTGGTCATGGAATAAATTAAAGTGCATTTCAGAAACTAGATGGGGTAAATTTAAACGTCGCGTGCCAGAAATTGATTGCATCAATAACATCGTTAGACTTTTCTAATGGTTGCACTTAAGACTAATATTATTCGGTGGTCAGAATGTACAGACATGAAACTGACTCCAAGTAAAGCAATACATTGAACAGAAGTACTGCATCTTTTGTCTACACAGGATAAAAGCGATCGCTTCCGCGTGTGAGTCATATGGGAGGTGTAGTAATGTAACTGGAATTCATTTTAATTATCTTAATTTACGGTAGAAAAAAAGCCATTATTTTATTGGCCGAGAGCGTGATATGAACGAGTTACTCTTGATGCGTATCTGAGTATGTATTGGGTTGATGCATAAGTTCATGCCTTTTTTTTCACCGCACTACAGGAATGTAATACATCAGAAGAGAAAACGGAATCAATCAACTATGTATCCCCCCTCCATTGTTTACGATGGGGTACCAACGTCTGGATAGGTCTGCATTGCCATCCTTGAAAAAACGCGCAGGTTTTGCTGCGAAGAAATCATCAAGGAAATTCTGGAGATCAACATTATTGTTGAACGCTCTGCCACGGAGTGTATTCGACAGAGATCAGACCAGGTGATAGTCTAAAGAGGCGACATCTTGGAAATAGGCCGGATGTGGAAGGATCTCTCATTTCATGTCTTGAAAGCATATTTTGGTCATGTTTGCACTGTGAGAGCGTGCGTTATCATATTGGAGAAGGACACCGTGGAACCGATGTGACCGTTTCTGCTGATTTTCTCCCTTCACACGGCGGAGTTGCTCACAATAGAGTGCAGCGTTGATGGTCCGATTCCTCGGCAGCATTTTCCAGTGCATAGCGCCTTTCATGTCCCACCAGAGACACAACATGATCTTCGCAGGATGAAGGTCATCTTTTGAACGTGGTGTGGACTTCTTGTTTGGGCTTAACCGTTCCCTCCGATACCTGAAATTCACGTATAGGCACCAGTTTTCATCTCCAGTAACAATACGTGACAGAAAGGGTTTGCGTTGCTAGGAACATTTGAGATAACGGGCGAGCAAGGAACCACATATGGCAACACGCTGATTCTTGTCGTCCTTGGTGAGAGTGTGAGGCACCCAAGACCCCAATTTCCGGGCCTTTCCCATACGTTCCAGGTGTGGCACCAGTGTGGCCTGATCACAGACCATCTCAGTGGCCAAGAACCACATATGGCAACACGCTGATTCTTGTCCTCCTTGGTGAGAGTGTGAGGCACCCAAGACCCCAATTTCTGGACCTTTCCCATACGTTCCAGGTGTGGCACCACTGTGGCCTGATCACAGTCCATCTCAGTGGCCATTCGCGATAACTGCCGAGCAAGGAACCACATATGGCAACACGCTGATTCTTGTTCTCCTTGGTGAGAGTGTGAGGCACCCAAGACCCCAATTTCTGGACCTTTCCCATACGTTCCAGGTGTCGCACCACTGTGGCCTGATCACAGTCCATCTCAGTGGCCAAGAACCACATATGGCAACACGCTGATTCTTGTCCTCCTTGGTGAGAGTGTGAGGCACCCAAGACCCCAATTTCTGGACCTTTCCCATACGTTCCAGGTGTCGCACCACTGTGGCCTGATCACAGTCCATCTCAGTGGCCATTCGAGATAACGGGCGAGCAAGGAACCACATATGGCAACACGCTGATTCTTGTCGTCCTTGGTGAGAGTGTGAGGCACCCAAGACCCCAATTTCTGGACCTTTCCCATACGTTCCAGGTGTCGCACCACTGTGGCCTGATCACAGTCCATCTCAGTGGCCATTCGCGATAACGGGCGAGCAAGGAACCGCATATGGCAACACGTTGATTCTTGTTCTCCTTGGTGAGAGTGTGAGGCACCCAAGACCCCAATTTCTGGACCTTTCCCATACGTTCCAGGTGTCGCACCACTGTGGCCTGATCACAGTCCATCTCAGTGGCCATTCGCGATAACGGGCGAGCAAGGAACCACATATGGCAACACGCTGATTCTTGTCGTCCTTGGTGAGAGTGTGAGGCACCCAAGACCCCAATTTCTGGACCTTTCCCATACGTTCCAGGTGTCGCACCACTGTGGCCTGATCACAGTCCATCTCAGTGGCCATTCGCGATAACGGGCGAGCAAGGAACCACATATGGCAACACGTTGATTCTTGTTCTCCTTGGTGAGAGTGTGAGGCACCCAAGACCCCAATTTCTGGACCTTTCCCATACGTTCCAGGTGTCGCACCACTGTGGCCTGATCACAGTCCATCTCAGTGGCCATTCGCGATAACGGGCGAGCAAGGAACCACATATGGCAACACGCTGATTCTTGTCGTCCTTG
This sequence comes from Macrothele yani, assembly GCA_039090855.1. Taxonomy (NCBI): domain Eukaryota; kingdom Metazoa; phylum Arthropoda; class Arachnida; order Araneae; family Macrothelidae; genus Macrothele; species Macrothele yani. Next base: position 12,495,156 of record CM076993.1, read on the forward strand.
GTGAGAGTGTGAGGCACCCAAGACCCCAATTTCTGGACCTTTCCCATACGTTCCAGGTGTCGCACCACTGTGGCCTGATCACAGTCCATCTCAGTGGCCATTCGCGATAACGGGCGAGCAAGGAACCACATACGGCAACACGCTGATTTTTGTCCTCCTTGGTGAGAGTGTGAGGCACCCAAGACCCCAATTTCTGGACCTTTCCCATACGTTCCAGGTGTCGCACCACTGTGGCCTGATCACAGTCCATCTCAGTGGCCATTCGCGATAACGGGCGAGCAAGGAACCACATATGGCAACACCCTGATTCTTGTCGTCCTTGGTGAGAGTGTGAGGCACCCAAGACCCCAATTTCTGGACCTTTCCCATACGTTCCAGGTGTCGCACCACTGTGGCCTGATCACAGTCCATCTCAGTGGCCATTCGCGATAACGGGCGAGCAAGGAACCACATACGGCAACACGCTGATTTTTGTCCTCCTTGGTGAGAGTGTGAGGCACCCAAGACCCCAATTTCTGGACCTTTCCCATACGTTCCAGGTGTCGCACCACTGTGGCCTGATCACAGTCCATCTCAGTGGCCATTCGCGATAACGGGCGAGCAAGGAACCACATATGGCAACACGCTGATTCTTGTCGTCCTTGGTGAGAGTGTGAGGCACCCAAGACCCCAATTTCTGGACCTTTCACATACGTTCCAGGTGTCGCACCACTGTGGCCTGATCACAGTCCATCTCAGTGGCCATTCGCGATAACGGGCGAGCAAGGAACCACATACGGCAACACGCTGATTTTTGTCCTCCTTGGTGAGAGTGTGAGGCACCCAAGACCCCAATTTCTGGACCTTTCCCATACGTTCCAGGTGTCGCACCACTGTGGCCTGATCACAGTCCATCTCAGTGGCCATTCGCGATAACGGGCGAGCAAGGAACCACATATGGCAACACGCTGATTCTTGTCGTCCTTGGTGAGAGTGTGAGGCACCCAAGACCCCAATTTCTGGACCTTTCCCATACGTTCCAGGTGTCGCACCACTGTGGCCTGATCACAGTCCATCTCAGTGGCCATTCGCGATAACGGGCGAGCAAGGAACCACATACGGCAACACGCTGATTTTTGTCCTCCTTGGTGAGAGTGTGAGGCACCCAAGACCCCAATTTCTGGACCTTTCCCATACGTTCCAGGTGTCGCACCAGTGTGGCCTGATCACAGACCATCTCAGTGGCCAATTCGCGGTTGGTTTGGCGCGGATCCAAGTGGATGAGATGGTTCAAACTGTCCTCATCAAAGTGAGATAGGCGACTTGAGCGTGGAGAGTGGTTGAGGCCAAAACTGCCACCTCGGAACCACTCGAACCATTTGCGGGCTGTCCTCAGAGCAATAGCATCCTCCCCATACACAGCACAAATTTGTCGAGTAGCCTCAGCGGCTGAAGACCCCTTATTAAACTCGTACAGGAGCAGATGTCGGAAATGTTCACTCGTCTCTACCTGACACTCCATACTTCCGGACCTGAAAACCAAAAAACCACTAGCCACAATCACACAACGCAATAAGATTTAGATGCACGATATTACTGGCTACATTTTGATATACAACTGGCCATCTGCACCGTCCCTACTGAACTGGGAAACACTCGCGAAATAAAATGGCATGAACTTATGCATCAACCTAATACTAACATATATTGCGTATTAGTATACGTCACAAAAAAGAGTTGACGCTCAGCGATTGAACTGTTTAAGCTGATAAATGTGCAAGTATTGTCCACTGATCAGCCGCCACAATCAAGAGTAAGTATGGATTTCTGGAATAACTCTTTAAAATCACGGTTTTGAATCAGCGACGAGTATAACAATTGATTCCGGTTATTTAGAAACTCTCTACATCTCACTGAAGAATTAACTACAATTACAGTTACGAAAAAACCGATATGTCTAATATAGTGCCCAATTCTTTTGCATTGTAGTTTGGAAATTCAAATGCAAAGCAATGGTCACGCAATTATTGTTGGATAAAAAGGCACTCAATAAACGTCACGACGCTTCTGTAACTTATTTTTACCCGTTTATTTCAACGACTTCTTAAAATCAATGACTACCTAAAAACAGTTGCAACGTATTTTATTATAAATACGTATGTTAAAGCAAAATCGCCCATTCTTTGGACTGAGTCACCTAACTTTGTGGTTACCTCACCGCCGATGCGGTAGCCAATCTCCTCCTTGGATCACATGACTACGACTCCGTATTTTGTCGTAAATGAAGACAACACATGACAGCCTTTCTAAGTGGCATGAAAAATGGCATAGTTAATAAAGCAGCTCAAAGGGTGGAAGCAATGCGGCGACCATATCACAAGCACTTCATTCAAAGCCCAACTATTAACATGTGGGATTTGGCACCATCTGTGGTCGTAAAACTTTGCAAACACAAAGCTATAAAAGGCATATCCAGAATGTCTTTCAAAGTGAAACAAAAGATTGTGTTTGAAGACATCTCTCTGATTGCACAGCTACGATTAGAGCGTAACGTTCGCTCGAGTTAAATAAATTATTTTTTTACCCCAAACCACGTTTAAATATGGTCTTTATGACCAATAACAATAAGATTATATTTTCTTTCACTGCTTCTGCGCAAGGAAAGCCGAAAGCGTTTACTTTGTACACTTTGGATTTTTTCTCCCGTTAAGTCATTTGTAGGACATGCTTTTTGCTACCGTCTAAATTTTCTTTTCACTTTAAAGTTTGAACAGAGAACAAATTCTCGGCTTGTCGATTAGTATCGATTTTATGATTTGCTAATAATTTTACTTTTGGTGAGTGTTTACGTTTTAAAATATCACATGTGCATTATTTTATTCTTTCTTTGGTAAATCAATAATTTTGCCTTTGGATCTTAAAAACATAGGTTCAGTTGTGTTAATTTTAAAATTTTAAATTACTCTTTCACTTTTCCGTGATTAATCAAGATTTTTATTTGCTTTTGTTTCCACACAGTCACCGACAGTTTATAAAGTTTGCCCTACGGCGTCGGCTGTCACCCTTCTCTGGAATACGTGGTCCTAAATTAAGGACGAGCGACTGCTTATAACACAAGGTGCTCGTATGAGTCGTTGAGCACCAAACAAATAATGGTAGAATGAGGGCAAGCTCAAATACAAGTAAGTGATGTAAATAATATAACAGTTTTTGTCCTCAGTATCGAGAAAGTTTTATTTTGAATTTCGTATATTTACAAGGCCCTCCAAAATTGTTACTCTCAACAAAACAACAAAATTTGAGTTACGAATGTATATATCATCATCATCATCATTGTCAACCATTATCAATCCACTGCTGGACGAAGGTCTCCCCAAGTTTCCTCCACAACGGTCTGTCTTGTGCCAGTCTCCTCCATGTCACTCCCGCATATTTACGAATTTCATCCACCCATCTCCCATGTGGTCTTTTTCTGGGTCTTTTCCTGTCCCTTGGAATCCAATCTAAAATTTCGGCTGTCCATCTATGGTCTTTCCTTCTGGCAGTATGTCCAGCCCATTGCCATTTCAGGGATTTAACTCTGATCATGATGTCTTCCACTCTCGTCATTTTTCGGATCCACGAGTTCCTCTTCTTATCTCTCCTGGTTATACCAAGCATGCACCTCTCCATGCTTCTTTGAGTTGTCTGCAGCCTTTGTATGTCTCTTTTAGTTAAGGTCCACGTCTCTGCACCATACGTAAGCACTGGAAGGATGCATTGATCAAACACTTTTCTTTTAAGACATAATGGCATATTGCTCTTGAAAATTATGCTGTTTCTTCCAAAAGCTCTCCAGGCAAGTTTTGTACGCCGATTAATTTCTTCATCAATGTGACCCTCACTTGATATCTGCTGTCCAAGATAAACATACGTATCTGTTATCTCCAGTTTTCTCCATCAATCGATAAATCTTCATTTCTTGTAAAAGCATTGAACATCACTTTTGTCTTCTGAAAGTTCATTTTTAATCCCACTTCTTTACTCTTGTCAGCAAGTTCCTGGATCATACTCTGCAGCTCTGATGGGGTAGTTGCAAAAATGACTACGTCATCAGCAAAACGAAGGTGGGTTAGATAATCTCCATTAATCTTTATCCCTTTGTTTTCCCAGTTCAGTGATTGAAAGACATTTTCCAATGTGGCATTAAAAAGCTTCGGAGATATGGTGTCACCTTGTCTCACTCCCTTTCAATTTTTATGTGTGTTGTATTTTCAAACAGCCGAATCTTTGCACTTGCATTTTCATAGATGTTATTAATAATATTAATGTATGCATCTTCAATACCGCAGGATTTCAGAGCCGTGGTAACTGCTGATGGTTTCACCGAATCAAAGGCTTTTTCATAATCGATAAAAGCCATGCACAATGGAAGTTCATATTCCCTCGCTCTTTCAATTAGTTCTCTCAGTACGTGGATATGATCTATTGTGCTGTAGCCATTCCTGAATCCAGCTTGTTCTCTCGGTTGAGCCATGTCCAGTGTTACCTTCAAGCGGTGTGAAAGAACTTTAGTGAAGATTTTATAAACCACTGATAGGAGGCTGATAGGTCTGTAGTTCCTGAGATCCTCAATGTCACCTTTTTTATGTAGCAGGATCATTGTAGCATTGTTCCAATCCTCAGGAATCTTCCCTTCATTAAGGCATCGAGTGAAAATTTGGGCGAGTACTGTTTCAATTTCTCCACTTGCTTCTTGTATGATGTCTATAGTAATTCCATCTTCTCCTGGAGCTTTCCCCCGCTTCATGTTCTTGATTGCATGAGCAACTTCTGCTGGGAGGACTGGAAGAACTCTGGTACCTTTCATGATGTCTGGAGTACATGTATCATCCCTTTCATATAGTTTGGAGTAGAAATCTTTCACTCTTGTCAAAATTTCGCCTCTATTTCTTGTTATAGAACCATCTTCTTTTCTCAGAGCCATAATCTGTTTTCTTCCCTTACTGAGATGTCCCTTTGCTATCTTTAGGCTTTGGTTGTTTTCAATTGCTTTCCTCACTAGCTCACAGTTGAATTTCCTTACGTCTTCAGTGATACTTTTTCGTGCTGTCTTGCATAGCTCTATATATTCCACTTTGGAAGTCACATCTTCTTTAGTTGTCCTCATCTCTCTTCTTTTTGCATCAACATTTTGGTTTTTCCTGATAATTTGTTTACATGCAACTTGTTCTTAGACCCAGCTAATTTTGTTGCTGTTTCCATAAGAGCTTTGGTTACTTTTCTGTTAACTTCAGAAATATCCACTTCTTCCGATGTTAGGCCTTCTAAAGCAGAGAATCTGTTCTTCAGTTCCAACTTGAAAGTATTATGGTGTTTTTTAAGGTTGGTTATGTCAATACATTTTGTTTGTCTTATGAGCTTGCCACGTTCCAGTTTAGTGTCAGGTGCATCTTACATCTCACCAATCTATGGTCACTACCTGTGTTGAACTTGTTTAGCACACTGCAGTCTTCGATGACGAATTTTTTTGTTACACATAATAAAATCAATTTCACTTGTCATCCCAATTGGATGTCTCCATGTCCATTTCCTGTGTGGCTTTTTCTTGAAAAGGAGTTCAAGATGAAAAACCCTTCTGCCTCTGCAAACTCAACGAGAGTATTTCCACGCTGGTTTCTGTTGCCATGACCGAATTTACCTACTGAAGTTTCATTCTGTTGCCGTTGCCCTATTTTTGCATTGAAATCTCCCATAATTATCTTCAAGTGCTGCTTACCTTTATTATTTAGATGACGAATTTCCTCATAAAATTCTTCAATTTCTTCTTCAGGATGACTTGTGGTGGGTGCATAAGTTTGAATAATCTGAGCCTGGTATCTTCTCGATAGTTGGATAACGAGTCGTGCAGCTCTGTCAGAGGAACTTTCAACTTCTACCACTTTATCCTTCAGTTTCTTGTTTATTATAAATCCAACACCACTAGTTCTGCCAGTATCTGTCCCACGATAATAGATGTCCACTTTTCAGTTCAATGAGATCTTCTCCTTTTCTCCTTACCTCACTCAGCCCGACGATGTCCCACTTGATCCTTTGTAGTTCCTCTTCCAATTCAAGAAGCCTTGAATCAGAAGATAGGGAGCGTCCGTTGTAGGTAGCCAAGGTCAGCATCAAATGGCAGCCTAGTCCGGTCCTCCGGGGATTCTTAGCACCCTCTGCCTTCATGTCGCACTGGCCGCTGCCTTGGCCAGGTACATTCCAGCTGCCGGAGACTGAGGGCCAAGATTTAAGTTGTAGAGTCATTTTGGAGGTGTTTGGCCATAACTCACCACGCTGGCCAAGCGGGTTGGTGAGTGTGGGATAGCATTTCCTCTGATCCCGATGGTATAGTTATACCGCTATTTGCGGTCGTCAGAGCCCCTTTAGTGGGAACAGGATGCACCACGAGAAGGCAGGGTTGACATTTGTCAAGGAGAGGCTGTGATGTTACGCATCACCTGACCTTACATCCCAATGTATATATATATATATATATATATATTCTATAAAGAAGATACCTAAGCAAAAAAATACAGATATAATTTTGACTCACACCTAGTACAACATAGAAAAGGTTATGTATCTACCTGTGTGAGTAAAAGGAGAAAAGATAAAAAAATAAAATAAAACTACTGAATGTAGAAGGTGTCGAGAATACTGAGCCTTGGCTTTATCAAGGACCAGCAAAAACTCTGCATTTTCTCACTTCCACAAAGACCTAGTTGGAAATGGGTTTCTGCAAGGCCATAGATGCAAGTAACATTCCCACCTAAAATAGTTTAAAATATATATATATGTCATGTCCTCCGTAGAGTTGCATGACCTAGCACTAGTTAACAATTTCGCTTGCATCCATTAACCTTACTGGCCCGACCCATGCTCTTCATCTGTTACTATTAAACAGAGAGAAGAAGATTAAAGAGAACTCAAGCTGTGAGAGTGACATAATAATTAGAAATGATTTTCAGCCATAACGAAACGCCAAGTTCGTTTGAGAGAGAATTTAAACCTGAAAATCAATGCAAAAGAAATCCAAATTTTTACATTGCAATTAAAAAAGGAAATATTAATTTTTAACGAACAGATTTTTGAAAGAAAACTTGAGTCTAAAACCCCCTACTCTACAACTTATGACAGCACGAAAACGAGAATAAGTTAAAGATAATAATTAACTAAAGAAAACTTTGTGAAAGTTATATACCTTAAACAGTTAGTTGCAATATGTACAAAGTATTTCAGCAGTGCTTTAAGTGCATAATTAATTAGTTATTAAGAACTTAACTACTTTGAAAAAACAGCGCATAGAAAAGGAACAAGCTTAGCCATCTTCTGTTCCTAGGTACCCCAAAAGACGCTCAAAGTTACAAAGAAAAGAAAGAGTTAAAACCCGCAAAAATGTTAACAGACAAACCAATGCCTAAAAGCTGAAAAGCTAAAAAACAACAGAGAAAAAGTACATGAAGTACAAACATTGAACTTATAAAACCTAGAACCCAAAAACAAGGAAGAGAGCTTACCTCTTGTGTGACAAAAACTTTTCTCCTCACAAGAGAAGAACATGGCTGACCTCTTCCGCCACTCCCTAGTTGCTGGGGGGCAGTGAGGGTGGGGCTGATGGCCTCCTCATACAGCAAGAAACCAACGCGCGGATATTTTAACCAGAGAAAAAAATATATATAAACTTAAGACTGTGGATCTGTATGATCAGAAAGAGCAGAATTAACTCTCCAGAATACATGAGAAATATTATAAAATACACGAGCAGTGTATTTAATAATCTTTGCATGTATTAAATCACCTTAGTGAGCTTCTATAGATTAATCAGAATCTTATTAATTTTAATGTTGGTTTTACTATTTTTAGTATAGCTATCCTAGTGATGAATAACTAGTTTTCTTTTTTATTTTTATTTGTTTTTATTTTCTTTTATAAACAGATTTTTAAGCTTTTTTTGTGATTTTGTTTATATTATTTAATTTTTTGTTTTAATAGGACCGTCATATCCATAGCACTAAGGTTCCTTTAGGTAGTTAATAGGCATCCTCTAGCCAACTTCCTTACGGCTTTGATTGGTCAGAATCATATTATTAACTGTGTAGAAAATTAAAGCAGATCTGCCAACCTTACTCTATTATTCAGAATAATTTTTCTTAAAGTTCTTTTGATGAAAGAAGAAGGAATTTCGTTCTCTAGAAAACTTTCTAATAGTATATTAATGTGGTAATTGAAGTCCAAATTGTTGCTGCAAATTCTTGAAATTCTTAGGACCTGAGAAATTAGTACATTCTCAATTACTTTGGTTGAAATGTTATTATTCCAGTGTAGATATTTAATTACTTTGAAAGGAAAATTAACTCTTTTATCAAAGAGGCTAATAGATGGGTTACCTCTGTTGAGCTTAATGCTTAAGTCTAGGAACTCAAGTTCCTGATTACTGTGGTTGGTTTTACATAAGTTAAGAGAGCTAGGATAGATATTATCAAAATCACTCTCTATAACTTCTGAATTATTGATACACAGCAGATCATCAATATATCTAAAAGTGTAAAGGTAGTTATCTGAGCAGGTGGGGTGATTTTTAATGAATTTATATTCCTTAAAGAACAGGAATAGATTAGCGATATTCGTGGACGTTGATGTTCCCATGGGAATACCGTTCACTTGCTTATAGAGAGTATTATTATATAAGATATGGTTATTTTCTATGCAGCAATTGAGATAAGAGTTCCAAGTTCCTACATCAACAAATTGGTTAAGTTTAAATTCTGCATACAGCTCTTTAAAGGTAGTGATTATATCTGATAGAGGCAGATTAGTATATAGGTTTTCAAAATCATAACTATTAATATCTAGGGGACAAACTTTGAGTATAGTAGAAATTACTTCTGCATTATTATTAATTATCCAAAAATCTCTGTACATCAAGTTAGAACAGTTTCTAATGTGTTTCAAAACCTTCTTTAAGACATCTTCAAAAGCAAGATCTATTTTCTTTTTATGACTCCTTACTCCACTAGCTATGAACCTGAACTTCACAGGATCCTTATGAAACTTAACCGTTGCAAAAAGAAATGGAAATTCAGGCTCATATCTTCTAGTTTGTGGAATTTTAAGTTTCTCGAAGAATGCCTTAAACCGATTTTCTAACTGCTTGGTAGAATAACTTACGGGCTCGTATGTTACTCTATTATTGAGTTCCATAGTTAACAATTCAAAATAGAACTTCTTACAGATAATTGCAAAATTATTGCTAGCTTTATCCGTAGTGGTAAAAATAAATTGGTCTTGTAGTTTGGAGAGTGACCTTTTAGCTTCTCCAGAGAAAAGAGATTTCTGTCGAAACAAAAGTCCAGACCTGCCAACTCACCGGTGAAGCTATTGATTATATTATATTTCCATTCTGCGAAGGCCTCAATAGGCTGATTGTACGTTAAACTGGTTTTTACTATGTACCTATTAACATCTTGAGTGAAGCTCTCAAGAATCCTTTCTTTGGAAATTGTGAAGGAAGGTCTGAATTTAGAGCCATACTCTAATAAAATCCTAAGCTTTTCATTTTCAACAAAACTCAAGTTTCCGGTGATAATATGGTTGTAATTCTTATCATAGTGAACTGTTTCTTTATGTTCAACACAAGAACATGTAGTAATTACAGGAATGTAGCTCGAAGAGTTAAGTTTGTAGTTTTTAACTATTGACCCTAAGGTCTTAACATATTTAAAACTTACAATAGACTGGTGCCTGTGGATGGGAAAAAAAAATTGCATTATTGTAGAACAGCTTCCTTACATTGAGATTATCGTAGGCTTTATTTAGAAACCTGATGGTAACAAAATTACTGGAAAATTCTTTAAGAGAAATTTTATCTTTAAGAATATGTTTAAGAATGTCCAGAACCAAAGCAAAAACATGCTTATCAACATGATCAGCAGTTTCATTCCAGAATTTGAAAAAACTTTTAAGGACAGAGTGCTTCAGGTTATTTTGCAACCTTCGTTTTAAATTCTAAAGTTTTTCCTTAGTCTTCAGTTTTGCTCTTAAGTATATATATATATATATATATATAAGTACAACTTTTTCCTTTCTTTGGAGCACTAACAATAATTGCAATTCTGCATACGGAAAAAAAGATTGGGGGATGCAGTATGATAGATTGAAAATATGTTGAAAATATAAGGTAAAAACTCAATCTGATGATGAGTATGATCATCCTTTAAAAGTCCTTAACACTTTCAGAAAGTAATTTCATCGTACGACCAAAAACACTAGCAATTCTTTCCCCGTAGAGTTCATACCTCTATTTGCTTCACTCCATCCAAACATCCCCAATAACTTATCACACGCCAACATCTCCAATCACGTCATGACATGCCATAAACTCTAACCACTTCGTCATATGGTCAACAAAATCTCCTATCACTTTATCGTCCACCAAATGATATACAAAATGACCTCCAAAGTCAGACGCCTATTACCCTACAAAATACAGCCCAGACATTATGGATATTCTGAGACACAATGCTGAGACTGATGTTTTACCTTACTAAAGTATCCTAGACTCGCTCAGTGCATCTAAGATTGGAGAATCCGTTACATATCCTTGCTTTCAAGATGCGAGTCCACCAGCTGCGCTCTACATACACGGGCATTATCGTTCATTAAAATGAATTCTGAATCAGCTGAAAATAAAAATGGTTAATATTGGATTTCGATGATTCTACAGTGATCCCGCTGTGGAGTCAGAAATATTCCATCAAACTCATGAAACTATCAGTTTTTTCAACACTTCAGTTTCACAAAACTTCAAAGGTTTAGTGAACTGCTAAGTATAGTGAAACTATACTTAAAAATTCACTAAACCTTTGAAGTAAAATCATCGCCTCTTTCTATCCAGTTCGAATAAATAGGTGATCCTGTCTGTTCGTTTCTTCAACACGTACGGTACAGGGTTATTATGCAAATTTTCCCCAGGGCAAATCATTACCAATGAAGCCCCACACTTCAATTATTACAGTTTCTCGCTCTGAATACCTAGGTTTCAAGAAAGTATCATTATAAGAGTCTTCAACTCTTCATTTTCACAAAACCAAAAAATTTCGTAGAGTGTTTAGCTCTCCCTTTCTATCGAGCAGCGTTTCTCAATGTGTAGTCCGCGGACTCCTGGGGGTCCTTGAGAGTCTTTTTAGTGGGGGTCGAAACTATCTTCATAATAAGATTAAGACGCTACTTGCTTTTTACACTCTTATTCTTTCATGAGTGTACAGTGGAGTTTTCCATAGGCTACATGACGTGTGATGACGACATCGCTCTAACGGTTAATTGAATGTGGGCTTACGTATTCTTCGGTTTTCTGGAATTTCCTAAGATACTACAGAAAAAACATTTTATATTTAGGGTATAAATATGTCGTTTTTAGATATTAACTCAGTTTGTTCTTGGTACTTCAAGTTCATGATAGGCCAATGGATTTTAATGTAACAGAGTAAGTTCATTGATAAGGTTTGAGATTCCACATCGCAAATGATCTTTGAGAAACCACCACTTGTCGAGTTTTTGGTGTAGTATCGAAGAGGAATATCCACAATTATCTGAAAAGGCTACTAAAATACTCCTTTCTTTTGCAACTACATGTTTGTGTGAGGCCGGATTTTTTTTCATATACTTCAGCCAAAACAACATATCGCAACAAATTGAATGCAGGAACAGATATGAGAATCCAGCTGTCCTCTATTAAGGCAGACATTAAAGAAATTTGCAAAAATGTAAAATAATGCCGCTATTCTTACAATTTTTTTGTGTTTCGGAAATTATAGTGATTTTTTCATAAATTATTGTTACTTTTATATGAATTAATAAATATATATTTTTTCAATTTTCAGTTTTAATATCTAGTAGGGTAAATATCGATATATACGCAGCATACAAAGACAAAAGTTCTTTGAGGTCCTCAATAATTTTTGACTATGTAAAGGGGTCCTGAGACCAAAATATTTCAGAACCGCTGTTATAGAGCACTCATGTGTTTCTACAGTACCCACTGGTCTATTAAGTTGTATACATAAATTTTAACGTTTTTATTTTCTTCTTCCAAAAGTGTGCTTCTCTTACCGTTCAGTTTCTTTTGGAAGTCGTGAATTTCAGTGTGGCTGATTTCTACCGCCCGACTTGAGCGATAATTAAATTCTAGGTGAAACTTGTAGCCCATTCGCGACACTATCGGTATAACCTGGTCGTCCAGTCCCTCTTAAAGCACCGAAGCTCACGTAGCTCTATAAAAATGTGAGGAACTCCAACTTTGGTTCTAGGAATTTTCATATATTTAAAATATTCCTACAAAATGTTGTTATTTCAGGATATATAACAACAGTTTGTTGTAGGAATATTTTAAATACTGTATAAGGAGAGAATATAACTGGAAAGCTACGTTTAACGAACCGTGTCCGATGAACCATTACTTTTTTTTTCTTAAATAGCAAACTGTTGTAAATAAATTTGTTCCTATATGATTAGTGATTTCTGTCAACGAATGATTCAAAACACATTCAATGAATCAGTTTTTATACGTATTAACTTAATTAGTTTTGTACACAATATAAATGAATAAGTTTTTATACTTATTATCTTAATTCGTTTTGTACACATTACAAATGAATCAGTTTTTATACGTATTATCTTAATTTCATAAATGTAATTCTGAAATAACGCTTCGTATTCTTCTAGGACAAGGGATATTAGTTTTTCTAATTACAAAGATAAAAGTTAGTCTAATTCGATTCTTATTGTCATTTCCCTCAGATAACAGTTTCATAGTTTTTTAAATAAAAGATTCTATGAAATCATTTTGTTTCATCCCCTCATATTATACTGTTTGAAAGGAAACTTAGCGGACTGGCTCGTTGTTGTTTTTCTAATGACATAAAAAAAATACACTTAAAGCGAGACCTCAAGCAAAAATCTATTATATACCTACAATGTTCATTCGATCTGTACACATTTTCTCAAAGAATATTGTATTCTGGTCGTCAAACTTTTGTACGCTAATAGGTAAAGCCATTAGCTAATATATACCGTAGGTATCATTTCGACAAAATTGTCAGACGGTTTTTAAAATTCAATTTAGTTTAATCAGAAATTATTCCGATTTGACACCGATTAGATAAATTGAATTTAAAAAAAATCTTTCTAATAATTCGAAACCACAGCTAGGGTATATATTAGCTTTATTTACTTATGCTTAAAATTTTGACACCCAGAACGCAATTGTTTTTGAATAAATGCGTGTAGAGCGAATTAACAATGCAGGTAAACAATAGATTTTCTCTTGAGATCCCTTTTTATTCGACATTACTGAAAGTTTAAGTTTCGGATTTTTTTTTACTTCTCAATATCGCTATATTTCTCTTAATTTCTGGCAATACATTAAACCCAACCATTTATATTTAACGAATATATACACGTCGCTTTTCTGACTTCCGAAGGTGGTTGTTAGTTTGAATTAAAGATGTAAAACAGCAAAAAAAAAAGAGTTTAAACTTCTCTCCTAGAATAAAACCCCTTTGAAATATTGACATGTAATTTTTAGAGCATTTTCCACTGGGAAAATTGTAGTTTTTCATATGTAGTGACATTCGAAAAACTGAATTTTTTTGTTTGAAGGGCATAGTGAATTCTCCATGTCTAATGTGTATTAGCAAATGTTAATAATTTTGCATGCCTGGAATTATTTTCATACGTTAACTTCGTATGTCATCTATCCACGGAATATTTCCGAGTTTAGCGCTATTCGGGGTGTAATTTTTTTACTGATGTAGATGTCCAATCGACATCACTTAATGTGCAAAATTATTAATGTCTAGGAAGACTTTCATTCGTAAGTTTCATTTGTAATGTATACTACAGAAGATTGTATGCAAAACTTATTTCCGGTCTGCACTTTTCGTAAAATCAAATTCGTGCTTAACGGGCCGGGCTGTCTGTGTACAACACTTTCACACGAAGTGCCTATCATTCATTAATATTCTCACAAAATGAATATAAATTAATCAAATTTCCTATGCTGAGCTAAAGCAAGCGAAAGAAGTTTAAAGCGGGAGCTCATTTAGCAGCGCCATGCATATCAAGCGATAAGAGCAGTGAAGGCTGCTCGGTGAGTGAGTTACCTTACCTTCGTTATAGAACTTTCCGAGAAAGAAGGCATGGGGGTTAGAGGGCTGTTGGCGCCAAGACGATGTTCTCAGGGATCATTGAGAAGATGGGGAGCGGATTCTCAGGCTACTCCCATCGGAAGGTCAGCTGGTGCCGTTGTCATAGAAACCGATTGGCATTTGAAAGCCATGCATCCAGATCCAAAAAGAGGTGGTTACGTCGAAGTCCGTCGCGCTGTGCCGCCCACACAACAGCGCGCTTAAATGCCCATTACTCTTTCTTTCGGCACTTGCGTCATGGTGAAAATTTAAAGGGTATGTTTGATCTCCATGTTCCAGTCATTTTTTTTAAATATTTTTATCGCCGCAGCCTAGAAAGAAAATGCAAGCACCAGCTTCGGATGACGTAAACTTGAAACCTGACTCTTCCTCTTCCTTTTCACGCAAGACAAAAAAAATGTTGTCCGCATAGACAAATAGATGTATCGCTAAAACAGCAATTTCCGGACTCACTCAAGCGCTAGTCATTAAAATGCGAGCCATTACATTCAGTGCATTTAACGCGATACAAGATCAACCATATAAATTCGAAAAAAAAAATCAAATTTCCGAAGAGCCAAGTTAACAGTCGTCCGAGCTGGACCCGAGTTTGAATTATCTCGAATGAGAAATGGGTGATGTGTTTATTTTACGGCGCTGTCTCTCACCCTTCCCTGACACCAGATATCCTAAATTACACTGGCGGAAAGTGAAAAAAGAACACCAAGAAGGATTTGGCGGACGATCATGAAATTTACATATGTTAATGGGGTCGAGTTTACGTAGGTGTGATGTTAATTTCGGGACCAACCGGTGAGCGCTTACGCCACAGCACGACAAAATATGCAGATTATCGTCGGTGGTATTTAAGGAGTACGGCGAAGTGAATGTAATCAGTCGTCGGCGTACGGACACGTGCGAAGACCCTGAAGAAGCTGCAATGCCTGGACATGGAAAACGTGCACGATTTCAGCAGTTATCGGACTTTGAGCGAGGTCGTCTAGTCGGTCTCCGCGAGGCCGGGTGGTCGTATGGTCGTATTGCGGGGCGAATTGGATGGGAAGTATCAGTGGTGGTACGATGGTGGCGTAGATGGACCGAGGAACATTCCCACTCGAGAAGACGTGGAACCGGGAGTCACAGACGGACTGATGAGCGGACCGATCGACGCATAAGAAGAGCGGCGTTGTCAAGCAGAACATCCACTGCGACGCAAATCCGAGCTGCCGTTGCACCTGAGGTGACTGTGCGAACAATCCACAACCGTCTACTGGATGCAGGACTACGTGCACGTGTGCCTCTGGCATGTGTACCTCTGACTCCAGCCCACCGTCAGGAACGGCTGCAGTGATGTCGCCAACGTCTGCACTGCAGAACGCAATGGCGATCTGTCGTGTTCAGCGACAGATCGCCATTGCGATCTGTAGTGATGAAAGCAGATTCTGCTTGGGAGTCTCCGATGACTTTTTTTCAGCGATGAAAGCAGATTCTGCTTGGGAGTCTCCGATGACAGTATGCGTGTTCGCAGATGCAGCGATGAAAGCAGATTCTGTTCTGGGAGTCTCCGATGACCGTATGCGTGTTCGCAGATGCACAGGGGAGCGTCTCCACCCTTCTTGCATCCACCAGCGACACACAGGGCTTACACCTGGTCTCTTGGTGTGTGGAGCGATCAGCTATCACTCCCGTACACAACTAGTATTTGTACCGGGTACGTTAAACAGCACCTCCTACATCAACAACATTATTCAGCCCGTTGTTGTGCCATTTGTAAGGTCGGTCCATCGTAGAGTTTTCCAGCAAGATAACGCACACCCACACACGGCACGTGCAACGCAACATGCAGTTCAGGGTGTGAGACAACTTCCATGGCCTGCACGTTCACCGGATTTGTCCCCCATTGAGAAAGTGTGGGATTTTATGGGACAACGACTTATCCGGTCTCCACGGCCAGCCACGACCATCCCCGATTTACGCGTCCAGGTTGAGTATGCTTGGAACTCAACACCCCAAACATACATCCAACATCTGTACGACAGACTCCATGCCAGAATTGCACAGTGTGACGCAGTTCATGGCGGTTCAACCTCGTACTAACCATATTACATGGAAATGCTATTTTTCAGTTTACCAGCAAATACAGCTGTATTTTGCCATATTGTTTTGATCACGTTATCCTCTGTATTCCGTTATTATGCTGTATAAATTTCGTTGGAATCAGACGTCTCCTTCTTGGTGTTCTTTCTTCACTTTCCGCCAGTGTAGATACAGGAGACTATGTCGTTAGACCCTCTGTGACGTGCCAGAGAGATTACCCATGTGTCAATACGGCAAGTTGCAGTGATAAGCCCTTGCCGACGTAGCTTAATTGGGAAGCATTCGTCTCCGGAGCAGAAGACTGTGGGTTCGAGTCCGGCAAATGCGAGTTTCGCTACATTGGACCCCGAACGTAAAAATGGATCTACTGCCCGTTAGGTTCTTCGAGAAATGTGTGATGTTCCTTCCATAAATCGTTTGGAATTAGTGAGAATTCCTTCTTCTGCAGAAAGTTACTTGAAGCATGGTTTGCGGTGGTCCCGAAGCCCGTGATTTCGTACCCAACGCCTTTCTCAAAGGAGAGAGGTGGGTTCTATATGTGACGTAGTTTACTACAGAGGTGACGCATGTGTGTCAATGCGGCAAGTAGCAGTGATAAGCCCTTGTCGGAGTAGCTTAATTGGAAAAACATTAAGCTGCGGAGCAGAGGGATTCCAGTTCTACCCCCTGCAAACTTGGGTTTGACATCTCCCAGGGATCGTTGAACTGTTATAGTGATGTTCACTCGATTTCTTTCAGTAATTCGTCGCGTAGGTTCGTCAAGACTTTGCTTGTAAGTTACTTTAACAGTTTCGGAGTTTTAGCTACACTTTTTTCTTACTGATGAAATGAATGAATTACCAGCTAAATGGGAACCCGCTCTTCTGCAGTGGTGTGTTTTATTCAGCGCAGTAATAATAAGGAAGTCGTGGACTTGCTTGTCCTGATTTCTGTATCACTTACGTATATATTGCTAACTTTCGTTTGCACATTGTTCTTTTCCTGCTTATTTTATCAGGCGTTTTTCTTGCCGATTTTTTTCTTCTAACTTCGTTTCTGTCCTATCTAAGTATCGATTAAATTTCCCCTTTTTTCCTCGAGGAGCTGAGAAAACTCACTCCGTCGCAAGGAGAATCACCAAATCTCATTCTTACCACCTTCAAATGTGTTTTATTCAGCGCAGTAATAATAAGGAAGTCGTGGACTTGCTTGTCCTGATTTCTGTATCACTTACGTATATATTGCTAACTTTCGTTTGCACATTGTTCTTTTCCTGCTTATTTTATCAGGCGTTTTTCTTGCCGATTTTTTTCTTCTAACTTCGTTTCTGTCCTATCTAAGTATCGATTAAATTTCCCCTTTTTTCCCTCGAGGAGCTGAGAAAACTCACTCCGTCGCAAGGAGAATCACCAAATCTCATTCTTACCACCTTCAAATGCCAGATAAAACTCTCCCATTCTTAAGAAAAACACTGTCTTGTCCCCTAGTCAACTTTGCGCGTCCTCTCCCGCGAAATTCAAATCTGCACAATTTCACGTTCACCCATCTCACCCCTTTCATTAGCTTTGCACGTGTGCATTTTCATCATTGCGCCTACTTTTTACGTGTGAGCCATTATTCGCTCCACATTGTTCTGAAAAAGGAAACGAATCCTGACACCTTCCTTAGTGGGATGTAGGCAATTGTACGTCCCTAATTTAAGGCCAATCGTTCCAAGGAAGGGGGCGAGCCAACGCCGTAAGACAAACACAACATCCACGCTTCACCGGAATTCGAACACCCAGACCCATCTCAGACGAACGTTCAGAAGCCATCGTCTATACCAGGAGTCGGAAACCTTTTTGGCACATGCGGGTCGAATTTGACTTTTAAGTTATAATAAACGGCCGTAAATGCAGTATATAATCCACATTTATATATATATATATATTGACTCAAAGAAGCATGGAGAGGTGCATGCTTGGTGTAACCAGGAGAGATAAGAAGAGGAACACGTGGATCCGAAAAATGACAAGAGTGGAAGACATCATGATCAGAGTTAAATCCCTGAAATGGCAATGGGCTGGACATACTGCCAGAAGAACAGACCATCGATGGACAGCCGAAATTTTAGATTGGATTCCAAGGGACAGGAAAAGACCCAGAAGAAGACCACATGGAAGATGGGTGGATGAAATTCGAAAGTATGCGGGAGTGACATGGAGGAGACTGGCACAAGACAGACCGTTGTGGAGGAAACTTGGGGAGACCTTCGTCCAGCAGTGGATTGATAATGGTTGACAATGATGATGATGATGATATTGACAAAAGTCACCGCACACCTCTTCAAAAGGAAATGAACGGAACCGATGCGTTGTTAAGATGCTCAGTACAGCTGCAAACGGTATAAAAACAAGCCTGCAGCTGACCGCGATCATATCACACTGTGAGGTTGAGTGAAAATGTCGCGGCGGAAGAGGACTGACTTTGAGAAAGGAAAGATTGTTGGGTGTTATATTAGTGGGTTGTCCATAAGAGAAACAGAGAGGCGTTTAAACATACCCAAGTCAACTCTTTTGGATGTACTTAATAAGTGGAAGACACATGGTGTGCCTGAAGCAGCAAAACGTATCGCCAGACCTAAGAAAATCAGCGATGGAGGACGTCGAAGCCTCAGGAGAGTCGTTACAGCTGATCAATTGAATACTACACAAGAAATCAGTGTACAGGTGAATAAAAATGCTGGAACCTCGGTATGTACACGTATCATTCGCAGAGAACTTCATTCCATGGGTTACCGTAGTCGTGTGGCTGCTCATAAGCCTTTCATCTCCACTCGGAATGCTGCTCCTCATTTAGCATGGTGTAAAGAACATTTATCGTGGACCGTAGATCAATGGAAACGTATCCTATCGACTGATGAATCCAGATACACGATTCATCAGTCTGATGGTAGTGTGTGGGTATGGCGGCAGCCGGTGGAACGCTATTTACCACCGTGTACTGTTCCTACGGTGAAGTTTGGAGCTGGCAGTGCACTCGTGTGTGTGTGAAGGGGGGAGGGTCGTGGTATGATCCCGACCCGTTGGTTATCGTGGACAAACCTATTAACCAGCACGTCTGTCTCGATATTCTGGACAATTCTGACCTAACAACTCTGTGGCAATGCTATGGAACCGAGCCTTGTTGGTACCAACAGGATAATGCACCGAGCCATAAAGCAAGGACTGTTACGGCGTGGTTTGATGATAATTACGTATCGTGTGTGGACTGGACAGCACAGAGCACTGATCTTAATCCCATAGAGCACCTATGGGATGAATTAGAGCTCCACGTTAGAAGTTTGGAACCAAAACTTACTACTAAGCACCAGTTAGTGGCAGCATTATGTACTGAATGAAAGCGGATACCTATCGCTGTGTTTTAAACCTTTGTCGAAGGCATGTCTCGAAGGGTCAGTGTATGCAAGAAGGCCAAAGGTGGACCTACACCGTGCTATTGTATGTCAATAAATGCTATGTTGTGTTTCGCTTCTAGGCGTCCGGTTACGTTTGTCAATATAGTGTATATATATATACTAATATTTACTATATATTAGTAAATAATACATATTTATATTGAGTGGAGCTCACTTCCAATTTTCAGCTGTTTTTATAGCATAGGTAGGTTATTTTAAAATAAAGAAATAAGGTGACTGGTAAAGTGTCTGCGGTCCGCAGAAAAAGACAGATCGGGCCGCGTGTTGCCGACCCCTGGTCTAGACCACTGTGCCACCGGAGAAGGGGGCCTGAGAACTTTAAACAATGCTGCAAAAGCATTGACATAGCAATAATGTAATTCAAAACTGAACCTCGTTAGGGAAAACGTCCAGTAATGGTGTTTTCTCCGAACATCCGAAGAATCCTGAGAGTAATCAGTTGTCCTTCCTCATTAATGGCTGACTGAAAGCTAGTAAGGAGACGATTTCAAACGCCTCCTCAAAAGCATTAACTGAAAGGAAAATGATTTTAACTTATGAGGTATTATTAAAAGAAAGTTATTTATGTTAACTTAAGCTGAAATGAATGACTAAGATAACACAACACAAAACTCCGAAACAAGAATTAAAAAAAAAGTTCCGGAATCCTCGAACTGCTTTAAATTTTCTCCTATCACAGGCTGGTTAACGTTTTCTCCGAAAAGCAGTTGCCGAGCTATTCGAAAATGTAGCAGTCGTCAGGTGACAGCTCCGGTGAATAAGATTGATGAGGAAGAACTTCGTTATCTCCTGCACCTCTTGCGGTGAACTATGGAGCCAAGCGTTACTGTAAAGCAGTATGGCGTCGATGAAACAAACTCGGAGTTTTTTTCCCCTGTAAAGTTTTGATGAAAGTCTCTCAAATCGTAATAAGAATTATCTTCCGTTATGATTGTGACAAGTCACATTCTCAAACACTGATCGTTACTTGCGCTGTAGAAAATATAAACGTTTCTTGTTCAGTTTATTACCATGATAATTTTCGATTTATCTCTCGCCAAATTACAAGCGCATTATACACTAAGTGGCCACTTTATTATGACCACCTGACAGTTTTAAGCAAATGAGCTATGTCTGCACGCTGTTGCCGCCAGAAGGCGAGGGTACTATGAAAAGCTTAGCTTACATCTTGCGACAGTAGTAGAAGTGATTTTTGGGTGACGACATGGGTAAAAAATGCGATTTGACGGACTTTCAACGTGCGATGATTGTAGGAGCTCGGAGCCATGAAGCGAGTATCACCGAAACCGCCGCATTCGTGGAATGTTCCAGAGCAGCTGTTGTTAAAGTGCTTAAAGACTAGACTGTCAGCCTAAAAACTGGGTCTCTACGTGCAACGTGTGGTCGTCATCGACTAGTGACTGCTAGGGCGGAACGGAGAGTATCCAGACTGGTAACAGACAACAGAAGGGCAACAGTGCAGCAAATTACAGACCATCTTAATCAAGGATCCTCTCAAATGATCTCTTTACGCACTGTTCGTTGTACACCGCATCGGTTAGGATATGGCAGCCGAAGGCCTGTTTGAACACCTTTGCTGTCTGCAGTTAACAAGAGAAAACGTCTCCAGTTCGCACAGGAGCACAAGAATTAGACCGTCAATAATTGGAAACAAATTATGTGGTCCGATGAATCACGTTTTCAGTTGCACCATGTCGATGGCCGAGTGAGAATTTGGCGGAAACAGCACGAAAGCATGGACCCCAAATGCGTTGCTACAACCGTTCAAGCTGGTGGAGGCAACGTTATGGTTTGGGGAATGTTTTCCTGGCATGCTTTGGGCTCTTTAAATCGTGTTGATCAACGTCTGACTGGCACATCATATCTAAACGTCGTTGCGGACCAAGTGCGTCCGTTTCTCATGTCGATGGTTTATCCCAATGGAGATGGCTACTTTCAACAAGATAATGCGTCCTGCTATAATGCTCGTATTGTACAGGATTGGTTTCAGGAACATGCCGGTGAGTTTACTTTGCTTAGGTGGCCCCCACAATCTCCAGATCTCAACCCCATTGAGAATTTGTGGGATGAAGTTGAAAGAGCCATCAGACAGCTGGATCCACAACCTGCAATCTCACACTCCTGGAAAGTGCTATTCATCAAGCATGGTTTCAGATCCCACAAACCAGCTATCAACATCTCGTGGTTCATGCCACGAAGAATCGACGCAGTGTTAAAGGCAAAAGGTGGCCCAACGAAGTACTGAGGGGTGGTCATAATAAAGTGGCCACTCAGTGTATAGATTTACACATCTACGATGTTTTAACTGATCACAAATGGCCAACGACCTGTTATCCTGTTGGCCAACGAACTGTTATCCGAACTGTTATCCCCTTGCGTGCAAGGTGTGTTAATAAAGTTCGGTGCATGCATACTAAATATTAATAACGGGTAATATGTAATAAAACTTATTTTGCAAGCCTTCAAATAGTACCAATATGCTTTTTGCATCGTTCGTATAAGCTGATGTATGCTATGGCAAAAGTCCGTGTTTGTTACCGTCGGCAGCTGGGTCATCACGTTCCTTTGAATGTCCAAAAACTTCGAAATCTCTTTCATTTTAGCGCTAATTTTAGTCGGGTGAGCAAAATGTAGTCAGCTGGTGCCAGCACAAGCAAATATGGTGGAAGATTCGACGCGACAAGGGGTCGCTCGGCTAGAAGAATTTTTTCATATTGGTTCTTTGCTCCATTTTTTCCAGTTAACAACGTTCACTTACATAGCAGCCGCGACATGCTCTCTACGCCACACCCTTTCTGACAGCTCCATGACGGTTACGAATATGAACTTTTCTGTATCGTGCAAATTTCCACCCCTCTCACATTTCCTTTTAGGCGTTACGACAGCATTCATCGAATCTTATTTGCAGACTTTGTATATGCAACGAAAAGCTTGTCTAGTATATCTGCTGCTCCTTTTGTGGTATTCCAATATCAGCAATGGTTTCTTTTCGCTTCGTTCATTTACTTTATCTTTTATATTATGCAATGTACTCTACACTGTAACTGTCTTTTTTTTCGAAATGTAAAATACTTCAGCAGTATCAGTAGTGTATCCAAATATTGAAGTACAGGGTGTTTCAAAAAGTACGCAACCGTGTTATAAACAATATGAAGTTTAATTGATTTCCTATGCACACAGACACAAAGCACACAAAAGGGAAACAAATTAGACATACCTTTACTTTACAAACAGTGTTGAAAATGTTATCCTCTCGCCAGGATATAGGTTTGCACTCTTTTCATGACATTTGCAGCCACCTTATGTAATGTTTGTTCACTTATGTTTTGCAAATTCACTTTCAGTGTTATGACGAAGTAAATTGTTCCATCACTTTTATGCCAGGGGCGGGGTTCGAATCCACAACTCTCGGCTCCGGAGCTCCAAGTGCTATCTACTATACTACACTGTCATGTGCTCGCACTGCTATCTGCCTTTATCTCATGTGAGTCCTGCGGGACATGCACGCTACTGGTGTCCCCTCACTCCGGAGTAAGTCACACTCCCAAAGAAGCTACGTTGACAGAATGTACCGCTGAAGATTTGTCGTCTTGACACATGTTTTCACCTCTATAGTAGGTCAGAGTGTTTGCCTTCAATTCTTCAAGTGTATCATGATTGTTGCGAAACACTTGACCTTTTGGAAAAAATCTGGAAGAGTAAGTAAGATCTGGAGACCTAGAGGGCTATGAGTTTTTTGAGAGCAACCGACGCGACGTATGAAAAATTCCTGTAACATGGCCATCGTTTCATTTCCTGTATGACAGATCGCACTATCCTGCTGAAACGAAAATTTTCATTTTTTCACCTCCAACAATCCAATAAACTGTTGGATTATGTCACAATAAACTTCACCATCTACAGATTTGTCAAAAGATATAGGTCCATTAACACCACTGCGCGAGATGGCACACCGAACCCCAATTCTGAGGAAATGTAATGATCGTTCATGATACTCATGAGAAGTTACCACTGCTTCATATACGGCTGTTCTGGCTGTTCCCATAGCCATCCAGGAGAAACTAAGCCTCGTCACCAAAGTAAACATGATCAAACACCTCAATCTCATTTTCATTAACAAATGAACGAAACCAATGACACTGCCGTAAACATTTTCATGGTCTGGTTCTTTCAGTTCCCGAACGACACCAATACGGTAAGTACGCATGCAATTTTAACTTCTTTGTTGCAGAAAACTGTAGCTGGTGACAGTCCAGTTTGAGAAAATAACTTTCAAAGCCATTTTCTTGGTGAGTGAGTTAAACGTTTATTCAGATCATCCAGAACTTCCGCAGTTAACAGTGATGACAAGCCTGGGCTCTTTTTGTCCTCCACATTCCCTGTCTCACGAAATTTATTAGATAAACGCGATATTGTTAACTTGTTAGGGTATGAAAACCGAGGAAATTGCAGCTGAAACTTGTCTTTTGCATGCATTTACGAAATTTATACGCTAAATAAGACTCCACAATAAACACAAGTTCTTTCTTTCTTGGAACGGAATGGAAACCTGAACGAGACTAGTGCGTAGAAAGATCGTACAACTTCTTACCTCGGGTAACCTTGAGTGTCATGTCGCAGTCTACACTGAAAACTTGACATAACTTTTGCCTGCCCGTAAGTTCTTCCTTCTGCATTTTAGGGTTGCGTTCTTTTTAAAACACCCTATACGTGGGCTTTTTTGTTTTGTTTTTGTTTTTGTTTTTCTTGTGTTAGCAGTGAACGTACAGCAGGGGAGGAGAGAACCGAACCAATAAACAGTCGCATGGCATGCACCAACATAAATTTCCTTAGGAACGACGTAGAAAAATTACACTGCTTCAGAAATTTAGTGACACTCAGAACACTTATAGTAACACTTGACCATACCAAACACCAGTGGGATCATATCCGACCTCATTCAAAATCCCGTATGCAATAACAGTGGCATACACTCAATGGACAAAACTTTAAAGATACCTAAAACTAATAACGTGTTGGTCCTGCTCTAGCCTATACACGCCAAGTCATCGACTTCACCGGATGCCGGAGGGCTTTCCAGAGGTAATGCCAGCTGTGCCTGTAGCAGCATTGTTCACAACTCCGCCAGATACGTCGGCCTAGGATCTATGGATCTGATATTCCGTTCCACGACATCCCAGAGAGCTTCCACAGTGTTTAACTCCGGGTACATTGGAGGCCACTGGATAGTTCCAAACTCCGATGAGAGTTCCTCGATCCATGCCTGAGTGCTTGCGGCTCAGTGAGGCGGCGCATCGTCCTGCTGAAACAGACCATCGGCCGCAGAATGCGCGATGGCCATGATTAGATAGTGTGCAGCGGCTAAAGACCTCTCCAGACATACTAAGGAACCTAATGTGTCCCATGAGACGGATTCCCAAAGCACCACAAAGACACCATCGCCTTGAACAGAGCCGACCTGGCACGACGGGGCCATAGCCTCATGCTGTCAACGCCAAGACAGAACCTTTCCATCAGCTCCATGCAGCTGAAAACGGGATTTATCTAACCACACGACACGACGCCACTTCTCAGAGTTCCAGTTTTGATGTAACTGGCACCAGGCGAGGCGTAATGTCCGATGACGAGCAGTTAACAGTGTCACATGCGTAGGGCGTTGGATCCCGTAATCCAGGGTATGCAGCGTCCGGTGTACTGTTCGCTCGCTGATCTCCGACATTTAATCTGGATATGATTCGCGCCGCCATTGACAAGCGGTTGGTCTGTACGAGCCTGGATAGTCTAGGTCTACCCAGGTCTTCAATTGTGTGGGCTAGACCACCGCTTGCTCTCTGTGCGCTGGTACGTCCTTCGATGGTATACTCGTGGTACACCCTTGATACGATTGCCCTTGGGAACCCTAAAGTTCTTACCACTTGGGCGATAGAATGGCCCATCTGTCTTGCGCCAACAATGCGTCCAGGATCAAACTATCTCCGATCACCACGTTTACCCAAATTCGTCGATTGCGATACACTGTTGTGAAGCCCTACTACTGTCCGCCTATTTGTCGGCTGCATTCGGTTTGAATCTTTTTCATTCCGCGCGGGGGATGCCCATGTCAACTGCCCATTACCCCTATCTCTAATGTTTTGTCTACTCAGTGTACAGTTAAACTTTCTTAACGGACACTCCTGAATAACTGACACATGTTTAGCAGACAGTTCTGTGATTCACTGTCTCGAAGTACGATACACTTGAAAGTTGGATGTATGTAAAAATTATAAAATATAATAAGCACTTACATGTGTGCAGAGAATCCTGGAGCAGACATCCGGTGGAAATATTACAATAAAAAAAGAATACCAGTGAATTGTTTTGCTTTCTTTTTATTTTCCCTTCATTTTCGCTGAATATCACATAGATATCTCATTAAATGCTCCGTCATCGCAGTAGTCTGTTGCTCCAAAAAGAAGTTGGAGATTTTCAGCACAATTAGTTGCTCTTGCTTACGACGGT
This sequence comes from Macrothele yani, assembly GCA_039090855.1. Lineage (NCBI taxonomy): Eukaryota > Metazoa > Arthropoda > Arachnida > Araneae > Macrothelidae > Macrothele > Macrothele yani. Next base: position 12,521,367 of record CM076993.1, read on the forward strand.
GGCCGGATGTTCTCTTCGCTTTCGTCCCTCGCTTCAGCACTGCTTTTCTATCAACATTCTTCCATTAGCACATCAGCTTTCCCCTGCGTTATTCTGAATGCTACCATTTTGTTTCCCCTACTCCAGGATAGTGCGCAGCAGATTTTCTCTGCCTCATTAAATATGGAATTTCATTAAATTTTGTTACTTTACTTGTTAAACGTGATCATCTTAGCTTATCTCTCCCTCGTTATACCCGACTATTTTGTTCATTAAAAACGATCAAATTAACGTTGAATTAACGTTGTACCAAATGAAATTCTTGTTTTGCTCGTTAAACTATACAAAGTTATAATTGCGTATCTAACGCCTACATTATAGTAAAAAGCAATTCGTTATTTCAATCGCCAATGAATTTTTCGGACTTTTATCCTCTCAGTTTGGTGCACCCTGTACATACAGTAGTGGCCAAAGAAAATGTGGAAACCTTTTGGAAATAGTGCATTTTTGAGGTTTGATGGCTTGTAACACCACTTGTTTTTGGACTAATACCATAAGATTATACATCAATGGAAATATAATTTTATGAAGAATGTAATTCAATAACTTTTATGAAGGATTTTGTATTAAAACAGCAGTTATAAAGAAGAAAAGTGAAAAACACGGAAAAAATGAGATTTACAAAAATTCTCACCATGTCAGTTAATAACTTAGATCGGTAACCTTTAGCATCAATTACGGCCTTACAACGCCTTCCCATGGAGTGAACCAAGTTTTTTAGTTCTGCAGCTGTTATAATGTGAAACCAAGATTGAATTATTGCTTCTATTAATTGGGTTTTATTGCTGGGTTGCTTCTGACTGACAAGTTTCTTCAGTCGGCTCCATAGATTTTCGATGGGGTTAAGGTGTGGGCTATTCCCAGGCCATTCCAGCAGTGGAAAATTATTAACTTGAAACCACTTTTTGCACACAGCAGCAATATAACATAGAGCTGAATCCTGTTCAATTATAAATGCTTCATTATCTTGGAAAAGATCACGTGCGGAAGGCTGCAGTTTGGGCTCAAGTATTTCATTAATGTATTTTTGGTCATTTATATTCCCATTAATCACGCAAATTCTGCCCACACCTTTTGATGTCATACAACCCCAGATCATAACACTAACTGGGCGTTTCACGGTACATGTAATGCAATCAGGATTCAAATCTTCTCCGATTCTTCTCCTTGCTTATTTTATGCCATCACTAACAAACAGGGAGATTTTGGTCTCATCACTCCAAAAACACTGTCCCATTGTTGCGCTGTCCAGTTAACATGGGTTTTAGCCCAGTTTAATCTTTTCAACCTTTGTTTGAGATATAAAAATAGCTTTTTTCGTGGAATTCTAGTTTTTAGACCAAATTCCTGCAATCTGCGCCGAACAGTCCTTGCACTCAACTTCACATTGCATTGTGCCATTTCATCTTGTATACACCCAGATGATTTTCTTCTGTCACCTAGGCAGAGTCTCTTAATTCTTCTATCATTACTTGCTGTTGTGCACCTTTTCCTGCCTTTACCAGTCTGGTTTTGTAGTGACTTAGTCTCTTTATACCTCTTCAAAAAATTAGAAATGCCACCTTCGGTTAAGTTTCCACTACTTTTTCTTCTAATTTCTTCATAACTGAAGCCTTGTTCGCTTAATAGTACTATTTTACATCGCTTTCTAGGTGACTAGTCAACTCTTTGCGCCATTTCTTTAATTTTATTACGTTTTACAAGCTCACTAAATGAAAGAACACACGCACAAAAAGAAAACCAACCAACTTGATAGCAATTACATAACACACTGACAAATGTCCTCGTCTCAGCTCCAATACATAACATCAATAGCGGAATCTGACCTGAGTGGGTCATTGCCAAAACAAGATGGCACCTGATTGTCTCTCTAAACACTCATGCTTATTGGCTACATTCAAATGAAGAAATGCTACTTCATATCAACCTAAGCAAGTTGTGCTTCCGTTTTCTGGTTATTTGGCTATAACGTTTGATAGAATACAGATAATTGAACAACCTGTGTTGCATTACATTTTAGATGAAATTAGCTTTCCGTTGATATCTAATTTTATGATATTACTCCCCACACAAGTGGTGTTATGAGCCATCAAACCTCAACAATACACTTTTTCCAAAAGGTTTCCACAATTTTGGCCGCTACTGTAGTTTAAGTCGAAAAAATCAATGCTGATGTCATGAAGCCATATTTTTCAGCAGAAGCGATGTAGATGTATACCATGTTACCTTCTTAGTTGTTTTTGTGGGTAGTTAGGGTATATAAGAATTGCATTTAAAGTTATAGTCACTCGAGGGATACGTAGCTTCAATACTTGAGTTAAAAGGGTGGCTCTCATTTGTTGATGTTCCTTAGAATTATGTAAATCATCTGTGGTGTACGAAGTTAAGTGGCATCTGTCATCGAGAAAATTGCTAACTGAGTTAGATCAAATTTGGAAGGAGGCCAGTGGGGAGGGAGTCAGAGAAGAAGTAGTAAGCGTGTGCACCATCAAAAACTAAAAGTACGTTGAGCTCCGAAACAAAGCTGAAAATCCTGTAACGTAATAGGAGTAGATAGAATTTACGTGAACTCAGTTTGAGTTAGTGGATTTAATCAGGAACACTATGAACATCTACTTGAGCTGTACCAATTCCAAGCGTGTGTTTCGAAACGTCAGCCCCCTTCCAATTTCCATTAGCTATTTTGATGAAAACCATTCTGTCAGCTAGCATGAAAGGTCCTTCTAAATTGCAAGGCTTGAATACTCTTTGCAAAATAACTACTTCATGTAAAACTCTAATCTGGAGAATGCCAGCTGAATCATCACGAATTCCTTTTTATCGAAGAATGAGGACTCGGGTAAGTTGTGCCAATGATTTCCACTTCTTCATTGCAAAGCATGTAATCGACACAGTAAAAATCATAATTTTATGTGTACAGCAACTTCCATAATACGCATTAGCGAAGAATCAACTTTTAATTGTAAATACACCTTGTGGTTATACACTGTGGCTCCAAATTTTCACCCGTAGCCGCGTTAGCTGTGTGTTCAGAGGAACGGAATTATAGCTGATCGTCAGAGCTGGGTCTGGATTCGAGTCTAGGATGAGGCATGGGAGCTGCCATTGTCCGGCGGCACTGGGCTTTCCCCACTTCTCCCTGAAACCAGTCGCATTAAAGTGGGGATAAGCTATTGCTTTTATAGTCTTAAATTTTCATGGTAGTCGTAAACCCTCTGACGTGTCTGTGCCGCAGGACGCATATCATGTAAAGGATACCACATATCAGTGTAGCTCAGTTGGGAGAGCGACTTTCTCCGGAGTGAAGGGATCCGGTTTGGATTCCCTCCGCGGACAAACATGTGTTTTCACACAAGCTAACATAAACCGAGCCACAAAAGTGCTTGTTCCTGAAAATGTGTTATGTCATACTGTGGCTACCGCAAAATGCACAAAGGACCCCTCCCTCGCGAGAAAGCTGTGCTCCCCCTAGCTACAATGAAGATGATGAGCATCATCCTCTCCTGTAAGACGGGGAGGATAATGCTTCCCATCTACATTGTAGTGAATAGCATGCAGTAAAAAAATTAAATTTCTCAGTAGGGTTTCTAGAAACGAATATACAGCGGAGGACAGAAGTACACAAACACTGCCTACAGACAGAACTGTGAACTACAAAACTCCCGAAATACAAGCCTAAAGTGTTCCGCTAGATAAATGCCATCCAGTGTTAATGGGCTGTCCATAAAGTAAGTCCAAGATTGCAATGGGAGGGAAGGGGGGTTCCTGACAACCGGACCAAATGTGAAATGGGGCAGGTTTAGTAATTCGGACGTCCAGCGGCCAAAAATACAGTGGAATCGTAATATTAAAAAAACTCCCCGTTTCTTCACATTGGAATTTAAATACACTGACGGAAACAAAATTCCCAACACCAAGAAGGGGTTGTCTTAGATAAACGACAGTTGGTAGGCGGTGAGAGTACATCTGTAAGATGACGTCTATGCAAACTTCGCGCTCGGCGCATACGTGTAGCGCTAGTAGCGCCCCTCGGTACATGCAAAGCAGGTTTGCTGTAAATACGCGCTGTAACGTTCGTGAGCGTTAGTTATCGTTGAGATTCGACGTAGGTGTTGATGTCAGTCAAGAATGCCTTTAAGAAGACGAAGTTTGAACGAGGTAGTTTGAACGAGGTCGTGTAATAGGGCTACGAGAAGGTGGATTTTCTTTCCGCAATATTGCAGAACGACTAGGCAGGAATGTAGCCACTGTGCATGATTGTTGGCAGCGGTGGTCAAGGGAAGGTACTGCCTCAAGAAGACCGGGTTCCGGCCGGCCACGTGGCACTACTGAGAGGGAAGACCGCCGTGTACGGCGTATGGCCGTGGCGCATCGTACCGCGTCTGCGGCAGAAATTCGAGCTGCAGTTGCCACCACAGGGACACAATGAACTGTTAAAAATCGGTTACTTAAAGGACAGCTCTGAGCCAGACGCCCTATCGCGTGCATTCCACTTACTCCAAACCACTGCCGTTTGCGACGTCAGTGGTGTCAAGCTAGAGCTCATTGGAGGACGGAGTGGAGATCTGTTGTGTTTTCTGATGAAAGCCGGTTCTGCCTGGGAGCCAGTGATGGCCGTGTGTTGGTTAGAAGGAGGCCAGGTGAGCGCCTGCAACCAACCTGTCTGCGGCCGAGACAAACTGGATCTACACCTGGAGTTATGGTCTGGGGAGCAATTTCCTATGACAGCAGGAGCACTCTCGTGGATATCCCACGCACCCTGACGGCACAGTTGTACGTCGGTCTGGTGATTCAACCTGTTGTGCTGCCATTCATGAACAGCATTCCACGGGGTGTTTTCCAACAGGATAACGCTCGCTCGCATACCGCTGTTATAACCCAACATGCTCTACAGAGTGTCGACATGTTGCCGAGGCCTGCTAGATCACCAGATCTTTCACCAATCGAGCACGTGGGACATCATTGGACGACAACTCCAGCGTCACCCCCAACCAGCATTAACCGTCCCTGTATTGACCGACCAAGTGCAACAGGCATGGAACACCATCCCGCAAACTGACATCCAGCACCTGTACGACACAATGCATGAACGTTTGCGGGCTTGCATTCAACATTCTGGCGGTTACACCGGTTATTAATGTACCATCATTTCACATTTAAAATGGCTCTTCTCGCGCTTACAATAAGCTGTGATCTTGAAACCTTAATCGATTAAATATGTTACCTATACAAATGTATTGCCGCCATGTCATTCCTCTACAACTATTTTTTCGTGGTGTTGGGATTTTTTTCCGTCAGTGTATGTTTGTAGATATATCTTTATATCATCATGAGAGGATAGTGGTTTTTTTTTTCCGCAGTGCTTTACGACAGAGTCTGCAGTATCTTTTATGCTTCTTAGAATTAAGCTCTTTCAGCTTAATATACTGAGAGAACGCAATTTTCATTGTTTTATTATATTTTACCTGAAATATATGTCTGCAATGTGCATTTCGTTTTCAGGGTGGGAAGCGTCCCCGCGCCCCACTCTGTATTATGCTTAAAATCTCAGTTGCTTAGAGTTATATATAAAAAAAAATGGCTAATGCGTTGTCGACCGAGCTGTTTTGAGAAGGGTTGTGCACCCTAGGGTGGCAGTGTAGACACAGCACCGAGCGTAGGCAAATGAGTCAGAAAAAGTTTTGGATTGCGTGGGATAGTTTAATCGTCAATGAAAATTGATCGCTGCCGTGGTTGAACGAAAACAAATAACGACTGGCGCCACATGACAAACGCACGACATAAAAAATTAAACATTTAAATTATTACTGCAAATTTTGAAGTAGTTACTGCAACACTTAAATAACACATTAGTAATTATTGCAACTCAACTTGTAATAACCAAACAACGTCGATCGTATTTTATGTAAAATGGGGCTGAATTTTATTAAAATTTGAGTGTAATGAGAAAATTTACTTCATGGTATTTCTTCGTTTCGTTTTTTGCTTTTTTCTCTTGTTTTAATAGTTGAAAAAAAGATATGAACTATTTCAGATTTCTGATGATATTTAGCTAAATCAGAATACTAATATTAAGTTCTCGTATTTGTTCTACCAAATCTACCGTGATTTGTAGATGGTGTAATCGGAAGTGCTGCAATCTTGAATGCGTGCGTTCATTTGTAGATCTTTATTTCAGAATGATAAATTTTGGGAACCGTTTGGGAATAAATAATAAATATTTTATTATTTATTCCCAAATGCCAAAATAATAAATATTTTCTGAAGCAAACGTGTAAATATATGGAAGATTCCTTTAAATAATTAGGTGTTTTCTTCCTGTTTCACAACGGACTTCTAAAAGCAGTCGTCAGAAATAAAGGGAGTTGCGGTAATTAGGACGTACTTTTTAGGGGGGAAGGGTCAACAACCGGACAAACTGTGACATGGGGGGGGGGGGGGTCTAAAAATAGTAAAAACACACGGACGTACTTAATGGACGGTCCCTAAATGATATTTTTAAATCACAGATTTAGAAGCACAGGCAGTAAGAAAAACAGATGAAACGTTTGCGCCCCCTAGCGACAAAAGTGTGCACTACTTTGGGAAGGAAATGCACACAGAATATTTTCACAATGAGCAGTATCTATCCGAAAAAAATGTTTTCCACCGGGGTTTTAGTTCCGCAGATGTTGCTGCAAACATGCTGTAAACCGAAACGTGAACTTACGCCCTCCAGTGGCAAAATTCTTCTTTAAGAAAAATTTGAAATTGCATGAGAAGCAGTTCGCACCGGAAACACCCTCCGACGAAGAATTTTTCAAACTGGACTCTTGCAAGCTGAGATATCGACAAAAATACGATATACATCTACGCCCCTGGCGGAAAAACTGTGCACTATTTTAAGCAGATGTTATTATCAAAAGATTTTCCGAGGTGACCGGTATAGGCCAAAGACAGGATCTTTTCATTCGAGCTTGCAGAAGCTCAGATTTTGTTGCAAATACACTAGAGCAGAAATAAGCGCTTATAGCCCCTGGTAGCCAAACCATTTTTTACAACAAATCAGAAATTATATGCAAAACATTTCTCATCGGGAGCTGTATCCAATACAGGAAGAATTTTTCAAATCGGACTTTTAGAAGCAGAGATATTGGGGGAAACGCAATTTACTGTTACGCCTCTATAGCGGAAAATCTATGAGTTACTTGAAAAAGAAATTATACCTAATATAGTTTTCGTTATAAATGGCATCGAATGGGGGAAAAAATTCAAGCGGGTGTTTAAAATCAAATATACGCGATAAAATGTGTTTTGAATTCGATATCACCTGCATTTATGCTCTCTAGCGGCGACGTTAATAAAAGAGAATACAATGATCATCGTTCTCACATTTCAAGCTTCCTAATGCAAAAAGAATTTTTAAAGTCGGAATAATAGTTGCAGAGATATAGTGTCCTCAGACAGAAGGACAGAGGGATGGACGAAGAGATGACATAAACACGATCCTGTTTTACAAAAGACGTGCTAAAAATAAAACAATTTATCAAAAAATATCATGTTAATTATAAATTGTACATATGTACCTATGTGATATTTTGGTATTGTGAGCTGTGACGAACTACAGGGGTGAATCACGTGTCAGGGTGACAAATATGCAGCGGTATATTCCGTACGTGACGCTTAGTTGGAAGAGCAACTTACTCCGGAAAGGGAAGGCGCATTTTCGATCCCCGTCACGGATAAATATGTGTTTTGATATTGGCTCCCGAGCGTAAAAATGGATCTATATGCCATTGGGTGCTTCAAAAAATATGTTATGTTTGTATTTCACAGGACGCGAGGCCCCCTTTCACAGCCATAGCAATAGTTCCTATACATGTACACTGAAGTACCAGAAAAACTGGTACACCAGTCTAATACTTGGTAGGTCCCCCAGGGGAGCACGGGACTGCAGAAATACGACGGGGCATGGACTCCATTAGCTTCTGAAAATATGCTGTAGGCAATGCACGCCATACTTCCTGCAGAGCGTTCCACAAATCGGGTGTATTCCGAGGTCTCGGATTCCTGTGTTCGATAACGCGTTGTATGGCATCACAAATGTGTTCTATCACGTTCAGATCTGGGGACTTGGGTGGAAATGGCAACACCCCAAACTCAGATGAATGCTCCTCTAACCATAATGTGGCGTCCCGACACTTGTGTGGAGGTGCATTGTTCTGTTGAAACAGGCCCAACCCATCAGCGTGAATGCAGGACGTAAACGGTTGTACCTCGTCAGAAAGGATGCGCACATAGCGTTGGCCGGTCACAGACGTTTTTAGATGCACCAGTGGTCCCAGTGAAGTCCAGCAAAACACCCCCCATACCATTACGGACCTCACACTAGATGGTAAATCGGAAAAGGTCATTCGACATTGTAACACGTCAGTTACATATTTTGTGTGTGTGATCATGAGGCATTTCAAAGGGACTATAGCCTTACTTCTCTAAAAGAATAAAATTTGCTTGATATGAATAAATTTGGCGTGAGTGTTTTGTAGTACTTTGTATAGGTATAAAAATAGATTTTTTTTATGCAACTTTAATTACAATGTGCACATTTTTGTTTCACGCAATAAAGTGTAATAATTTTGGTTTTTACGAAAAATAGTTGTAGGCTCCAAAGAATTTGATTTATTAAAACTCTCGTAAAGCCTAGTTACTAGGACAGGCCGCCAACGGTAACCGATAACTCAAGTACAGCTGCCAAATTTTGAGCGAAGCTATAGCAAAATCTAAGCTCCTTAAGGCGTCTATTATAACGAATTCTAAAAAATGAACGCGTAAAAATGTTTATGACTTCCAGAATAAAAGTACGAAACATTCTAAAAAAAAAATGCCTAAAATGTATCATGAACTACTTTCCTTCACGCCTTCACGTTGGTTGTGATCAGGCTGCATGTAAACAAAGCGGAAACACACACTCAGATAAGGAACCACGTTTTTCATTTTTTCTATAGCGAAAGACAGACATACGCACACATGCACGAACTTCCTTTTATTATTATAGATTAAGCAAGTACTGAGCTAACAGACGGAGTCTTTCCATTTCTTCTTTTTAGCACGTTTTTTGTAAAAAAAAGATGGTGCTTATGTTACCGGTTTGTCCGTCCGTCCGTCTGTACCCACCATATCTCTGCAACTACAAGTCTGATTTGAAAATTTTTTTTTGCATTGGGAAGCTTGAAATATGCGAATGATGATCCTTTATTTCGGTTTTTTTTTTACGATGTACAATTTCGCCGCTAGAGGGCGTAAATGCAGATGATGTCGAATTCAAAAATACGTTTTATTTCGCATATTTGCTTCTAAACATCCGATTGAAAAAAAAATGTTCATCTTTCGATTCCATTTATGCCGAAGAGTATTTTATATATAGTTACTTTTTCAAATTACTCATAGATTTTCCGTTAGGGGGCGTAAAAGTAAATTACATTTTCCCCTGTAACTCTTCTCCTAAAACTCCGATTTGAAAAAATATTTCTTCAGCGGATACACCTCCTGATGGAAACCCTTTTGCATATAATTTCAAATTTTTGGTAAAGAATAATTTGGCCACCGGGGGGCGTAAGTGTTAATTTTTGCTTCTCGTGTATTTGCCATAAAATCTGAGCTTCTAAAATATCCATTGAAAAAATTCTTTTGTGGACTGATGCCACTCACATCGATAACCTTTTTCGGAATATTTTCTTCTTAAAATATTCCACAGTTTCTCCGTCAGGGGGCGTAGATGTATATCTTATTTTTATCAATATCTCTACTTCTGGGAGTCCGATTTGAAAAATTCCTTTTTTGTTGCATAGTGTTTCCAATGTGGCATGCTTTTCATATAATTTCAAAATTTTCAAGTAGATCATAGACCTTCCGCTAGGGGGTGTAAAGGAAAATTGCTTTCTCCCCTATATCTCTGCTTCTAAATCTCCGATTTCAAAAATTCTTTCTGCACCGGATACAGCTCCTGATGGGAAATCGTTTGCACATAATTTCTAATTTTTGTAACAAAATGGTTTGGCCACCAGGGGTGTAAATCTTAATTTCCGCTTCTGATGTTTTTGCAGCAAAATATGAGCTTCTAAATTCTCGATTGAAAAAAACGTCGTATGTAGACACATAGTACTCATGTCGAAAAAGCTTTTAGAAAAATTTTCTTCTTAAAATAATGCATGGTTTCTACGCCAGGGGGCGTAGATGTATATCTTATTTTTGTCAATATCTCTAGTTCTAGGAGTCCGATTTGAAAAATTCCTTCTTTGTTGGATAGTGTTTCCGATGCGAAATAGTTTTCCTATAAATTCAAAATTTTCAAGTAAAACATAGACTTTCCGCTAGGGGGCACGAAGGTAAATAGCGTTTTCTGCGTTATTTCTGCTTTTAAAACTCCGATTTGAAAAATTCTTCCCGTATCGCATGCAAGACCTAATGGAAAATAATTTTCTCATAATTTCCAATGTTTGGTAAAGAATGGGTTGGCCACCCGGAGGCATAAGTGTTAATTTCTGCTTCTGATGTATTTGTTGCAAAATCTGGGCTCCTGAAAACTCGACTTAATTTTTTTTTTCTTGGACCGATACCGCTCATATGGAAAAACCTTTTAAGAATACTTTCTTCCTAAAATAATGCATGGTTTTCCCACCAGTGGACGTGAAGTCACATCTTATTTTTGTCGATATCTCTGTTTCTAAGAGTCCGATTTGAAAAATTGTTTCTGTGTTGTAGAGCGTTTCCGGTGCGAAATGTTTCTTATAAAAATTCATGTTTTTCTTAACGCACAAGTCTGCAACCAGAAAAACCCGATTGAAAAACTTCTTTCTTCCATCAGATACTATTGTTTTCCATACCGGTTCCATTGACTTTGAATAGGTTTGATAAATTTAATTTGAGTCAGAACGGATTCAAAAGACGTGCTTATTACACCCAAAAATTCGGTGTCATCTTTCTTGTTTCAATTCAAACGACTTTTTTAAATTAATGTTAGTGAGCCGACTTTCGTGAAACGGTTCAAGTAAAAGGCCATCTTGTTTTAATTGAAATTCCTCAATGACACGGAATTTCTGGAATCGAAAGGCGTCAAAACCTGACCATGGACGATGTCCAATCGCATGGAAAAAAATCACTGTGATCGGATGTATCATGTCGTAGCTATGTCCGAACAACTAATTGTCCCGAGTCTCGTATAGAAGGCGGATTTTTTCAGTTATTATTATAATTTGTCAGTTTTTTAACGGCCATTATTTTTAAACGACACGACCAATCACCATGATACCAACCCAATGTCACTCACCATGTCCTTCCCTTTCTCTGTGGCAAGTGTCACCGTGATCGGCTGAAGATCTTTGGAGGAGATACTGTAGGTAACAAACGACCCCTTCTCAAAACCCGAAAAAAATCCTAAAGTTTTTGGACCATTATTCCACAATGACACGGAATTTCGATAATCGGAAAGCGCCAAAACCTGACCATGGACAATATTTAATGGCATGCAAAAAATCACGGTGATCGGATGTGTCATCTCGTACCTATGCCCGAACAACTAATTGTCTTGAGTCTCGGAAAGAGAGCTCAGCTCGGCCTTCGGCCTCGCATCGCTCTATAATATGGATGTTAAAATCCTCAGTAATGGAAAGCTGATATATTTTCGCAAAAGGGCCTCCAAAAAAAATTTGCAGGGGGGGGGGGGGTCAAGTTTTTTGGTACGCCACTGAATGAATGCTTCAGTATTCGATGTTTGTGGGACTGATGATTTTTGTTGGAGGAAGAAAGCGCTTAATATTTGGAAAGGCAAGCCAAAAATATCTGTAAAACATTGAAATTTATCTTTAAGGATCTATTGAATTAAAACGAATACAAAGGTTAAATGCAACACTCCTGTCAGTATTAAGTTTCAACTTCTTGATGCCACGCTGCCCTCATCACAGCGTAGGACACAAAGTATTCTGGAAAATATGTCTTCACAGAACTTTCCAATGTGTTAATGCCCTTCGGGATCCCCCTCTCTCTGCTCGCAATCTGATTTGCAATGTAAATAAGGCGCACTTATTACTCCAAGGAACAGAAACCTGACAAGTTCTGAGGGAGTGAAGCAAATAAATTCATAACACGCTGCCATGTACTTCCAGTTGATGCGGACTAAGCGTTGTGGATCTCTATCAGCTGCAATTATCACCCAGGGAGAATTGAGTCCCTTTTGCTCGAGGTGTTTCTCACATCTCAATTTATATGCAGATATTTGGGCCTGAAGTGCTTGAGGGACAAAAACTTCAAAATGAAGCTTCACCTGCAGGCATTCTATGGAATGTTAAACAAGGAGATACTTGAGGACGAGCGCCAAATTAAGGGGAATAATGTAAATGAGACCGTACTTGCCATCTTAGATTCCTCAACATTCTTGTCCTCGGGATTATAACGCAACATGACAGTAGCTTTCATACTTTATTGGGTTTTCTAAAAAAAAAAAAAAAAAAAAGATTCTCTCTATGGAAATACGTTAGATCGTCTTGTCGCACAATCAAGTTTTCATTCCTGTCTAAGTTTTAATGCATTACGTAGAATACATATCGCCATCCCAAAATGAGAGGTGTACTAAATACACTGGTTTCCATAAATTAAGTAACAAATGAAAAATCGCGATGCCTCAAAAGGTATACAACTAATTCGGATGAAATTTGGTGGTAAGCTTTATCATACCAAATTCGACAAAATAACTTAAGAACATGCGATATAAAGCTTTTACATTTTGTATGAGTGATGAAAATATGAAAATACAGAAATATAGGTATCAAGATGAAATGGGAAAAGTTACTTCAATACGGAGTGTGGTTACCCCGAATACCAATGCAGGCCCTACAGCGATATTCCATGCTGTTAATTATGGTGTCGAGCAGTTCCGTTGGTAGCAGCATCCATTGCTCCTGCAACGCAGTGCTGAGCCCCTGCAGGGTTTCGTGGAGGAAGCTGGAGGCCAGCAAAACACCTCTCGAGAGCATCCCAGACGTGCTCAATGAGATTCAAATCGGGAGAGCGTTCTGGCCACTCCATACGGACTGTAGTCTTCTGTTCCAGGTACTGTTGAAGGAGGCGAGCTGTGTGAAGGTGGGCGTTATCCGCCGGCAGTACAAATATATCGCCAACTGCTGACGGACGAACAATAGGGTCCAGGATGTCGTCTCTATACCTCTGAGCATTGAGGTTTCCGTGTGGCATAACATGGAGGTCGGTACGGCCGCCTAACGATATGCCTGCCCACACCGAAACACTACCATCACCATAGGTGTGTTTTTTTACTGGAGTTTTAACGATCTCCGTGAGCAACTTAATGGGCTATAAGCAGTCGCCCGTCCCTAATTTAGGGCCACTGGATACAGGGAAGGGAGAGATCCAGCCCCGTAAGACAAACACAACATTCATGCCTCACCGGGATTCGAACCCGGACCCATCTCGAACGAATGATCCGAAGCCATCGCTTAGACCACTGCGTCACCAGGGCGGCTCACCGTAGGCGTCCCTTTCCTGCAAATTAGAGGGAAGATAGCGAGTAACTGCCTCTCTCCAGATGTAAACCGACGGGAATCACTCTGTAAGCAGTATGTCGACTCATCAATGAACAGAACGAACCTCCACTGATTTTGAGTCCTGTTCACTTGCGTTCGCGCCCAATTGAAACGTTCCCTCCGGTGGCGGGGGTGAGGGGCACGCATAATACCGGTCGCCGAGTATACAGTTCTCCTACATGTAACCTTCTGCGTCCCGTTGAAGCTGATACCGTCCGTCCAGTGGGTGTCGCAAGCACAGATCTTAGATGAGTCAGTGTAGCCGTCCTGTTCCGCCGTGCCGAAAGCCGCAAATGCCGGTCATCCGCGGAGCTTGTCGCCCTTGGCCTACCTTCGCTGTACCTTTGGGAAGCTGCACCCGTGGCTTGAAACTGCTGCCACATTCTGGTACCACATATCGATCAACGTTGAGCCATCTTGCGGCGTCCTCCTGTCGTTGCCCTGCTTCGAATCAGCGTATCGCTCTGTAGCGTAACTTCGCTGGTAAATGACGTCTCGAAGCCATGTTAACAAAATCTCTATCTCGAAATCTTGTTGTTCACCACCGCACATGAATTGGCGACTCCCTCCGAAACAGCTGGTTTTAAGCTCTTGCGCATTTGCATAAATCGCTGCCAGCGCCACTCACTTGCCTTCCGCACATCAATGCTGTATGACAAATGCAAATTTCGTGCAATTTGAACTATATTTCTCCCAATTATCGCGAATTTTTGGTTTGTTGCTTAATTTATGGAAACCATTGTATTATGCTGTGCACATTGCTACAGTTTGCAGCTAGTAACGAGGGTGGAGTAACGAAAACATTTCTCATTAGTCATGATATAAACGAGAGTATTCAAAATGTTCTCACTAAGGTGTACAGTGAACGTTTTGCATTACTTTCAAAAATTCATCTAAGGTTCAACCGACATAGTATCTTAACATTTTTAGCGCGTCTTTTATGAAAAAAGATCGTGCTTATGTTATCGGTTCGTTCGTCTGTCTGTTTGTGGACACAATATCTCTGCAACTATTAGTCCGATTTCAAACATTATTTTTGCATTCAGAAGCTTGAAATATGAGAATGATGATCCTTTATTTCGTTGTTGTTGTTTTTATTTTTACAATGTACAATTTCGTCGCTAGAGGGCGTAAATGTAGATGGTATCGAATCCAAAATACATTTTTTTTTTTTGCTCTTGAACATCCGATCGAAATAATTCTTTTACCCTTCGATTTCATTTATCTCCAACAGTAATTAGGTATAGTTACTTTTTCAACAAATGCATAGAATTTCCGCTAGGGGGCATCAAAGTAAATTGAGTTTTCCCCGATATCATTACTTCTAAAACTCCGACTTGAAAAATGTTCTTTCTTCAGCGGATATATCTCCTGGTGGGAAATCTTTTGCATATAGTTCATAATTTTTGGTAAACAACGGTTTGGCCACAAGGGGACGTAAGTGTTAATTTCTGCTTCTGATGTATTTGCCACAAAATCTGAGCTTCTACAATCTCGATTGAAAAAATTCATTCGTGGATCGATGCCACTCACGTCGATAAACCTTTTCGGAAAATGTTCTTCTTACTGCATGGTTTCCCCGCCAGGTGACATAGGTGCATATCATATTTCTGTCAATATCTCCGCTTCTAATGGTCCGATTTGAAAAACTCCTTTATTAGATAGAGTTTCCGGTACGACATGTTTTCATATAATTTCAAAATTTTTAAATAATTCATAGACTTTCCGTTAGGGGGTAAAGGTAAATTGCGTTTCCCCGATATCTCTGCATCTAAAACTACAATTCGAAAAATTCTTCTGTACAGGATACAGCTCCTGATGGAAAAACTTTTGCGTATAATTTCTAGTTTTTGGTGAAAAATGGTTTGGCCACCAAGGTACGTAAGTCTTAATTCCGCTTCTGATGTATTTGCAGCAAAATCTGAGCTCCTGAAATCTCGATTGACAAAAATTCGTTTGTGGACTGATACTACTCAAAATAATGCATAGTTTCTTTGTCAGGGGACGTAGATGTATATCTTATTTTTGACAATATCTCAACTTCTAAGAGTCCGATCTAAAAAACTCCTTATTTGTTGGATAGCGTTTACGGTGCGAAATGTTTTTTTATATAATTTTAAAATTTTCAGGTAACTCGCAGATTTACCACTAGGGGCGTTAAGGTAAATTGCGTTTCCCCCGATATTTCTACTTCTAAAGCTCCGATTTGAAACATTCTTCCTGTATCACATACAGCTCATGATGAGAAATGTTTTTCATATAATTTCTAATATTTGGTAAAGAATGGTTTGGCCACCAGAGACATAAATGTTAATTTCTGCTTCTGGTGGTGTATTTGCAGTTAATCTGAGCTCCTGTAAACTCGACTGAAAAAATTTTCCTAGACCGATACCGCTCACATCGAAAAATCTTTTGAGAATGCTTTCCTCTATAAAAAAGATTCCTGTTTCTCCCGCAAGGGGGCGTAGATGCACATTTTATATTTGTCGATATCTCTGCTTCTAAAAGTCCGATTTGAAAAATTCCTTCTTTGTTGGAGAGCGTTTCTGCTGCGAAACGTTTTTCATATAATTTCAAATTTTTCTTAACGCACAAGTCTGCAACCAGAGAGCGTAACTTAACGATTCCGTTTATAGCAATATCTGTGGGATCAAAGCCCAATTGAAAAACTTCTCTCTTTGGTCAGATACTATTATTTTCCATACCGGTTCCATTGACTTTGAACAGTTTTGATAAATCTATTCGCGTCAGAACGGATTCAAAAGACCTGCTCATTGCACCCGAAAATTCCATATCATCTTTCTTGTTACTGGCTGGAACGAAATAATTCGGGGTTAATAAACTGGGATAAAACGAGCTCGAACGAATATATGTGCTCCTTATTGACACTAATCCTTTCTGACAGATTACCTGCTGAAAGTACTGAAAATGGAGACTAACCTAAGAAAGGAAAGAGAAAATGTTGAGTAATTGAGAAAGAGGAAATCTTTGAATAATTTGTTTCGAGCCAGTGGCATGATATCAGTGCCAGGGCGACTAGCCCTTCTCGGTCATGCCTTAAGGCATGCAGCAGAGAATAATAGACAAGAATGGAACGCTTATGACTTGTGGTGTACTTATGTTCGTTACTTTAGAGGTCAGAAAGGGAAAGGAATTGTTTTGCCTTAGCTTTCCTAAAACCTGGCCACTATGTGAACATTTCAGCTTAGGGAGCAACGAAAATGTTGGGCACAATTTGTTTCAGATGCATCGTCAGCTTGAAGGGTTAAAATTGTAATTGAAATATGATGCTCAATGGACTGCTGTTAATCCTAGTTAGACTACGCACCGAAAATAATACGATATAGCACATATCTGTTCCATATATGCATCAAATTGACAGTGGTTTAAATTGAGGAATAATGTTGCATTAGTCGTAAGCTCATCAAACATTTGCTTTCTATCTTAAATACTGAATATTTATGATGTATAGGTTTTTATTTTTTATACTAATATATATAAAATTTACAGTCTTGCTTATACGTTTTTCACATATGCGTTTCTTAGTTTACTCTCTGGAGGAACTTATAATCGACACTTTACTATATGGAGTATATATAAACGACCGCGCGTGTTAAGTTCATGAAACGTTGTAAATAACACCTGATACTGAGTTCTGTAAATCAGTCTTATTCTGGTTCTTCAGATGGGGAAGGCAGTGGACTCAAGCGAGTTTGACAAAGGATAAATTGTATGGACAGTGGCAAGACGGCATGGGTCAGAGTATTTCTGAGACGGCAAGACTTGTAGAGTGCTCACGCCAGCCGTTGTTAGTACCTTCAAAAGGTGGTCCGAGGAGGGTCGAAAAGGTGTGGACCAAACACAGTTCATCGATGCTAGAGGTGAACGAAGGTTAACATGTTTCGTGTAAGTGGACAAAAAAGATACTGTGGCCCAACACGCTGGTCATTTGGATACTGGTGACGGGAGTAATGTGTCACAATACACAGTGCATCGAACCTTGCTGAAAATGTAGCTGCGCAACCGCAGGCTCCTCCGAGTGCCCATACTGACCTCAGTTCACCACCGAAATCGCCTACAATGGGCAAGCGAACATCAAAACTGGACCATTAATGATTGGAAAAAGGTCGTCTGGTCCAATGAGTCTCGTTTCCTGTTGTACCATGTGGATGGTCTGGTACGTGTGCGTCTTTTCCCCGGGGAAGTTGTGTCATCAGGTCAGGCAGTGGGACGAAAACAAGCCGGTGGAGGAAGTGTAATACTTTGGGCAATGTTCGGTTGGAAAACAATGGGTCCAGTCTTTCATGTGCAGGAAACTATGACGTCTACGACCCACCTGAACATCATTGCAGATCAGATACATCCTTTCGTGGCAATGGTATTTCCCTCTAGTACTACCTTCCTTCAGCAGGATAATGCGTCATGCCCCACTGCCTGGACTGTTGGCAAATGATTCACGGAACATGAGGAAGGGTTCAAGGCGTTGTCCTGCCCATCAAATTCCCCGGATATCAATCCAATCGAGCATCTGTGGTTTGTGATGAAATAGAAAATCCTATCTGTGGCGTCTCAATCACGTAACCAACAAGAGTTGAAAGATCTGCTGGTAATGAGTTGTTGCCAAATCAGATTTGGAAATCGGTCAAACATTTTGGACCCGGACCTTAACTGGATAAATCTGCTTTGAACTATAAATTCGAAACTCAATTAATAAATGTACATAATCATATAAAACACACACACACACACAGGGTGTTCAAAAAGTCTCTCTGCAGTGGGTATCGTAGGTTATATAGAAATCATATAAATCTATTACGGAAACGTATAATTTACTCACTTACTTACGGAAAGTGTTGAAATATTCGCTCTTCAGAAAACCTATTTTACACATCTTTCGAAACTCATCGGCGAGAGTAAAAAGCCTCTTCGCAGTAGTATTAAAGCTGTTCCACTTAAACCTTTTAGAGCTACTGCGAAGATAGTCAAATATTTTGTGTTAATTAACTTGCTGCATGTTTAATTTCAATTTTTGCTGTTTTCTCAATAACATATCAAGCTTCAGAATATGTTTCACACCTACACAAATTTTCATCAGCTTTTCATAAGTTGAAAGTTTCCAAAATGTGGATGTTGATTTCATCATTGCACCTCAGAAGGAAGGAACACTCATGAAATCAATATTTAGCATGAGTGTACGAAACAACTTCCAGCATTCAGTCTTCCCCTTTTTGTTTTCAACAAGAACGTATTTGTTGGCCTCGACGCCTCTTTCAATCTCCTTAATATTAAATTCATCCATATAAAAAATAGGGCATTAATTCCGATGCGACATGCAATGGAACGGGATGTTAGCACGTCGAACGAAAACCTTTGAATGCTCAATGCAAGAGATGCGATGTGAAAAGTAACTCGCAGTCTTATAATGTGTCACGCGGGGTGTGAGAGAGTGAATCACCAGAGAAGCAGGCGACAGGCGTTTGCCTGTGTCTTCGAGATGCGATGTGAAAAGTAACTGAAGTTTGCCTGTGTCTTCGAGATCTCCGAGATGCGATGTGAAAAGTAACTCTAAGTCTTGCAATGTGACACGCGGGGTGTGAGAGAGTGAATCACCAGAGAAGCAGGCAACAGGCGTTTGCCTGTGTCTTCGAGATGCGATGTGATAAGTAACTCGAAGTCTAACAATGTGACACGCGGGGTGTGAGAGCGTGAATTAACAGAGAAGAAGGCGACAGGCGGTCGCCTGTGTCTTCGAGATGCGATGTGAAAAGTAACTCTCAGTCATATAATGTGACACGCGGGGTGTGAGAGAGTGAATCACCAGAGAAGCAGGCGATAGGCGTTTGCCTGTATCTTGCTCCAGACAATCGCACTGACGACAAACGCAAAGGAAGTATCACTTTACGATATAGTATCGTAAGTCGGTGGAAATCTTTTGCTTTAAGAAAGAGACGGCAATATTTTTCTTGACAAATCATTTTTCACTCTGCATCGAACACAAAATTTCACAGTACGCATGTTTTTTTAAACATATTTTTTTCTTTTCAAAAATGAAACGGGTATGAAGCCGAGTCCAAATTGGGTCAAGAACACCTTGACCCGACCCGTTTGACCAGCAAGAAATTGTCGACCCGTTGACCTGCTGACCCGTGACCCGTTTCCATCTTTGTACCAAATACCACAAGATAATTTAGAAATCTTGTAGCGTCCACGCCTTGCCGGGTAAGAGCTGTTTTGGTGGCACGTGGACGACCAACATCATATTAGGTAGGTAGTCATAATGTTTTGCCTCTTCGGAGTCTGTAGGTGTGCGCAAAATAGTCTTTATGGAGAAATGTATACGAAGGTGAAAAGGACTTTTTACCCGGATTTTTACAAGCTATGATGTGGAATAAAATGTATTTCGAGGTAAAGCATCAGCATTTACGCCTTCTAGTGGGAAGATCATGCATCGAGAAACGGCACGGATCTTCGTTCTTTTAGTTTAAACTTCCCAATGCGAAAAAAGAAAGTCTTCAAATCTGAGTAATAGGAGCAAAAATATTTTGTAAGCAGAGAGTCGGACGGACGGACATAGTGACTGTAAGCGCATACTTTATTCAAACTAAAAATAAACTAGCCAATCATTCGCCTTCATAAAAACTCTCAGAAACGGAAGTAACTTAAATGTTTAAGGTAGAACACATATATGCACTTTGAGCAGGGCTATTAGTTGTTTTTGATCCCAACCGTTAGTCTTCCATTCTTTTATGTGCTTTATTCCCTTCTCTATGAGGCTTTCAAGTTTCAATGCTGTTCATTTTCTGTTCAGATGCTTCCGCAGGATAAAAAACAAAATTGCCTCAATGTAATAAAAGCGCGGGAGACATCCGTCGAGCAAATGGACGACTTTCCTTCCGGGCTGTTACAAACTTGATTCATTTTTTTCCCCTGTGCACTGTCATTATTTAGCGCAGAGTGTGTTATAGGAACAACAATTCATGTCAGTAAGAAGAATGGAGAAAAGTGTACATCGTTGAAAGTTTGAAACTGTAAATTCTCGAATAAATAGATGCTACTAGGATACACAATGTTGGCTCAGAAGAATTAACCGCATGAGAACACACACCCGCAATTCATTTGCTATCTGAAATGTATACGGCTTTCCATGGTATGACTTTCTAAAAATATAGGAAAGAGAAAGGTTATATCGAACAAAATACAGGGGTCTATCAAAATAATGGGAAAACTTATTGTTTCTGGAGAACTTTTTATTAATAAGCTGTAGGTAAACATCTCGAGCCTTAAAACAGAAACAGTTCTACGTGCAATAGACTTATACAAGTCATACAATACGATATTGGAATTTGGGACCGTTCTTCTGCTATACTGTTAAAAATTTTGATATAGGTTGCACCAAAAAGTGGTACTACACTATCTGCACCACTTTCTGAGAAAGGATGCGCTATTATGTGGTGCAAACAAAACCAACAACATGGTGCAACCTTGCATCATAATGTGATGCAAAGTTGAACCATGTTGTTGGGTTTTGTTTTCGCCACGCAATGGTGTATCTTTTCTCAGAAAGTGGTACAGCACTTTTTGATGCAACCTACCACAAAATTTTTAACAGTATAAGATATGTTCCAACTGTGCCTGTGATGCTGAAAATCTTCCAAATACGGGAAGAAAATGTAAATAGACAAAGTCATCGCTCTTTCCGCGTTTTTCTTTAATATACGCACAACAACCGAAAATTTGCATTTCGACACTGGGATCGAACCCCAGATCTCTCGATAACTAGCCGAGTGTGTTCGCCTTACGCTACGGTGCCAACAATCCACGGCGCTACATGTGTTTATCTGTCAGCATCTGACATCACAAGAAAGCACACATAGCGCCGTAGATTGTGGGCAGTGTAGCGTAAGGCGAACGCCCTCGGCTAGTTATCGAGAGTTCTGGGGTTGGTGTCCGGGTAACAATTTTTGGTTCCTGTGCGTTAATTCAAGAAAAACGTGGAAAGAGCGATGACTTTGTCTATTTATATGTGCCAGTGATGTTGGAGATGGAAAGTGTGATCTGAGCTTTCACTCAAGATATTCCCACAAATGTTCAGTAATATTAAGGTTGCCAGAATATCAGCTGCGCCTCACCCTCATGCTATGCAAATCACAACTTGACACGTTTGGCACAATGTACGAATTGCATTATCTGCTTGAAACCAGGGACTGCCATTAGGGAACAATGCCTGCAACATCGGGTGCAGAAGAATGGTTTCATACACAGCAGATGTGACACGATCCTGCAGAATAAGGAATGTCCCTCAGGAATTCCACGATATTGCACCCCACAGCATCAGGCATCCACCTCCATGCTTCACAGTCGGAAACGAACAGTCGGGGTGTTACACTTCTACAGGTTCTGCCAGACGTACACTCCACCAGACGTGGAAAACAATGTAAAGCACGGTTCACCAGAGTAGGTGACATGTTGCCAGTCTTTATCATCCCAGTTTTTATGTGCTCTGCACCACTTTACACATTTTGTTGCATTGATGTTGGTAATTAGAATTTACAGGATTGCAGCACGACCATAAATACAGACCCGTTGGAGTTCCTAACGAATTGGGCCGCGGGTGGCTAGTGGGCAACGTTCGTGACTGCCACGGAAAGGACCTCAGGTTCGATCCCAGGAATGTACTAACGCTCGAACCACTAAATATCCGCCTTGCGTCAGATGGGCACGTTAAGCCGTCGGACCCCGGGTACTGCCCCCCTCGGTAATAAATAAGGGCGTCTTCCTCCCCCTTTCTACTTCGCTTTCGTGTCACTTTCCTATCGGGCACTCTAGCCCAAATCTCTTAGCTTTCTATTTCTAAGGGTTGTTTAATACCTGGGGTCAGACACTCCCTTCCTAAAATCCTCCACATATGATCATTTGATCATTTTCCCAACGAATTGTTATAACGGAAGCGGGATCATTCCGAATGGTGCTGCTATTTCCGGTGCCGTGGTCTTGTGCTTCAGTTGTACAATCCGTGCCAACGTTCTCTGACATATTCGTATAGGGTCCGTAATTTGAACGTGTGGAGGCAACTCCATTTTTGATAGGTATCCATGATCTTCGATACAGTTCCTTCTTTTATACCTACAATTTTTGCCGTTCTAGTCACTGAAGCTCCTACAAGACGCGCACCAATCAATCATCATGCGCGCTTTTTGAGGTCACTGAGATCTGACATTGTCGACAATTACTCCACAATAACTATTTTA
This sequence comes from Macrothele yani, assembly GCA_039090855.1. Classification (NCBI taxonomy): domain Eukaryota; kingdom Metazoa; phylum Arthropoda; class Arachnida; order Araneae; family Macrothelidae; genus Macrothele; species Macrothele yani. Next base: position 12,544,225 of record CM076993.1, read on the forward strand.
CCTGCGACTGTGGCATTGCTACGTGACAGCAGACATCAGATCATATGTAGAGTATTTTAGGAAGGGAGTGTCTGACCCCAGGTCTTAAACAACCCTTAGAAATAGGAAGCTAGGAGATTTGGGCTAGGGTGTCCGATAGGAAAGTGACACGGAAGCGAGGTAGAAAGGGGTACGAAGACGCCCTTATTTATTACCGTGGGGCCAGTACCCGGTTCGACGGCTTAACGTGCCCATCCGACGCAAGGAGGATATTTAGTGGTTCGAGCGTTCGTACCTGCCTGGGATTGAACCTGAGGTCTCTCTCTGGCAGTCACGAATGTTGACTACTAAGCCGTCCGCGGTCCTGATAGCCATCACCGCACTGCACCTCCCTTTACATACCACACATAGCGGATAACGTCGTCCCTGTGATTTGCATACGCCGCATTGCGTGTACTCCAGTGGCAGTCGATGTTTCCATTATTTTGATAAAACCCCTGTACATGACAAATTATTAAACTTTATTGTTAACAGTTCTGTTTTCCCTATATTAATCGACGTTATTTTTTGTTTTATAAAGTTATTTGAAACTATTTGCAAAAGTTGAATGGAGAAAATTTAACTTAGATCTTCATGTATTTTTTGCAACTTTTCAGCATATTATAAAACATCACTTTCTGTTAGTGCAAGCAAGTTCTGAGGCTCCAAAGAGGCGAAATTATTAATTATTTTTTGCATACCGAAAAATATTTCTCTGATTTATGTTTTACATATGTCTAAAATTTGTTAATGAATATTTATTTTGAATACGTCTTCACTTTCTTTTTTAAGGGTAATCCAATGTTTGGTTTAATCCAACGACGTCTCGTGCACTGCTGACATCATTGACTAGTGAATTGAAAGGAGCTCTTCTCTTCCTCTAGCCTGCTCTTTACATCTATTTTCCTTTTCCCCCGCATCTCTCATCTTTCTTTTTTGTCGATTGATATATGTTAGAATTTTATTTTCTTAATCATTTTTGGGTTTCTAGTGTCGTGGGCCCTTAAGCATCAGTTAACTGCGCTTAATAGTAGTTCTGCGACTGGTTATTAGTTCATAAATAACTACATTAACTGTCTTTTCATTAGGTGCAGTTTCGCTTTTTCTTTGCCGTTACGCTTCTTCTGTTCCCTTGCTCTTTTCTGCCGTTTCAGTTCTTCTGTTTGCTTGCTCTTCTTCTTCTCTGCCGTTTCATCCTTGCTTTACTTCTCTGTCGTTTCATTTTTTCTGTTCCCCTTGTTCTTCTTCTCTGTCATTTCACTTCTTCTGTTCCCTTGATCTTCTCTGCTCTTTCGCTTCTTCTGTTTCCTTCCTTTTTTTCTCTGCCGTTTCACTTTTTCTGTTCCCTTGATCTCCTTCTCTGCCATTTCGCTTTTTTTGTTCCCTTGCTGTTCTTCTCTGCTGTTTGGCTTCTTCTGAACCCCTTGCTCTTCTTTTCTATCGTTACGTTTTTTCTGAACCTCTTGCTCTTATTCTCTGTTGTTACGTTTCTTCTGAACCCCTTGCTCTTATTCTCTGCCGTTACGTTTCTTCTGACACCCCCTTGCTCTTTTTCTCTGCCGTTACGCTTCTTCTGATCCGCTTGTTCTTCTTCTCGGCCGTTTCCCTTTTTCTGATACCGCTAATCTTCTTCTCTGCCGTTTCGCTTCTTATCTTCCCCTTGCTTTACCTGCAGTCATAAATTACCTCTTTCAGAAGGAATGTAACGAAAATGAGTTGACACACAGACACCGTCACCTTGTATAATCTATTATGAACCATGGGTAAAATAATTTATCCGACTGGATACTGGTAGTGAAGTACTGCATGAACTCCAGAGCAACTTACATTCGTCTCTTGGAACATTTCGAGCATCGATACCTAAATAAAGAAAACTGTTTTGTGTCTGGCGATTCTGACGTAACAGAATTCTGTTCAAGCAAGCACCAATGGCAGATTGCTTATGAACATGCACGGTCTCATACGCGTTTACATCTGTCTCTTGAGTCCATTAAAAATTGTAGAAAACCCTTTTTTTCCTTCTATCAAGCCTCTTTCCACTCTTGGAATTTTGACTTGAAACTAACCAGTGCAACTGGGACAACAATGAAAGACAATCTACCAAATTAAGGAATGTCTATCGCGATTTTCTGGTGACTTTTAGCTGAAAAACAACACACATGTTTTCCAAAGAGTAGAATTGAGAACCGTGTAGGCACGTTAAAATTTATTCACTAAAATACACTAGCGCTTTCAAAGCCTTCAAGTGGCTTCTTCATCAGGTGTAGTAAAAAGGTTAAAAGTTAAAAAAAAACCACACACTTCACAAGTGACCACACGAGGTCAGACGACAAACAACACACCTTACGTAATGGTCGAGTGCAGTTGCACTGAGGCATCTTGGATAACTCAAAACATCAGTTAGTGACGTTGTCAGCTAAAAAGAGCAGGCACGGTTTTTGGTGAAGATGAGATAATTAAGTTCAAATTCAAGGTTTCGGTCCGGATCCCATCGACAACTCACGAAAAATAGTCTCTTCATTAACAAGGTAGGGTAGAATAATGGGAGGTTCATCATTATATGAGAACAGATTTAAATATGCAATTTCAATTTTGATATCCATTTAAGATGAGGAACAGTGCTGACGATGTACTAAGTGTACCATTTTCTGCCAGAGCTTTTGGAGATTGTATAAATATAGTTAAGGAAGGTAAGCCTCATCCTGTATTTAAAAATCATTAAAAAAATACCGCAAATTCGTTCATCACTCTAGTATTTGCACAGGAAATTCAGATTTTTCTTACAATGAAGTATATGTAAAGATCTTTACCATAAGTAATTAGACGACCGCTAAATTAAAAAAAAATGCTTTTGTATGTTCAAAATCAATGGAAAAATTTTTCAGCTCAAGATATATAATAAAATGTTTGCATATTTTTGTTTCATTTAGACAACTAAAGAGCATAATGACTTACCTGTAAGGAAAAAGTACTAACTTAAAACATTTGGGGAAAATAACAAATATATATGCATTTTTCTATTTTCCACAAGACATTTCTAACAGCTAACAGTCACATTGACAGAGTGCTGAGATATTTCAATTGCAGGTAGCATGGCCAAGTCGTTTTTATCAGCTCAAAGATAGTTCGGCGGCGTACAAATGAAAAGAGAAGAAAAAAAGCAATCCTACTTTAAGATTAGATATAAGACGCGGGAAGTTATAGAGAGTGTCGGTAGCCTCAACAAAAACCACACATAACTTGAGTAATTATGGTGTAGTCATTCAATTACGGATTAGAATATTCAAGAACGGAGAGGGAATCGAATGACTGGACTGACATGCCAAAAACATAGCAGACCAGAGGAAGCAATAACCCAACTTCAAATTTTACTATCGCTAAGGAAAAAGAAAAGAAGATAAAGAAATGTGCAATGGCGGAAGGTGGAGGTTCAGACTTTGGACCATGCCCTGCCCACTATACGTCATCGGGGAAATGGCGTTTCCATCAGGTTATATTACACACTGTGGTATGAAGATAAAAACTAACTTGGCAACAATACATTTTGAGTGAACTCTTCTGAATTCTAATTGATAACGCGGACACCAACTATACTTAAAATAGTAAAACTATACTAGTAATCCAAGTTTATTGGGGGGCGTAAAATGGAATTTAAAGTTTCCAAACTTTTGCACTTCATCCAGATGGCTTTTTCAAGGAAGGTAGACAGCAAACTCGAAACTGTATTGTCCTCTGAACGATATCTTGTCCCACGTAAAAATCCATGGCACAACACTTTCGCTGCATTTTTTACGTTGCACGATAAAATGGTGAAAGTCAGATGATTTCGAGCACCATTTTACGATGCAAGTGCCAAAATTGCACCACATTATTGTGTAAGTTCTGGATATTGCACGATACTATTGAGCAACGTTGAACCAAAAATTTTACCGGTGTACGTATGTTAATACGATTGATTTCTGTGTTGATACAAGAGAGGTTATATTCTGGCAATGGATTATGTACGTGTTCCTTTAAACTTCCCGTGGCAGCTCCGCTGGCTTATGACTATTCGTCCGTGAAGGGTCCGGGTTAGAATCCCGGTGATTCATGGATCTTGTGTTTGTCTTACGGCACTGGCTCTCTCCCTTCCTTGGAGCTAGTGGCCCTAAACTTGGGACAGGCGACTGCTTATAGCCCATTGAGTTGCTCACGGTGGTCGTTAAAATTCCAATAAAAAATATAAAAATACTTCCCGTGACACGAACAATAAACAAAACGGTTCATTAAACAGTATGTGCTGATTCTTTTACCATGACTGTTGAAATTTTTCTGCACGTAATTATTATAGACATAAAATATTTGCTGTGCCATGTTCTCTACGAACATTAGGTAGCTGCATAAACAATCACGTAAGCTTACAGCTATCTAAAGCTAAAAGACTCCACCGTATTTCTGCCATAGGCGCCGACTATGGGGAAGAAAGGTGAATCTTGCTCCTCCAATATATGTATTTACTGGGGGCAGTGCCCACCCACTATTTTTGTCCTGTTTAATTGAACAATCGCTTTAGAGTCATAAGGTGGGCCAAGCTGTACCTTATGAGGCCAAAGCGACTTATTTCCAAAATATTAATAAATAACAACATAAGTAAACATTTATCCCATATTCAGCATTGCTCATTCGATGAGAGACTGGATTACCAGCCCCATATTGTGTTTGACATATTCTCGTGATGCGTGGTAAATGTTTAAAACAATTATCAAAAATAAAAAATAAATAAAAACACAGAAACGTATAATCTCTAACGCCTTTATTTATTTATTGTGTGCTTCTTGTTCTTTGTTTGAGTAACCCAACTAATTTCTCATATTTTTTTTTATAAAACGTTTGGAAATAAAATCTCAGTGGATATTTTTATAAAAACACAGGTTGAATTTTATTTTTAAAAATATTAATATTCAGCTACAGAATATTTCTGTTTCCTTGTTCATTTGCTGATGAGCAATTACTAGTTGCGTAGGGTGACCAAAAATTTCTCTAGGGCTAAATATTTTTAAAACTGCTCTCAATCTTTTTCCATACTGTGAAATACAATTTCTGTGGATTGTTAGATTTCCAATGGTAACCTGCTGAAATTATACTTAACTGCATAGAATGTGGTAAAAAAAAAAATTGTATACAGAGGGTGTGTCTCAAGTTTTGCAATATTTGCATAAACGCATGTGCTGCGGCGGGTATGTCACTTGTTTAAACCTTCGAGTTGCGCGTTGCAGTCAGTCGAAAGGGATATAAAGTAGTAGTCATTGCTGTGAACAGCATTGCACGTCGTCGAGAAGTCTGTGGTTGGGACGCCTATAAGATGAACAGCCACATCCGGCTAATTAGGGAACTTTTGCTTTACGCGTTTGAACTCGGCCATAACGCTACTCAAGCAACACGAAACATTTGTCATGCGAAAGAGGAAGGTTCCGTGGACCTCAGCACCGCAACCAGATGGTTCAAGAAATTTCGATCAGGTGACAGAAACCTCGACGATCAACCAAGTTCACGTAGGCCGCGAACTGTGAAAAATCCGTCCACCAGCACTCGGAGATTATCAGGCGAGCTGGACATATCTCAGACCACCATGGTCCGTCACCTTCAGGACCTCGGCAAGGTCTACAGGAGCTGCTGCATTGCCCCTCGCGAACTGACCCGAGGTGAAGCAAACCGCCGAGTGGAAGTGTGCACGAAACTCCTCAAAAACCCGCGCGATGTACGTTTCATAAAGATAATTGTTATGTGAGTTGAAAAGTAGGTCTATTTCCGTAATCCTAACACACAACGGCAGTGGTTGAGCGCGGGCCAGCTTCCTGAACCTGTTGCCAAACGTGGACGCTTTGAGCACAAGGTGATGCTCTGCGTCTGGTGGAATTTCGAGGAGATAATCCACTGCGAATTTGTTCCAGACTGTCGGACTATCGAATCCAACCTCTACTCTGAACAGCTGGAGCGGATGTATGCCGTTTTGGAGGAGAAGTACCAGCACTGGTGAACAGAAAGCGCGCTCTCCTACAGCAGGACAACGCTTGGCCTCATGCCGCGCGAAACACCCGGTCAAAACTCCAGGAACTTGCGGGCATCGAACTGATGACACACCCAGCATATAGTCTGGATCTTGCTCCTTCTGATTATTATTTGTTCCGGTCCATGCCGCACTTCCGCCACGGGCGGCACTTCAACAACGAGGGGTGGCAGCTGGGGTGAAAGAGTTCTTCGCCTCGAAGAACAAGAACTGGAAGCGCCGCGGAGTCGAAGAACTGGCAGACAGATGGCTAAGGACGGTGCAACACGATGGCTTATACTTCGAATGCTAGTCATCTTTCTTCGTAAAGGTACGTATGAAGATATAAAGTGATCCAAATATTGCAAAACTTTCGACTCACCCTCTGTAGAATCGAAGAACTGGCAGACAGATGGCTAAAGACGGTACAACACGATAGCCTATACTTCGAATGCTAGTCAGCTTTCGTCGTAAAGGTACGTATTAAGACATAAAGTTTTCCAAATATTGCAAAACTTTCGACTCACCTTCTGTAGAATCGAAGAACTGGCAGACAGATGGCTAAAGGCGGTGCAACACGATGGCCTATACTTCGAATGCTAGTCAGCTTTCGTCGTAAAGGTACGTATAAAGACATAAAGTGATCCAAATGTTGCAAAACCTTCGACTCACCCTCTGTAGAATCGAAGAACTGGCAGACAGATTGGCTAAAGACGGTGCAACGCGATGGCCTATACTTTGAATGCTAGTCAGCTTTCGTCGTAAAGGTACGTATGAAGACATAAAAGTGATCCAAATATTGCAAAACTTTCGACTCACCCTCTGTAGAATCGAAGAACTGGCAGACAGATGGCTCAAGACGGTGCAACACGATGGCCTATACTTCGAATGCTAGTCAGCTTTCGTCGTAAAGGTATGTATAAAGACATAAAGTGATCCAAATGTTGCAAAACTTTCGACTCACCCTCTGTAGAATCGAAGAACTGGCAGACAGATTGGCTAAAGACGGTGCAACGCGATGGCCTATACTTTGAATGCTAGTCAGCTTTCCTCGTAAAGGTACGTATGAAGACATAAAGTGATCCAAATATTGCAAAACTTTCGACTCACCCTCTGTAGAATCGAAGAACTGGCAGACAGATGGCTCAAGACGGTGCAACACGATAGCCTATACTTCGAATGCTAGTCAGCTTTCGTCGTAAAGGTACGTATTAAGACATAAAGTTATCCAAATATTGCAAAACTTTCGACTCACCCTCTGTAGAATCGAAGAACTGGCAGACAGATGGCTAAAAACGGTGCAACACGATGGCCTATACTTTGAATGCTATTCAGCTTTCGTCGTAAAGGTACGTATGAAGACATAAAGTGATCCAAATATTGCAAAACTTTCGACTCACCCTCTGTATATGCAGTGCTGTATAACATAAAAAAAACCCAGTAGGAACTAAAAAAAGTATGTTTGCTTTCGTTCCCACTTAATCAGGATATTTTACTATACGACTCCACATTAAAAGTTCTAGACCGATTCTTATTTTTTTGTACCAAGCAAATATTTGGTCGATTTGGGCCCCAAGTCTATGACGTTATTTTCCCCATTCATCCCTTAATAAACTAAAAGGATATTCCAATAAAAACTCCACTTACTTCATTTTACTTACGAGCAAGCCTTGCAGTTTAACTACACAAACGGAAATCAGCACTGGTTGACGACGCAAAAACGACCAACCCCGAAAGACAGTTTTACGCATGCGCAGTTCAGCAGGCATCTTCTTATGCATAACTGTTCTCCGAGCTTCGCCAAGGTGACGAAGTGACGAGAGTCGCCTTTCTCACCATCGCAGTATTCAGTGCGCTGTAGTCAACGGATATGGAAGGCTGTGATGTGTTACTTAGTTATTCAACTACTAAGTAGTTCATAGCCCCTGCCATGCACGGGCAGTTGCATTACGTCGAGTTTGTAGTTGTTCAAGAATTTCTTGCTGTCGGGGAGTTTAGCATGCGCAAGAGCATCAGTAATATGTCTCGCTTGTATTTCTTCAAAAGTTTCATTTCGTCTGCGATTAGCTCTACCTGCGTTCAAGTTATGCAAAGTATTAGAAGATTGGTTTGCACGCCATCTCCGTTGTCGTTCTCTATTTAAGCGACGGTTTCTTTCAGCTTTATTTTCTTCCATCTTCTACTACAAAGGAAAAATTCCACGGAACCAATAATTTTTTTTTTATTTCCATCACAGTGAATCAAAACTACGCCTGCAGTTACTTTCACACAATTTTACTTAATCCTTTTTTTCCTTTTAAAGAAATAAAATAATGATGATTCCATTTTATGAAATTACTCTTCAATTTTATTCCTTTTTGTGAAATTACTCTGCAATGCGCAGAAAATGAAACAAAACACGATTAACATCTACGTAACAGAACAAACGTCGCAGACAGTTCTTCGAGCACGTGCGTGTTGCTACATATGAAGTCGTTTGTCTTACTAACTTTATTTTATTTTCCGGTATTTCTCCTTGATTTTACGTATAGCGCGATATCGGTGAGCTTAGTTCCGATTTCGGCCACCCGATAAAAGCAGATGGCACTGCAAGTACTGAATAACGTCAGAGCGTTAGGAACAGACGTAGCCTATTATATAGCTTTTATTGTAGTGGCTCACATTGCATTCAGAAAAACTGGGAATTGGATACTAATACAAATTTTCTTTCAAAATTTTTCCAATTAAGAGAAGAAACAATTTCCTTTTCATTTTCATACGGGCTTAGCCCCGGATGCCTATAATGATCATACGCCACTAATTGCATTTTAAAATATATGTCAAACCTTGTAGTTTATCTTTTTGCCCTTTTTTTTTTTATTTTCCTCCTGGCAATGGAACAGATGTGCCCCTCCCACGTGTGATCGCTTCACTCCTGCCCCCCCCCCAGTAATTTGGTGAAGTCGGCATCCCTGATTTATGTGCTGTATTCTTCTGTGCCTATTAAAAAAGATTCCTGTTACCTGGTTTGCCACAGAGAAAAAAGGAACAATCGCTCTTCACGTTTGCAGAGAACTTGCAAATTACGTTACTTGCAAGATGGAGTAGATTTCAAACAGTCACAACCATGTGAACTCTACAGTGATGCTGAAGACGACAGTAAATAATACTGTGCCTTTATCAGAAAATGAGTTAAAAACACGAACATATATCCCGTCTACATCAGGGAACTGGTTAAAAAAAAAAGCAAGGTCAGTCTGGCCAAATAACCGACCTGTGCGATCCCCAGTACGGGCTGACTGAGGGCAGTCGTTTAAAGGCCGATTCCTCAAAAAATTATATGAGTAACCGTACAGTAAATCTAATAAAATTTCTCACAAAAGTTAGCAGTGGCAATTAAACGTTGTCTTAATTTAAAAATGATATCAATAGATATTTAACCTATAAAAAGATCGCTGTTCTGCAGTTGACACCAGATTGTTACGTAAGTTTCTTTTGACGCCAAGTGATTCATTGCGGGAATAACTTACACAGTTGCACACCAATCACGTGATAGGTGAGGTGATAGCTCGGCGTAGCTACGTTTTGTCATCCAAACATGGAAGCGTGCATTAGTGCATCAGAGTGATCTTGGTGGTGAAGGTCGTGTAAGGAGTGAGAATATCTGGATGACGTCGTCGATAATCCTCCCATCACACGGGCACCTTTACTATTGGCGTTATCATAGGACTACTTAAAGCTGGTTCGTTACTGCATTGCATTGCCGGGAAAACGCATCAAAATGCAACGACTGTCAACCGAATGTGACATGTTTGCAAGAAGGTAACGTGCGTTGCCGTAGTGGGACTGGTGCTCGTAGGCAGATATCCAAATACCTCGATTCGACAGCAAGCTGTAGCAGTCCCACAATCCACAGCGGACGACGTTTGACAAGGTGTACAGTCGGCTATGGACAATCCCTTTTGGATACGGACTGTGAATAGCAGATTGCCCAACGCAGGTTTCCGCTCTCGCAAACTATTGCGACGACTGCCATTCATTGCAGCTCACAGTCGTGCAAGATGTGTGGCAGGGCGAATGGAGCCATGCTGGAGTAAGCGACAATTCTCGCTTCTGTTTCAGCGCTGATGAGCATCTATTGAAAGTCGGAAGATTACGTAGTCACCGGTCTGATCTTGCCTTCCATGCGTGAGCGTCATGCGGGTCCTCAGCCTGGTGTCATGGTTTGGGGCAGTGTTGCCCTGGAGACTTTTGGTGTCATGGTTTAGGGCAGTGTTGCTCTGGAGACTGCCCTGCATGGAAACTTTTGGTGTCATAGTTTGGGGCAGTTTTGCCCTGGAGCCTTTGTTCCCATCCATTTGAGAGATTAACTGGGACTGCTCTGGAGACTTTTAACTGAAATCAGTAGACCAGAGCTCAAAATATCGGTAGAAATCAGTAGATCAGATTTTTTTGCTTGAAATATGCACCACCTCACAAAGGTAATGCATTACTGGATGTAATCTCAATATGAAGGAACACTTTAATCTACTGGTATGTCAAATATTACCAGTACTTCACAAACTACTATTAAACAGCGGAATGAAAATTCAAACCAGTAGAATCCTGGGTCGCTTTTTTTTTTTTTTTTTATAAAATATTACTTATAATCAGCTTTATAAAATAATGCTCATCATTAAAACAAGTGTTGTTGTAAATAATCATGGCATTTGCGTTTTGATATAGACACAGGTGGATCTGTCCCACTTGTCTTCCTAAAAGCAAATAGTTATATACTTGCACTTCTTACTGAACGATATACCCAGATGTTCCCACCGGGATACCGGGACATTTTCCGGTGGACCACTCGAGAAATGGCCCACTTTCTCGTAATCTTTTATAGTCTGAAGTTTTTTAAGTAACGAATAATTATTTTACTATGAATAGTAATCGCTAACTCCATTTGTGCTTTATACTTTTCTAAAAAGTTGTTTCCTTAAGAAAAAAAAACATTTCCTTCTATATATAATTTGGGTGTTTGCTCTGAAAAGACAGCAAAATTATTTCAGCTTATATTGTACGAGAAAGGTGTAGCAGGACCAAGTACATTGTTTTAAATTAATTAAGGAAATTTTAGTTGCAGTTAGACGTAGGTCGTTGGACTTGATGCTCAGGGTAATTGGTAGTCCCTATCATCCTTTTTTAATTTTGAAGGAGACACTAGCACCAACTGTGATGGCCCTTCATCCCCACCCCCTTCTCTGCATACAAAAAGCATTCCTCCGGCAGAGATATTCCAAAATGTGTGTCACTCCCGCATTTATTTTAAAAGCAACAACGATTTACCACAGAACAGGTTCATATGTGCAAAACTAAGACTAAGGGGTCTACTGAAGAAGGAGGTACCAATACAATAAATAGAAGTACCAATCAGCAGTGGCGGATTTCCGACTAGGCGCACTAGGCGCGCGCCTAGGGTCCCAGAGCTTGAGGGCCCCCGAAAACGTATAATTGGATTGCCAGATTGTTTTGGTTTCACAGAACGAAACAAAAAAATCAGACTTTCACAATTTTCCGATGAAAATAATAAGAAGCAAGTTAGTAAAATCATGCAATGCATTGATTATGATACGCTTTCCAACATACCAGAAATAATTACTCAAGTTATGAGGATAATGGCTGTGGAATAAATCTCGCTCCCGTGTCCTTACCTTTGATCCCATTTCGATGATATTCAACAGAACCGGTTTAGTGTACCTCTGGGACAACATGCTAAAGTTGTGTTGCAATCGAAGCATTTTTACGAAAGTTATGACGCATAAGGGCAGTGGAATGGATCCCGCTCTTATGTCCTCACCTTTGACCCCATTTCGCCCATTTTCAAAAGGGTTCTTTCCCAGGTGATTCTCTACCACATACTCAAATTTCTTCGAAATCGAACCATTTTTACACGAGTTATCGTGCGGACAGACGAACAAAGCTGGAGCATATATGCTTCTTCAACCTACTGTTGGAAAGCGTAAAAAATGCTTTTAAATAATTCTTCACATTCTCGCTTTCCTGCAATGACTGATGAAATTCTTACTGTCCGCCTTTTGGTCCATGGCATTCGTCTATACCAAAACTCCTCCACGAAAAGTCATCCAGCCTTTTCAAGTAAAGCACTGTGCATAAATTGCATTTTACCCGTATTTTCTAATGTCGAGAACTTTTCCGGTTGCCAAGGTCTTAAAAACAATTGCAAAGAAACTTGAAACTGAAAAGGTGTTAATGTAATCAGATTTGCATAACGGAACAAACTCAAAAAGAATTTTTGCTGTAACTGAAATAGTCCCTTCGCAGCGCAAAGCTAAAATTTACGAAATTTCCACTTTGAGAACTCCTAGCGGGAAATTTATGAACTAGTAGTGAAATTTAAAATGGAAAAAATTTAAATAATTTTTATGTCCGATCATTCGCAAAAATAATTTTTGGAAAATTTGTGAAAACCAAATTTTTTGGCGTTTAGCGCCTTTAGCAGGAAATTAATGAACTAATTCAAAATTTTAAATATTTGAGAAGGAACAGTTAAGCCTGTGAGACTCAAAATTTTAATAGTTTCTTCACAACAGAACTTTAACTTTTTGAATTTTTGACTGGACAGCCCTTAGCGGTATTTAAAGTGTCGAACTTAATATCCCTAGATTTCCTATTAGCCGCAAAAATAATCTTTGAAATATCAAAAAATAAAAAACTCGATGTTCACGGGCAGACAAAATGATTATATTAACACTGTTTCTTACAAAACGTTCTAATAATGGGAAGATAAAATGGAATTTTAAAAAGCGTAAAATCTTTCTTTCGACTTTTTTTTTTTTTTGTTACTCTGATGGATGAAAATTTCTGAGGTGATTAGAGAGAGAAGGGGCCCCCCTGAATCTTTTAGCGCCTAGGGCCACAAAACATCTAAAGTCGCCTCTGCCAATCAGTATTTATTTGGTAGCTAATCACGTGGAGTCCGTGATCAGTGACCCAATAAATAATTGCGTAGGTAAACTTCTGCGCGGGAAGTGTACGTTTCAACTCTCAGAATAACTTGGGAGGGGGTGTTAACGACCACCGCGCGTGACCAACGCAATGGCCTATAAGCAGTCGCCCATCCCTAATTTAGGGCCACTGGTTCCAAGTAAGATAGAGACAGTGCCGTAAGACAAACACAACACCCATGCCTCAAGGAGATTCGAACCCGGACTTATTTCGGACGAATGGTCATAAGCCAGCCCTTAGACCACTGCGCCACCAGGGCCGGCTAAGAATGACCTTCATGGTGATTAAATTGGAACTGGGGTCTTCAAGAGACTCTTCATTTTCTCAAAATCAAATTTCTCAAAGAAAAAACTTATCTGGTACAATACCGCGTTTCCACTTTGAGTGTGGTTTGATGCTACATTCAATCATGAGCATATAGTATTTAGAAAATTCTTTTGAAGTTAAATTGCTGTTAACATTTGTTCACGTCTGAGTTCGTTTTAAAATATATGTTTCAACAGTTCCCTTTCATCTAGGATCTAATAAAGTGTTGTTGGTTTTTTACTCTCAAGAAAGTTTAAATGAGTCTTTTTACTCTCAAGAAAGTTTAAAGAAGGTTTTTAAATAAAGATGTTAACATGTTGTTGTTTTTTGGTGTTGTTTTCTTTCACGAGGGACTTTATGAAATGTTCCCCTGTGGGTACGTGTGTTTTTGTAATAGACCACAGAACTAAAATTCTCGGCCTGGTTTGGTCGTCCCAATCCGCCCCCGAGTGCTTTACTCAAAAAAATATCATTAATACAAATATCGTTCTTTAGGCGTTTTCTTGATATTCTGCGTTTTAACAAAAATATGGAAATATTTGTATAACAGGCTAATTAGTTTTCTAAAATTAAAAAAAAATTCATGACAGCCAGTATAGTATGACTTTAAAAACATAACAGGTAGCAGGGATTGAAAATTTTTAGTCTGAGTCAGCTTTTTCTCCGCAAACCAGTTCTAACGCGAGTCTTGTCGATTGGAGTAGTAGATGGTGAGTACTGAGTCTGAGTGTTTGTAGTCCATTCTTCCCAAATGGGGTAACGTCACCAGTAAAACACCCATCGTATCAGTTCGTTTTTCCTTTATGCAGTTAACATGTATTGTTCGGACGAAAACGTGAAGAAATATTTGAAAGCAAATAAATTCACCTCAACAAGCAGAAGCACATTCTGAAAAAAAAATAATATATATATATATATATATATATGAGTGTGTATTCTCTTTAGTGAGCTCCACAAATTTCTTTTGAATTTCAAACTAATTTTGTGTCTTTCTTTTATTTTTCCTAACAACTGAATTCTATTTAGTGGATCTTCAAATTCCTGTTCCAACAATCATGCGGTTTTATCTGCTATTTGAATTCCCGGAATTCCAGAGGACTAAAATGTTTATTCATGTAATTTTAAATAAAACTAATAGAAAAGGAATGTAATAATTTTTACTTTTCGTTTGTTTCCCTCTGCACAGCGTATTAGTTACTATTTTGGTAGTGGTGAGACTTGTTTCGTATTCGGGCTTCCAACATAAACTGATATGTTCTAAAACTTAAATAATTAATAAGCGTAGTAGTGAGTTCGTCCTCTTAAGGATGATGATTATCTATGTATTATTATTTATCCCTATTATCGTATTTTCGTTAACTTCTTGGAGATGTGAATGTCGTACCGAGAAGTACCCCAAATATTTTAAGGAAATAAATCTAGTTCGTTGCTTGTGCTGCCATCTAGGTGTCAATGTTAGACTTTAAAACGACGCTTCTGTTCAGTAGCGCCATAGAATACAGCATGATTAACGACCAGTTGTGGTGCATATATTTTGTGCCAAAACAACTGTTCAGCTTCAGCATAAAAAAATAATCCGATGCCCCCTACAGCTAATAAAAAAGAAACTTAAATATTTTTCTGGTACACAGGTACGTAAAATTTAAGTTACAATATTTGATCTGTGTTGTGCCGTCTTGCCGACTATCTAAAAGGTTGTACAGACACAACAAAACCCAAATGCAGAATTTCACGTTGAAATCATTCGTAGAAGTGTTTCATAAGCCATACTGGGCTGCTGTCATATGTTTACAATATTTTAGGTTAACATACGTAGTAAAATACGCACAGAAAAAACAACACGAGCATGAGAAAACAATGAGACTTGCACATATCAAAATAACATTTTTCCTTTTCTTTGTTTTTTTTAATTGAATTATTATTATCACACGAACAAAAGTATATCTGATACTTTAAGTTTTGATTAAATTGAAATACAAGATTGCAAATGTCTCATAGTTATCGAATGAGACTGGGATTTATATGCAATTTTGTTTATTTATTAATATTTAAAAAAAATACCACCTTACCGACGTTTTTTCTTCCATGATTGGTAAGTTGTCTTGCAAACTGTCTGCCTTCTTTTTAGTTTGCTTGCGGTGTTATAAAATGGTTGCCGTAGCAAACACTCAGTCCAGCACGGGCCACTCCGCTGGGGCATTGGTCTAAGCGATGGCTTCTGATCATGAGGTGGGTCCAGGTTCGAATCTCAGTGAGGCATGGCTTTTGCGCTTGTCTTACGGCCTTAGCTCTCTCTCCCTTCCCTAAATAATTAAAGTCGAATAATTAAATTAGGGACGAGCGACTGCTATAGCCCATTGAATTGCTCACGGTGGTCGTTAAATCTCCAATCAAAAAAACGTTTAGCAGAAGATAATGTTGAATACAGCAGGGACGCTGAGCTCGCTTATGAAGAAAAAAAAAAAAATCAAATTTAAGAAACATTTCCTGGGTGTCTGTTGTGCGTGTACAGCCTTTGAAATAGTGGGCTATAGAAAAGGACCAAATTCTGTGACTGAATAAATATTACATACGCTATATGCCAGAAAAACTTCCAGTCTCTGTTGTAAATTATGTTGCGGTGTCTCTTTCTTTTTGCGTAGAACGATTGTTTTGGCACAAAAGAACAACACGTATGAAAATAACAGGGAGGCCTGGGAGGCCTGTATTCCCGCATGTTTAACGACCTGTGGCTTGAGAAAATCGTGCGTTACGTTATTTAGAATAACGATATTTGCGTAAACGCATTTCTTACTCATTAATTGTTACCATTTTTTTTTTCATCATGGGTGTTGTAATTAAAGTCGAATCATATTCGCTCATTTGGACATTTACATTCTTCCGGGTAAACAAGGTGCCTTGACAAAAAGGATTTTTCGTGTACATTCCTCCCGAGATAACCCACAAATTGCATAGCCATTAGTAATTGAATTACGCTTAGTAACACTCATTTTCAAGAGAAAGATGTTTGCGAAGAGTCATTGTCTATCTACATGCAACTGTCTATCTACATGCAACTGAATTTTCTGGGGTTTTTTTTTTTTTTAACATTAAAAAAAATTAACTTTGTAATTCACAGGACTTGAAAAATATAGCTTAAAATATCAGGTATGTAATTATTTTTTCCGTTTTTTTTTTTTAACTATCTTCACTTTTCTAAGGCATCCATCCAATTTCGTTAAGACAGTTCCACCTAAAAACTCTGCCTTATGTTTCAATGGTAAAAATTTCCATAGACATTTTTCTTCGCAATTGATGTATTCCCAACGACGAACATTTGCACATCGATAAAAATAACTTTCAATTGTACCACATATAAATTGTATTAATATTTGCTAAAACTTAGTCATAATTAAAATACAAATCAATAATATTTCTTTGGGTAATGCTGAGATCTGCTAATAGATTACGCGACCTGTACATTGATAATGTCAGTGGACAAACAAGTATTCGATAGTTTATTTCGGAATTTTAAATCGGCAGTATCTATAGTATCGCTGAATTTTTTTTTTTTTAATAATGTTACAAATTTTCGGGACGGAATCAAAATTTGAGTCTATCCATGTGATATACTGGAATCGTTACAACGATTTCAGCCACTTAGATTTAATGTTTTGGCGATAATTTAGCTAAAAATATTAACAGAACTGTAGGTACTGCTGGTTTTTAATTCCGAGATAAACTCGCAAGCTCACTCTGTAACATTTATAACTAAGTTACTGTTATAATATTTAATCTAAATGGCTCAAATCATTTTAAGCATTCCAGACAATTGCGTGGATAGACTCGAGTGTTGATTCCAGTACAGAAGTTTATAAAATTATTGACAAAAAATGCGACGTGATTGCATTTAGCAAGTCACATGTAGATGTGGCGCCATCTATTTGCATGTTTCAATACCACCAAAGGAAAAGTTATTGGTTTCTAATGTAATTACGGTTAAGTTTTAGAAAATATTAAGTATACTAGGCTATAATATAAAGTTATTTTTTATGGACGTGCAAATTCTCATTTTTTTGGGAAGGTATTAATTGCGAAAAAAAAAATGTCTACAGAAGTTTTTGCCATTGGAAACATATGACAAAGATTTTAGGTGGATCTACCTGAAAGGAGCAATTTCAATTTACACAAAATCCTTTGTTACTCTTCGCTGAAACTGCACCCTCACTTCAAAGATCATTGTCAATTTGTTTCAGAAGTTATTAAGAGTTCTGAGATTATTAAAATTATTATATTACAAATTCGTAGATTATTCAAATTAAAAGACTTTTCAACTATTAATCAATCAAACTTGTTATATAGGGTGAAATATGAAACAGCTCCCTCATTTTTGGTGCAAAATTTAAATAGAAGAAAATATGAGTATTGTATGTACACCGACGAGCGAAAACATTACGACTCTTGCCAAATGTGATGTTGGTCACCAAAACAGAAACCAAGCAAAGCATGGACTCCACAAGATTTCTAAAGGTGTCTCGTGGTAACTGGTTCCAACACGTTGCCATCCTTTAACTTTTGTAAATTCCGTGGTTAAGTCGCCTCAGATCGAATTTGCTGTTTCAACACAAACCACATATGACCGATTGTACTAATATCCGGCAAATTTGAGACAACGACAATACCCAGAAGTCTTCCTCGTGTTCCTTGAACCATTTTCAAGCAATCCGGGCAGTGTAGTATAGCACATTATCCTCCTGAAAGAAGACACTACTGGGAGGAATACCATTACCGTGTAACTGGTCTGCAACGACGTTTAGTTGGGGGTAAATGCAATAGTTTCCTACACATGAATGATTGGGACCAGAGTTTCCCAGCCGAACATTGCCCAAAGTATTACACTTCCTCCACCGGCTTGTTCTCGTCCCACGGTCCATCCTGGTGCCACACTTCCCCAGGAAAACGACGTACACATACCAGACCGTCCCCGTGGTGCAACAGGAAACGAGTTTCATCTCACCAGAAGACCTTTCAATCACTAAGGTCCAGTTTTGATGCTCGCGTGCCAATTGCAGGCGCTTTTGACGGTGAGCTGATGTTTGCATGAACGCTCGGAGCTACCTGTGGCTACGCAACCCCATTTTCAGTCAGTACGATGTACTGTGTGTTATAACACATTACTTCCGTCACCAATACTCTAATTACCGTCAAGTTGCGCTACAATATCCCTTCTGTTGGCTCGTATCATACGGGATAGCCTTCGCTCATCTCTAGCATCGATGAGCCGTTGTTGGCTCACCTTTTCGGCGGCTCTTGTTTCCCTCTTCGGGCCACCTTTTGAAATACTAACTACGGCTGACCGTGAGTACCCCACAACCCTTGCCTTCTCCGTAATGCTCTAACCCAATTGTCTGGCCCGTGCAATTTAGCCTTATCCATTTGTATAACAAGAATTAACACTGATTAACAAAATTCAGTATCAGGAGTTATTTATACGGTTTCATGGACTTCAGGAGCGCCGTCGTTAGCCTGCAGTTGCTTCGATTTGCACGAAGACCCTCTGGTCATAATGTTTTGGCTCTTCGGTGTATATCGTGTCGAATGTATCACGTTTTATCTCCAGCTTTATATACACTATATTGACAAAAGTCACCGGACACCTTGAAGAAAAACTTTGGCCTTAATGCATGCACTGATCCTTCGAGACATGCTTTCGACAAGGTTTTGGAACACAGCGATAGGTATGAGTTTCCATTCAGTACATAATGCTGCCGCTAACTGTTGCTTAGTAGTACGCCTTGGTTCCAAACTTCTTGTGTGGCGCTCCAATTCATCCCATAGTTGCTCTATGGCATTAAGATAAGGGCTCTGTGCTGGCCAGTCCACACACGATACGGAATTACACGCCATAACAGTCCTTGCTTTATGTCTCGGTGCATCATCCTGCTGGTACCAACAAGGCTCGGTTCCATAGCATTGCCACAGAGTTGGTAGGGCATAATTGTCCAGAATATCGAGATAGACGGGCTAGTTAACAGGTTTGTCCACGACAACCAATGAGCCGGGACCATACCACGAAACACACTCCCACACGAGTGCACTGCCAGCTCCAACTTTGACCGTAGGAATAGTACACTGTGGTAAACAGCGTTCCCCCGGCTGCCGCCATACCCACACACGGACATCAGACTGATGGATCGTGTATCTGGATTTATCAGTCCATAGTACTCGTTTCCATTGATGTACGGTGCACGATAAATGTTCTTTACACCATGCTAAACGACGAGTAGCATTCCAGAGTGAAGATGAAAGCCTTATGAGCAGCCGCACGACCACGGTAACCCATGGAATGAAGTTCTCTGCGAATGGTACGTGTACATACCGAGGTTCCAGCGTTTTTACTCACCTGTACGCTGAGGTCTTGTGCAGTACTCCGTCGATTAGCTGTAACAACTCTCCTGAGTATTCAACGTCCTCTATAACTGATTTTCTATGGTCTGCTGATACATTTTTCAACTTCAGGCACGCCAGATGTCTTCCATTTATTCAGTACATCCAAAACAGTTGACTTGGGTATGTTTAAACGTCTCTCGGTGTCTCTTATGGACAACCCACTAATATAACACCCAACAATCTTTCCTTTCTCAAAGTTAGTTCTCTCCTGCCGCGACATTTTCACTCAACCTCACAGTGCGATATGATCGCGGTCAGCTACAGGCTTATTTTATACCGTTCGCAGCTGTCCCGCATATCTTAACAACACAGAGGATCCCTTCATTTGCTTTTGAAGGGGTGTCCGGTGACTTTTGTCAACATAGTGTATATATAGGTGAAAGCTTTTGCTTCCGAATGGGTCTCGCCATTTTTCTTTTCCTGAGCCCACGGATATCTCAGTCTGGCCCCGAGTGCAGCAAAATTATTGAATGGAAAATCGTGACAAGTACAGAGTGATCGTAAAGTTTCTGGAACCCTGAATTTAAAAAATTGTTGCGTATGCTGTTAGCAAAAGTTCAATCAATTGATGTGGCACGAGTCTACAACTCGTCGAGATCAAATACTGTGTTTGTCGAATACCTGGCAGAGTCCCAGAAATGAATAACCGGTTCTATGTGTGCAACGAAGTTTGCCCACTTTAGCGTCGCCATTTGCACAGAGGCATGGGTTTGACGAGGGAGCAGAGAATTTGTTTACTTGAAGCTTATTTGCAAACGCAGTCTTACAAATAGTGTGTAGAAGAGTTCAGGAAAAAATTTCCGCAGCATACTGTAGTAAGTAAATCTGTTAGTGATTTAATACTCTATAATGTGCACTGACTAACGCTTTGCGCATTGATCTCAAATGATGACTAACGAAAGAACCTGAATTTTCCAATTCGCTGAACGGAAGACTGAACACAGAGAGAGAGAGAGAGAGAGAGAGAGTACTTCATTAGGTAATCCAAAATTTTATTTTACAATAAGTTGACTCACAACATCCCAATTGTTCACTGATGACTGCAGGTTGATTTAACACACACATAAGTTGACATTGGATTTTACATAGAATAAGACAAGCACGCACACCGCCATTTTTAATCGTTTCGTTGCGACGAGAGAGGAAGAAGAACTGCTGCAGCTTCACTTCGTCTGTAGGAGTGAGCGAGAGAGTTTCGCCCAGTGCTGTAATGACGTCTATCGTCCTGAAGAACTCCGAACAGACACATCTTAGTAATTATTCTAACAAAATCAACGATACACAGTTTACTCGTACGATTTTGGAAAACTGGAACTGTTGATGATATGCCTAAAAATTACCAGCCAAGTGTGTTAACCAAGGAGGTTATATTACTGGAGACACCACTCCTATCCACGCAGCATTGGCCTCCATAAGTCACCGTCTGTGCTGCAAATGACGTCATGAGCAGGCACGACGCAGCCGCAGAAGAGAAGCTGCTTGGAAACCAATGGAACAAAAGCTTGTAAGCTTATAAACAGATAAAATGAGTAATTCAATAATTTTTATCAGTGATACACAAGCGTACTGTTTCATCAACGGTAAAATTTAGTTCATTTTTGCCTGCTTGTGACGTCACACCACAGATTAGCTGTGACCTATGGCGGCAGAGCCAGTGGTGTCTCCAGTAATATAACCTCCTTGGTGTTAACACCGGAAGTGATAAACGATGTTGAAAAACGTTTGCAACAGTCACCTACAAAATCTCTTCGTCGCTTATCTCAGCAAGTGAAACTTTCTTACGTCTCAGTACAGAAAGCGACTAAAAGATTGCAGCTTCATTTATACAAAGTGAAAGTTGCCCAAGAACTGAAGGCACCTGATACGCATAAGCGTCTGCTGTATTGCCGTTGGTTTCGTAAATTTAATCGATACATTGAGCAATGTTTTCTTTTCGGAATAATGGTTGTTGTTTTTTTCTGTGGGGATAATAAATGACCGTGTTTATGCAAACAACTCGCATGACCTACAGTCTTTGAAAACAAACATTATTCAATCTACAGCGGAAATCACGCCATCTATGCTGAAACGCGTTACGAAAAACATGTGTTGCCGCCGTGTGGATATTTGCCTCCAAAAACACGGAGGTCATTTCCAGCACCTTCAATTGCTCAAAAGTCGATGGAAGATGTATCACAGCTGTAAATAAACTTTATGTATTTGTATAATGCGAATAAAAATTGTTCAGATTAGGGTTCGGAAACTTTTTGATCACCCTGTATAAGTGCTACAGAATTCCCATGATAAGAAACAATGATCATTTAAAGTCACGAAGATTTCTGGATGTTGAAGCAGTGCATATCAATATTCGACTCAGTGTTAACTGTTTTCGAGTGCTGGTTAACTAATAATGATTGTTAATCAATATGAGGTGCATTGTCCACTTAAACAATGCGTAGGAATATCGGTTGCCTTTAGCATTTTCAAGACTTCTGTAGCATTGCATCATGTCGTACCAGCTTGAGACAATTGCTTCTGTTGTCTACATGTTATCGATTTTCGATTATTAACGGTCCTGCCGACTTATTCCATAACAGTTACCTTTGATTGTCACCCTTTCTTTCTCCTTGCAAGATCAATATCAGCGCTTCGTGTTTTGCTTATGTTTCTTCACCTGTTTGTTTTTGATTGCCCTTATAGTTAGTTCTCAAGGAACATTCCGTATATATTCAGTTCAAAATGTACCAACCAGAGATACAAGTCTTTTTAAATTTTTTGCTTTTTGATTAACTGTCCCCAAATTTCAGACTAACCGCTTCGAAACGAAACAGCGCCTGAAGCAGAATTTTTAAAAATCTGATTTTTGCAGGACTTTAATTTTTGAAAAAGATGTTTAATTATGTTGTAATATACATACCGTTCGATCGCTCGGTGGGCTGCTGTGCTTAAGGGCAGTGTTATCCCCCTGATCGGCAGATGATGGAGAAAACTGTACAGTTATTTCAACCGTTACACTTTTACTATAGTATACGAAAATTATTGTAAAAACTATTACTGAAGTAAAAAAATGAAAAACATTTTTCTTTGATGTGTGGTAATACTGAAAAGCATGACGGGATATAACCGGGCTTGCTATGCTTAGCGCTACACAACAGGATATACAGAGATAAGACTGGTGAATTTAACTAGCGCTTTAGTAGTAGTAGGACCACAAACTACATAAACGTCTGTCACGTGATACGAAACAAGTGGTTATAAAAGCAGCATCGCACCAAAGAGTCGTTACTCTTGAAAAGGTTTTTACAAAATGTGACTTTCACGACTACGGTTACGGCGCATTAGTTCCATGTTCGCCCACTGGCGTGTTGTTCTACTTACATTTTTGTGCCCAACGGGTTCCCAATAGTCTCTATGGGATATGTATGTCAGGGTGTCCTTTTCTGTGCTTATACATTCCTAGTTTTTGATAACATAAGCAGTGCTCTCTTTAACCCTTTAAGTGGTCATTGTATTTGAGCCAAATAGTGCCCAAAGTTTTCCGCGCTTCAGAAATTGCTCACAGAGAGGCCAGAGTTTAGGAAAGCTATGCAAAACCATTCCTTTCCGCCTCTCTTCTTAGTAGTACTGACTATAAACTGTCACTGATGATAACTGCTGCCTTCTAGTCCTTTATTTTCTGCTCTATGAGCCAAGGTATGATGGGGAGTTCCCCTGACATGGACATCATGGCCACTGGGTAGGAACAAGTGACTCAAACATCTTTTCTTTCCTTTCTTAGATTTTCCGTCAGTATTATAGCCCTTTTAACCAGTAATCAGTCAGAAAGGAATAGTGTCAACCATCCCCCTGAATGAACACTTTGAATAACAAAGCCCGCCCCGGTGGCGCAGTGGTCTAAGGCGCTGGCCTCTGATCATTCGTCCGTAAGGGGTCCGGGTTCGAATCCCGGTCTGGCATGGATGTTGTGTTTGTCTTACGGCACTGGCTCTTTCCCTTCCCTGGAACCAGTGACCCTAAATTAGGGACGGGCGACTGCTTATAGCCCATTGAGTTGCTCACGGTGGTCGTTAAACCTCCAATCAAAAAAAAAAAAAAAATAACAAAGCTAAGGAGAATAACAAATCTTTCTACAAGATTAGAAAGAAAGATGAGGGCCCCGGATTCTCTTGATTTAAAGTTTTGATAGTAAATCACGAGAATGTAAGAAGAAAGGCCAAGGCCATCTCAACCTAATATAATGAAAAATACGTTGCTTCTGAAAAATAAAATTAATATGGAGAGAATAAAGTTTAATAAAATGATGGAGAATCGTGTGTGTTCTTGGGGGGGGGTTTAGCTGAAGCTATATACAAAATGATGGCGGAAGAAATGAGTGTCACGGTGGAGGAAACTAGTAACGAAACCCAGTCGATGAGGATTCTTACATTGAGCTCTAGAGAAGAGAAGGATAAAATGGGAAAGTAAAGGGAAAGGACTATATCATTATAGAGGAAGTCGAGGGCAAGGGCGAGGAGAATGGCGGCTAGAGAGCAGGTGATTTTTGCAAGCAGAATGATAGATAGTTTAAAACTCCACAAGTTTTTGTTTTAATTAAACTATTTATGAAGATGACGCAAATTGGAGAAGCAACTAAATGATAACTTTGAATAGTAAAGACAACTTCTGAAGAACAAATGCGCAGGTTCACTCGTTCCACTTGTGCTCAGCCCGCATCTTAGATAGCGAATATATTCGTTGGAGATGATTTCAGCTCGTTTTGCTAACCCCTGAGTTAATTCGTTCCAGCCGGTTAAAGGGTTAACAACCTTGGGTATACCGACATATGTCTTGATGTGTTAAAGCATGGAAATGCAAAAACACGTGTTGAATGGCGATTCCAGCAGATACTGATATGTAAATTACAGTGCTCAACAAAAAGGAGTGCTTTTTTTTGTTATTATTATTATCTTTTTAGTTGAGGTTTTAACGACCACCGTAAGCAGTCGACTGTCCCGAATTTATAGGGCCACTGGTTCCAGGGAAGGGAGAAAGCTAGTGCCGTAAGACAAACACAAAACCTGTGCCTCACCGGGATTCGAACCCAGATCCACTAGGACGAACGGTAATAAGCCAGCGCTTAGATCATGCGCCACCGGGACGGCGGAGTGCTTTCCATCGGCCCAACTTAGACTGCTCGAGCGTTAATCAGGAATAGTCGTCTTCCTCGTCATAACGCAAAGAAGACGCCTAGAAAAATCAAGATGATGAAAAGCCTCTAAGGGTTAAAGATCGCCCAAACAATAACAGTGGTACTTAGATGTTATAGTGTCACCCATTTTGTGATGCCACGGCTGTGGAACTAATTTCAAAAGTGGTCCCAGCCGGCCTAGAGTAACAATCGCTCAAGATGGCCACTAGATAGCATTTTCGGGCAGACAGAATCGGAGAGCAACAGCATTCGGTTTGCGTTCAAAGCAGGTATCGGTCTCTACTGTGATCAGAAGGCTCCATAACTGAAGACTTGACCTGCTGTATTTGTTTAGTTACATGCCAACTACAAGAGCGCCCTCTTCAGGTGGGGTCATGATCATGTTGACTGGACCTGGTAGCACTGGCGTAATGTCTTGCTCACGGGTGAGTCGTACTTCTCTCTGAAATCTGGCATCAGACGTGTATTAGTCAGGTACAGTTTACAACCCACTACACGTATGCTGCAGTCATCGAGTGAAGTGCTTTTCTCAGTGTTAGTGGGCTGATTTTTAATTGGGCGACAGTATAGATTTCCATGATTTTTCCACCGGATCTTGTGACTGCTATAAATTGTCAGGATGTAATTCTTGATTAATATAATGGGACGTATAATGTCACAGATGTCATATATTTCATCCTAATAGCTGATAAAGCACGTCTCCACAGAGCTGACTTCTTCAAATCATATGTATCTTGAAAAACATGGTATACAATTTATGGAGTGGCTTGCATTTCTCTTGGCCAGGGTTCCGCTGAACATCTGTGAAATGCCCTAGAGAGGACTAATTTTGCTCTTCAGCCATCTCTTTCAAACCTTCGAGAATTCAAGGTGGCTCTCATTCGCCAATGGTAATTGTCTTCCCATTCATTATCACGACTTTTGTATTAAAAAAAAAATTCCGTGCGTACGTTACCAGTTTGTCCGTCCGTCCACCTGTAGATTCCATATCTCTGCAACTATTAATCCGATTTGAAAAATTCTTTCAGCATTAGGAAGCTTGAACTGTGCGAATCGTGATCACCGCATAACGGTTTCTTTCTGATACACAACTTCGCAGCTAGAGGGCATAAATATAGATGATATCGAATTCAAAATACATTTTATTCCATATCATCATCATCATCATCACTGTCAACCATTATCAAACCACTGCTGGACGAAGGTCTCTCCAAACCTCTTCCACAACGGTCTATCTTGTGCCAGTCTCCTCCATGTTACTCCCGCATACTTTCGAATTTAATCCACCCATCTCCCATGTGGTCATCTTCTGGGTCTTTTCCTGTCCCTTGGAATCCAATCTGAAATTTCGACTGTCCATCAATGGTCTGTCTTTCTGTCAGTATGTCCAGCCCATTGCCATTTCAGGGATTTTACTCTGATCATGATGTCTTCCACTCTTGTCATTTTTGTGATTCACGAGTTTCTCTTCTTATCTCTCCTGGTTGCACCAAGCATGCACCTCTCCATGCTTTTTTTAGTTGTCTGCAGCCTTTGTATGTCTCTTTTAGTTAAGGTCCACGTCTCTGCACCATACGTAAGCACTGGTAGGATGCATTGATCAAACACTTTTCTTTTAAGACATGGTGGCGTATTGCTCTTGAAAATTATGCTGTTTCTTCCAAAAGCTGTCCAGGCAAGTTTTATACGACGATTAATTTCTTCATCAATGTGACCCCTCACTTGATATCTGCTGTCCAAGATAAGCGTACGCATCTGTTATCTCCAGCTTTTCTCCATCAATCGATAAATCTTCATTTCTTGTAAAAGCATTGTACATCACTTTTGTCTTCTGAAAGTTCATTTTTAATCCCACTTCTTTACTCCTGTCAGTAAGTTCCTGGATCATACTCTACAGCTCTGATGGGCTAGTTGCAAAAATGACTACGTCATCAGCAAAACGAAGATAAGTTAGATAATCTCCATTAATCTTTATCCCTTTGTTTTCCCAGTTCAGTGTTTGAAAGACATTTTCCAATGTAGCATTAAAGAGCTTGGAGTTGTCTCACTCCCTTTCCAATTTGTATTAGTACTGAATTTTCAAACAGCCGAGTCCTTGCACTTGCATTTTCATAGATGTTATTAATAATATCAATGTATGCATCTTCAACACCACAGGATTTCAAAGCCATTGTAACTGCTGATGGTTTCACTGAATCAAAGGCCTTTTCATAATCGATAAAAGCCATGCACAATGGAAGTTCATATTCCCTCGCTCTTTCAATTTGTTCTCTCAGTACGTGGATATAATCTATAGTGCTGTAGCCACTCCTGAATCCAGCTTGTTCTCTCGGTTGAGCCATGCCCAGTGTTACCTTCAAGCGGTGCTCCATATATTTGCTTCTAAATATCCAATTGGAAAAATTCTTTCTTTTCAATGCTATTTATTACGAAGACTATTTTAGGCACAGCTTCTTTTTCATGTAATGCATACATTTTCTGTTAAGGGGCGTAAAGGCACATTGCATTTTCCCCAATATCTCTGCTTCTAAAACTCCGATTTGAAAATTTCGCCCTGCATCGGATACAGCTCCTGATGGGAAATGTTCCGCACATAATTTCTAATCTTTGATAGAGAATGGTTTGGCCACCAGGGGGAGTAAGTATCTATTTCTGCTTCTGATGTATTTGCAACAAAATCTAAGTTTTTGAAAACTCGATTGCAAAAATTGTGTAGTGAACCCATACCGCTCACCTCGGAAAATATTTTCAGAAAACTTTCTTTTTAAAATAATGTATAGTTTTTCCGCCGAGAGGCATAGAGGCATATCTTATTTTTGTCTACATCTCTGCTTCTAAGTGTCTGATTTGAAAATTTCTTTCTTTGTTGGAGAATGTTTCCGTTGCGAAATGTTTCTCATACAATTTCGAACTGTTCTTAAAGCACAGGTTCGCCACTAGGGGACGTAAACTCACGTTTCCGTTTACAGCAATATATCGCGAAACAAAAAAAACGATTGAGAAAATTCTTTTTCGTTGAGATACAACTAGCTATGGAAACGGTTTATGTGCATCATTTCCCTCCCCAAAATGATGCACACTTTTGCCGCAATCGGGCGCCAATGTTAAATCTGTTTCTCTCAATATCTCCGCTTCTACATGTGCGATTTAAAAACTTCTTTGAACACCTGATGTCATTTACCTTGTGGAACACTTTAGGTAAGTATTTGAGGATTCGCCACTAGGGAGAGTAAACTCACGTTTCCGTTTACAGCAATATATCGCGAGACAGAGAACCCGATTGAGAAAATTCTTTTTCGTTGAGATACTACTAGCTATGGAAACGGTTTATGTGCATTTTCCTCCTCAAAATGATGCAACTTTCGCCGCTATGGGGCGCCAATGTTAAATCTGTTTCTCTTAATATCTCCGCTTCTACATGCGCGATTTAAAAACTTCTTTAAACACCTGATGTCATTTACCTTGTGGAATACTTTAGGTTAGTATTTGAGGAGTTTTATAGTTCACAGTTTTGTCGCTAGGTGGTATTTGTGTACTTTTGTTTGCAGCTGTATCTTCGCTTTTAAAATCTTATTGAGAAATTTCTTTTTTCACTGTATGACATTCGCTACAATACAGATGTGGAGTATTATTCTGTTTAAATAATACACTGATTTACCGCTAGGGGGCGTACAGCTCAAAACCTTTTCCTCGTTATCTCTTCTTCCGGGAGAAGTATTTGAAAAGTTTTTTTTTTATTTGCATAGCTTTTTCCATTAAGAATGTTCTTCGGCTGTTTTCAACTTTTCTGTAACGCAAAATTCTTCCACTAGAAGGCGTAGAGTTATATCAAGTTTCCTTTTACATTAACTGTTCGATTTGAAAATCTGTTTTTCTCCGATACCTTCCTTTTTCTATGAGAAACTTTTTGTGTGCTCTTTGTTAATTTCCGTAATATACTTTTTAGCCGCTGGTGGAAGTGAGTAGCTGTTACTATTTCAGGATGTTTTATCGATTGCAGAAATCGGATTAAATTTTTTGTAACCGGTTGCATTGACTTTGATAAATTTAATTCACGTCAGAAAGGGTTCAAAAGACGTGCTCATTTCAACCGAAAATTCGGTGTCACCTTTCTTGTTCGATGATATAATTGAAAGTATGAGGCGTTCGGGCCACGTCACTACTCCCAGGGGACTTTTTCATATGTCTTTTCGCTATGTACAACAAACTTTGACGCATGTTTCCCTCGCTTTATCTGTGCCTGTATTACTTCATTCCAGAAAGCTATATAGTCTGTACATCATTGTACGATGCTATGAAGTTGAACATACATATCACTTTTTTCAGCTATGCCCACTTTTTTGTTTCATGTATAACTTTGAGGTGGCAGTAGTACAATGCTTTTACGAGACCTGAAGATCTAGAGGTTGATGGGACAACTTTAGAGGTAACTGATGCTCACATCTGCCTTGGACAATAGAAGGCCAAATAGAACAAGAAGTTAATAGGCGTGTAAAAACAGTACATTTGGATGACACAGTTCAGTTTTCAAAAGCAGTTTACCTTTCTGTCTTAAAAGAAAAATGTTTAATCAGTACATATCTTCAGTTCTTACTAGTGGATCAGAGACATGGACCTTAACTATTAGGGGTACACAAAACTTTCTGCCGCCCCCGCTAGTCGGTGCTGTAGGGGTCTAACCGGCTGGCGACCCGTGCTGTCAGTTCGTACATGAAGCCAAGCACAGCGGTCGATAAAGTTCATTTGCGGCGCTGTTTGTTATTCATGTTTAATTTAGGGGAAAGTGCGAGTGAAGCATACGGTTCAATATGTCAGGCGTATGGCGAAACAGTTATGGGTGAGCGGACGTGTCGAGAATGGGGCTTCAGAAAAGTGATCTAATTTTGGAAGACAAGCCACGTGCAGGCAGACCGCAGGAACGCGCAGACGAGGAGCTGGAATCGCTGTTGCAAGAGAATGCCACACAATCGACAACTCAACTGGCGAAACGTTTGAAAGTGGCTCAATCGACGGTGGTACGACGTCTACAGGCCTTGGAGAAGATCCAGAAGATTGGTATGTCGGTTCCGCATATTCAACGATTGGGCATCTGCATATCGTTGCTGAAGAGGTTTCAAGGGAAGAATTTCTTGTAGGAGGTTGCCACCGGGGATGAAAAATGGGTCTATTGCGACAACCGCGTACGCAAGCGATCCTGGGTCGACGCAGGCCGGCCATCAACACCACTGCAAAACAGGATATCCACGGGGAAAATGTGCTGTTGTGTGTGTGTGGTGGGATATGCATGGAGTGCTGTACTTCGAACTGTTGAAACCGGGTGAAACAACCACTGCACAACGATATAGGTAAAGGACGCCGCCCAGTCAGCCTGTTACACGATAATGCCAGACCCACATGTCGGTGCCAACACGAAATCAACCCTTGAACAGTTACACTGGGAGGTTTTACCGCACGCGGCCTTATCCCAGAACATTGCATTCTCAGACTTTCATCTATTTCGCTCCATGCAACATGCCTTAGCCCAACAGCAGTTCACCACAGTTCCCGAGGTGGAAAATTTCGTCACTGCGTTCTTCAGCTCAAAACCCGAGTCCTTTTTATCACAGGGACATTCATTTGTTATACCTGAAAAATGGCAAAAGGTCATTGATGCTAATGGCCAATATTTCGTTGAATAAATGTGTACTGATTTCCTGATTGTTCCTGTCTCCTTTCTCCTTAAAACGGCGGAAACTTTTGCATACCCCTGATAAAAGTGGCGCACAGAGAGGCAGTGAACAATTTAAAAAAGCATGGAGAGATGCATGCTTGGAAGAACCAAAAGAGACAGGAAAAGAAAATCACGTGTCAGCAAAATGACAGGAATGATTAGTATCGTAAATTATATAAAGACCCATCAAGCCATGGGCTGGATATATTGCAGGAAGGGCTAAAGACCGGTGCACAACTGGAATACTAGACTGGATGTCGAGAGAGGGGGATGGGGACCCAGAAGAAGATCATGTGGAAGACGGGTGGGTGAAATTCGAACGCATATTAGTCTGACATGGAAGAGGATTTTTCCAGACAAGGTTGCACAAAAGACTTTATGAGACCTTCATTCAGTATTCAATTGAGAATTGATTATGATGATATGCAAGGGTTGGACAAAATAATTTGAACGCCTAGGAAAAGAAGTTTTCACATACCTAATAGGGCGTGGGACCACCTTTGGCATTCAAAAAACCCGCCTGAATCCTCCATGGAATGGACGCATACAAATCCTGCATGGTGGTTAGTGGGATGTTACATCATTCTTCCTGCAGAAATTGCTCCAGGTCCTTGAGAGATTCAGGAGGAGGGTAACGGGATCTTACTCTGTTTTCCAACGGATACCACATTGGCTCGATGGTGTTTAAGTCTGGTGATTCGGGAGGCTAAGAAGGTGTGAAAGTTTGTCCTCATGTTTCTTAAACCATGATTGGGCATTCCGAGCTCAGTGAATTGGGGCGTTATCACCTTGATAGATATCATCCCCTGCAGGAAAAAATGCCTGAGCCATTGGATGGACTTGTTCGGACAAAATGTTTTCATACGCCCTGCCAGTGATATGTCCTTTAAAGGTGATCAGGCGACCTGCTGAAAA
This sequence comes from Macrothele yani, assembly GCA_039090855.1. Lineage (NCBI taxonomy): Eukaryota > Metazoa > Arthropoda > Arachnida > Araneae > Macrothelidae > Macrothele > Macrothele yani. The sequence continues at coordinate 12,575,779 of CM076993.1, forward strand.
CCACGACATGACAATCCAGAGCACAGAATTTGGAAGATACCCATTATAGCCATGAACTTACACAACATTTCTTGTTAAATATGTATGTTGTAACTAATATATATATTTTACCCCTGTTTATCATATTTCCACATGGACCTCATCTGATTCGTGATTTAGCAATGAAATGATGGCAACAGAGTGACACCCTTGCGACGCTATTCCATACCTTGTACGTCATCATACTCGGACATATATATGGGAGCACATGTGCAGCAGCGGCTCTCCTCCATCTGAAGACGGGTCGATTGTCGACCCGAAAGTACTAATGGGTTTTTAATCTTGTAAATATCTGTCGTTTTTTAAATTAAACATATCGTGCAAAGGCGGTGTAAGTTCTTTAATGTAGGTTGAAGGTATAAATGCTATTTGTACCGACTGAATTTTTCATCGACTTACTGGTTTTCTCGAAAAGTGTTATTCGGAACATGTTCCGAAAATATACAATAAATAAATAAGCATCTTCAATAATAGTTAGTGACGAATGACGCTAAGAATGTTATATAAGCACTGCAGTGTCCGTAAAAGTTCCCTGAAGTCACTCTCCATCTCAGACTCGATTGCAAAAAACATGAATATGATAGCTCTCGACCCTATATTAATTCTTATATGTATTCACTCTTTTGTAAGCTTTTGTGTTACGTAGTCTTATAGGTGTTCAGCTTTATGTCAACAAAAGTACCGGTGGATTTAGTGTGCGCGCAGGGAAGAAATTTTGTCTTCACAACTTTTGATACCAAACGGCAAAGTTTTGTTCTGGGTTCTTTGTTTTCTCAGACGGGAAGGAGAAGTAAAGGTCAAAACACTTCTGTGGAGATCAGTCATTGCAAACAACAGGCTTAATCTATCGGCAAAGATTTCTTTGAATGACAGACCTAATGAAAGGAACAAAGGCTCTTGACTGTTTTTTCTTTCTCCTATGTCCCTTAAGATCATCCGTCGTTGTCGTCAGCCCATGCAGAGGAAAGCATATCGTATTCGCAATGTAAGCTATTTCTGTCTCAGGAAAATAACTCTTTGGACTCTATTTCACTGTATGAAAAATTCCGTCAAATAATCTACTCTCAGAAAAAAAGTCCTGTCTTCTGGAAATCTGACATTTATTCAGCAACTTGAAATATTCACTTTCACCTCCGGTTGCTGTTTTTGTTGCCTGAAAAGATATTAATTTATGCTGCAGAACATCAGGAATCTTAGTTTTAGCAAAGCGTTCATACCAATTTAGATGTATGCTAGCTCGCACTTAAAAGCAATTAGTTTTGTAGGGTCACGACGGTGCATTTGTATAAAGTACATAGGGGTGCAGAAATAAAAGAAGTTTAGGCTTTTTTATTGGTTTTTTGAAAACCACTAAAATATCTGGAGAGAAGAGAGGTAGGCATCCGAAATAACCCCATATAATAGAAAGGGACAGTTCTGAAGTCCCAGGGGTAATGATGCGGGCAGGTAACACGACTGATTGTTGAACCTTTCTACATGTCTTCGTTAGACGAACTTTGACTGTCCACAGGCATCAAGAAGAGATCCTTAAACCCAATATACGAACTTCAAATCACCCCTCCAATATAATAGAAAGGGACAGTTCTGAGATTGGAGGTTTAACGATAGCCGTGAGCAAGACAGTTCTGAGAACCTATGGATAATGATGAGGTCAGGTATCACGACTGATTACCATACCTATTTACATATCTTCGATAGAGGAATTTTGTCTGTCCACAGGTATCAAGAAGTGATCCCCGAACCCCATGTACGAATTTCAAATCACCCCTTCTATATAGTATGAAGGGACAGTTCTGAGAACCCATATGTAATGATGTGGGCAGGTATCACGACTGATTTTTGTATCTGTCCACATGTCTTCGTTAGAAGAACTTTGACTGTCCACAGGTATCAAGAAAAAGTTCTTGAACTCAATGTACGATTTTTTCGAGGTGATATTGTTCCAGAATTTGTTTTCATGGATGATAATTCTTTTTCTCATAGAGAAAGGCTAGTGGATAAATTCCTGTGAAGTGAAGATATACAAAGAATGGATAGGTCAGCCGGGTTTTCTCAGACCTTTACCCCATCAAGCAATTTCGGGAGGGTTTAGGACGTTAAGTTGAAAGTCATCAACCGCCTCCAAGAACAACCTGTGAGCTGAAAATTGAAAAGGCTGTGATGGAGAAATTAGAACGTTTCTCTCCTAAGCTCCTGAACCGCCCTGTTGTGGAAGCAAGGGGGTCGTTGCCTGTGCAGAAGTTAGGGATGACGGTACTCTTTACTGGCCCCGGGCGGACTTGGAAAACGTATAAAAAATTGGACAATTGCAACATTTATCATGATCAAACAGCATGTTATTCTGTATTTTATAGAATTTTGGTATGTTATTCCAAAATACTGTATATGTTACGCGACGATTTATCAAATTCTGTGAAAGTTTCATTTAAATATTTGAATTTATGTTTTACTTTCCTTAAAATGCACACCAGTGTAGTTACACAAAAATTGTGCCATCGAATGAGTGTGAATCCTATATGATCAGGATAATCGGCATAATGCAAATTTTTGTGTCACAAAGCGCTTAAACATCTGACAATTCATCGCAACAAACCAAAAAATGCGACGGAAATTATCTTGATCACAATTTCGGTAGCACAAGCGGAATCAACTGAATTTTGTATAGGGTCACGAGTTGTTACGCTGCAGGAATGTTCCGGAATCGCACGTGCTTGGCGTAACTGGCAGCAGCACATTTCAGTACCATTTCACGACGTACAATATCACGAAGAAACTTATTCAACGTTCAAATTCAGAAAAAGAAAGTACGTGAAGTCTATACGAGTTGAGGTACACAATGCAAGTAATTAAGAAATTATCAAAATCAACCATTACTGATCCATTGCTGGATGAAGTTCTCCTCGAGGCTCTTCTGCAACCCTCTGTCTTCAGCCATTCTCTTCCATGTCATGCTTTCGAATTTCATTCATCCATATCTCACGTGGTCATCTTGTAAGTCTTTTTCTGTTCCTTGGTATCCACTCTACTATTTCAGTTGTCCAGCGGTGGTCGGTTCTTCTTGCAAAATACCCAGCTATTGCCAATTGAAGATCTTTACTTTGATCATGATGTCATTCACTCTTGTCATTGTTCTGACGAGTTTTTTTGCCTATCATTTTTGGTTACACCAGCTTTCCGTACTTCTTTTCTGTATGTCTCATTTAGTTAAGGTCCTTGTCTGATTCGTAAGTAAGAACTGCAAAGGTGCATTGATTAAACACTCTTATTTTAAGATTTAATGGAAAATTTATCTTGAAAAATGAGATTTCTTCCAAACGTCCTCCATCCAAGTTTTATACACCTACCAATTTCTTATTCGATGTGGAACTCGCTTGATATCTGTTGCCCAAAGAAGAATTGGGCAGTAGTAACTTCTAAGATTCCCTCGTTAACTCCTAAATGTTCGTGTGAAAGCAACGTGCATCAATTTTATGCTCTGTAAGTTCATCCTCAAACCCGCTTCTTTATTCTTATTGGCAAGTTCTCGGATCGTACTTTGCAGCTGTAAGCAAAACGTAGGTGGATTAAATAATCCCTTCAATCTTTATAATTAAGAAATATACGAAGTCATTTAACATATTGGATACATTGTTTTATATAAATAGTACATAATATGAACGTATTTATTTTTAAATATTACAGTGGTGTCCAAAATTAACGTGACAAACACAAAATCACGGATAACGCAAAATCCAGTAGACAGAATTTAATGACAGTTGGTATGGAATGTAAATCGATAATGCAGCAATACGTAACAGAAAAGGGACGTCATCACCGCATGGGGAGAAATCATGTGCATGACAGCATGGCAGTCCAAAACTGATGCAGTAAGTGACGCGGATTTCATGGGAATAGGGAGAGTCTGATTACCCCTATACAACTCGCACAACGAGCCCTCATACTGTTTACAATGCTGTGAATGAGAGTTTGGGATAATAAGTGCCACTCATCAACCAAGGCAAGTCTGAGTCTCTGGGTGTGCTGGAAGGGGGCTGCTGGCTTGCAATTGCTCTTTCCAGGGAATTTCAGAGGTGCTCCATCGAGAGCCACTCCATCCCATGAATATCCTCAGTCTCCAAGCATTCATCGACTAGCCGAGCTCTATGGGGACGGGCATTATCGTCCATAAAAAAAGAACTAGGGGCTAACAGCTCACCTGAAGAGCCATACATAGGCTCCAGGATGTCATCCCTGTGGCGTGTAGCAGTCAGGATACCTCCTGGAAAAACTTGCAGCTGAGTGTATCCATCCAGCAAGATAGATAGATAGATAGATAGATAGATAGATAGATAGATAGATAGATAGATAGATAGATAGATAGATAGATTGATTGTTTATGATTTACCCGTATCGCCAACAAGGGCATAACGGGGATTATAGGAACATTTAGTGTAGCTGCGAAAGCAATCCCACCCACATAGAACAGACCGGGACACTCAGACATTGGCGGTAAAGCCTCCAAACACGTAACAAGAGAGACCTGCCGCGAGCGAGTGAACCAACCCTGGTTCTTATTAATCAATAAAATTACAAATACAGTAGTTTCAGCTACATCCAACAGGATACCAGCCTAAATCAAAAGTCCTTCACCACCTTATTGCTCAATTTTCCTAATGTTGGAGGGAAGATTTTAGCTTTCCGCCTCTCTCCAAATGCACACACGTCAAGAATCCTTGTTTAGGCTGTATCGCGAGTCGTCACTGAAGAGAACACAGGCCCACTGATCAGGAGTCCAGTGGTAATGTTTTAGGGCCCAATTCTAACGGGCCCTTCTGTGCTATGTAGCGAGTGGAATACAGCCTTCTTGCATACAGACTCTTCTCGTGGAGTCTTCTGTGAACTGTTTCCTCAATATTGCGGTTCCTCTAGCAGAGGAGACCTCTTGCCAAGTTGCCTCGCAGTCTATTACCTAAGGAGGTGAGCTGTTAGAAGCAAATACCTGTCTTGACTCGTCGTAACTCATGAGCGTTCTTGTCCCGGCCTTCTGGTTATTGTTCCAGTCTTTTGAAATTGTCCCCAGAGATCGGAGACGACTTACGTCAACACATTCAGCCATCTCGTTACTTCAACTTGCAATTGCTCTGCTTCCAGTCTACCGACCGCACTCCATCGCCACAGAAAGTCTTCTTAGTGATACTGATAGTCTTCCACTAACAGTGCGACTCAAGTGTTTCAATTGCCTCATCCTACTCCGAACAACGGTTATCAAGTTCACGTGCCTGCCAGCTCGATAACGTGCAGTCGCATTTGCATATTTTCATAGGAGTTAGGAGAATGTTGCTTAGGTACGTCGATTTAGCATTTTTCCTTGCACATGTCTGTGAAAAATCTTTACAATGAGTCGTTTTATTTTAGATATATTCTCGAATTTGTATATGTCACGTTGATTTTGGGACATCAGTTCATTATAAGTGCCGTTCTCAACAATTACTATGAAACAAGCAAGCAACCTCCTTAGAAAACTCGAAAACTGCGTCACGCTAGAGTTTAAAATGAGCACATTTCACTTGATTTCCATTTCATCTGCCGTTAACACTCGAGGACAGCAAATTTCTAGGCGACTGAAGTCCAGAAATTGGAGTGCGAGCTCCAGAATCAGAAGCATTCGAAATCTCTTCATATCGACGAATATTGTAATCTTGTTAGGAATCACCATTTTCTCATATAATGTTGCAGAAATTCACGGAGAATGTCTACATGACAGTCCAGCGGGTGTATTCCGGTTCCAGCGCAATACAATCTTCCAAGTTTTCTAAGGAAATGGCTACATGAAATCAATTAAATACCGTGCTTCTACGTCGAAAAATAATATGCTTGGATGACTCCTATGCATTTGCGAAAATTAATTCATTAATTTCCGTTCAACAATGGATTTTATTTATTTAACAAGTGAACGCACATTTTGTGATGCAGAATAAGATGCATAGTGGACCGTAAAGAATAATTAAAATTAAACACATTAAATTAATGCACAAACTGTTCTCACTGCAGGAAAGTTCGTTGGGAATCTTCAACAGCAGCACTTATGGAGAAGAGGTCAACTAAAGGTCAGTTCTGTCGTTTCGCATCAAGTACCACACCTATGCTGTCACTTCATCTCTTCTTCTGATTGACGTTAGCTCAGGGCTCTTCGTCAATGACAAACTTCCCTTCCTTTTTAAAACAAGAAAAGTGCTTCAGGAGATCATCGCTCTGTCAATCGACAAACTTCGATTTCCTGTTTTTTAATTTTCTTGCAAAAACTGAATGTCGCCTCTTTGTGCTTTTCAGCGTGCTTAAAATAAACGTGACACTTCTAAAACGCTTCAAAATTTCAAAAAGAGATGAGGCACAAACTGAGCAAGCGGAGTGAGGCACGCGCTCATACATCCAGTTCAACATCAAGATCGAAAGCACCAATTTAGTATTTTTTTTTAATTTGGAGTTGACCACCGGTAGTAACGCTATGGGCTATAAGCAGCCACCCGTCCCTGATTTAGGGTCCCTGGCTCTAGGGAAGAAAGAGACCCAGTGCCGCAAAAAAAAAAAAAAAAAAAAAAAACACGAGCCGTGCTTCACTGAGACTCGAACCCGTCACATCTCGGACGAATGGCCGGAAGCCAGCCAGCGCTTAGAACCATTGGCGGCTCGTGGTTTAGCAGTCGGTAAGAGCACACTTAACAAGAAATGATATACTGATATCTTTATATGCTTCACAATGGTATTAAAATTACGTCAACAAGCAAAATGCCACAAAAGAAAAAAAAAAGAAAAAAATAACAAAGAAAGGAAGAAATTCGGGATTGGAAGCCGAGTCCGATTCATGATGTCCTCGCAGATAAAGTTTAGATGGTCGCAATAACGAATACAGTTTATAAGATGTTACAACATACACCGAAGGGCCAAAACGTTGTGACCACCTGCCTAATATGGGTATCGTTCACTTGATCGAAAGGTCACTTGACCGAAAATCACTTCGCCGAAAATTATTTGATCGAAAGGTACATTTCACCGAAAGGTCACTTGACCGAAAAGAGATTACTTTACCTAAAAGTTCATTATATCGAAACATTATTTCACCGAATGGTCAGTTTTACCGAAAATTTAGAATTTTGTTTTTAGAGATCTGTTGGAGTGTGGTGCGGGTTTTTGAAAAACTGGCCACCTAAACATTATCGGATTGTATAAAAAATACACTTTTAATTTCTATGAAACACCTCCACATGAGTAGGTTTTTCGAAATATAACATTAATTATAAGGCCTAGATCTGTGCCTTTTTGTCAAATTTTAATCCTGCGAGCTCACATTCATAAGGGTTACATAGCAAATCAAGTAAATAATGTTCCACTTTTACTCAACCACAAAACATTAATTTTTTGACCGTAGGCCTAGATACAGGCCATTTTAACAGATTTAAACCCTACTCATATTTATAAGCATTACATAAAATGTCATGTAACTTTTTATGTAAACCTTATGAACATTAGCACGCACGTTTAAAATTTGCTAAAAAGAGCTAAGCCGAGGCTTAGAGCCCTAAACTTGATTCTTTTTGCCTGAAAAAATGTGCAACGTTATTAACTTGACTTTTTATGTAAACCTTATGAACATGAGTTCGCACGATTAAAATTGGGTGAAAAAGGCCTAAGCCAAGGCCTAGGGATCTAAAATGAATTATTTTTGTCTGAAAAAATGTGCAACATTATTAATTTTACTTTTTATGTAAGCCTTATGAACATGAGCAGTGAACATGACTTTTATGTAAACCTTATGAACATGATTAAAATTTGCTAAAAGGCCTAAGCCGAGGCCTATTGTCTTAAAAAAAAAAAAAGATTTGTCTTCAAATTAAATCTTTGCGTTCTCTGTGACACGGAAAAATCAAAAGTGCAATTTGAGTATAATCCCCTAACGTTTCGGTGGTCTGTCTGCCGAACTTGCACCATGCTTCAACAGATCCTGTAATGAAATCCAAAGTTTTCGATAAACTGACCCTTCGGTGAAATGACCTTTCGACGAAATGAACTTTTAGGTAAAGATACCTTTCGGTGAAATAAACTTTTCGATCAAGCGACCCTTCGGTGAAATGACCTTTCGACGAAATGAACTTTTAGGTAAAGATACCTTTCGTAACGCGATGATCACAGCTCTGGCTTCTGAATATTCGTCTGAGATGGGTCGCGGTTCGAATCCGGTAAGTCATGGATGTTGCGCCTGTCTTACGGCACAGCCTGTCTCCCTTCCCTAGAACCATTGACACTAAATTGGGGAAGGGCGACTGCTTACATCCCACCGAATTGTTCACAGCGTCGTTAAACTGCCAAGCTAAAAAAAAAATAATCGCACAACTCAACGACAGAATAACAAATATCTTATCTCAGCAATCACGTTGAGTATTTCGCAGATCTCCTACATAGCTAACATCTAACTCCGCACATCATCTGTAAGACCAATGACCCTGTAGTTACCTAAGCCTCCATAATGTTGACTGTCAGACAGTAATACTGCGAGGAAATTCAAACTTGGAAGCTGGTTGCATGGTATCACATTGGCGCAAAGCCCTCAGTGGAAGAAACAGCGCCAAGTACAAAGAACAGTAAATTGTTTTACACTGACATGACTTGCGTGATTTACGATTTGAAATTTGCTGTTCCTGTTTACTACGCTAAAAACTCAAGCGACAATATTTAATTACACCACTGCGCAATTTTGAGAGGAAAAAGCCACACCATATGACAACATCAATAAGTTGTGCCAAAAGTTTTGGGCTCAACTTGCGATCTTTCCTTTCATTTTGCGATCTTTCCGCCATAATTACCGGCTGGCTTGGTTACGTTTTAGACCGTGGCTCTAGAGAAATTCCATGTGAAACCAAATTTGATGAAATGCAGGCTTTCATAATATCCTCTTACATTTGGAGGAACATTCGTTGACTTACACTAACAACCAACATACGAATTCGTCTGACACGTGATACTTCTACATTGACACTTTGCTGAAAACATCCTGAGACTTGGAAATGGAGCCATGATTTTTGATACTCCACGTGGATGGATGTCAACGGAAAACATTAGGGAAATTATTTCATCACTTCAAGAGCTACATGAAGCAGTGTCTCCAAACGTTTCACAACACTTTCGTGAACACAAGTGACTATGCCAAAGAGCAATTTTTCTACCAAAAATAATGTAGTGAATGTAAAAAGCAAAGAACCTATATCTCAAATGCCTGGCACTCTTCACACATACAAACTGATTGACGTTGTTCCCAAAGACTATCAGACAGTACATTACCCAACAGAGATCAACGCAATCGACGTTCCCGGTGTACCTTCACAAATTTTGCAGCTAAAGATTGGTGCACCTATTATACTCTCTCAGGAATATGGATCCACTAACAGTATTCAATGAAACACGACTGACTGTCAAAAAAGCTCAAGCCAAATATAATTGGGGTTACCATCCTAACTGCAGGCGAACATGTTTTTATTCCACGCATTCCAATCATATCATCTGATCTTCCACTTAAGTCTAAACGCCTACAGTTACGTATTCGACCCAGTTTCACTATGAGTATCAACAAGGTACGGGGAATAATCCTTAAACATTGTTGGACTCAACTTGCAAAACCCATGCTTTTCTGATTGACAGCTGTTTTTTGGTTGCTCCAGAGTTAGAAACAATAAAAACATCTTCATCTTGGCTCCAAATGGTAGAACACTTAAAATCGTTTACCCTGAAACTCTTCAAGGATAAAAACATAGGAAGAACAGTACATTTTCCTTATAACACATTAGAAAAATGTAAATGTTTCAAATATTTCAAACTTCCTGTATTCCCAGACAATAGACGGCCGGTTTCAGTCAACTGTGCCGTCAAAAGTATACATTATATTCATTTTTAAAAATTATTTTCTTTTGATTACTGGAACATACACTCTTTGCCAAAAAGACAAAGAGCCGACACCTCCTACTGCGACGATGCAGGAGGCGGCATCCGTTCTCCTTGCATTCCTGAAGCAGGTCTGGGGAAAGTCGTGCCGTGTGTGGCAGGGCATTATCCTGTTGAAAAATTGCTCAGCGATTCTGCGACAAGAATGGCAGCACAACAGGTCGTAGCATGTCGTCGATGTACCGTTGAGTCGTGAGTGTGGTACGGAGAACTACCAAGGGTGTCCGGCTATCGTAGGAAAAGGCTTCCTAGATAGTCCTTTCTGGTGTGCGAACAGTGTGCCGTTCCACGGTGAAGGCAGGATCCGTGAGCTGGTCGGCTCCTCTCCGGACATGTATGCGTAGACATCGACGCCGGTGCGAACCGTGACGCCACCCCGGTGGGGCAGTGGTCTAAGTGATGGCTCCTGACTATTCGTTTGAGAGGGGTCCGGGTTTGAATCCCGTGAGGCATGGATATTGTGTTTGTCTAACGGCACTGGCTCTCACTCTACTTTGGAACCAGTGGCCCTAAATTATAGATGGGCTATTTATATCACATTGAGTTGCGCACGGTGGTCGTTAAACCTTCAATAAAAAAAAACGTGATTTATCAATGAAGGCGACACGACACCAATGCACACTATCCCACGTTGATCGGGTCTGACACCACTGCAACCGGTGCCGACGATGCTCGCTGATCAATAGTTGGCGGCGAAGTGGCCTCATCGAATGTATACAGTCCCCGTACCGCACGTCGTCTGACAGCGGTCTGGGTGACTACTTCGTACCTGTAGACGACGCAATATGGTAAGGGATTGCTGAGAGCGACGAATTCGGTTCTGTTCGTGCGGCTCTCACAATCATTCGGTCTTCGCGCTCTGTTGTTGCCCTCGACCGTCCACTGCCAGCGTGCAGCTGGGTTGGCCCTTCCTCGATCCATTGGTAACAACATCGTCCGATTGCCGCGTTTCCCAGTCCCAAATGCCTGGCGGTACCACGACTTGACCACCTAGCCTCTCTCATTCCAGTTATACGTCCTATCTCAAAGTCGCTCAACTGCTCGTATTTTACACAGATCAGACGTCGATGTATCCTCAAAATCCATGGAGGTTAATGCAACCGCATTTCGCTATCACAATTGTCCCTGCATGCGAGCTTTACCCTTGACATACAATCTTCGACGCGCGGTTCCCATGCGATTTTTTTTGCATTTGCATAATCGGCACTGAGGCACTTCATGCGGAGTTATGTCAAGATCGAGCGACTTTCTCGGCGTGCTTCGTTTTTTTCTGGCAAAGAGTGTATAAGTAACTAATCAAAACAACGGCCACTATGTGGGGTGGCGGTTCGCGTTAATGACCACCGTAAGACATTCAACGGCCTATAAGCAGTCGACAGCTCCTAATTTCGAGCTCTGGTTCCAAGGGGAGGGAAAGAGCCAGCGCCGTATGATAAACACACCACTGAGATTTCGACTGGAACTCGAACCCTGGACTTCCTCGGACGAACGGTCAGAACTTAGCACTCCATAACACCAATGTAACAATATCTACATCACACCATTTTTTGCGCGAGATGATGTTCGATTTACATTGACTCACTGTGAGGATTGCGAAAAATGTACAAGGAAAGTCAGGGAAAGTAATGTGCCGTTCAAAAGGCAAATGTTCTGAAAAGTAACAAAATTTACATACGAAATAAAAACTCAAAAGAAGATTAAATCAGAGATGCGCTGGACCTTTAACCTAGTAGGTAATAGACGTCGCACATTCAGAAATTGTTCGACTTTGAACCTTTCAGAAATTTGACGTAATAAACAGCTTTCCACGAATTAATGGATTTCGAAAACTACACGAGCTACTCAGAAAAAAGTGTTTCCCATACTTTCATTCTATATGTGCTAAGAACATTTATCTTTGTAAAACGTAAGCTATCGGTACTTCTACCTTGACAAAATTGTTATTTATTGGAGAGGACGCTTGCGAACGTCGATATAATATTATGTTGTGTATAAGCATTATCGATTCATGGTTCCACTCAGAAATAGCTTCACTTTGAATTAGCACGTAATTGTTTTCCTTGCTGTGCGTATCATGACACTGGCGAAAATATTTTACTTATCATAAAATAAATGAAAATAATCTTTCTCTCATTACACTTATAGTGCAATTAACTAAAACCTCTTTTTGTCCATTTGTTTCGAATATTGGCACTTAATGTGCGTGTTCAGCATAACTTATGTAGACTCGCATTTATGAAAAATCGCAATGATTACATAATAATTTACCTCGCAGTTAATTCCAACATCTGTTAAAAAACTTTCCAAAGTGATATCAAAAAACCGAAGGCAATCTGAAAATAGGAACATTTAAGAGGAAAAAGTTTTCTTGATGGATTCCAGAGCTCTGAAAGTTAGCACTTAATTAGATACTTGAAACGAATTACATGTATGTTGCCCTTACGGATTATAGCCATTTTTTTTTTATCGATTTTTCGAACTGGTTTGAGGTTACATTTGACAGACGAAGCTCTCTACTTTTTTTCCTTAATGAATTGCATGCGGGATTTAAAAGGAATATGCGATTTTTACTTTCCGTCGTCAACATGGATAAAATGACGTTGGAGAGTAAAATATCAAATCACCAGCATGGCGCAAATGTCGGAGCTCTTAACTCCGTCCGCCTGGGATGCCTCCAATATGATGACGCATCAGTAATCCTCGGAGAATAATCCAATAAAACACATTTTAATTATAGAATATTTTGAAATATTTGGAAAAAAAATGTACATATACATTCTTGAAAACCTCAACTAATTGCTTCTTTGCTGGGGCATTCTTGGAAATCTGGTGGTGCAATTAGAACACAAACCATTTTATTTCGACAACACATAATTCGATTTTGATGAAATTGAAATTCTAATTTCCCAAATTGCGGACTACAACGATTGTGAGGATTATAGATTAAGAAAAACAACGTTATTTCACAATTATTTTATTTTTCGAATCGACCAAATGCAATCACCCTTGGCAACAAAAACTCAGCTACTTTTGCAGTTGCGTATATCGTGCGGAACATACATGTATATCAGATGAAGTCTGTTTGTAAAAAAGAACCTGATTTTCTTAAAAGTGTTGTAGTACAGCGAAGATATAACATTTCAATTATAGACAAGGTTCTAACAAAATTTCGAGAACCGAAGCCTGTCTCCACATTAAACCCTGTTATGAAACCGAAACCTGTCTCCACATTAAAACCTGTTATGAAACCGAAGCCTGTCTCCATGTTAACCCCTGTTGTGAAACCGAAGCCTGTCTCCACATTAAACCCTGTTATGAAACCGAAACCTGTCTCCACATTAAAACCTGTTATGAAACCGAACCTGTCTCCATGTTAACCCCTGTTGTGAAACCGAAGCCTGTCTCCACATTAAACCCTGTTATGAAACCGAAACCTGTCTCCACATTAAAACCTGTTATGAAACCGAAGCCTGTCTCCATGTTAACCCCTGTTGTGAAACCGAAGCCTGTCTCCACATTAAACCCTGTTATGAAACCGAAACCTGTCTCCACATTAAAACCTGTTATGAAACCGAAGCCTGTCTCCATGTTAACCCCTGTTGTGAAACCGAAGCCTGTCTCCACTTTAACTCCTGTTGTAAAACTGAAACCTGACTCCACCCCTGTTACTTTGGCTTTAAAATTAAAAAAAAAATATCAGAAATTTTAATTTTAAAGTGGGTTTTAAACACATAAACAAAATAAACTGTTTTGGATCAAAGGATCATGTTGAAATTATCAATTCGTAGAAAATTTATGAAATTCCGTATTAATGTGGCGTTTCGTATATAGCACAGGCCTGTAGGGCCTTGCGTTAACGATAAAAGGAGCATAAGACTTACATATGGAATTGAATCGACCTCTCTCACCAGATATTCCCATAAATGTTCAATAATGTTGAGATCTGGAGATTGAGGTGTCCAGGAGAGCTGATGTACTTCATCCTCTTGCTCTGCAAAGCACAACATGACACGCTTCACATAGTGCGCGGTTGTATTGCCTTGAAACTAGGAACGCTCATTAGGGAACACTCCTGCAACATTCAGTGCAGGTGGTCCCCGAGAATGGATTCATACGTTCCAGATGTGACACAACCCTTTAAAGTAACCAATGGCCCTCAGGTACCCCCATAGCATCAGGGGTTCACCTCCATGCTTCACATTCGGAATGAAACAGTCGGGGTGATATGCTACTGTAGGTATTCGTCAGATGTACACTCTACAAGTGGCGGAAAACAATGTAAATGAAGCATTATCATTTCCACATTTCCACATTTGAAGTCTCGAAACGCGCTTTGGGTTGATGCAAACTGAGAAATGTCAACGGAGTATTAAACTCCTGAAGAAAGGAAATTGGGCTGGCAGTGCTTCATTAAATTAACTGCAGCGGAAAGTATATACCAGGGATATCTGCATGAAAAGAACTACAACCCGGTCCAACATGATCGTTGGTAGCATAAAGAGGTACGTTAAATTTTACGTGGATCCGAAAATAACGCCATAAATCCTAACAATCCCAATAAAACAATTTTTTGAGTACAATATAACAATTTTGTGAGTACAATACGGTTACAAGATCGGACAATATAGGAAAACAACAAATTCTCATAGCAGATTGAAATACACTGAAATTTTAAAGAAAAAGTGCGTAGCTTGGACTAAATTTTCTCACATCGGTTGTTCTAAATGATAAAACTAATTGGAGGTACAAAGCTTCGTGTCTTCAGATAACAAAAACTTAAAAGGCATATATAGCATTATTAAATCTGACCTGTACGAAGGACTGGGTTGTGGTTCATCCAAAGTGTCCCGCCGGGTGCTCTCAGATGATTCATCCATAAGTCACATGTGATGTCCCCACACGATGACTCACAATTTCTGCGATAAATATAAAACATAGAAGAAACTAAATTACAGAATTGCTTCAGAATTTATTGTAGTATCTACAAAGAATTTGAAGGTTAAAATGCAATCAACAGATCGTATACATATATTACGAGGCTGACTGAAAAACGTCGAGACTGAATTCACATTTATTACGGACAGTAAGTGTTTGGACACCGCGTAAAAGAACGTCCATTCATATTTTAATCTAATTAAGAATGCCTAATTAAGGCATTATTAATTTGATTTTTAGGCTAATTACAAATGCCGAAAAGTGCATAACAGAGCAATGTAAATGGAATTTTAGTGGAACTAGAAAGTTATCGATGGAAACTAACTTTTTCTAACAGCTCTTAGAGGTGAAATAATTAGTTCGGTATATGGTTTTGAGTTGTTCTGTGATGACTTAGACAGAGAAAAAACACCTGTCAGAAGTAAAGAGAGCTGTGGACATATAAGGGAGTAGAAAGTTGCTTTAATTATCCATGAGCATAATTTACTATTATATACCTGAAGAAATTATTGATGGGCATTCAATTTTAAATGACGATGTAGAACTGAAGTGCCATACAGCACCATCGTATCATAATTGCTGATAGAGGAACAGAAGCGAAGCTTTTGTCTGAAAATTCTCCTTCTCTTCAATAAGCATAAAGAGAAAAAAAAATAGAAAGAGATATGTAGCTCCCTCCCTGTGACCTTTTGTTGTTTCCTAAATTAAAAAAAATAGAAGACTGAAGGTCAGAGAGTTAATTAATGTTAAACACCGAAAGCCTAAAAAGTCAGCCGTCTGCTATTCCGAAATTTAACTTTTAGAAATGATTTCGGTGGGCATTGACAGAAACAGTTTAATACGTAAGGGTTATAATGAATATAATTTTTAACTACTAAGCTAATTATAATGAATTCAGCTTCTTCTAATGCTTTATAATGAATATAATGCTTCTGCTACTAGTTTCTTCTAGTAATGGTTGTTGTTTGTTAATTATATCATGAATAAACTTTCCTGCTAGTAGTGTAGTAATAATAATGAACAAGCTTTTAACTGCTAGTAATGTTGTAGTAGTAATTAAGATGAATAAAGTCTTATGCTGGTTGTTAATAATAATCACCTAATGAAATAAACCTAACAGCCAGACAGAGATCTGACAAAACTATGAACTGAGAAAAACGCACTTACAACAAATTCTTTATTAGTGAAACTTCTGGCTCTCACATAAACGAAGACTCTACGCACATCAACAAAAAGCTCTCTCACATAAACAAACGCTCTCTCTATACAACAACAAACGCTCTCTCTATACAACAACAAACGCTCTCCTACGTATCGTTGAACGCGCCTATTTATACTGGCTACCACCACGTCATGACTTACACTCATTGCCAGATCTCATTCAGCGGGAGAAATAACATCTCGTTCAGTAAGAAGATAATTTACATAGTAAAATAAAATAACCAGAGATAGTAAAAATCAAAAGGAAAGTGAATCGAGAGTATACGTTACAGGGTTCGCAGTACTAAGAGAGATAGAGAGAACAGATTTACTTTAAATTTTGTCATCCGTATTTTAGGGTCACAATTTCTTACTTTTCCCCCATGTTCAGTAATTATATTGAAGAAATGGGAGCGTATAACAAAAATCTACTAGAAATCCAGGAACACTTTTCAGAGATAATGATTTAGATTCTTGTCTCTAATTTTGGAGAGTAGGATTCAAATGATCTTCGATTTAGGGTTAGTTGTGTAACTGAGTACATCGAGTTAGGGTGTTACTGAGTATAAGAGTATAGAATTTCACAAAGATTTTATCTTTACTAAAGCAGCTCCTCAAATGTGCAGCTTCGGAACAACTTTGAAAATGTAAAAGGCGAACTTTCAGCAATATTCTGTAGCTCTCATTTTTTTAAAGTTGGCTCGTATGCATCATATTTTTGTTCAGTCCGATTTAAAAAACTCTTCCTGCATTGGGAAACAGACGATGATTTATGCTATTTGTTTTATTTTTCCTATGCAGAATCTTACCTCTAGGCCAAGGAGAGCTAGCGGTAAGATTTTGCAAATGCTGTTGAACTTGATGTATAGTTTATTCCATGTCATTGAAACATGATTTTTAAACAGGGAGATAGACAGATTGTTGAGCCACCATCTATTTGTGTGAAGTGCACCCTTGAAATAGTAAATAATATTAAGTATTTGGGAATAATAATCGAGGATAATCTAAAATGGAATATAAATATTCAAAATATTGTAAACAAAATTTCGGGGGTATTGGGTTTAATTAGGAGAATTTCAAATAATTTAACAATTAAAACATTAAAAATGTTGTGCTACAGTCTGATTTATCCATGTTTGACTTATTGTTTATTAGTATGGGGGCAAACTACTAAGACTAATTTATATAAATTACAATCATTACAAAATAGGATGGTCAGAATTTTAAATAACTTTAGGGGAATTAACTTGAATTTGGTGGTACGAATAAATTCGTATGGATTTTTAGATATTGAGAAATTATGGCAATTTAGATTATTAGGATTCATGTATAAAAGAATGAAAGAGAATAGGTATCAACATTTAATTCAACTGAACACTGTAGGTCACGACTATCAAACATGATAGAAATGCATTTTTATTGCCAATGCCAAACACCTTAACCGAAAAAAGATTTATTGATTACCAGGGATTGATGTTATGGAATACCCTACCTTGTCAATTAACACATATTAATAATTATAATTATTTTCGAAAGCAACTAAAAAAATATTTACTAACAAATTAAAATATAAAATTCTATGGTAAAATTTATTAATCAGACCACATATGAGTAAATTTTATATGTGCAGGACGTTTGACTTGACTACGTACTTTAGGGGAATTGGGATTCACTCAGGCTATACATATATATATAGCCTTTTACTCAATTTCCTGTTCTGTGGTTACCCTGTACATAACTATTCACATTATATATGTTGTTTTTCTTAATACTATATGTTATAAAATTAATTTTGAAATGTAATATAGTCAAATGTAACCCCATAAAGAAATAAATGAAATGAAATTGCTTCCATAAATCCAGCTGACAAAATTATTTTCTCTTGCACGTGCATTTTATCACGAAGGTCATTTTGCGCAATTTTTTTTTTAATTTCGAGTAATACACGTTTCCCTTAAGAAGTGACGTAAGCTATTTCTCTAGTTATCTTTACTGGTAGAGTTCTTTACTATTTGAAACATGTATATGTGACTTACGGGACACTACGTAAAGTTTGTTCTTCTTCACTCACTTTAAGTGAAATAATCACTCAAATAAAGTTCAAGAAAGATTTACTTACAATTCGCCTTTTATTCAGTCGCAGCTCCAAGAACGGCAACAGGAACTTAGTCGAATGAACGTAAATTAGTAAACACAGTAGTAGTTTGAAAAGACTAACACGAAAAATACATGGTGTCCGAGAATTATTGGACACATTACAAAATTATATAAAACAAAACATTAAACAGATAGAAAGAAACTGACTGTACTAACTTACAATGTAACTACACAAGTTAATAAATTTTGATGTGAGATTCCTTGGTTGCTCGTTGTACATCCAAGCGATACTCGATTTCATGCCATGTATTGGCAAGCATCTGAGGAGTTATGGAATTAATAGCAGCTGTGATACGCTGCTTCAGTTCCTGCAAATCAGTACAAGGCGTCTGATAGACAGGATCCTTCACATAACCCCACATGAAATAATCTAATGGAGTTAGATCTGGAGATCGGGGAGGCCACGGAATGGGACCACCACGCCCACTCCATCTGTTGGGGAAATGCTCATTTAGGTACTTACGTACACACGTTGACCAATGCGGAGATGCGCCGTCTTGTTGGAAAACGACGTTGTCATATCTGTTGATCTGGGGTATAGCGAAATTTTCTAGCATATCCAAGTAAATGTCCCCATTTATGGTTTTTTCGCAGAAGAAGAAAGGGCCAATCACTTCCCTTTTTAATAGGACGCACCACACATTTACTTTTGGAGAATCACGTTCCAGTTCAATAGCAGCATGAGGGGATTCACTGCCCCATTTCCTATAGTTGTGACAATTCACAATACCTGATACATGAAATGTGGATTCATCACTAAAAATTACAGTACTGAGAAAGTTTTCTTCGTTTTCCACTCGATTCAGCATATCCACAGCGAAATCGTATCGCAGAGTGTATGATCATTTACATGCATCTTTTGCACTATTTGAATTTTATAAGCATGAAACTTTCATTTCTTGTGCAAGATATCGTGAACTGTCGATTTCGGAATGCACAGTTCTCTGCTTGCTTTACGAACGGATTTCCTGGGGCTTCGTCGCCGTCGGAAACTTTCATTAACTTGGTCAACCGTCTCACTGCTGACGCTAGGCCTGCCGGCTCCTCCACGATGTTCCACATTGCCAGTTTCTTTAAAATGTTTCATCCACCGCTTAATTGAATTCGTTGATGGAGTATTACAACCATACTCTAAACGGTGCCGTCTTTTAACTTTAATTCCGCAAGCCATAACACACACATCGCCTTCTGCTGTACGAATGACAAGACTACTGATTGCGCATTTCTCATACATTTCTCATCAGGCCACACCTTGCGCCATCTATCGAATTCTGGGAATAACAATTCTGCAAAACAAAAATATAGAAACCGTGTTAGTAATACGCGACATAGAAAAACAGACAATGCTCATAGTTTTTTTGTACATAATTTTGTAATGTGTCCAATAATTCTCGGACACCCTGTATATATGCACTACAGATCAGCAGATGCTATCTGCATGAAAGAAGACAGCTTACAGATTCGCACAGTCTCTACGACTGCCACTAATGCACAACACTTTTCGCTACTTGCTCCAACATTATATAGCTCGTTCTTATTATGTTCACACACACGCACGCGTCAAGCACCCTGACCTCAAGACTGTGGCCAGATAACATTCAGTGAGTGAGAAAATATAACGTTTTAAGGTTGAAACGTTAAAAGAGGATGAACTCAAAATTTAATTACATAGAGAAAGAAACTAAAAATGTATGTTAAATTAGAATATACGTCATTAATTCATACACTTGACGTGGATCAGGATCCCCAAACAGAAGTCATCGCTCTTTCCACGTTAATAAGTAAGCCACGGAAAAATTCTCATCGGCCGCCACCGGGAATCGATCCCAGGGCCTTCCAGTTACGCGCCAGACATGCTACCAATGCACCACATGTGAGACTGGAGAAGTCGAGGCCAATGCGGTGCAGTGGTAGCATGTCCGGCGCGTAACTGGAAGACCCTGGGATCGATTCCCGGTGGCGGCCGATGAGAATTTTTCCGTGGCTTACTTATTAACGTGGAAAGAGCGATGACTTCTGTTTGGAGTATACGTCATGTTATTATGAAGTCTGATTTGAAATATTGCTTTTGTGTCACTTTTTTAAATACGTTTTCTAAATTTTCGTACCATCTAGTTTTGCTACGAAAGGGCATAAATAAGTACATATTGTTATTTGCACAGGCATTTCCGCTTTTAAAAAAAGCCCGATGGAAAACAATTATTTTTAGTCAAACACTACTCACTATGAAAAACATTTCGAGCATACACGGTCGTATCAGAATAATAAGACCACCCCCAGAATCACAGTGTAACCGCCCAGGAGTGTCACAGAGTGCACATGACAAGGTCGACCACACAGAGATATAAGCGGGCGTGCAAAACAGATGAGTCATAGTACGTGACGTGAGCACAATGGGCAGAGGTAGTGATTTGACGGACGTTCAAAAAGGAATGATCATCGGCTACCGTGCCAACGTCGGAAGCATCTCAGAAACAGCAGACTTCTTGCGCGTTATTCGCGAGGTGCTGTAGTAAGGGTGTACCAAGAATGGGCAGCTGGTACATCGAGCACCTCCCGACGTCATAACTGTGGAGACTATAACGAGGTAAATTTCTGCGTCATTTTTATCCACGCTGGGCGTCGAACCCGGGTCCCCTCATTCTGGAATACGTCACTCTCCCAACTGAGCTACGCGGACGTATGCTCTCGCTGCTATCTGTCTTTATCTCATGTGCGTCCTGCGTGGCAGGCACGTCACATCTCCCCCCCCTTACCCGAAAGAGGGTCGGGGGCATGTCCCACGGGTCAGCCGGGACCATGTATCGCTGTAGGCAGTCATCCGCGGAAGAACGTACAGTACATTGGATAAATCCCAGTCAATATTATGTGTAGAACGTAACATCACACATTCTCTTTCGAAGCGCTGAAGAAGGGATTCTCTTATTTTTCCTGTCTCGTAGTGTGGAAAGAACATCACGCCATTGCGAGAACTTTAACGGCCAGGTCATTCTTGAAGTTCGGGCGCCAATATAACGAAGTACATTTCTCCGTCATTTTTGTCCACGCCGGGCATCGAACCCGGATCCCCTCATTTCGGAATAAGTCGCTTTCCCAACTGAGCTACACGTACGTACGCTTTCGCTCGCATCTGCCTTTATCTCATGTGCGTCCTGCGGTGCAGACACGTCATAAGACCCAAAGGCCATCGAGCCCAGAGGAGAACGTCGCCTCTTTCGACAAGTAAACGGCAATCGACGCGCAACAGTGCAGCCATTTACCATGCAAATGAACGCTGGGGCACCCAGGTATGTGTCCCCGATAACAGTAGAGCGAACCCTGTTACGCATGGGTCTCCGGAGTCGACGCTGAGTCAAGGCGCACATGTTAACCCAGATCCATCGGCAATAACGTCTGCAGTTCGCATGGGACTACTGTCATTCCACAGTGGAAGAGTGGAGAAAGGTTGCCTTCTCCGACAAATCGAGATTTCAACTTCATAGAGGTGAAGGGCGATGGTGGGCATAGGATCAGACACACAAGTACCAACACCAGACACGCTTTTCGGTCAAGTACAGTCCAGCGGTGGCAATGTGCATGTCTGGGCGATGTTTTTCTAGTATGATCTGGGACCGCTGGTACCACTGCATGGGTCCCTAAACTCCAATGGCTACCTCTCCGTTCTCGCTGACCACATGCATCCCTTCATGTTGGACGTTTACCCTGGTGGTGATGGTGTCTACCAACAGAACGATGCGCCATTCCACGTCGCTAAGGGGGTGCGTGACCGGAGAAAGGTCTAAAATGTCCTATCACCTGTGCGAGTTTGGAGTGTCTGGTGAGACGATTTGAGCAAACAGGAAGTTTGCAGGATCGCCCCGAGAGGCGGGAAACCTGGGTTAAGGGAGACCCGTTCGAATGCTGTGATATCCCAAATGGGCGAACTAGCATCTCATAAGGGAGAAAACTAGCATCTGAAAAGGAAGAGAACTAGCATCTCGAAAGAAAGAGAACTAGCATCTCGAAAGAAAGAGAACTAGCATTTCAAAAGAGAACTAGCATTTCAAAAGAGAACTAGCATCTCAAAAGGAAGAGAACTAGCATCTCGTGAAGCGGCAAGGTGTTTGCGCATACCGAAAGCATCGATAAATCGTATCCTTCACGGTGTGTTATATCTGAAGATGCACAAACTACAAACTTTGCACCAGTTGTTACCGGTGGATACCACAAGGCTAGAGGGATTTACCAAATGAGCTCTTGCAAAGATCTCTGAGGATCCCCAGCGTTTGTTAAATGTGTTGTAGACAGACGGAACTCGTGTTTCGTTACATGGATCTGTCAACAAGAAAAACTGACGAATATCAGCAATGGTTAATTCACATGCGTGCACAGAGAGACCACTGCATTCACCACGAGTTATGGAGTGATGTGGATTCACTGTATTCATCATTCTTGGGTATTTTTTCCTTGAGGAACTATGCCCTAGAAATGGATGAAAGACTTACTCAGTAAAGGCCGAACACTACTTGAAACTGCTACATGAAAACTTGATGCCATGATTGCAAAAACAAAAACTGCCGCACACAGTCATGCAAGATGATGCACCAGCTCATAGGTCACATTACCTTTCTTTTATGGTCATAAATAACTTCCTTTTCACCATATTTTGTGCAAAAAGATTAATCAGTAGGTACAGAAACATCCGCGGCCATCTCGGTATCCAGATCTGACACCCGTGGATTTTTGGTTGTAGGGTTTTAATTTCAAGTCCAGAGTGTACCAGACAAGACCTTTCACATGGCCACAAATGAAGGAAATCACTTGCGGCGAAGTCTGTTGCGTGCACTCGTACTTGCTACATTCGGAGATCATTGGAGTTGTCACACACTTCAAATATCTTGCGGTGGTGGACACGTTGAACTATTACTGTTTTGATAGTATCACCAAATTAATGCAAAGTATGCATTTTTATTGACTTAGATTTCTCAAGGCGATCGTTAAACCCCATAACAAACAAAAGAAAAAGCTTCTAGTTTTCAGTTTCCCACAGGAATTACATGTATACCATCTGTATATTTGACAAGCAATGTAATTACCTTCAATTTCTGATGTGAAAAAATTTCGAAACTGCGGACTGGTGGGTCGGCAACGGGATCCGAACACCTAATACTTTAGCCGACGGTGCCACTCCAGTTATTAGCAGTGATTTATATAATAAGAAAAATTATCTGTCGTTCAAAGAACGAAACCAAAGTTTGGTGGGCTTATGTTGAGCACTTTTGATCAAGATATTTGTCAGGACATCTCTCACTTAGGAAATATCTCGCCTCAGTAAAACTTAACTGTGCTCCCATGTTTTGTCCTTCTGAGTGTTAATCAAACACATCGTTCTAACAATACATTAATTCCAACCACATTAAAAGTTTGGAATTTTCTGGCTCAGTAATTTTGTTTTCTATAAATTCCTATCTTCAGTTGTAAAAATGGAAGATAAAAAATATCTTTTTACCAGTTCGCGCTTTAAAAAATATCTTTTTACCAGTTCGCGCTTTAAAAAATGGCTTATGGTTACATGTGCTATGGGATTCGAATTTCAAACCAGCTTCCTAACGAAACTTTGAAACACACCATGTAGGCAACAGTATCTGACACCAAGATCGAATGGAAACAAAATCATGTATTAGTCGAAATCAATACATAGTCTACCCACTTTGGCGGCTTTGATTGCGGCGACCCTTCTAGGCATTCTTTCCACGAGATGCCGGGATTTTGGTACCCAGATTTCCCCCCATTCCTGCTGCAAAGCTTCTACCAGGGTTGCTGTAGAAGAAAGTTTTACCTAGCGAGATGCTATTCAAAGAGTTCCAGCTCGTCCCACTGATGTTCTATTGGATTTTGATCGGGAATTTGGGCCGGCCAAGCTAACCCTTGGACGTCCTGCTCCTCAAGCCAGGCGACGTAAACCTTGAAGTGTGGAAGGCGCTTGATCTTGCTAAAACAGGTCGGGATATTTGCCAAAATAGTCCTGCTGCATAGGTAGTTCGTAATTGTTCAGAATGCCTTCGTAACTTGCGGCCGTTAGGCTGGAGGGCACCACAACTAAAGGACAGAACCTTTCCCAGCAAAACCATCACAGATTCTCCTCCAAACTTGACTGAAGCGTCACCGGGGAGAGTTGTCGGAACAGACGCCACATCCAAATAAGTCCACTAGAACGAAAATGTGAGTTGCGTTATTCGTCACTCCACGCGATTCTCTTCCACCCTTTTGTTGCCCACGAACGGTAAGCAAGACACCACTGAAGTCATCTGGCATTGCCTGGAATGATGTAGAGCTCGTACGCCGCTGACCTAGCATGACCTAGCATGGTAACCCTAGGCATACGATTCCCGACAGACATTTCTGGTTCAAATAGCTATTTCAGTGGCTTATATGACGTTCCGGGCCAAGTCTTTGACGGAGGGACGTCATACAGATTACTCACTTTGTATGGCCTTCCAGAGCGAAGCTTTTCTGTTCTCGCGCGATCTGCTTTCCATCGATGAAGAGCACCAGCGACAGTGTATATTAGGAATCCCAAATAATACCTACGCACTGATTGGTTAGCATCCAACCACCATGCCCCTTTTAAAGTCCATCAGTTCAGCTCCGCGCGGCATGGACGCCTCCAATGTTGTTTCCGATATGTGCCAATACTCTTCTTCATATAAAGCACCAAACATACCCAGCACATGAGCGTCTGAGTTTTAAAATTTACGTTTATTATGCAGGTGTCCGAATATTTATGCCTACACAATGTATCTCGATGTAGGAAGAAATTATTCAAAAGCATATTTACACTATGTTATTCAAAAGCATATTTACACAAGTATCCTTGCACTTCTTTCGAGTAGAGGATTTGCCCATATACTTCACAACCATGCTCCATACAAGTACAAAAGCACGCACGTGGTCTGGTAAATATCATAGACAAGCATAATAGTAGAATCGGATGTACGGCAGAGCTCACTGATTTTCAACGTGGCACGGTCAAACAAGTCAGTCAGGGAAGCATTTGCCATGCTGCATCAGCTTCCCCTATGAAATGTAAGTGACGTTATTGTGAAGCGGAAACGCCCTAGGAGCAACAGTAGTGCAATCGCTACTTAGTGGGCCACGTAAATGACAGAGCACCACAGCAGTGCTGAAGCGGGTAGGGGGCCAAAATCGCCTCTCCTCGGTTGCAACACTCACCACGAAGTCTCAAAATGCCTCTGGAAGCGACAACACCACCATAAAGGTTTATCGAAAGCTGAAAGGAACGGGTTTTCACGGCCAAGCAGCCGCCCACGAGCCTAACATCAGCAAGATCGACTCCAAGCGTCCGTTGAAGTGGTGTAAAGCTTGGGGCCAGTAGACTTTGGAGCAGTGAAAACGCGCTGTCTGGAATGATGAACCACGCTTTACCATCTGACTGTCAGTCGGACGAGTCTCAGTGTGGAAGATGCCACGTGAACACTACCTTTTCGAATGTGTTCTGCCAATCGTGAAGTTCGGTGGAGCAATCATCATGATCTGGGGTTGTTTTTCATGGTTTGTACTGGAATCGTTAGTTTCATTGCACGGATATCTCAACACTGAGGCGTATAATGACATTCTGGGCAATTTTGTGCTCTCCATGTTATGACAACAGTTCGGTGAAGGCCTTCTGCTTTTCCAACAGGTGATGCCCCCGTTCACAGGAAGGGTTTGATGATATCGGTGTAGAAGAAGCCTGGCTGGGCTGCACAGAGTCCCAATCTCAACCCCATGGAACACCTTTGGGATGAATTAGAACACCAACGGAAAGCAAGGCCAAACCGTCTGACATCGGTGACCGACCTGACCTATGCTCTTAAGGCAGAATGTAAGGCAATTCCTGCAGCAACGCACTGTCCATCCGCACTTTAAACTCTCTGTATGCTTATCTGGGCTTTAATTAGTAGCTGTCTCTACTTGAATGCAGTCTCAAAACGTCTTGTCGCTGTCCATCCGCACTTTGAGCTCTTTGTATGCCTACCTGTGCTTTAATTGGTAACTCTGTCTATTTGAATGGAGTGTCGAAACGTCTTGTCGATGCCCATCTGCCCTTTGAGCTCTTTGTATGCCTATACGTGCTTTAATCAGTAGCTGTCTCTATTTGAATGCAGTCTCAAGACGCCTTGTCACTGCCCATTCGCATTTTGAACCTTGGTATATGTTGCTTTTAATTTTTGTAGCGTTCCCAGTAGAGCGAAGGCTATGATAGCAGAAAAGGGTCAACCACACAACACAAAACTAATTCCTTTCCTATTATAGGGAGTTTGTGGATTGGCAAGATAGTGTTCGGATACTTTTTATCAGGTAGTATATATGACTTTAATTTTTTTTTCCTTTAGAAGGATTTTCATCGGATCAATCGTGCTGATACGACATCCATTTGCAAGCCTCTATATGTATTTGTTCGCTGATGAGGAAAAGGCCTGCAGCACGCCGATTTCATGCAGCAGCACGATTTGACTACATGTTGTCGAAATAGATTCTTCAAATAATAATCTGTTCAAAACCGCGAAAAAAAATTGTTTCGCAACGCGAAATTTAAATGTTTATTTTATTAATGCTGATTGGAGAGGTCATAAATATGTAGAGGGAAGGCATGCTTCTGTGAATATATCTACATATTTATTTATCTTCTTCAATTCTTTTAAATTTATCTATCTCGTCTCCTGTTTACTTTGATTTACATGAAAGAACTCGCATTATGCACCGAAATAAATCGTGAATATTATGAAAGAGTCATAATTATGCAAAAAACGGTGGGGGGGGGGGATTCATTTCTGATCGTTCGTTAAAGACTTTCGACTCCATCCTTTTCCGCTTTTCCGTGGAAAAAAATCCATCTGTTTCTCTTAGAATGAAAAGCATGGAACTTCGAATGTTTGCACGACTTGACATTTCAAGGATTATGCGGAAATTCTGAAATGCGTTAAACACACTGCGGAATCTTTGCTTTGAAGTGCATATCAACACCAAAGAGTATCCTGTGTGAAAGGGGTACATTGCTTTATAAAATCGTTCTTTTCGATTCGAATCCGCCCTTGCTTCTATTAGCAACTAGTTCAGAGTTTCGTATAAATACAGGGTGTTTCACTAGGTAGTGTCCTCACCCCCAAAGAACCAACTATTGTTTTCTCCCACTTTACAGAAAAACACGACGTTTGGTTTGCAAGTGATCTTGATCCATGAGAAATGCGCGGGAGTGATTTTCCTTGCGCGGGAGTGATTTTCCTGATAAGGTGATGACTCATTGTGAGACGTCACCCTATTAGATGCCCGGGCAGGCTAATTCTCTCCGGGGGCAATCAGCTTGTTTTACTGTGTCGTTGAACGTCATTCAGGATGGCTGTGTATACCGTTCGGGGCGGGTGTTTATTGTGAAATGTTATTGGATAACAAAGTCTATAAAGGTAACGCAGCGTGACTTCCTGGAGAAGTCTGGGTGGAAGAAAAGCCCCACACAAACGTTACATCGTCAGGTTAGCGAAGAAATTTTAAACCACGGGCAGTGTTGTGAACCAATACTAGAGATGAGTTCGGGCTCAATTTTAGGAGCCCGGGCCCGGCCCGCTTTCTTTGATTACATGTGTTTGCTGAGCCCGGATTCTTTGAAAATTTTGCTTATCAAGGCTTGCATTTATGCATTATACACTGTCCAAAGATATGGCCCAAGCAAGGATTAGTTTAAAAGTCATTAGTTTAAAACGTTTAGTTCAGTTAATCCACTTCACAATATTAATATGTTTTCAGAAATACTACGCTTAAAGTCAAATGTTCTAAAATGTGGATTTGAAAATAAATAAATAAATAAATAATCACCGTACCCGTCGACCGTATCAGGGGAATCAGTAATTTTGGTAAAAGCTGAAGAAAAGAAAATCGTTTAGAAACAAAAAAATCCATTCGTTATTTCTTTTTGATTTCTAAATTTACTTTTATTTTGAATAAATTGCATAACGTACAACGCCGTACAGACAGTGGCAAGTGTTTGAAATTTTGACTCTAGAAAACTAAGCTTTGCAATGTAATTTACATATTACATATATGCTAATTGGTAAAGGAAGTTTAGAGTGATGTAACAGAATATAAAAAAAAGCATATAGGGAAATTTCCAAAATTAAAAAGATAAAAAGACCGTAAAAGCATCCCAGACCAGATTATTCTGCATTTTGTAACATTAACAAAGCTTTACGCTTAATAGTATAATAATCACAATATTATCATATGTGTGTGCAGTTTCCAGAACAAGTTCATCATGAAAAGAGAGAGAGACAGAATTGCATCTAATGCCTCAGCGCTTCAACATGATTTTTTTCTCTAAAACTCGACCTGCTGCACTAAAACCCAACGTCACCCCAAAAATCGCGGGAGTGAGGAAATTTAAAAAATAAATAACAATACTTCTAACTGCACAATTTTGGAAATTAATACATCATTTTAAATATACGATTCTTGATTTTTAATAAAATGCAAAAAATGGGAATGTGATTTTTTCCCAGTTTTTCGATACCAGACCTCCTTAAACTAACCCTTGCTTGTACCATAGCTATGGACAATGCATAATGCAAGTCTTGCTAAGCAAAATTTGTCTTGGAATGGCAGCTAGCTTAGGAAATTGAAAATCCTTCCACCATGGTAACAAATCCACAATGAAATTCAACACGTGTAATTCAACCGGGCTCTGAATTACACGTGTTGAATTAATTATAGTAATGAAACTCAAGACCTGTAATTCCGAGCCCGGGCCGGCGTCATCTCTAACCAGTACAGTGGCGGCCGTCCTCCTTTAGCGGAAGAAAAATCGAAGAGGTGAAACAATGGCTGCTGGCATCATCGAAGAAGTTACTACGACGTTTGTCACAAGAAACTGGATATTCTGTTTCCACCTGCCAACGAGCCGCGAAGAAAGCGTTGCTTCATCCGTACCGTGTGACAGCTGTGCAAGAGTTGCAAGAACCGGATCTTGAAAAGCGTGTTATAACGAAGTAAATTTCTCCTTCATTTTTGGTCTACGCCGGGATTCGAACCCGAGGCCGCTTATTCCGGAACAAGTCGCTCTACCAACTGAGCTACGCAGACGTTTTATTCTGATTCCTATCTGCCTTTATGTCGTGTGCGTCCTTCTGGCAGGTACGTCACATCTCCTGGTACGTTACATCATCTCCCCCTTATTTTTATTTTTTTTATTCGAAGTGCTGGAGAAAGGATTCTCTTATTTTTCCTATCTCGCGGTGTGGAAATAACATCACACCAATGCAAGATTTTGAACGGTCAGGTCATCCGGATAGTTTGGGCGCCATTATAACGAAATAAATTTCTCCGTCATTTTTGGTCTACGCCGGGATTCGAACCCGAGGCCGCTTATTCCGGAACAAGTCGCTCTACCAACTGAGCTACGCAGACGTTTTATTCTGATTCCTATCTGCCTTTATGTCGTGTGCGTCCTTCTGGCAGATACGTCACATCTCCTGGTACGTTACAGTGTGTCTTATTAACACTTTTTTACTCGCAATTCCAAACATTTTGGATTTCACATGGTTTACTGATGAAGCATGGTTTCATTTGGATGGGTATATCAATTACCAAAACTCCCGCATCTGGGCAACAGATAATCCACGAATTACATGAAACCCCATTACATCGGTGTTTTCATATGTGAACTCGAGGTCATATGTGAACATTTTCAGACAATTTGTGGACCAATTAACCAATATTGATTTGGTACTTTCAACAGGATGGAGCGACATGCCACATGTCTCGTGTGAGCATAAGTGGAATTTCCTCTTTCTTCGGTGACCGAGTGATCTCCAAGGGACTGTGGCCACCTCGTTCACCCGAAATGACTCCTCCCAATTTTTCTTATGCGGATATTTGAAGTGTCATGCTTACTGCAAAAAGCCTCGCTCACTAGAAGACGTAGAAAGCAGCATCAATGCAGCAGTCGGGAGTATTGATGAGGACATGCTGTGCGAAGAACCTTCGATAATACGCAGCGTCACGTTCGAGTGTGTTTGGATGTCGGTGGAGGACATTTCCAGCATTTATTGTGAATGGTGCTACATTCCCATGAACTAAGGTATGTTGCAATGTTTCTGAGTAGAATGTGTACATGCAATGTTTCTGAGTAGAATGTGTTGCAAAATATGACTGATCCTTTGGGGAAGGACTACCTAGTGTAACACCCTGTATTTGCAGACAAATGTATGCCAAACCATTCATTGTAGTAATAAAAATTTGTAGTAATCTTGTAGTAATAAAAAATGCCGCTGATTTCTATTTCCGAAATAAGCCATAAAACATTTTGTTTGTCCACTGACGTCATCGGTGTACAGGTCGGGCCATGTATTAGCAGATCTCAACATTACCCAAAAGAAAAAAAAATTATTGATTTTTAATATCCTTATGGTTACGTTTTAGAAAATATGAAGTATGCCATGCCATAATTGAAAGTTATTTTTATCGATGTGCAAATTTTCATCCTTGGAAATACATTAATTGCAAAGAAAATGCCTACATCCAGAGCAGGCTCAAAGTGGATCACAACCTAGTTTTTCCACCACACAGACCTTTATTCTCGGCCGTATTTGGGAACAGGTAAATCTACTTCACCTGGTTCAACCACCTGTTGGGGGTGTCTGGATTACACATCTAGATCCACTTCTGATTCCCAGTAAGTATCTGCTAGATGAACTGAATCTATCATGGATTCTTGAGCAGTTCCTTGCAAACCTCAACGTGTCTTTGAACCCAAGCTGAGGTCAACGCTTGTGCCATCCTCTGGATACCTTTTTCAGGTTATGCAGGTGGTCAGAGATGGTGTTCTAGGGACTTCCAGTTCGGACGACATTTGGAAGACGCTGCCGTGAACAGGGCTTCGAATTATCCAAAGAGGGCCTTTCCGAACTTTTCTTCCTCTCCAAGCTTATGTCATCAGCTACGAACTTCTTCAATCAGATTTACGCTCACCGAGTAACACCAACACTTTCAAATTCGTTTATTTTTCGGATTGCTTCAGCGGCTATAAGCTCTTGCTTTCAGTAATGACGCTATATAACCAAGATTTTAAACTTCGTGGCCATTTTGCACAACGTTAAATGCACGTTTTGAAACACGTATGCCATACAGGAAGCTGTTCCCTATGACAGGAGGTTTGGTAGGATCTACCACATTGACATCTACCCCACTGAAACTATCCAAACTGTCCCACTGAAACTATACTGCTTGCTATTTCTTAATTTCACTGAAGAAATCGAATATTTCGTTTACGCCATCTTGCACCTTTGCCACCATTACATCACCATGTCGGTCCCACTCATTATCAGAATTGGGAGCTGCACTTTTGCCATTCGATTTCTGTAAAGCATTATCTTCTTCATGCATATAGTTTTCCAATTCCGCATTCCGTAAATGGTATGATCACAGTTTCAACTTCCGCATTGTTGCAAGACTTTTTATTTTATTTTTTATATTGTTTATATTGTTGCAAGACTTGATGATCAAAACAAACGAAACACTGAGTAAAGCAGAAAGCATATTGCCTTTCGTTTTGAAGGTTCTTTTACGGCTTTACATTACGCTACGCCACCCTGGTAAAACGCAATTTTTAAAGTGTGTATTCAGAGACACATATGGAGGTCAAAGTATCAATGCTACCTCTCCTTTGGGAATCAAAAGAGGATGTTTGAATGGAAATTGTTAAGTGTAAATACACCGACGAGCCATTATATTATGACCACCTACCTAATAAGCTATTCGACACCCTTTAGCCTAAACAACAGCGGCTACTCGGCGAGGCATCGATTCAATGAGGTGCCGATAGGTATCCTGGGGCATCTGGACCATAATGTCAACAGCAGATCCTCCAGTTCCCGTGCATTTCCGGGTGGTGGTGATTTAACGCTAACCCGCTTTTCCAAGTCGAACCACAAATGTTCGATTGGGTTTATATCAGGTGAATTTGGAGGCCAGGGCATTAACAGAAAGTCAGCACTAGCATGTTCCTTGAACCACTCCTTGACGATTCTGGCAGTGTGGCATTGAGCATTATCCTGTTGGTAACGGCCATCACCAGCAGGGAACACAGTTGCCATGAATGGGTGAACTTGGTCCGCAACGATGTTCAGATACATGACAGCTGTCAAGGATTGTGCTGTTGGGATAATGGGGCCTAAAGTGTCCCAAGAAAACATCGCCCACAGCATAACACTGCCACCGCCGGCCTGTTTCCTCCCAACAGTGCATCTAGGTGTCATAGCCTCCGTTGGTAATCGGCGTATCCGCGCTTCGTGATGCACCAGGAATCTTGATTCGTCAAACCAGGCTACTTTCTTCCAATTGTCCAATCTCGATGATCTTGGGCCCACTGTGTGCTGTGACACATTGCCCTTATCACCACTGTTATAGCTGCGGGTGATTTGTCGCACTGTGGCCCTGCGGTCGCTGCGCGACAGTCTCCGCTCACCTATGGCATCAATGAGCTGCGGACGACACACAACTGGACGACGGTTCGTCGTTTGGTGATTTGTGCACCACTTCTGATACGTACTCACTACAGCGGCACACGAACAACTCACAAACCACGCCGTTTCCGAAATCGTAGTTCCGAGGCGTCGTAGGATCACAGTTTGTCCTTTATCAAACTCTGGTAAATCGTCAGCTTTCCCCATTCTAACTCCGAACACTACTAACCGAAAGCCGGTCATCGGATGGCATATATACTGCTCTGTTAACTTCACCTGTGCCACCGTTCGGTCTCCAGGTGCGCTCATTTCTCTAGGCTGGGAGTGGTCATAATGTAATGGCTCATGAGTGTATTCAAGAGCAATTAATGTATTAGTTATGGTCTAGCAAATTCTTTGAAACACATCTTTTTTCTGTGCGTTGCCGCTTCATATTTGCCGAGAAGCTTTACACGGCGAATATTGGTAAAAGTACAGATAGTTAGCTTCAATTCTTAGAAACTGATACGACGAGTCGACTAACACAGCGATATACAGATGTGTGTGCACGAACTTAGCTGCATTTACCACACACTTAATTGCTTCTGTCGTTCGTGATACTCTTTTAGATTCCAACTGTCTCACTTTTCGACTGTCAGCTCTGCAAAAACATCTTAGTACGGCCAAGTTCTATTTTCATTTTACAAAAACTAATGCCACGTTGCTTCATTTCCAAAAGAATTTTTATCATCTGGAATACATTTTCTACCGTTGGCTCCGCTCTTAATTTTTCCCCAAGAAATTTAATTTAATCTCCTCGGCAAATATTCCTGAGTCGCACATGTCGACGCAGACTCTCTCTTAGACGACATCTGGTTCTTTTACGGTTTACTTTTCTGTTTTTGGTTTTCTATGTCTGTGTTTACTGTTTTGTCAGTCGCGAGTCTTATATCTTGGACATAATACATTCACAGCGAATCCTTCCTTTTATATCTCAAACTACCTCGCTTTCCTCGAACCAAGAGATCTACAGAACTGAAGGAATGCAAGCAAGATGATGTTCTAAGATTCAAGTTACGAAATTATCCGATAAAAGGTTTTCTGAATGAATATGGCTTATCATACAAACAAGAAAAACCGGTACTGGAAGTTTCTTACTCTCGAACGAAAATTATAACTAAACAATTTATGTGTTAGGCTAAATATATCAGACAGTAAAGCGAAATAAAATACATTCAATGCACAAAACATTAGTTATGCCTGACAAATGTGCTGTTGGCTATCCTCTAACGCGAATAACAGCCTGCAGACGCCGAGGAATCGGCTCCACAAGATGCCAGAGGTTTTCTGACGGTAATGCCAACTATGTTCACAACTCCGTCCGAGATGTCGGTCTAGGATCCATGGATGTTCTGCTCTACGGTATCCCAGAAAGCTTCCACGGAGTTTAAATCCGGGAACATTGGAGGCCACCGGATGGCTCCAAACGTAGATGAGTGTTCCACGAGTCATGCCTGAGTGGTTGCAGCCCGGTCGGGCGGAGCATTGTCATTGTGGAACAGACCATCGGCCGCAGGATGCGCGAAGGCCATGACAGCGTGATCAGCCAGCACATGCTGGTACTGCGCAGCGGTTAAGGACAGCTCCACACACACTAAGAAAGCTAATGTGTCCCCATTAGAAGTCTCTCCAAAGGCTCACAAAGACATCTCCGTGTTGAACAAAGCCGATATGGAACGAGAGGGGACATGGCCTCATGCGTCGACGCCACACCCGCACCCTCCAGTCAGCGCGGTACAGCTGAAAACAAGATTCATCTGAACACACGACGCGGTGCCACTCAGCATAGGACGAGTTTTAATATTCCCGGCACGAGGCGAGGAGTAATTTCCGATGACGAACAGTCAGCAGTGGCACACGAGTAAGGCTTCGTGTGGTCCCGGTGAATCCCGTTTTCAGCTGTACCGCGTTGATGGGAGGTTGTGGGTGTGGCGTCGACTCTCGTACCCAGGGTATGGATTATGCGCGGTACCATTTGCTCACTTATGCTGCTTGGGCCTCCAAGATTTAACCTGGAAGTGATTTGCGCCGCTGTTGCCAAGAGACCGGTCTGCACGAGCCTGGATAGTCTACATCGAACCCGGTCATCAATGGCGTGTGGTCGGTCGCAGCTCACACTCTGGGCTCTGCACGTCCGTCGATGGTATACTCGCGGGACATCCTTGATACGGTTGCCCTCATGAACCCCAAGGTTCTTACTACTTGGGCAATAGAATGACCCATCTATGTTGCGCCGAAAATGCGTCCACGATCAAAGTCGCTCAGATCACTACTTTTACCCATGTCCATCGATTGCGATACATAATTAGGAAGATCTGCTGTTTGCCTATTTATCGCCTGCGTTCGGTTTGGGTCTGTTCCACACTGCGCGAGGTATGCCCATGTCAAAAACCCCATCATCCTTATCTCTAATGATTTGTCCACCGAGTGTAAAAGAACATTTATTTTACGAGAAACAAAATTTCAAAGGTGAGCTAGTAAAGAATGGCAACTTTTTATTTGTGAATAATGAGCAAAATTTTATACTTTCTCGCACCTGGAAACATCTCAGTAATTTTTTGGCTAAATTTTATTTTGCACACATGATGATTGAAGAAGAAAGTATTAATTACTAATCAAAAACAACTATTATGGGAATTTTACTAGGAAAGTTTTTTATTTAAATTGCAAATTTTCGGAGAAAACTCTTCTCCTTCTTCAGGCTGTCTTTTTGTTGTCCCTTATTCCCGTCACTATCGCGGTTACAGTTAACCTTGAAGGTTACGGTTATTTTTCATCAAATCCTGCCAGTTGTTAGGCAGGGAAAATCCTTTGCAGTCATTGATGATGGAATTTTGATTTTTCTCAATTTCTATTCCTTCTTTTAGCTTTTTTTAAATTGCTTTGGAAACGATGACTTTAAGAAAATTCCAATCAATGCTGCGACTAGTTTCTCTAACATGCCTATCTAAACCAGTCTTGTTGGAACAATTTCCTATAGCAGCTTTATGCTCTGCTATACGAGTTTCCAGTCTGCAACCTGTATCCCCTATGTAACCTATGAAGTAAAATGTAGTTGTGGACTATTTTACATAGGGGAAACTGGTCGCAGACTAGAAACTCGTATAGCAGAGTATAAAGCTGCTATAGAAAATTGTTCAAAAAGACTGGTTTAGATAGGTATGTTAGAGAAACTAGTCACAGCATGGATTGGAATTTCCTTAAAGTCATCGTTTCCAAAGCAATTTTCAAAAAAGAAAACTAAAAGAAGGAATAGAGATTGAGAAAAATCAAAATTCCGTCATCAATGACTACAAAGAATTTTCCCTGCCTAACATCTGGCAGGATTTGATGAAAAAACCGTAACCTTCAAGGTTAACCGTAACCGCGATAGTGACGGGAATAAGTGACAACAAAAAGACAGCCTGAAGAAGGAGAAGAGTTTTCTCCGAAAATTTGCAATTTAAATAAAACAAATTTCTAGTAAAATTCCCATAATAGTTGTTTTTGGTTAGTAATTAAATAAAGAAACTAGGAAGCCAATTCTCAACATGAGCTTTATTTAAAGAAAAAAGTAGTTTTTAAGTGGCACAATTATATCTGACATTCATCAACAGTGAAATCGCAACACCAAGAAAGAAGAATGGGCGTACAATTACGAAAATCACAGGAACGGAAGTTGTGCCTGACATACGCAAATTAACAACAAATTGGGTAAGAGTTGCAAGCTAAAACCGTTCATGTATGCAATCTATAGAGATATTGGGATGGGGATTGAGGAGCTGCAATTTGTCTATCTGAAGCATACCAGACACCCTTTTTTTTTTTTTTTTTTTTTTGATTGGAGGTTTAGCGACCACTGTGAGCAACTCAATGGGCTACAAGCAGTCGCCCGTCCTTAATTTAGGGTCACTGGTTTCATGGAAGGGAAAGAGTCAGTGCCGTTAGACAAACACAACATCCATGCCTATCGGGATTCGAACCCGCACCCCTTTTGGACGAATGATCAGAGGTCATCGGTTATACCACTGCGCCACCGGGACAGCTAAACATACTCTTTAGGGTTCGGAGCTGGAGACATTAATGGCCAATGTATCCTTTGGGTACTATCGTTCCTCAGTAAATCATCGACGGATGTTATCATCCGCAAAAAATAAACTGAAGACCAACAACACCCTTAGAAATTCCTGACATAGGGCTCGAGGACATCGTTTTTGTAGCGCTAACCAGTGAGATGGCTGCCTTCAGATAAGTGGAGTATCTTACGGCCATTTGGCATTAGGTCACCCCAGACTGGCAAACCGCCACACCCTGTGAAAGTGCCCAACATCTGAAAAGCTGCCTCGTTTTCAGATGTTGGAGAGATAATTGAGGGTTCTGGTTCCGTCCAGTGAAGTAACGCTGTTGAACAGTTTATAAACTGAATCTCGACTGATCAGCAGGACATGACTAAGATACCCAGACGCCCAGTGACAAAAAAATGCAAAATCCCCCCCCCCCCCATCGAGACAGTCTTCCACCAATGTATAGCGCTGGAGATGTCACGTGATAAGCGCGGCACGATACGCACATATGAGTATTTACTCAGATTTCATTCTACTTAACATTTGCGTCAAACGAGAGAGGTATTTCATATTTCATTATATAGAGCAAATTCGATTGTGTTTAAAAAGTCGTGGAATTTAATCTACGATTTTTAATCTTAGACTTTGTAACGAATTCAAAAGCAAAATTGATTGTGAACGTAAAGTGAGGAAGCAATTTCTGAGGGAATAATAACGTGTTTTATGAAAACTGAACTGCGTCTTTAATGAACGCTTTGGAGATTTTCTCCGAAGAGAGAATGCGACAAAACCCAATATAAGGTATTACATTACAAAAGCAGTAATAATGAAATGTTAAATAATGATTAGGTCATTTCTAGAAAGAATTAAAAGAAAGCAGGAGCTTGTTAAGTAGAAGGGCCGTCGTCAGTAAAACGAATACTGGCCCAGTGGGTTTGTCTCCAGACACAATGTTGTCAGTATCACTTCAAACAAGCTCTCCTTTAAGATGAGGTGAGAAGGACACAAACCATGGGTTTTTCAACAAGACCACTTTCATTAAGCCGTCAATATATGGTTTGCCTTGGGTCAGTTGTCTTTGTGGCTGCAGATAGCTCTTCAGAAAGTTTCTTGGTTGTATATCGCATGTGACGTCAAGCTGATAAAGCAAGGTAATGGTCATCACGAGGTAAGCTAGTCCATTTAGCGCCTGCCCAAACCTTCGTGACACGACACTGATATCTATAAATTGCTTTTGTAATCTTGAAACCAGCCTCTCCAGTAGCGTAGTTGTCTAAGCGCCGGCTTCTGACCGCTCGTCTGAGATGGGTCCAGGTTCGAATCGCGGTGAGGCATGGATAAATGCTGTCTAGAAAACACAAGGCCATGACATTAGAGAGATGTGCTCCCTCTGTTTGGGACGTCACTGTCACGTTACATGAACAGATACCTCGGTGTCGTGATTGACGTCACACACGACAACATTGGAAAGCAATCAGAAGTTCTGGTTTCTGCGTGACGTCACCAAAAGAGGGAACCCATCTCTGCCGCCCCGGTGGCACAGTGGTCTAAGCGATGGCTTTTGATCGTTCGTCCGAGATGGATCAGGGTTTGAATCCCGGTGAGACATGGATGTTGTGTTTGTCTTACGGCACTGGTTCTCTCGCTTCCTTGGAACCAGTGACCCTAAATTACGGACGGGCGACTGCTTATAGGCCACTGAGTTGCTCACGGTGGTCGTTAAACCTCCAATAAAAAAAAGGAACTCATCTCTAAAATAAAATAAGAGCCATCATAGCTTTGTGCTTTCTAGAAGGCCTTGCATAGATGATCTTTTTGGCTTACGGCACTGGCTCTGTCCCATCCCACGAACCAGCGTCCCTAAGTTAGATATGGGTGACTGCCCATACCTAATTGCTCACGGTGGTCGTTTACCCCACTCCCCACCCTACCCCAATAAAAATAAAAAGTATTCCTGTGGCTCTTCACCTTTCTGAGGCAAGCAAAGCTGTATGTGACATTGGGACAAACTGACGTTTTTGTTTCTCATACGGATTTAAGTAGGTCAATTCATTTGCATAACGGATAGCTTCGAAATGGACTTCTCATATTCTATCTGATATCTCATGCAACTGTCATTACATTTCATTCAGTGAAATTCATTTTTTTCTCCTAAAATGCCTTTCGAAATTTAATTTTTGACGCTAGTGCACATTTTTTGGCGTAAAACCCTGTTAAAATTTTATTGAAAAACGGGATACAAATATCGAATCATACGGAAAAAAATTTCGTAACAACAAGGCTCGGAAGTGAAGTCGTTGCTGTGCAGCAATATGTGCAATTAGAATTTTACTTCAGTAGTTTCATCGCGAAATAACTAATTGCTGTAGATTTTTAAAGGCTTTTGCAGAACACCAGCGAGTTCTCCGAGGAACCCTGATGTTCCACTGAACACAGTTTAAGAAATATTGCTATAGATGTGCGAAGAAGGTACTTATAACAATAAAATTATCGCGTCTGTCAGTCGTTTGCAGAAGAAACTACTGAACGTAGAGGTTTGAAATTCGACAGAAACCTGCAGCAGCACATTACAAGACGCACTTTGGAGCCCTTTTTTTTTTTTTTTTTTTTGAAATTCAAATTTTTGCAGTTCATTACACTTAGCGTAAACTCAATTAATTTAATTAATTTTTGAAGTTTTCAACTACTGTTGGAATTTTATTTTGCGGTATGCTGTGCTGTATGCTCACACAACAACAGTTTTCAGTTTTGCGTAACATTTTTTCATTTCCCTCTTGCGCAACAACATTTCATTACACTTCGCATAAACGCAACGATATTTCATTTCACTATTGTTTAAACTAGGAAAGCCTCACGCCAAACGTGATAGAAGGGACAGTATTAAATAAGTCGAGCCAAAATATTTGGGCTGCACTTCCGATGTGTTACATGTATCCTTCCACCACAGTTGCAGGCAAGTTCGTTTACGTTTTAGACCGCGGCTCTCCGTGTGAAACCACGCACTATAAATAGTTCCAAATTATTTCTACGGAAAGATTTTTATTTGGTTTCTTCACTTCTTTATTTCGAATTCCATGTAACGAGCGAGATTTACAATTTGAAATTTTATCTTGTTGTTTAATGTATTAGACTCACGAAGTGTTGCGTGTATTCTCAGCCGCAGTTGGCCAATGGTTTGCTTACATTCAGACAGCGACCCGTGTAATATTATTTCAATTAAATGCAAATAGAATTCAAGAAATGAAATGCCAGAAGAATGTGAATTTCCTCACATTTCATTTCTTCGAAACTTAACATTGCTAATCCCATTTTCGCGCATTCTTCCTCCTCACTTTGGCTACTAATTTATTTTATGTTGACGTAAT
The DNA here is from genome assembly GCA_039090855.1 of Macrothele yani. Taxonomy (NCBI): domain Eukaryota; kingdom Metazoa; phylum Arthropoda; class Arachnida; order Araneae; family Macrothelidae; genus Macrothele; species Macrothele yani. Next base: position 12,616,018 of record CM076993.1, read on the forward strand.
CTGGATCACCCAACAAACAGCAATAGAACACGATTGGCTGTCAATAAACTCATGTCGAATGGCATTGCCATCGTGACTGATATGCTGCAGGAGACCATGTTTTTATTCCATGCATTCCAATCGTCCAATCTGACCTTCCATTTCAGTTGAAAAGCTTGCAGTTTCCTGTTCGTCTCAGTTTCGCCATACGCATCAACAAAATTCAGGGTCATTCACTAAAAGTTCTTGGACTCTATCTGCAAAAGCCAATGGTTTTCCCATATTCAGTTCAATGTTGGTTGCTCTAGAGTTGGCAAAAATGAAAACCTCTTCATCTCGGCTTAGCTAAGATACGCCTTTTGAATTTTTTTGGTTTCCAGACTTTTTAGGTGTGGAAGTTGTAGAAAAAATTCAAGCACACTACATTACAAAATCGCCATTTTTTTTTTCGTTTCGGACTTTTCTAGGTATCCGGACCTTAAGACCTACCAGCATGTCAATTTTCAGATCTCTAACTTTCTTAGAAGTAGTCAAACAACTCGAGAAAAATTCAAGCAGACAATATTCCAAAGCCTCCATTTTTATTTATTTTTATTTTCTGACTTTTCTAGGTTATAATGTAATTTCTTTTCGTGCTGAAATATTGTCGTTCTTACGCTACGTTTAAACCACTAAATAAGAATACAATACAATAGTTCGTAAGTGAATTATTACGGCCAGACAAATCATAAAACAGAAGTCAACTTACGGGAATATTTTTTATTCCAGCACTTAGTCATAGAACATCTCACATGGCACTTTCACATTTTACTTAACAGTCAAGGTCTGTCATATACACCACATATCCACACCAGCAACTGTTATCTCGTCCTTTTATCAATCGTTCTTATCTCATACATTCATACGTCACGTTCACTCTGACCTCAATTGTGTTGCCAACAGTATTCTCGTGAGAGAGATGTCACGTTAAGTTTGGAAGTATAACGGAGAACAAACTCACAATTTTCATAGGGAAAGAAACTAAAAATGAAAGTTAATTTAGAATATACGTCACAAGGTAAACGGACGTTAACATCTATCAGCATACTAATTTTCAGATCTCTAAGTCATTTAGATGTGGTCGAACAATTCGCGGACGGAAACACTCGCATTTTCCGATTTTTCCACTTTGCTTTACATATAGAGATGCACAGCTATTAATAGAAATTGCAACACCATGAAGAAATGCTGGGATTTGCATGAAATTTGCAGAGTGAATAGGGCACCATGGGAGGTGCAAATGATTTCAATTGCAGTGCACATGCAAATGTGAGACGCGTGCAATGCCATCGGATGCGTCACACCAGGAGGTATAAAAGTAGGCTTACAGAAAGCAGGATTTTAAACTTGCTATCGCTAAACTCAATCGTACGCAGTTGTTAGCATGTAAACATGTCGAGTAACAACCATACGAACACTTGACGCAGTTTGAAAGAGGTAGAATCGTTGGACTTAGTGAAGGTTGTGACTTGCCTGCACCGCAGGATGCACATCAGTTAAAGCAGATAGCAGTGAGAGCACAGTAGCTCAGTTGGGAGAGCGACTTACTCCGGAATGAGGAGACCCGGATTCGATGACCGGCGCGGACAAACCTTGTACGTTATATTGGCGCCCGAAGTTCCAGGATGACCCGGCTGTTAAGTTTCTCGCAATGATATGATGTTCTTTCCACACGGCGAGATAAGAGAAATGAGGATCTCTTCTTCAGTGCTTCAAAAAATAAATCAGTGGGATGTTACGTTCCACACACCAAATTGTCTGGGATTTCTCAAATGCACGTTCTACATCGGATGACTGCCTGCAGTTATACATGGTCCCGGCTGACCTGTAGGCCATGCCCCCGGCCCTCTTTGGGGGGGAGATGTGACGTGCCTGTCCCACAAGACGCACATGAGATAAGGACAGATAGCAGTGAGAGCACATGCCAGTGTAGTATAGTAGATAGCACTCGGAGTTCCGGAGTCGAGAGTTGAGGGTTCAAATCCCACCCCTGGAATAAAAATGATTAAGAAATTTACTTCGTCATAACTGGCAGAACATGTGGTGTTGTATTTATAAGAAACAAGAAACTGAAGGATTAAGTTCCAGAAGTGCAACGCTCCTCGGACAGAACTGCGCTACTCGTTATCCAACTCTCAAAAGGATACCGAACTCAGAAGCGTGCGCACCCACCACAAGTCATCTGGCTCAAGACAGAACGTTGTGAAAGAGACTTGGGGAGGCCTTCATCTAGTAGGGGATTGATAATGGTTGGCTCTAATGATGATGATAACCTATTCATAATCTCAGAAAAAACTCGCAAAACGCTGGCCTGACTGATGTATTTTTTGTTAAACACGGGCAACGCCGGGTCCCTTTTATCTCATAATAAGTGTAACAAGGAAGTTGAAAAAGTCTGGGGAAGGCCTATGCCCTGCAGTGGGTGTCAACAGGATAAAAAAAGGAAATGTACTGTGCATTAAACTCGGTTAATTTTCTAACACATGCTTCCTTACTTCGTAAAATATGACCTTCTAAATATATTTGAAGGTACTTTGTAGCACTCAATCAGTTTTTTTAAACGAAGGTTATTTATGTAACAATATGCGGATAAATTTCCCCATACTGTCTGATGAAATGTGCTGAAAAAGTTAAGTTTTCAATCCGACTGAAATTGGTAGAAAAACACTAAGCTACTAAGGAAAAGTTCACATCATAAAAAACTGAGAAAGATATTTATCATGGCTACCACTGTCGGATGTGTATTTCTAATCCGGCAATTAATTGCAAAAACGTTTTTTACGTTCACCTACAGGGACATTTGTTCGTCAGTTTTTCCAATTTGTTCTCAAAATTTGGTAGGTTAATCTACAACAGTACAGTAGCTTGAAGAAGCGGGCACCGTTAGCTGTAACTTAGACTTATTTTAGGAAATCGAAGACAGAAGACGCAGGAAAGAGATTCATAAAATCTGACTTGAAATGAATTAACAAACAAACCACGTCCCGACACAGTTACCGAGGAGCCTGAAATTGCAGGTATGCACATTGCAGAAAATAGACCTCCGGAGCTGGCTTTTTAAACTTTCATGCCAAAGGAGCCCTAAAAATGACTCAAGCATATAATTTATTGAGAGAATTCCTCACGTTAAGTGCAAGAAGCGGCGTATGAGAAATCCCGAAAGGCTGCTGCTTTCAGGCATTCCAAGTTCAGTCAGGAAGTAGCTGCTCCTGGTATCTGCGTAGTGCGAGAGAGATTTAGTATAGTAGAAGTTCGTGCTCCTAAAGCAAGGAACTGCAATCAGTAGTTGTATATGATCTCGACCGAGATAAACTGCTGTCGCTTGATATGCAATTTTTTTTTTCAATTTTATTTAATAGCGATCACGAAAAGCATTTTCGACCTGCCAAGGATAACTTTTAATGAAAATTATTCATTTAAAATCAGTGTTTCGGTAACCCCATGTTATTGGACACTGTAATGTATGACGTTTATCTCCCTTTCCGATAAGTTTTCAATTCCCGTTCGATAAATTCCTGCAAGTTTAAGGGAGGAAAAAAACATGCTATCATCTTATCTTTTGCCTGTTGTAATCGATAGATCGGAAATTTTCCAACAAGTCGCAGCAGGCTCTTTCTGATAAAGAGGCCTCTTCATAGACACTAGTGACGTTTCTCCCAGCTTTTGTAGCATAATACCGGGCGCCCATATTTAAATTCACATTTCAAAGGGCGCTACAGGCGGAACAAAATAAATTCAAATTTGATATTGGAACTCTTAAAGCAATGGGATTTTATTTGACGGTAAAAAAAAAAAAATAGTTTCATAACTCGCCTCCAGGGGATTAGTGGCGCTGTAGTCACGTGTAACAATGAGAAGCTGCATTTATACGCTTTACAACAGTCCGTTTTGAGACCGCACTGCCCTTCACATGTCGCATTTTCCGTGCGACGCCCCTGTACCTAAAATTAAAAAAAAATTGACCAAATTCGAGTTTGTGGTATATTGTTTAAAGAAAATAGTCATTTACATAACTAGCTTGTATTCAGGCAGATTACTCACTGAAGTCGTTCTTCGTTCTTAACAACGGCGGTGCACGTGAAACCGAAATACAAGTACGTGTCATCATAATTTCTGGACTTGTTCCTTCTAGCCTGTTTAGAACTAACTATTTGCAACTTCTTCTACACCACGTTTTTTATTTAAAAACTTCTCCATTATCATAAACAACACACACTACATAGAAATAACTACGTTCTAACGAATAACTCAGTTCTAACTACGTTCTAACTAACTACGTTCTAACGAAATAATTCAGTTCTAACGAATAACGTGTATAAACATTCGTTAGAGCTCAGTTCTAACGAATATTTATACACGCTACAAATGTATCGAATGAAGACTGCGTAGTGCCGTTGGCGCAGTAGTCTAAACGATTGCCTCTGATCTTTCGTCTGAAAGGAGTCCAGGTTCGAGTCCCGTTGAGGCATGGATGTTGCGTTCGTTTTACGGCATTGGCTCTCTCCCTTCTCTGGAACCAGTGACCATAAATTAGGTACGGGCGAGTGCTTATAGCGCATTGAGTTGCTCACGTTGGTCGTTAAACCCCCAGTCAAAAAAAAAAAAAAGAAGAGAAAACTGCGTAGTAAACTAAGCGCCCAACAATGCGCAGGACCTAATTTACGCCTAAGCCTTCAGGCCCCGGGCCTAGGGCCTCGCATTTTAGAGAGTCCCAGAATCGCAATACAAAAAAAATTATGCTTCTTTCATTAATTAATTATTATGAATGGAAAAAACATTTTTTGGAAGAAAATACATTTTTTTCCTGAAATGAAGAATGACTAACTCGATCTTATCCACTTAAATATGGTGATTGCTCCTTTTTTATATAATGTGTTTGTGTCATCATCATCATCCTCATCATTGCCAACTATTGTCAATCCACTGCTGAATGAAGGTCTCATCAAGTTTCTTTTACAACGGTCTATCTTGCCCCGGTCTCTCCTCGATATCACTGTCCCATGCTTTCGAATTTACACACACACACACACCATCACACAACTTCGATGATATACCATCTCCCATTTCGATGATATTAAACAGAATTGGTACAGTATACCTCCGGAACAACATACTAAAGTTTTGTTGCAACAGAAGCATTTTTAGTCAAGTAATGAGGATAATGGCTGTGGAATAAATCTCGCTCCTGTGCCTTGACCTTTGACCCCATTTCGATGATATTCAACAGAACTTGTTCAGCATACCTCCGTAACAAAACGATAAAGTTTGGTCGCAGTCGAAGCACTTTTACGTAAGTTATGACGCATAAGGGCGATGGAATGGATCCGCTCCTATGTCCTGACCTTTGACACTAGTTCGCCCATTTTCAATAGGCTTCGTCCTCAGGTTGTCTCCTACCACATACTAAAATTCTATCGAAACCGAACTATTTTTACGCGAGTTATCGTGTGGACAGACAGACGAACAAAGCTGAAGCATATACTCTTCTTCAACCTACGGTTGAAAAGCGTAAAAAAAGTCAAATGTTAAATGACTTCTGCGGGATTTTGAATGTAATATATTCAGAATCACGTGTGCGTGATTTTTGAATCTTTTATAAGGTTTTTATTCTTAACAACCCAGGTAGCACAGCCTTGCAATTTGACATAGGTTCAACATTGAGCCACCATCTTCTATCCCTAAAAGACGGTAGCTCAGTGTTGGACCGGTGTCAAATTGCAAGGCCGCGCTCCCTGGGAAAGCTCCCTTTTCACGCTTTCCAACCGTACTTTGAAGAAGCGTATATGCTCCCGCTTTGTCCGTCTGTCTGTTCCTCCGCACGATAACTCGCGTAAAAATGGTTCAATTTCGATGAAATTATAGTATGTGGTAGGGAACCACTGAGGGCGAACCCTAGTGAAAATGGACGAAATGGGGTCAAGGTTAGGACATAGGAGCGGGATCCATTCCGTTGCTCTTATGCGTCATAACCCGCGTAAAAATGATTCGATTTCCATGACATTTTAGTATGTGGTAGGAGACATCTTGGAGAGGAACCCTATTAAAAATGGGCAAAATGGACATAGGAGCGGGATCCATTCCATCGTCGTTATGCGTCATAACTTACGTAAAATGCTTCGATTGCACCAAGACTTTATCATGTTGTTCCAGAAGTATAGCGAACCGGTTCTGTTGAATTTTGTCGAAATGGCGTCAAAGGTCAAGGTACAGGAATGAGATTTATTCCACAGCCATTATCCTCATAACTTGACTAAAAATGCTTCTGTTGCGACAAAAGCTTTGAATGTTTTTCCGGAGGTATACTGAACCAATTCTGTTTAATATCATCGAAATGGGATCAAAGGTCAGGGCAAGGAGCGAGATTTATTCCACAGCCATTATCCTCATAACTTGAGTAATGGTTTCTGGTATGTTGGAAAGCGTATCATAATCAATGCTGTGCATGATTTTATTAACTTATTTTCAATTTAAGCCACATTTTCTTTCAGCTTTATCTTCTTCCATCTTGTACTACAAAGAAAATATTCTACGGACCCAATAATTTTTTTAAATTTCCATGACAGTGAATCAAAGCTACGCCTGCAGTTACTTTCTTACAATATTGCTTGTTCCTTTTTATGGAACAAAATAACGCTGATTCGTTTTCATGAAATTACTCAGCAATTTTATTCTTTTTTTGTGAAATTCCTCTGTAATGCGAAGAAAATAAAATAAAACAATTCATAACACTTACATAACAGAACAAACGTCGCAGACAGTTCTTCGAGCACGGGCGTGATGCCGGAGATGAAGTCGTTTGTCTTACTAACTTTATTTTATTTTCTGGTATTTCTCCTTGATTTTACGTATCGTGCGACAGGGGTGAGCTTAGTTCTGATTTCCGCCACCGGATAAAAGCAGATGGCGCTGGAAATACTGAATGACGTCAGAACTTTGACGTCTGAGCGTTAGGGACAAACGTAGCCTATTATATAGGTTTTATTTTTTTTATGTTCCCCATTTGGCTGCGATCATTTATTGTTTTTTTATGCAGATAAAAATGTAGTCCGGCATTAGGTTGTGACGTACTACAGAGGTGAAAACATGTGTCAAGACGACAAATTAGCAGCGAGGTATTCTGTCTGCGTAGCTCAGTTTGGAGAGCGACTTACTCTGGAGTTCGTTGCCCATCGCGGACAAACTTGTGTTTTCACAAGGTTTTGGGCACCAGTGTATTAATCTTCTGCCAGTTCGATCTCAAATGCAAGAGTGTATTATTATTTTACCATTTACTTATTTCCTCTTTCATCACAGCCAGATGCGATATTTAAAAAAAAACAGAAGAAAAAAAAAAGAGTGTTTGTTGTTTGTTTGAAAGTTAGGCGACCACCGTGAGCACCTTGATTGGCTATAAGCATTTGCCCGTTCCTATTTCAGCGCTATTGGTTCCAGGGAAGGGAGAGAACCAGTGTCGTACAGCAACCATGCCTAACCGGGATTCGAACTTGGACTCATCTTGGACGAATGATTAGAAGCTGCGCTCTTAGACCACTTCGCAGCAAGGGAAAAAGAGTGTATTTTAATTTCTCGTGCAGGTACAATGTTTGGTTCGATGAGCGATTTAAAAAACTGAAGAATTACAGAAATTAACCATTCTTTAAAATTTTAGTTTTTTTTTCTTCCTTTGATGATTGAGATACTGAAAATCGTCCTTCGATATCGCGTTCAAGCTTTAGATATTCATCGTTCGGCTAGACCTATTTGAGATATCGAATGACTTACTAAACGTTCGCGTCATTGTAACTTTAGAAACCGGCTGAAAAAAGTTATTACTTGTTTCCGATTTTAAGTAATTAGCCCACCTTTCATCACCTGTACAAATTTCCAGAATGTGCTTCTTTTTTTTTTTTGTCTACAGTGTTGTAATGCAGCTGATAAGGGCAAATGACTTTCCATGTGTCCTTGACAGCTAAATTTAGCATTTGTGTCTCCCATTGCTTCTGAAATTTAGAGTAACCAAATATAAGCAGCTGCCAATACCGCCCTTCTGTCTTCCCATACCAAGTGCACTCAGAATGTCACCCGCTTACATATCTTGCAGTTGTCGGAATGGTAACAGCTGTTTTTTACAAATGAATCACACGCGCCGTTTTCGTGCGGGTGCTCAGATCCTTACAGACTAGGGCAGATAGTTCCAAATTAGCGATTTTCAAATTCTAAACTCACCTTATTTTGATATCGATAACTAGCAGTTATGCCCGTTCTCCGGACAGTGAATCTATAATTTCTTCAACATACTAGGTGCTGCGCCTCTAGGATCGCTATGCTCGTTGCCAGAGTAGCGCTCGGGCCCTGCATCCCGATCTCCAAGTATATCGCATGAAATAAAAACTGGAAAATTCATATAAATTTCAATTTTTATTGCATGTCTAAGCAAATAAGGCATGTTATTCCGAAAATTCAGAGTTTTTTTTACTGTCGTTAATTTTTGGAAAGTCGGACTTTTGTCGTTTGAACTTATGGCACTTACAAAATTTACAACTAAAGAAAAGAAAAGCGGTCCAAAAAGCATTTCCATAAACTGTTATGCTAAACCGTTAAAGGGGATGTCAAGTAATTTTGCTTCCTATACTTTCAATAGAAAACCTTTTGTACACATTTCCTTCACAATTAGCGTGTTCCCAAAGATGAAACTTTGAACATCGATTAAAATAACTTCATATTAGAACTTGGAATATTTAATATTTTCTAAAACATAACCATAATTATATAAAAATTCAATAACTTTTCCTTTGGTGGTGTTGGAACCAGAAAAAAGATGGCGCGACCTGTACTTTGATCACGTCAGTAGACAAACAAATGTTGGATTGCATAATTATGGTTATGTTTTAGAAGATATTAAGTATTCCAAGTTATAAAATGAAGCTACTTTAATCGATGTTCAAATTTTCATCCTTGGGAACGCATTAGTTTTCCAGAAAAACGATGGCGCGACCTGTTCTTTGATGACGTCAGTAGACAAACAAATGTTGGATTGCACAATTATGGTTGTTTTAGAAAATATTAAGTATTCCAAGTTATAAAATGAGACTAATTTAATCGATATTCAAATTTTCATCCTTGGGAACGCATTAATTGTGAAGAAAATGTATACAGAAGTTTTTCCATTAGAAGTATAGGAAGCAAAATTACTTGACGTCCACCTGAGATGGCTTTACCAACAAAACATATGCATAACAAATTTTCTGCGTCACCATGGCAGTAGGTCACGGGACCAGAACGTTCCTCTGTGGTTATCGTGAAGACAGACAAGCCGTTCGTTCCTTTCCTTTGCGTCTTTAAAAAATGCTTAAAAATCATAAAAGGACTTTTTCTTAATTTTTTTTGTAAAAAAGGGACGATAGTTGTAAGTTTATGCTGTAAAAATTGCAATGCGTTATGATTTGTAGTTTGCCATATATCCGTTTTTTTAAATGGGTCCCATCGCGAAATAGACAATTTTGTGAAATTTAGAAATTTAATTTCTCGTAAACTAAATCGAAATTCAAAAAAAGGGCGACGAGGTGCAAAAATTTGGTCATGGCACTACATGCCTACAAAGTTTCATGGTTCTGTTGCTGTTAGTGTGTCCGGAACGCGACCTGATAGCACTTTTTTGCTTACCTTAAGTTTGAAATACAATAGCTCTTGAAGTTTCTTTAGAATCGAGAAACGGTTTATTTCAGCGTGTTCTCCAAACAATTCTCTACAAACGATGTAAATTTCATATTTTTGTGTACAATACGTTTTGCGCTGCGAGCTAGGAAGGCAAGAGTGTCACGAAATTTCTAAAACAACGGCAGCAGCAGCAGCAGCAGCAGCGGCGGCAGTTACTTTTTTTAGAATAGAAAGAAAATTAAAGAAAGGGAAAGTAATTAAGGGAAAGAAAAGTAATTTAAGATCCGTAACTGTTTCACGATTTAGAACACGGTCGTGACGTCAGTGTATACGGTTTGACGTAAAACGGATCAAATTTTTGCGTTCCTTAATTTTAAATCAAAATTCTATGGTATTTTTACAGCATTTCAATGTTTCTGGCATAATTATCTTTAAACCTATCAGCATTTTCAACAGTAAAGCTAAGCCTCTCTTTTGAACTTTTTGGCTTTTAGACGTTTTCAGGGATCCGGACTTTCAGGACTATCAGCATGACAAATTTCAGATCTCAAGGTTATTAAGAAGTGGTTGAACAATTCGCAAAAAATTCTAGCAGAGAATGTTCCAAAGCCGCCATTTCGATTTGTTGTTGTTGTTGTTTTTGTTGTTTTTGTTGTTTTCGGACTTGCCTAGGTATTCGGACCTTAAGACCTATCATCATGACAATTTTCAAATCTCCAGGTCATGTAGAAGTGATCGAACAATTTGCGAAAATTTCAAGCAGAAAACTGTTTCATAGACACCACTTTTAGTCGCTTCGTCATTAAGCATTGCGTCGTTACCAGTTTGATTGTAGCCTATCCTTTCACCCAATGAGAAAAGAGTGCTAAAATAGCTACGTCACCATAGCAACAGGTCACGGGACCAGAACTTTCCTGTGTGGCTACCGTTGAAGACAGAGGAAGCCGTTCGTTCCTTTCCTTTGTGTCTTTAAAAAATGCTTAAAAATCAGAAAATGAATTTTTTCTTAATTTTTTTTAAAAAGAGGATGATAGTTGTGAGTTTATGATGTAAAAATTGCAATGCGTTATGATTTATAGTTTGCCATATATCCGTTTTTAAAATGGATCCCATCGGGATATAGAGAAATGTGTGAAATTTAAAAATTTAATTTCTTGTAACCTAAATCGAAATTCAAAAAAAGGGCAACGAGGTGCAAAATATCGCCCATGGCCCTACATGCCTACAAAGTTTCGTGGTTCTCTTGCTGTTAGTGTATCCGGAACGCGATTTGATAACATTTTCTTACTTACCTTAACTTCGAAATAGCTCTTGAAGTATCACCAGAATCAAAAAACGGTTAATTTCAGCGTGTTCTCCAAACAGTTCTTTGTAAACGATGTATTGGGTTGATGCATAAGTCTATGCCATTTTATTTCACGAGTGTTTCCCAGGTCAGGAGTGACGTTGCAGATGGCCAGTCGTATATCAAAATGTAGCCAGTAATATCGTGTATCTAAATCATGTTGCGTTGTGTGATTGTGGCTAATGGTTTTTTGGTTTTCAGGTCCGGAAGTATGGAGTGTCAAGTAGAGAGGAATGATCATTTCCGACATCTGCTCCTCTACGAGCTTAACAAGGGATCCACAGCCGCCGAGGCTACTCGAAAAATTTGTGCTGTGTATGGGGAGGATGCTATTGATCCACGTACAGTCCGCAAATCGTTTGAGTGGTTCCGAGGTGGCAAATTTGACCTCAACGACTCTCCATGCTCAAGTCGCCTATCTAACTTTGATGAGCATCGTTTGAACCACCTCATCCACTTGGATCCGCGTCAAACCACACGCGAATCGGCCGCTGAGATGGACTGTGATCCGGCCACAGTGGTGCGACACCTGGAACGTATGGGAAAGGTCTAGAAATTGGCCACGGAGATGGACTGTGATCAGGCCACCGTGGTGTGACACCTGGAACGTATGCGAAAGGTCCGGAAATTAGGGTCTTGGGTGCCTCACACTCTCACCGAGGGCAACAACAATCAGCGTGTTGCCATCTGTGGTTCCTTGCTCGCCCGTTATCGCGAATATTCTCAGGAACCCAAATCCTATTACTGGAGATGAAAGGTGGTGCCTGTACGTGAATTTCAGGCATCGGAGGGAATGGTTAATCCCAAACAAGACCCCCACACCATGTCCAAAACACGACCTTCATACTGCGGAGATCATGTTGTGTGTCTAGTAGGGACATGGAAGGCATTATTCACTGGGAAATGCTGCCGAGGAATCGGGCCATCAACGCTGCGCTCTATTGTGAGTAACTACGCCGTGTGGAGGGAGCAAGTCAGCAGAAACGGCCACATCGGCGCCATGGCATCCTTCTCCAACATGATAACGCACGCCCTCACAGTGCAAACATGACCAAAATGACCATTCAGGACATGAAATGGGAGATCCTTACACATCCGACCTATTTCCCAGATGTCGACCCTTCAGACTATCACCTGTTCCGATCTCTGTCAAATGCACTCCGTGGCAGAACGTTCAACAATGTTGTTGATCACCAGAATTTCCTTTATGATTTCTTCGCAACAAAACCTGCGCGTTGTTTTCAAGAATGGCATTGCAGACCTATCCAGACGCTGGGACACCATCGTAAACAAAAAAAACGGCAGGAACTTATTCATCAACTCAATAAATTTTATATTTTTGTGTTCAGTACTTTTTGCGCTGTGAGCTGGGAAAACGCAAGTGTCGCGAAATTTCTAAAACAGCATGGAAGGAAGTGGCAGTTATTTTTTTAATAGATATATTCTCAAAGGTAACGTTCACATCCTTTGCCCAATGCCATTATTTCACGACTGCGCAGACCTCTGCAACAAAATGCTCAGTGTGAAAAAATAGCTCTTAAATCTATTGATCATGATCAGTCTAAGAAAAAAAAACCCGAAAGAAAACAAAAGCAGGCGAGTGATTTGTGTTGAATGAAAATGCATTAGCGAACTGCAAAGCAGTTTTCCGCGAAACACATGGTTGTGGAATTGAATCCATTCCTCTTTACTTATCTGACCTGACATTATCAGAGGTACCGCCTTTCTAAGAATAACAGCAGTTTGCAAATGTATTACTGTTAATGTACTGAAGGAAATGTAATAGCGGAAGCGCTTGCTTGTAACTGTATAATATTTCTTACGAACAACCAATAAAAAAAGTATGTGAGCAGGTGGTCGCTTCTAACATCACGGATAAACAAACGATCGAAAACATTCCGCCACATGACTCCACAGTTTTGCCGATCCAAAAAGATAGCACATGACTCTGTTCACGTAGGGAAAGCGACTAATCTGATGGACTTTGGAGATAGGTTTCATAACTGCAGCTCGACTCGCAACCGAGGTTATTGATGACAATAAGAACCAAATAGTGCTGTGGTCATCATCCCTGATGTATTCCGCACAGCAACAAATGCAGAAAGCATTGGCAACTACAATAATAGAAGAATAGACAAGAACTGACTTATGCCTTCAGCGGAAAAACATCTTATCGGTTCATTAGCTGGAGGCTATTAGGGATAGTAGAGCTACTCCAACATTTTTTTTTTTTTTTTGATTGGAGGTTTAACGACCACCGTGAGCAACTCAATGGGCTATAAGCAGTCGCCCGTCCCTAATTTAGGGTCACTGGTTCCAGGGAAGGGAGAGAGCCAGTGCCGTAAGACAAACACAACATCCATGCCTCACCGGGATTCGAACCCGGACCCCTTACGGACGAATGATTACAGGCCAGCGCCTTAGACCACTGCGCCACCGGGGCGGCTTCTCCAACATTACAGAGATCAGTAAAACTGGATGATCGTTATAATTGGAATTGTGTCGCGTAGTGCGCTTAAGTAGGTTAAATGCTGCTTACTATGGATGGACGAGGTAGAATGTGGCGCAGTGGTCTAAGCGTTGGCTTCTGACCATTTATTCCTGACGGGTCCGGGTTCGAATCCCGGTAAGGCATGATGTTTTGTTTGTCTTTTGGCACTGGCTCTCTCCCTTCCCTGGAATCAGCGACCCTAAATTAGGGACGGGTGACTGCTTATAGCCCATTGAATTGCTCGCGGTGGTTGTTAAACCTCCAATCAAATAAAAAAGTCAAAAAACGTTAAATGTGACGTCATAAATATATCGTGAATAACTCTTAGCCGCCCCGGTGGCGCAGTGGTCTAATGCGTTGGCCTATGATCATTCGTCCGTAAGGGGTCCGGGTTCGAATCCCGGTCAGGCATGGATGTTGTGTTTGTCTTACGGCACTGGCTCTCTCCCTTCCCTGGAACCAGTGACCCTAAATTAGGGACGGGCGACTGCTTATAGCCCATTTGAGTTGCTCACGGTGGTCGTTAAACCTCAAAAAAAAAAAAAAAAAAAACTCTTACTCTTAGCCGAAGGTCTCAGTGATTTAGCAATTTTTGCAGGGTGTAAATTGGATTTTCCGGTGTCCCCACATGGTGCTTCCGACGGTATGTGATTTTCATCCTAGAGGAGTTTGCGCCTTACAGTACGACATATCTCTAATTCATCACTCTTGGTGTGTGTGTGTGTGCAATTGCTTTGAAGATCGTGAGGTAGACTCTTGCGTGGTCTTCCAGATCGCCAGATAAGTATCCAGTTCTAGATAAGTATCCGATATATAAGGTCAGAAGCGAGATCGAATTTGGCATTCAAGACCATTCAATCATGCAAATTTTACTGTGTGTGCTGAAATCCTTCTGTAAACGAGTGTTCGGAGGCGCAGGCATCTGGGTTTCATTGGAGTTGGGCATGGATCCGATTCCTGGATGTAACATGAATGGTGTGATTGGTCTTAAGGGCAAGAGTCCTGGATGAAGCCTGGGTGACGTGTTCGTATTACGGGATGGAGTCCTAGATGAACCATGGGTGGTGTGTTTGTCCTAACGGCTCCATTCCTGGATGAAGTCTGGGTGGTGTCTTTGTCTTAGGGCTCCATTCCTGGATGAAGCATAGGTGGTGTGTTTGTCTTAAGGGCTCGAGTTCTGAATGAAGCGCGGGTGGTATATTAGTCTTCAGTGTTCCATTCCTGGATGAAGTATGGGTAGTGTGCTGGTCCTAATGGCTCCATTCCTGGATGAAGCATGGGTAGTGGGTTCGTCTTAAGTGCTCCAGTCCTAGATAAAGTATGGGTGGTGTGTTTGGTCTTAAGGGTTGGAATCCTGAATGTAGCATGGGTGCTGTGTTTGTCTTAAGGGTTCGAGCCCTGCATTAAACACGGATGGTGTGTTTGTCCTAAGGGCTCCATTCCTGGATGAAGCATGGGTAGTGTGTTCAACTTAATTGCTCCAGTCCTAGATAAAGTACGGGTGGCGTGTTTGGTCTAAGGGCTGTCGTCCTGAATGAAGTGTGAGTGGTGTGCTTGTCTTATGGGCTCTAGTCCTAGATGAAGCATAGGTGGCGTGTTAGTCTTAAGCGCTCCAGTCCTAGATGAAGCATGGGTGGTATATTTGTCTTAAGGGCTCTATTCCTGGATGAAGCCTTGGTAGTGTGTTTGTCTTAAGTGCTCCAGTCCTAGATAAAGTATGGATGGTGTGCTTGTCTTAAAGGCTCGAGTCCTGAATGAAGCATGGATGGTGTGTTTGTCCTAAGGGCTCCACTCCTGGATGAAGCATGGGTAGTGTGTTCGTCTTAAGTGTTCCAGTCCTAAATAAAGTTTGGGTGGTGTGTTTGGTCTTAAGGGATAGAGTCCTGAATGAAGCATGTGTGGTGTGTTTGTCTTAAGGGCTCTAGTCCTGGATGAAGCATGGATAGTGTGTTCGTCTTAAGTGCTCCAGTCCTAGATAAAGTATGGGTGGTGTGCTTGTCTTAAAGGCTCGAGTTCTGAATGAAGCATGGATGGTTTGTTTGTCTTAAGAGATCGTGTCCTGAATGAAGCATAGATGGTGTGTTTGTCCTAAGGGCTCCATTCCTGGATGAAGCATGGATAGTGTGTTCGTCTTAAGTGTTCCAGTCCTAGATAAAGTATGGGTGGTGTGTTTGTTCTTAAGGGATAGAGTCCTGAATGAAGCATGGATGGTGTGTTTGTCTTAAGGGCTCAAGTCCGGTATGAAGCTTGAATGGTGTGTTTGTCTTAAGGGCCCCATTCCTGGATGAAGCATGGGTAGTGTGTTCGTCTTAAGCGTTCCAGTCCTAGATAAAGTATGGGTGGTGTGTTTGTTCTTAAAGGATAGAGTCCTGAATGAAGCATGGATGGTGTGTTTGTCTTAAGGGCTCGAGTCCTGTATGAAGCATGAATGGTGTGTTTGTCCTAAGGGCTCCATTCATGGATGAAGCCTGGGTAATGTGTTCGTTTTAAGTGTTCCAGTCCTAGATAAAGTGTGAGTTGTGTGTTTATTCTTAAGGGATAGAGTCCTTAATGAAGCATGGATGGTGTGTTTGTCTTAAGGGCTCTAGCCCTGTATGAAGCATGGATGGTGCGTTTGTCTTAAGGGCCCCATTCCTGGATGAAGCATGGGTAGTGTGTTCTCCTTAAGTGGTCCAGTCCTAGATGAAGTATGGGGGCTGTGTTTGTGTTGCTCGTGGAAGTTTTTGAGTCTTGAAAAGTTCGAATTTCTTTTTATATAAAACAGGCTTATTTCGTTCCTTTTCCGCATACAGGATTCTTACATAAAATTTGGAAATCATGGTGATCCGTTTACAAGCACTTATATTTCACATGTGACAAAAAGTTAAAACTACCGTCCTGAAAAGCCACTAATTCTGTGGTGAATCAATAATTATCCGCAAATATTGATAACTATATAACCACAACAATTTCATGCCTCACAAGGGCATCTTTTCTCAACACAGTCGCCTTGCTTTTTAGGGCACTTAATCTAGAATTTTGCCCGAGCTTCTTCATGCACTAAGAAAAATTTTCTATTTTGCTGATACATGAGTCATGTATGCATCCCTTCCTCCCTTGACAAATCGATTGTCTTTTAAGGCGTCTTTGAGAGGATCTGAAAGGACGAAATCAAGACTACATGGTCGATGCTCCAACACCTAACGGTTCACAATCAAAAGCGCTTATGATGTAGTAAAATCCGTTCATTTACGGGCGTAAGAAAAGTACATAGAATCTCTCAGCTATCGCTCTCCACTGGGACCCTTTTTCAAGCCAATAGATGCACATAAAAAGCAGAAAAGTAAAACACGTAAGAAATAAAGCTGATTTTTTGAAAAATAACGTGAATGATCACTAGTGGTGTTAAGTGTATTTTTATCACGCAACTATACGGTGTGCTGCGATATGATTCCATGCTTTAATAATGCATGCCATAGCATTAGTAGTTCCACAGAGACTATATCTTTGCATCCTAGCTTGCTGGAGAGGATTTCAGTTGTTTCGCTGATAGCAGTCTCTCTAAAGTTCGTATATGGGACTTATGATATTATTTCACATAGCAGCAGCAGAGAAATGCATGACTTCTCTGGCAAACGCTGTATTCTGCATGTTCTGGTGTACACTTCGCATGTGTTCTTTAATCTAGTGTGTAGGGATTGCTTTGCCATTCCGATATATATTTTTTCTACGTTCTCAGGGTATGCTAACGGTATAGCGTGCACACCCGCTTTTTCTTTCTCATACTGTCTTTCTTTGGACCTTGATCTTATATGTGATAAACGGATCTGTGATTTCATTGCTACTATGACGTATTTATGCAATAAATTCTTCAATCAATACGTAAACCTGGGACATAAGCGATGGATCCTGCATATCTCATTGTCGTACTACACTGTATAATTGATTTTGCTATCGCAGACATTGTACCATTCTTTACATTTCTATGTATTTTGCCTATGTCATCTTTCTTATCTCTAGCTTTTATGCCTTTACTATAAATATTATCAGTTCCCTTATCATTTAGGTAGTCAGATTTGCGTTCGTTATAAACGCTCTAATCGCAGAAAATTTGTATTATTTTGGGCAGTACGGTTAAAAGAAATGAAACATCCAGCTTCGATTTTGAGGAACAAGGTTCGATACTGCGGTTTGTATACAGTGTAATGAATGTCAAAATCAAAGTTGGATATTTCATTTCTTTCGAATGAGACGTCAAGATAGTTTAGTATCCTATTCACTTCAAGCTCCATGCTGAACTTTATCGTATTGTGTATGTGTAGGTTGTTTATCTTCAGCAAGAAATCACTTAACTCGTCTACTCTGTGTTTCCATAAGCCTGAGACATATATCTTCAGCGTAGCGAATCCATGCTCAAGGTTTCTTAATACATATGATGAAGAGACTATAGTGCTGATTGATACACAAATAAAGAAGATAGCTGTCTAAGCACGAACACTTTAGCTCAAACCAATTACAACACTCAAATGAAGCTAAGACGTATCACCGGTATCAAAAGTATACACAGTTAAAACCATGACGACACAAATAACTCATTTCATTGAGGTTTAAAAAGGTTTAATGTTAAAAACTTGCGAGATCTTTCGAGCCTACGACTTATAGGTTCATCATCAGGCACCAAAATTCGCAAGGTGCACATGAAACGTAGTTGTTCAATTTGACCAAATCAGACCGAGATCCGACATCAATCTTAGATAAATACGGCGTTTATTCGGTACCACTGAACTCTTTCTCAACTACCTCACAGTCTACTTCTTACGTGGGATCCACTTGTAGATCATTAAAGACACGGATTACAGAACACAAATACAGTGTTCGTACACATGCCTTAACAACTTCTTTAGCACGAGAGGTACTAAAAGGAGAGCACTATCCTGACTGGGACAATGTAAAACTGTTATCGACGACCAAAACCAAAAATGGCCTGTTCTTTCTCGAGAGCTTGTATATTTATCATTTGAATGAACAATGTTGTAATGATGAAGCTCCATCCAATATACCAGCACCTTGGCGATACCTACTGAAAAACCAAGAAACAAGATTAGACAACCATTGATTTTATTGTACATATGTAAAGCTCAGGCGAGGGAACTTTGACCTTCATTTTATATTTCTTATATTTATGACAACCATTATGTGTTTTTTACCCTACAGGTTATTTTAAATGTATGTATTTTATGACCTCATACTGTTCCAACTTGTACGCATGCCCATAACCACACGTGTATATAACCACTACGTTTCATGTGCACCTTGCGAATTTTGGTGCCTGATGATGTACCTATAAGTCGTAGGCTCGAAAGATCTCGCAAGTTTTTAACATTAAACCTTTTTAAACCTCAATGGAATGAGTTATTTGTGTCGTCATGGTTTTAACTGTGTATACTTTTGATACCGGTGATACGTCTTAGCTTCATTTGAGTGTTGTAATTGGTTTGAGCTAAAATGTTCGTGCTTAGACAGCTATCTTCTTTATTTGTGTTTCTTAATACAATTTAGAAAGATGAGGTCTTCTAGTGGTCTCAGTACTACTTCCGCGAAGGGCGTCTTCAGTATTGGCAGCAACATGTTGACGGTATTGTCGTACAATAACAGAATTCCTTCCGGCAGTAGTCTCCGGCATTTGCTTATAATTACGGGGTTGAACTTGTCACGTAGCTTCTAACTACACCATATAGACAAAGATATTTGGACACAACCTTGCATGAAAATAAACTTGCATTTGCAGAACCAGACTCGTACGCTTTGGGTGTGCAAATGCATAACAAGATAGCAAATCCATTAACAAATGCATAACAGTTTGGTGCTGTTTATAAAGGAGAGCGTTGGCACGCCTGTCAGACCACATTGGAACTGACTATGCCGCGCCGAGCTGAACTGGCGGACTTTGAAAGGACATGATGGATGGATGTCTCCCGAGTAAGCAATCATTGACACTCTTCAGGAATTCTCAAAATCCGTGATGGAAAATAGAAATTCCCAAAATCATTAATGAAAAGTAGGCAATGCAAATTCGATGGCGCTGATGATAGGCCTCACAAACTGAAAGATCGTTCCAAACGATAATCACTGCTGAATGTGGAGAAAGTACGCACGTCCTCCATGACAGACCTGACAGGCAAAACCGTACAAGCCACAGGAACAGTTTGCACACGAACAGACCGTCAGGAGTTGCATGCCGACGGTTACCGTGCTAGGTCAGCCGTGCAAAAAACCCTACATCACTCCAGGCAATGCCGGACAACAACTGCAATGGTGTCTCGCTTGCGACAAGAGACTAGATGAGGAACATGTGGTGTGACAAATAACACTACTCACTCTTTCGTTCAGATGGAGTTATTTTGATGCGGCATTTTCATTGGAAAAGTTGTCAAACATATTTCATTGTCTCTACAGTCAAGTTTTGAGTACGATTTATGATGGTCTGGGGCTGTTTCTTATGATTACCTACTGAAAGGACTATAACACTGTGTTGTAGGCCTTTCGGCAGGTAACCAGTCAAAAAGGATTAGTGACAATCTCTCCCCTAAATGACCACTTTGAATAAAGGAAAACCAACGCTTTCTGATGCGCAGTTTCACTCGTCCGGGCAGCGTTTGGCTCCACTTCTTAGAGAGCGAATATATTCTTTCGAGCTGATTACTGCCAATTTTGCTTACCCCGATTTAATCCGTTCTAGCCGTTTTTTTATTGGAGGTTTAACGACCACCTCGTGCAACTCAGCGGGCTATGAGCATACGCCTGTCCCTAATTCAGGGCTACTGGTTCCAGGGAAGGTAGAAAGCCAGTGCCTTAAGACAAACACAACATCCACGCCTCACCGGGATTCGACCCCGAACCCATCTCAGACAAATGATCAGAAGACAACGCTTAGACCACTGCGCCATCATAGCGGCTTCCAGCCGTTTAAAGGGTGTTAAGACTTCATAGGAAGAGGCATGACTAATTTGCATATGACAACTTCATCAAGAGTCTCCCGTCTTTTCTGCCGGAACCATAACACGGACTTCGCCGTTGTCATCAATAATGGACGTCGACGGAGTCCCTGCTTCTTCTTCATACGTTACATTTTTGCTTCCGTGTTTGAATTTGAAAATCCATCAATAGACATTCCGTTCTGGAAAAGCACACTTCCCGTACCGTGCTCAAATCCTTCAATAACTTTCAGCCTTTGGTGACCTTCCACTTCCAAAAAATGAATCGTTGCTTGCTGTTCTTCTTTGGTGCGTACAAAAAGCGGAGCGGCCGTGTTAAGGACACGGGAACAACATAAGAAACTGACACAAGCCTCCACCACAGTGAAGAAGCGACGCCATATTTGCGCATGCGCACTCAGTAAGTAATATAGACTAGAAGTCTGCAGAGGCCTAACCCGTTCCCTGAAGCCCGAGTCCAGCTGGTGTACTGAATGGTTTAAGATTGCGCTCGTGGATTAAAGAAAAACGCTTCGACTCACAAAACGAAGACTGGGTTATCAATAATCAAAAATGCGAAGATCACTGTGTAAAGTGAAAGGCATGGAAGTGCCTCCTCACCGAATGCGTTGATTAATTGCAGCTGAAATCGACAACCCGTTCTGAAGATCAGAGTCTGAAATGAACACGTTTATTTCTTTAAAGCTTGAAATCAAATTCCGTTTCCAGTTCATTGGCTTTAATTTCCTTCAACACTATGCCCGCGACAGCGGTTCGTATTTGAGTAATTACCCTACGCACAAATGTTACACACGATCAAGTTACTTCATGAGTTTGTGGAATTTTATTCTTTTAGAATTCATATTTGGAAAGAAAACTCGGTTATGACCACTTACACCTAGAACTTCGGCAACGGTCAGCTTGACTTCTACAACGATTTAATGTAATATGCGATAATTACTGGCCATTTGACAATAGTCGGGGTCTTTGGATGTCATACAATACCTGATTGTCCTTTACGAGCGATGTTATATACATATGAGTTAGCGACTCAAACACGTGCCTTTTTGACGTAGAACTACGTCTTATGCTGCAAAACAGATTAGCTGTGA
Source organism: Macrothele yani (assembly GCA_039090855.1). Classification (NCBI taxonomy): domain Eukaryota; kingdom Metazoa; phylum Arthropoda; class Arachnida; order Araneae; family Macrothelidae; genus Macrothele; species Macrothele yani. Next base: position 12,637,573 of record CM076993.1, read on the forward strand.
CCGCTTTCAGCTCGCAATAACTCCAGGGTTATCGGAGGCGTGGCAACGGCACTGGGATCGTTTGATAGCGCATAGATGAAATTTAGTGACAATTATAAGTGGTGGGGCAGTCGGAAGAATGGCAGTTAGTGACAGCGCGGCGAAATGGATGGTTATTTTTGTGCTCTGCGCCGCAAGTATACGTTTGTTTTCGATTTCAACACACCTCACCATTTACTGTACATGGCTATGAAGATCTTGCGGTTACGTGTAACGCTAGGACTGGTCAATGAAGACCATGAACACGTGGTCTTCATTGAGAAGATTCGTACGCTGAAGCGCATTAAATTGTTGCAACGAATCCGTGAGCTCATCTACGTGTCCGGAGTTGCTACCCGCACCAGTCGCAGTTTTAAGTAGTAACGTAAGTATTGCGGATAGAGATTCTAGCGATGATTCAGATCTACATATGTAATACCACCGACAAAATATGTAAATAAACAACATTACCAATAGCCACTGTGTATTTTATTCACGATCATGAAACTCGGAAACTTGGGACTTGGTCGTTCTGGGTGGTGTAGTGGTTAGCATACTCAGGCACAAACCTAGAGACGCGGTTTCGAATCCCGCTCCGGGACGATAAAATTTTCAAGTTTTCGGATATTATTTGACTTACCACTCTCGTCATAATTTACACCAACAGACGGGATCACAACTTCAAATTTGTATTTTACTCAAGATCTTATCATAGATACAAGACAAGGCATACGTGGTTCTACGTTTAAACACAGCGGGGCCGCCCCGGTGGCGCAGTGGTCTAAGGCACTGGCCTCTGATCATTCGTCCGTAAGGGGTCCGGGTTCGAATCCCGTCAGGCATGGATGTTGTGTTTGTCTTACGGCACTGGCTCTCTCCCTTCCCTGGAACCAGTGACCCTAAATTAGGGACGGGCGACTGCTTATAGCCCATTGAGTTGCTCACGGTGGTCTTCAAACCTCCAATAAAAAAAAAAAAAAAAAAGAAACACAGCGGGCGAATTCACCTAGGGTCCGTCGGGTTTTTTTCTTTCCGAGAAATATTTGCATAACCAGACTTTTCAGCTTCACGAAACCAGATGACCGAACACTTCACACTTTTGCGTGCCATCCTTGTATAGGAGTCATGCTAATTTTTCCTGTATCGTTCCCATTTTAGCTATCTTAGCTTTAGGAGATATTCATTGCTACAGAGTACATGAGCAAAATGTATAGTGTTCTTTCTCAAAGTACCTTCCCTTGGATGATATGCAACAGTTCTATCGTTAAGTCCATTTTTCAAAGCATGAGGCGAAGGTATTTTGTGGAAGCTGCTTTAGCGACTCCTGTGCAGCTTCAATCAGCATCTGTGTTGCATGTTGCGCCGCGGAACTTCTCCTTCATTGTTGGAAACAACCAGAAATCGTACGGGGCTAGGCCAGGACTGTAGGCAGTCTGTGGCATGATTTCAATACTGCATTTCGTAAGAAACTGTTGAACACAAGTAACCACATGTGGGCGGCCGTTATGATGGTGGTGTAAGGTCCACTAGGCCACCAGTTCCGGTCGCTTAATCGACATGTGTCGTCGCAGACGCTTCAAGACTGAAATGTAACACTCAACATTGACAGTAATTTGTGGAGGAACGGCATGCTGGTAGACTACACCTTTATGATCAAAGAAAATTATCATCACCTTCCTAGCTGATTAAGTTTGGCGGACTTTTTTCGCAGCAGGCGAGAGGGTGTGTTGTGTTTCCATACACTCGTTGCGCGCTTCGTGAGAGGGTCGAAATAGTGGACCCATGTTTCATCGGCAGTTATTACTGTGTTTAGAAAGTTTGGATCCTTTGCAATCATTTGTTTCCACTCATGACACACCTGAACTCTGGCTAATAATTGTTCTCTCGTCAGGTGATGCGGTACTCATCTGGAACAAACACGATGCAGCAGTAATTTGTCATGTAGAATGCGGAATGCCGACATTTTTGAAATATCAGTTGACCCCGCTATGTCTTCACACGTCATTCGTCGATCTTCTTGCAGGATTGCCTAAACAGTGTTAATTGCGTAACAACGCTTTCGGGTCGACCAGGCCTAGAAGCGAGTTCTGCCGACAAACTTCCTTTTTCGAAATCATGGCGCCATCTAAGAATCGTTGACTAGCTCAAACATTTATCTTTGTAAGCTTTTTTTTAATAATCAACCGTTTCTGGAGCCGTTTTACCGAAACAATAGCAAAATTTCATCGCACAACGCATTTCACTTTTTAACTCTGAATCACTCATCTCCATTGCTGTATGGCGAAATGCAGACGTACCTTAAACAACTGCGCAATAATAAAACCAGAATCGTCTTCCACGGCAAATAATTGTTGCCATATATACTTCCTTAATTCAGTTAGTCGTCTGCGTGGTTATTTTTTCCCTTCGCACTGTTGCCAACTCAAAACAAATTACTCTCAGTTTTGATCGGGCGGCTTTTGTATATACACACATAAACGTACTGGAGTAAAGATTGTATTTATTAAATATATTTTTTTATGTTTTTATTTATTATAGGGTGTATCACTAATATCTAATATACAAGGGGTACGCAGTTTAGATAAACATTTCCAAGAAGTACTTGAAGAACAAAAGTTTGAAAACCACTGCTCTAGAGGAATCCTTGTGTTATTTGCAATAAGTGGCTGAGAACGTGGGACGAAAGTCTGAAACGGGAGCCTGGCCTGGCCAGACTTTCCAAATTAAGACACATGGAGACCTCTAGTACAATCAACTGAAACGAAATTTCAGCTGCCATGAGAATAATTATTTAGATTTTCTATATTAGTAACAACATTGTCCTTTACATCCGGTACACTATAAAGTTATTTTAAGGAGAAAAAAGGAAGCAAGAACGGTATTTGGTAGGGTAGCATTTCATGTCTACCAGATTGCCTTGAAAAACCTCGTTATGGACAGTTTAAGCTTGGCGAATCTACAGGGGTTGTACAGAATAATGTGAACACCTGGTAAAAGAAGGTTTTACCTACCTAGTAGGGTGTTGGACTATCTTTGCCATTCAAACCCGCATGAATCCTCCTTGGCCCCGCACGGGGATAACTGGTTTTCCAGTTATTTGGGGAGCGGCGCCCCCCCGGCCCGAGCTGACCTTGTGACTGGTCAACATCTGATGTCATGCCACCGCTTGTTTTTTATTTTGGTGTTTGCAGGGACGGCTGTTCATCCAGCTGTTGGGGAGTTGCGGCCCCACGATCCCTAGCTGGTCTTGTGTCTCGCTTTTTCGTTTTTATTTATTTTCTCCACTGGCTAGTTGCCCGTGTTGTATTCTCTACCTAATCGCTACCACGTTATGTACTAACACCCCGGTCTTGTCGTTTTGTTACCCTCCACCACTAACTGTTTTATATTAACCGCTCAGTTCGTAGGTTGCTGAGATTCCGTTTAGGTTCCCTTCCAGGATTTGTCTTCTTTGGATTTCCTTTTTTCATTTTAGCTGGTTTGGGTGCTAGACCTACCTGCATGTTTGCCGCGTGCGGAGACCCGTGAGGCGGAAATGGGATGTCTGGCGGCTGAGGTCGCAGGAGACCGGTTAAGTGCCTCCTGTGTACCAACACTCCTCTTCGACCCCGGCTTCGCTGTAAACGGGAGGCTAGAGACTAACCCACCTCTAGTCAGAAGTCTTGTACCAAGTTGTGTGCAGGGCTTTAGCGGCTTTTTGTCGTATAGCACGGCAGGGTGAGCCGGGGGCTGTGGGATCATGCCAAAGGCGTTGGCATGACGGTATCCGGAGGCCGAAGTGTCCGCCGAGTGCGTGTGATCACGGCCAACGGACTATATCTGCAACGTATAAGCTCCAGGACTGTGTCCAGCGTCATTTTCTTGGCTTGCAGACCTCCAGTTCTCCCTTGTAGGGCTCGGTGGTGGGTGGAGTAGTCTGCAGACGAATCTTCCTGCTTTTTTCCATGGGTAAAAACAAGAACAAAACCTCCAAATTTAAGTCACCTGAGAAACTGATCGTTGACAACGACTCTCCTTCGTCTTCTCAACCTACCAAGTCTCATACCCTTAAACGGTCTTTAGACCTGGACCAAGAATGTGGAACCTCTTCTTCGGCAGCTGTACCAGTCGCTCCGAAGCGTCGTCTCCCCTCGATTGTTGTGACTACGCATGCTACACACTTACTTTTAGAATCCATCGATCCGAATGAGAGACTGTCCACCAGATCTCCCTTTTTCATTTCTAAAGCTTTGGACGCTGCGGTTGGCCCCTTGAAGTCTGTGAGGAAGCTTCGCTCTGGGGACCTGCTTGTCCAAACTTGCAGTGTTTCTCAGAGTAACACTTTTCTGCACCTCACTAGTCTTCAAGGCATTCCTGTAAAAGTGACCCCTCACCCGTTTCTTAACACCTCTCGGGGTGTTATTTCGGAGTTTGATCTCTTGCCATGCAGTGAAAACGAATTGCTGACTGAACTTGCAGATCAAGGTGTTATTGCTGCACGTCGTATGATGTTCCGGCGCGATGGTTCCTTGATTAAGTCTAAAAATGTAATCTTGACTTTTAACTCCCCGAAAGTTCCGACCGAAATCAAGGCTGGCTACTTGGTCTGTGGAGTTCGCCCGTACATTCCCAGTCCTCTGCGCTGTTTCAGGTGCCAGAGGTACGGGCATTCACAACGTTTCTGTAAGAGTTCCGCTCGTTGCGCAAATTGTGGCTCCAGTGAACATGACGGGGAAGGTTGCACTTCTGCGGCCTGCTGTGTTAACTGCGGTGAGGCCCATGCAGCTTACTCCCGCAACTGTATGAAATGGAAGGACGAGATGGCGATCCAGCGCCTCAAGACCCTGGAGGGCCTCTCGTACCCTGCTGCCAAGGCCAAGTTGGGTATTCCCAACAACCGACAGCGTACTTTTGCCGCAGTGGTTCAGTCTCTGCCGCAACCCGTGCAGCCCTTTATTCCGCGCCCTGTAGCTCTCGCCGCACTTGTCAAGCGATCTACAGTTGAACAAGCGACACAGGTGGATTTCACCGAGCTCCAGCTTATTCGACCATCTGAGTTTGCGCCTTCTCTTTTGAAGACGACCGACTCTTCCGGTTCCCAGCAGACAGCCTGCACGTGCGGAAGACCCGGCCCTCAATCCGCAAAGGTGTGCCGTGTCCATCCACCTGCCGCGGTCCACCTGACCAACATTGCAACTGTCTCGGACTCAGCGAGGTCCCCACCCTCACCCAACATTATAGAGGAACATCGGGGGAGGAGAGTGACAGTTCGTCCCCAGCCTCAACTAACATTGCAGAGGAACATGAGGGGGAGGATAGTGACAGTTCGTCCTCGCCCTCGGCCAGCATTATCTTGGAGTGTGTGGGGAGGAGAGTGACTCATCCTTTATGTAGTTGTGTTCGATTTCGTAATGTGTTTTATCATCCTTATTCCTCAGTTTTACTTAATCGGCTTGTTTCTCACCATTGTACCATGTTTTTTATACTGTTTGTTTCATTGTCTTTTTTGGCCCTTCCTTCGTACTCATGGTTCGGTTTTACTTGGTCAGCCAGATTTTGCGATTTATGCCCCGTTTTTTAATTTTGTCTGTTTGTCTTGTGTCTGGCGCTCTTTGGCCAACCATGGCCCTTGCACCAATAAAATCTAATAACCAACCAACCAACCAATCCTCCTTGGAATGGACGCATACAAAACCTGGATGGTGGTTAGTGGGATGTCACACCATTCTTCATGAAGACACATGTCCAGGTCCTTGAGAGATGCAGGAGGAGGATAGCGGGATTTTACTCTGTTTTCCAACACTGACCACAGTGGCTCGTTGCTGTTTGAATCTGGTAATTGGAGAGGCCAAGGGAAGTGTGAAAGTTCGTCCTCATGTTCCTCAAACCATGATTGAGCATTCCTCGCTCGGTGAATTGGGGCGTTATCATCTTGATAGATGGCATCCCCTGCAGGAAAGAATGCCTGAGTCATTGGATGGACTTGGTCGGCCAAATGGTTTCATACGTCCTGTCAGTCATCCGTTCTTTCAAGGTGATCAGCGGACCTTCTGAAAACCACGATATTACCGCCCACAGCATGACAGAACCACCACCATGCTGTGCTGTTGGGAGCAGACAGTCTGGTTTGTGCGTTTCTGAAGGTGTTCTCAACACGTAAACATGTCCTGCGGTGGGGAATAGTATTAATGTAGTATCATCCAACCACATTAAACGTTTCCATGCATCGGCAGTCCGTTTTGTATGCTCCTGGCATCACTGCCGTCACCGTTGTGCATTCACCCGTGTCACCAGAGGTTTTTCAATAGCAGCTCAGCCATGAATATCTTGTTTATGCATTTCCTTGCGCACTGTTTTTGTTGGTACTAGGGTAAGGAGATGCAGACTGAGCTCCGCACTAACTTTCGTCGATACCCCCACTGCCTTGGCGACTCTTGTCCCGGTGGTTCCAACTATCGGGCCACCAACAATTAGCCCTCTTTCAAAGTCCGTTAGGTCGCTCATTTCGCCGTCACCCTGGAAGGAAATTTTGCAACAAAAGACTTTAAATGCACTTAAATAGGACCTTGAGGTTTTAAACAAAGCTATTAGAACTAAGACCTGGTGGATGCCTTTACACATTCGGACGTACGTTGCTGCATTAGAAGTCACGTCTCTGAGCGTGGTGTTCATATTATTCTGTCCGACCCCTGTATATACACTGAAGAGCAATTGAATTAGAGACAGCTCGCGTTATGCAAATGTGGGGCTGTGGGCGGCCCTGTAAACGGAAACGACATGACGTATGCAGCGATCCGACAATATAAGGAATGATGCGACGGGAATCAGTAAGAGTCGGACGCAATATGGGTAAGACAAAGGATCTAAGCGCATTTGATCGTGGGCAAATTGTCGGGGCCCGACGAATTGGTCACTCCATCTCGGAAATCGTGCAGGCACTGGGATTTTCACGAGCCACTGTGTTACGGGTGCACCGTGAGTACATCGAATCCGGTAAAACCATCCCTGCAAGGGCCAACTGCCGTGGACAACAGCGTGTGGATGAGCGGGGTCATCGTCGGCTAGCTCGCATTGTAACAGCTGATAGACGGGTCACAGTGCAAGAAATCACTCGGTAATTTAACGCTGGTGCACAAAAACGTGTAAGCAGCCACACCATCCCGAACGATCTCTTCGCTATGTGGTACAGAAGCCATCGTCCCACGAGGGTACCGCTGCTGACCGCACATCACAGGGTGCAAAGATTAGTATGGGCGCGGGAACCTAGACATGTGGGAAAATGTTGCCTGGACTAATGAGTCGAGATCCACGTTGATACATGCGGGTGGCAGGATACGAATACGGCGCAAACCACATGAAGCGATGGATCCTTCTTGCCAGCAGGGTATTCTTCAAGCTGGTGGGGGTGGCATTTTCGTCTGGGGACTGTTTACGTGGACTGAAATGGGACCCCTGGTACGTGACATCGTCCCTCACAGGTCAACGTTACCGGGATATCCTTGACGACCATTTGCTCCCGTTTGTGCGTCTTCAATATACCACTGGGGACCTCATCCTGCAACAAGACAATGCACCGTGCCATCGCTCCCGAATTGTATCCGAATGGTTGGATGAACAGTCCACCGACGTGACCTCGCTTTCTTGGCCAGCTAGGTTGCCTGACCTCAATCCCATCGAGCACATCTGGGATGCCACCGAGAGATATGTTCGAGGCTCTGATCCCCCTCCATCAAATCTTCGTGAACTGTGGGAGCTTGTTCAGGGGTCGTGGATCCGTATGGTTTCCCAACGCTTCCGGTGTCTTGTGGAGTCCATGCCGAGACGAATCGCCGCCGTCATCAGGCCGAAAGGTGGTGCTACACGTTACTAGACAGGTATCTGTAATTCAATTACTCTTCAGTGTACGTCTTACGCCAGCAAATAAACTGATTTTACAACGCTATAAGCGATTTCTGATTGTGCACAATCTGGTTTACTTTGAAATAACACTACGGTGTTTGTGTTTTACAGAACGCGTGTATAACCATACTTTCCTTTTCGCAATGAGAAATCCCTAAACGAAATGTGCGAAAAAAATTCTGAATCATACGATGTTGTAAATATTGGCAAAGTGTTATTCATGAAGCTACAAAATGACTGTCACGTTATACACTGCATGGCGTACTGCAGAAGTGAAGCACATGTCAAGATGGCAAAGTTTCAGCGATAAATTCTGTTGGTGTAGCTTATTAGGGAAAGCATTCGGCTCCGGAGCAGAAAGATACGGATTCAATACCAACAAATTTGTTTTTACACGTTAATGCCGTATTGTGGAATTGGATCTATTGGCCACTGGGCTCTTCGAAAAACGTGTGATGTTTGTTTCACACATCGTCTGGAATTAATGAAAAGTCTTTCTCGCCTTAAAAAAATGTGTGATGCTTCTTCCACACATCGTCTGCAAATGGCGAGAATTTTTTCTTCTACAGAGAATTACTTCGAGCATGGTTTGCAGCGGACTCGAAACCTGCGATTTCGTGCCCAACCTTTCTCGGGGGAGGGGGTGGAGGCATATGTGACGTGTTACAAAGGTGAAGTTCATGTCAAGATGGCAAAATTGCAGCGATATATTCTGTTGGTTTAGCTTAATTGGGAAAGCATTCGGCCTCAGAGCAGAAAGATTCGAACACGTCACCGATAAATTAGTGTTTTCGCAGTTAAACTTAGTGGGGGACCCATGTCCGTTAATGTTTTAGAGCAAATAAGGTTTTTAGTCATTGCTACCGAAGTATTGTTGGCTTGGTTATCCTGTGTGTTGTTCCAATAAAATGAGTGAATTAATACTATACAGTATTTTGAACGATTAAAATCTAACAGTGGCTGCAACAGACGGGTCTAAATGAAATAAAATCATGTTAAGTTCAGTTGCTTATTTCATACGCTCGCACTTAAACACCTGAAATCTCAGTTTAATTCCAGGGCTCAAACGGTCTCGCCGCGAAAATGCTTATTAAATTTGTTTGTTTTTGCACGTAATTAAACGGATTGTTTGCTTTGGCGGGGAATGTTTACAACTTAGCGAAGTGCATTAAATTGCACAAAACTCTTCTAATTTAAAAGCTGTAATTAGAACGCAGCGCAAATAGAGTTTAAGTGGAAAATATTGGAGTATTGCACACACCAATAGTAAATGAGGTTCTCAGGTCTGGAAGGAAGTACAGTATATGCACGACGCACGTGTCAGCAAGTTTGTGTGTTTGACAAGAGTCTGCTTTCCCAGAACCACACTAAATGCTATTTGCTTTTGTTACAACGCTTTGCTTTCGGCTAAATTAAATGAGGTAAATCTTTTGCTCTACGCGCCCCTTCCGGAAATTTTAATCTCCATCAGAGTATGAGCGTATTTTTAGTAAACATCTCTTACTTGTACCCGCATAACTGTTACTTCCATTTCTGCGCTTCACGAACTCATCAGAAAGTTCTAGAAGTTGATTCCCAGGTAATGACCTGAAAATGGATTTCATCTGCAAAGCATTAAATCGTGTTTCGGTAATTTAATAGGTAATAAATTACCTGCTCGCGAGGGCGATTCGTTCTAAATTTAGGACAAATACGGGGAATGATCAGGAAGCATAGAGGCTAAGCTAAATTCATATATTTTTGAGAAGAGGAACTGTAAAAGGTAAGCGTGTTTGGTAAATCTGGGCTGACATATAGGTTACCGCATGTAATCTCGTTCGCAGACAACTCTTTAGCTTCGATCATTTATTACGTGCTAAATTTGAAACGGTTTTGCCACTCGTTGAATTAAATCCAAAGTCGTAGACAGGAGGAGGAAGGAAGCTGGAGGGGACAAAGTTCCGCCTAAAAAATGCACGTGGTTGTAGATAATTCTTTGAACTTATATTTTCGATGATTTACGAGAAACGACTTTTGTATTTCATTATAAACATGAATACTTTACCTCATTTATTCATGTATTGTTGGCTTGGTTAAGTTTATGTGTTGAAGTGGACGCCAACTTATCAGAAGAATCGTTGGTTGCAGATTCCTGTAATTGGAGTAGGGAAGCAAATAAATGAGTAATTAAACAAATTGAATGTAATGACAGATGATTTCGTCCGTGCGTATCTTAAGTCAAAATAAATGGTATATACCGTACTTCAACCGGGAAATGGATATTATGAACGGCCTTCTGTACGTTTTTCCCGCCAAATCTATTCTTCTTCCTACGTGGCTACATGCCCGCGTGAAATCCTTCGTCGTTCTCCCCAGAAATCTCCAACAAGACTTTTCGTTTATGACTGCCCCGTCTAAATCCCTTTCACTCTGTCTCCGAGGAAGATGCTCTTGACGTAAGAAATTGACTGTAAATTGCTTACTTGGATTATCCCTGGCGGGCTCTGTCTGCGGGAGAGTGGTGTCCTTTTGTTCGTGGGAGGTCCCACGATCAACGAGAGAATGACTTTCCCCGATAGAGATCTGCGCTAAGCGCCTTTTTAACGGAGGGTGAATTTCTCTAGCTGCTGTTCGCACACAGAATAGCAAAAGTTACTATTTATTTATAGTTTAAATATTTCCATATAACAGGATTGTCTTTTTTCAGAAAAAAAGCAAAACTGAAAAGGCGTTCTTTTTATTTAATGAATAGATAAAAAGAAATTACTTCTCAAACTGAATGAGTAAGATCGGTTGTGCCAATGATTGTCTACCACATGTTAAGGGACAGGTAACAGAGAAATGCCTTTCTTTATTGGAGAAATGTACAGTGTGGAAAAACAATATCAAAAATGAAAGAATAACAGAGGTGGATGCGTAGTTGCGCAGAAAGCTAAAATGCTCTTCAATTGTAAGGTGGGTGAGTCGAAAGTTTTGAAATATTTGAATCACTTTATATCTTCATACGTACCTTTACGACGAAAGCAGATTAGTATTCAAAGTATAGGCCATCGTGTTGCACCGTCTTTAGCCATCTGTCTGACAGTTCTTCGATTCCGCGGCGGTACCAGTTCTTGTCCTTCGAGGCGAAGAACTCCTTCACCTCAGTTGCCACCTCCTCCTGGTTGGTGAAGTGACGCCGGCGAAGGAAGTGGGCCATGGACGGGAGCAGGTAATAATCCGACGGGGCAAGGTCCGGACTATACGCTGGATGTGACATCAGTTTGATACCTTCAAGTTCCTGCAGTTTTGCCCCGGCTGTACGCGCGGTATGAGGCAGAGCGTTGCCCTGCTGTAGGAGAGCGCGTTTTCTGTTCGCCAGTGCTGGGTACTTCTCCTCCAAAACGGCAAACATCCGCTCCAGCTGTTCAGAGTAGAGGTTGGCGTTGATGATCCGACCGTCTGGAAGAAATTCGTAATGGATTATTTCCTCGAAATTCCACCAGACGGATTACATGACCTTGGCTGATCGTCGAGGTCTCTGTCACCTGAGCGAAATTTCTTGAACCATCTTGTTACGGTGCTGTGGTCCACGGAACCTTCCCCTTTCGCATGACAAATGTTTCGTGTTGCTTGAGCAGCGTTATGGCCGAGTTCAAACTCGTAAACCAAAAATTCCCAAATCAGCCGGTTGTGGCTGTTCAATTTTTAGGCGTCTCAACCACAGACAGAACGAAGACATGCAATGTTGTTCACAGCAACGACTACCACTTTATATCCCTTTCGACTGACTGCAGTGCGCGACTTGAACTAGTTAAACACGTGACATACCCGCCGCAGCACATGCGTTTATGCAAATATTGCAAAACTTTCGATTCACTCTCTGTAAAGGACCATGAGATGCTCTGATGCTGTTAAAAAAACTTCGAGTTAGTTGCCCTAAAACGAAGTGTTGTGAGAACGGTTCACCTAAAAGTATCCTTACTCGTGTTGGAAAACTGTGCTAACGAAAAATCCTTGTAAAAGAGTAAGAGAAAAAGAGATAGCAGTTTCTTCCTGTTAATTGTTTTGCAAAAAAATGGTTTCAATATGCTTCTGTAAGCGAAATGGGGATTTCTACGCGTGAATTTGATGGCTCTTACTTTCGGAGTGGGGAAGGTAGGTGGTTTGGCTGTTGACTATGATAAGAATAGGCTTCCTTCGAGCACCAGCAAAGCAGAATGCGCGATTAAAAATGGAGAAAAAAATAGAACCGAAAAAAAAGGTGTAGAAAGGGTTGAAGTATGGCATCAATAACTCCTCGACGACGTTGCGTGGAACCATGAAAAGGAATAACATTCCTAAATTAAGAAAAAGCTTTTTTTTTCATACCAGATCGGTGTTATTTTGCTTCCAGCGATAAGGAAGCTGCAACTCGGCCACCATAAAAATATTCTGAGTTATTTTTTTATATTTCAAGACAGTTCAGTTTTTTTCTTCCTATTTCAATTTCATACTTTGTATTTTATTTTATAATTTCTGGTTTTGGACATGGAGGAAGTTGGAGAAGTAAATTAAGAGATAAATAATTAGATATTAGTAAATAAATCAATAAAAGAGCTTAAAAACAAAGCAAAACCTTCGTCTCTATTCCTGAAAAAATGTGGTTTGTAGTTGAACCCAGAGCCACTGGATGGCTCTTAGGCTCTTCCTGGTTCTGGGGCCTAGCTATGTCTTTGATTAAAACTACACTATCTACCAACGAGTAATTGGACACCTGTGATAGCAAAGGAAAACGAAGTTTATTCACCTTCAATAGTTGGTGGAACCTCCACGAGCGGCGAATACAGCTGCGACCCTCCGGGCCATACTCTCAACAAGGCGTTGTACGACGGCTAGCAGTATTTTCTTCCACTCGGCTTGGAGAACACGGGTCAGTTCCTTCACCGATTTCGGACGGTGGGGGCACCCCTTAAGTCGACGCTCCAACTCGTCCCAAAGGTGCTCGATAGGGTTAAGGTCTGGACTCTGCGCGGGCCAGTCCATTCGATTAACCCCATTGTCACCATACCAAGCCATGTTGGACCTCGCAACATGACAGGTGGCATTGTCATCCTGAAAGTAACATGGGTCCACCCCGTAAAACTGCCACAACGTAGGAAGCACATGGTCATCCAAAATAGTGCAGTAGGTCTCAGCGTTGAGTCTACCAGGAATTGCGACCAAGGGTCCCGTGCCATACCAGGAGAAACACCCCCATAGCATAATTCCACCGCCGCCGAACTTCACAGTTGGCACAATACATTCCGGCAGGAGGCGTTCTCCAGGCAGACGCCAAACCCAGACCCTGCCATTCGAACGGTAGAGGGTGAACCTTGATTCGTCGCTCCAGAGAACCTGTTTCCACTGTTCAACGGTCCACTGTCGACCTTCTTTGCACCACGTTAGCCGAGCAGCGCTATTGGACTTGGTGATCAAAGACTTGTGGGCTGCAGCACGTCCATGATAACCGAGCAGATGGGCTTCCTTACGGATGGTATTCATCCAAAGAACACTTTCGGATGCCTGTTGAAACTGCTCGCGGACGTGGCCCATCGATTTGGTGCGGTTCTTCCGAATTTCTCTGGCCAGCACCCGTCGGTCTCTAACTCCCAGTTTTGTGGGTCTGCCGGGGGTGTCCAATTACTTGTTGGTAGATAGTGACCTATGGGCTATGCCCCTGCCCCTCTCACGGGGAGGGTGCGATGTTACGTGCCTGCTCCACAGGATGCACATGAGATAAAGGCAAATAGCAGTGAGAGCACATGCCAATGTCGTATAGTGGATAGCACTCGGAGCTCCGGAGCCGAGAGTTGCGGGTTCGAATCTCGCCCCTGGCAGAAAAATTATGGAGAAATGTACTTCGTCATAACGTATTCACGTCGAAACGTATTTGCAAAAGAGTGTAATGAATAATGCGCAGGTTCTTTAACACTGGGTCACAAAGGGCAAGTCTGAGTACCACGAAGGAAAGAAGAAATATATGCTGCTCGACGTGGGAAATGCCACGCCATGAAGGAATGCACATGAAATGAGTCGAAACTTAACAAGCGTGTAGAAAAGTAGGTGAGGAAGAAGTGATTCAATTTCTGAGGGATTACGTGAATGTGATTGACGAGGAGAAATTAAATTGTTGCCGGATTGAGTACATCGGTATGACCACCATGCATTCGGTAACACAGTGGGTCATCGAGAGGAATGGTACCCCGATGATATTCTGAGGTATCACTGACTTTGAGTCGTTGATCTGTGTCCACGGTTCATAGACATTGCAAGCGCGTGGTGCATAGGCATTACATCGTTTATCAAAGACCTCCGGAACGTTCTCTTTCTGGTAGAAGTCTACAGATCACGCTGGTCAGGGAAGCACCTGGATACCCTGTAAGCATTGTCTCTTGATGTTAGCAGTATGCGGGCGGGCGTTATCTTGTTGAAACTGGGAATTAGGGATACCACGATGATACGGCAACAAAACGGGCTGCAGACCCTTGTTGATGTATCACCGTGCTGTCATTGTTCCCACTATGCTTACGGGTCGTGAATGACTGTTGAAACTAATAGCACCCCAAATCATGACACCAAGCTGAGGAGCCGTTTAACGCTCATGGATGGCAACAAGATCAGCTCAGTGGCTTCCTCATCTCCAGACTTTCAACAGGCGATAGTTGGCGCTCATCGAGAAGCGAGGCTCGTCGCTAAATGTGACACGGTTACATTTGTCCCGCCGCGATTGCCTGGTACGAATCCACTGCAACCTTGCTCGACGATGTGCTGCGGTGAATGGCATTCGTCGCAATGGCCGGCGAAAACGGAATGCTGCCTCGGCCAATCTGCGATTCACAGTCCGTTATGTTACGGAGATGTCCGTAGCTGCCGCGTCAAATGTCGTCCCTTGGGTATTGTGAGGTTGCTGCGGCTTGCCGTCGAATGCGATGATCGAGGCCTTCGAACGCCTGCCGTACCTGCACCATTTCTTGTACGGCGACGCACGTTGCCTTCCTCTAACCACAGTCGCCACATTCCGCTGACAGTTGTTGCATCTCAATGCGACTCCGGACCAAACAGCAGCACGCAGCTCTAGAAAAAAGACGCCTCTGATAAGGGTGTCCATGTGATCGTTGGAGTCCTGATCACGTCGCCCAAACTTTCTCACTCCTTATCCGAGCTTTGCTACCGAGATCACTCGTTGCTTCCTCCTTACACGGGCTTTCGCCACCGAGATCATTCTATGTTCAATCCTTACACGTACTTCCGCCACCGAGATCCCTCGATGCCCATTCCTTGCACGAGCTTTCGGCACCGAGATCTCTTGATGCTCATCCCTTACACGTGTTTCGCCACCTAGATCACTTGATGCACAATCCTTGCATGGGCTTTCTCCACCAAGATAACTCGATGCTCAATCCTTGCACGGGCTTTCTCCACCAAGATAACTCAATGCTCAATCCTTACACGTACTTTTGCCACCGAGATCACTCGATGCTCCATCCTTACACGTGCTTTCGCCACCGTGATCACTCGATGCTCACTCTTTACACGGGCTTTCACCACCGAGATCACTTGATACTGAATCCTTACACGTGCTTTCTCCACCGAGATCACTCGATGCTCAATCCTTGCACGTACTTTCGCCACCTAGATCACTCGATGCTCAATCCTTACACGTGCTTTCGCCACCGAGATCACTCTGCACGGTAAATGCCCACAAATACATCTTGATATTCGAGAACAAGATGCTACCATCATCGGGAATACTTTATGACGGCAATTTTATGTTTCAAGAAGACAATGTTCCTCGTCATCCTGCTAAAGTAGTGAAAAGTGGTTTCAGGAAAAAAATGATTCACCACACGACGCCACAGTCACCGGACTTAAACCCGATCAAACATTTGTGGTTCAAAGTATTGCATGAACTATAAACAAGTTAGTAAAACCATGCAATGCATTGATTATAATACGCTTTCCAACATTACAGAAATCATTACTCAAGTTATGAGAATAATGTCTGTGGAATAAATCTCGGTCCTGTGCCCTGACCTTTGATCCCATTTCGATGATATTCAACAGAACCGGCTTGGTATACCTCCGAAATAACATGATAAAGTTTTGTCGCAATCGAAGCCTTTTTACGTAAGTTATGATGCATAAGGGCTATGGAATAGATCCTGCTCCTGTGTCCTAACCTTTGACCCCATTTCGCCCATTTTCAATAAGGTTTGTCGCCAGGTGGTCCCCTACCATATACTAAAATTTCATCGAAATCGAACCTTTTTACGTTATTTATGTCGCATAACATCAGTAGAATGGATCCCTCTCCTATGTACTGACCTTTGACCCCATTTCGTTTACCTTAAATAGGGTTCCTTCCCAGGTGATCCGCTACCAGATACTAAAATTTCGTCGAAATCCAACGGTTGTTACGCGAGTTATCGTGCTGACGGACATACGTACACAACGCGTGACGTAATGAGGTAGATGGGAATCGCGACCATCTGCCCGCCGCAAGAGTGTGACGTCATAAATCTTTAATAGGATCCACACACAACGCGTGACGTAAAGAGACAAATGGCGTGACCGCGCGCCAACATTCTCAAACGCGAGTTGGGACGTCATAAGACTTCTAAGCATTGGTAACATTAATGAAACAACGCCATCACTAAAAACGTTTTAATTCGTTGTGGTTATTTTACCCACTAAACGAATTCTTCTAAAGTCGAGATCAAGCTAAATCGACTTCTAGTACCAGAAAACGGTAGGTTAACGACTTTCATCAAAATTCTTAAAGCCGTTTTCGAAATAAAATGTACATACAAGAACTGCTACTTTAAGGTGGTCGTCAAGTAACTTTGCTTTTTTTTTTTTTTTTTTTTTGATTGGAGGTTTAACGCCCACCGTGAGCAACTCAATGGGCTATAAGCAGTCGCCATTTAGGGTCACTGGTTCCAGGGAAGGGAGAGAGCCAGTGCCGTAAGACAAACACAACATCCATGCGTCACCGGGATTCGAACCCGGACCCCGTTCGGACGAATGATCAGAGGCCATCGCTTAGACCACTGCGCCACCGGGGCGGCTAACTTTGCTTCCTATACTTCCAATAGAAAAACTTTTGTACACATTTTCTTCACAATTAATGCGTTCCAAGGATGAAAATTTGCACATGGATTAAAATATCTTCATTTGATAACTTGCAATACTTAATATTTTCTAAACCATAACCTTAATTATGCAATTCAACATTTGTTTGTCTACTGACGTCATGAAAATACAGGTCCCGCCATCTTTTTTCTGGATAATTAATGTGTTCACAAGGATGAAAATCTGAACATCGATTCAAATAGCTTCATTTCATAACTTGGAATACTTAATATTTTCTAAACCATAACCGTAATTATGCAATCCAACAATTTTTTGTCCACTGACGTTATCAAAGTACAGGTCATGCCATCTTTTCTCTGGTTTCAACACCACCAAAGGAAAAGTTATTGATTTTGAATATAATTATGGTTATGTTTTAGAAAGTATTAAGTTTTCCAAGTTATAATATGAAGTTATTTTAATCGATGTTCAAATTTTCATCCTTGGGAGCACATTAATTGTGAAGGAAATGTGTTTTTCCATTGGAAGTATAGGAAGGAAAATTACTTGACGTCCACCTTAATAATATCGGATAAGGACAATGGAATGGATCGCAATCCTATGTCCTGACCTTTGACCACATTTCGTCCATTTTCATCTCTAGGTGGTCCCCTACTACATACTGAAATTTCATCGAAATCGAAACATTTTTACGCACGTTATGACGCATAAGGGCAATGGAATGCATCCCGATCTTATGTCCTGACCTTTGACCCAACTTCACCCATTTTTAATAGGGTTCGTCCCCAGGCGGTCTCCTACTAGATAGTAAACTTTCATTGAAATCGAACCATATTTTTTTTTGATTGGAGGTTTAACGACCACCGTGAGCAACTCAATGGGCTATAAGCAGTCGCCCGTCCCTAATTTAGGGTCACTGGTTCCAAGGGAGAGAGCCAGTGCCGTAAGACAAACACAACATCCATGCCTCACGGGATTCGAACCCGGACCCCGTTCGGACGAATGATCAGAGGCCATCGCTTAGACCACTGCGCCACCGGGGCGGCCCATATTTACGCAAGTTATAACGCATAAGGGTAATGGAATGATCCCGCTCCTACGTTGTGACCTTTGACCCCATTTGTCCCATTTTCAATAGGGTTCGTCCCCGGGTGGTCCCCTACCACATACTAAAATATCGTCGAAATCGACCCATTTTTACGCCAGTTATCGTGAGGACGGACGGACGGACAAAGCTGGAGCATATACGCTTCTTCAACCTACGGTTGGAAAGCGTAAAAAAGAAGCCAACTACCAAAATTCAACTCATCGAAAATGTAATTCAAATTTGGAATCGTATTACTCAACCCAGTCTTCTACAAAACCTTGTTCACAGTATACCAGCAAGATGCAAAGCTGTGATTAAAGCTAAATGCTGGGCAATAAAATATTAGGGACGTTTTATAATTTTGCTTCATTGTATTTCTGTATTTAAATGTTGTTTTATTCCTTATGAATTACAAAAAGCATTTATTGCTGTAAACCTAAGAATTGGATAAATGATTCTTTTCATAATAATTTAGACTTGGTGATTAATTTTGTAACATATCTTAAGAACAGAAGTAGCTACATGAAAAACTAAGACATTTTTTTAAATATCCATTAAATTTCGCATCTAATGACATATAAATGATGAAACAACTATACACTGGTGTGCAAAAATTAAGGACGAGGCGGTTTTTCGAATGTAACGTCATGCAGAAGTGCTCCACATCGACTCAAATCATACCATAAGATTCCAAGATGTAAGAATATGGGACAAATGAGCAAGACCGTCCAAACAAGGAATCCAAAGGATACAAAGGCACTCTATTGAAAAGGTAGCTTCGAGCACAACTGGACAGAAGACAGAAACGTCCATGTGACAGGCGGCTACCAAGAAAACTCCAGTCTTTAGTAGGGGATATGATCCCCCCTGACTGCGTTGCAGGATTTACAACGTCTGTCCATGCTGAGGACGAGGTTGTCAAGGAGCTATTGAGGCTTCGCGGCCCATTCCTCTTGTAGCGCCAATCGCAGCTGCGGAATCGTTGCCGAGGGCTGGTGACATGCTGCCAAGCGCCTCCCGAGAAGGTCCCACACGTGTTCGATTGGATTTAGGTCCGGGGACCTTGCGGGACAATCCATGCGTTGAATATCTTTACTCTCCAACAGCTCTGCGACAGCCACAGTACGATGAGGTGTAGCGTTGTCGTCCATGAAGAAGAACTCAGGACCCACAGCACCTCTAAACAGACGCACGTGAGGCAGGAAAACCTCGGTACATTAGCGGGCACCAGTGACTGAACTTCCTTGGAAGGTATGGAGGTCAGTACGGCTACCAAGTATGATACCGCCCCAAACGAGAACTCCGCCACCTCCAAACCGGTCCCTTTCGATGATGTTGGAGGTGTGATTGCGTGCTTCCTGCTCTCTCCAGATGTGTATACGTCCAGAATCGCTCGTCAGACTAAATCGGCTCTCATCCGTAAAGAGAACTCGGCCCCATTGCTGATGTGTTCAGCTCTTGTATTCCTGGCACCACAGAAACCACCGTCTCCAATGAGCAGGCGTTAATGGCAAACACCGTACTGGTCGTCGTGCAAATAGACCACCTTTGTGCAGCCTCCTGGCCACGGCAAAACGCGATAACGGACATCCAGTTGTCTGCTGCATGTGCCTTGCGATTTCTCCCGCTGTCTGCCGTCTGTCTCTTCTCGCCTGTAGGAAAATATACCGGTCGTCCGCCGCCGTGGTTGCTCGTGGACGACCACTGCTAAACTCTCGGACAGCTGTTCCTGTCGTTTGAAATGCTCTCCAAGCTCGTGAAACGATGCTGTGAGCGATGCCGAACTCCTCGGCCATAGTAATCACACTTCGACCTTCTTCCAACTTCCCAATGACGCGACCTCGGGTAAAGTCATTCAGATGTCGTGTACTGGATTGCCTCTTAGCCATATCACACGGTGGCAGCACCTGGACGTCGTTCAAACCGATATACACCGTGCAATAGCTTTCACCGAATTGCTCAGCGTATACCACCTGTGTGTTTTATGCCTTTCCGACCCCCGACCCCCTACGTCATGCTGCATATACACAGTGCGTCAAAGAATTTTTAAGACTAGGTCTGTAAAATTAAAAAGAAACAAGAAATTATAATTTGTTTTGGTTTGTTATTCAAAGTAATTCCCTCTGGCTTCAATACGCTTGTTACAGCGATTTAATAATGATTCGAATGCCTGTTCCAGTTCACTTTGCGGAATTGCCTCCAAAGCACGCGTCGAAGCTGTTTGTATGATCGAAATATCATCAAAATAACACCCTTTTAACGTCATTTTTAGTTTTGGGAACAAAGAAAAGTCGCAGGGTGCTAAATCAGGCGAATACGGTGGATGATTCAACACACAGACGTTATTTTTCGCCAAAAATCTACGAACAAGAAATGAGGTGTGACTGGGTGCATTATCGTGCAACAAACACCAACTGTTTTCATCTCGATATTCTGCACGAATGCGACGAATGCTGCCCATCAAACGCCTTAAAAAATTTAAATAAAACTCACCAGTAATTGTTTGTCCGCTTGGAACAAATTCTTTGTGCATAATACCCTTACTATCGAAGAATGTAATGAGCATTGTTTGGATTTTCGATGGAACTTTTCTTGTTTTTTTTGGCTTGTGGCGAGTTTTTTTACTTCCATTCCGCACTTTCTCGCTTTGCTTTAGGATCATATTGAAAACACCATGTTTCATCACCAGTAACAATCGATTTTAAGAAAATTGGATCATTTTCAGCGGTTGAAATGATGTCTCTGCAATGTGCACTTCTCCTTGATTTTTGTTCATTGGGTAACGTGTGTGGAACAAATTTAGCACAGACTTTTGTTTTGCCCAAATCTTCATGCAGGATGGTTCGAAGCATTTCTTTGTTGATGTGTTTAAAGACTCTTCCGTCATTCTTAGGGACGCACATCGATTGTTTGCCACGAAATCACGCACTTTTTCAAAAATCTCAGGTTTCCTAGATGACCTTGGTCTTCCGGTATGCTTATCATCTTCTAGCGTCTCTCTTCCGTCCAAAAAACATTTGTGCCACAGGAAAACATTTGATCTACTTAAACAAAACTCACCGTAAACTTGTTTCATGATTTGGTACGTTTCCAAGGCACTTTTACCAAGTTTCGTGTTAAATTTAATAAGAGCCCTTTGTTCCATCTTAATAATTCAACATAAAAAAAATTACTTCTCTAATGAACGCCCGTTTCGTTGAGTTACTTTAACAACTGCGCAGTACTTTTGGCAGAAAGCAAGCAGATGGTCACGGTTTATAACGCATTCGCGATTACATTGGTGGCGCCACCGTAGGCTGAAATCTAGCACCAGTCTTAAAAATTCTTTGACTCACTATGAATGCGCATGCCCTACCATACCGGACCCTAGTCTATCTCCTGAATGGTTTTTCGGTCCGTTCTGCCTGCTCATTCCGCTGTTATGCTAATTTCTCCTCTTCGTCCTTAATTTTTGCACACCAGTGTATGAAAATGAGTTAGTAAAAAAAAGAGTTAAATTTAAAAACTCAGGTTTTTGCAGCTGATGCAGTACTTTTGCACACCACTATATATGTTATTTCGACTGTATATTTCTGCTTCCTTAAGAAGCTACAATTTTTAAGGAAGACATTTATTTGAATGAAAGAAATATATTTAATGCGTCACTCAGTTTGCCTAGTTTTGTCTCTGTCAATATACTTTCTGCATTGTGGTGTATATTGCACCAACTGGAGCTGGTTTTTCTTTTAAAGAAGAATCTTGTTGTTGTGACTGTGAAGAATAGAACATTTCGAACGGTCTTGTTGGTATCATTGTTGAGAAAAGATGATCATTTTAAACCATTTTATAATTATGACGCTGCTCTGGAATAGATAGGTATGACTGTATTAATTAGTTGACATAACTACTAGTCACTATACTGCGGAAGTACTGGCTGAGATGTAAAATACCAGTTCCGTTCGGAGTTGGGGTTTTTTTTAAGTTGTTTTAATTTATGAATTCAGTAATTATTCCATTTTTCTTAAACCGCTTCTGTTACAAAATTATGTTCACCCGAAATCTGTTTCCCAAACAGGAAACTCCACAGAAATCCTGACTTTTGTACCTTCTCTATCTTTGATTTGTTGTGCAACGATCGCAGTTTCGCAACAAAGAACTTGATGTTCAGCATAAGAGCCGCGCTTAGAAGAAAAGAAGTCTTTCACAACAAAAAGCCTCTTGATCCGATATGAACAAAGAATGCGGTGGTATTGTGTTTCGGCGTCATCGGAAGAAGGCAGATCCTTCAGCTGTCATTGTTCAAAAAACGAACGGCGTCGTGACACACTATGTCGTCGCTACTTGAGAAGTTTCCTTCTCTCGAGTATCATTAAATAGCAACGGACTGAGTGAGCAACAACTAAGTTCATTCCTTTGAAATAAAGGACCCAAATTCACGCTTCTTCATCCGTCCAGTTATACCACTTAAACAATTTGAATTGACAGACGACGCAGACAGAACAAAATGCGCCTTATTCAACTGACACTCAGGAGAACCATCAGCTCATTTAAATCCTTTTCAGATTCAGTAGAACAGCTATTTATTATCCTTGTGCTCTTCAGGAGCGACACAAAATTCCCAATTCTGAGCTGGAAAGGAGGTACAAGTCCCACAAAGCGCATATACCCATTTTAATTGACTTCGCATCTTGTTTTTCGCGGTTCGTGACCACCATGAGCAGATAGGGCTACAAGTAGTCGCCCGTTCCTAATTTGGGATCATTGCTTCCAGAAAGAGGGACCAGTTCAGGCGCAGGCACATGCCCTACTCATCCTGGAGTCGAGCCAGACCCATCTCGGACGAATGGTCAGAGGACACAGCCTCAGACCACACGGCCACCGGAGCAGCCCATGCGTCATAATAAACAGCCCTCAATACCGCTTACTGGTCACATAATTATTGCAACTTTTGAAAAAAAAATGGTTACTGCCATTAGTTCCGCTGAAATATTACTTCAATAAGTTTCAGTTTTCAAGATGGATTTGATTTTGGCAAACGCAGAACAGTCTGAAGGAAGCAGTCGAGGTGAATTAGAGGTTGATTTAATACAGTGGAGGGCTTTTTTAAAATATTTTGGGCTCGAGTAAGCTAGTGCTTAGGGTGCAAGATTTGAGTCATGGGGATGAGCTCGAGTCCCGTTGCCGCCAAAGCCCAGTGTGATTCGGAAGTGAAGCTAAGCCATTCGTCCGACGTAGTGACACCTCGTCATCCATAAGCATATTTCCTCCCACTGAGGCCTGCCTATGGACTACTGAACTCATTGAGCAGCATAAGTATTGCCCCCTCGTCATCCATAAGCATAGTTCCTCCCACTGAGGCCTGCCTGCGGACTACTGAACTCATTGAGCAGCATAAGTATTGCCTCCTCGTCATCCATAAGCATACTTCCTACCACTGAGTCCTGCCTACGGACTCCTGAACTCATTGAGCAGCATACGTATTGCTCCGTCGTCATCCATAAGCATACTTCCTACCACTGAGGCCTGCCTACGGACTACTGAACTCATTGAGCAGCATAAATGTTGCCCCTTCGTCATCCATAAGCACAGTTCCTCCCACTGATGCCTGAACTCATTGAGCACCATATGTATTGCCCCCTCGTCATCCATAAGCATACTTCCTCCCACTGAGGCCTGCCTACGGACTATTGAACTCATTGAGCAGCATAAGTATTGCCCCCTCGTCATCCATAAGCATACTTTCTCCCACTGAGGCCTGCCTACGGACTACTGAACTCATTGAGCAGCATACGTATTGCCCCCTCGTCATCCATAAGCATACTTCCTCCCACTGAGGCCTGCCTACGGACTACTGAACTCATTGAGCAGCATACGTATTGCCCCCTCGTCATCCATAAGCATACTTCCTCCCACTGAGGCCTGCCTACGGACTACTGAACTCATTGAGCAGCATAAGTATTGCCCCCTCGTCATCCATAAGCATAGTTCCTCCCACTGAGGTCTGCCTACGGACTACTGAACTCATTGAGCAGCATACGTATTGCCTCCTCGTCATCCGTAAGCATAGTTTCTCCCACTGAGGCCTGCCTACGGACTACTGAACTCGTTGAGCAGCATACGTATTTCCCCCTCGTCATCCATAAGCATACTTCCATCCACTGAGGCCTGCCTACGGATTACTGAACTCATTGAGCAGCATAAGTATTGCCCCCTCGTCATCCGTAAGCATAGTTCCTCCCACTGAGGCCTGCCTACGGACTACTGAACTCATTGAGCAGGATAAGTATTGCCCCCTCCCGCTCAGGGCAAACATCCATCACCAAAGACTTCCCCACAGTCAATGCGAAATATAGTGGTGAGAAAAAGGTCGATAACCGCTTTCCTGAAACTGGGGTCACGTTTAGTTAATTTTATTCATTTCCTTACACGATCGTTCTTTCTGAAGAGTCGCATTACAGAATTTTTTCCATCGTTAATAAATACAGACATTTGACGTGGACTAGGAACATCAAACAGAAGTAATCGCTCTTTCCACGTTTTATAAGTGAGTCACGGAAAACTTCTCATGGGCCGCCACCGGGAATCGAAACCAGGTGCAGTGGAAGCATATCCGGCGCGTAACTGGAAGACCCTGGGTTCGATTTCCGGTGGCGGCCCATGAGAATTTTTCCGTGACTCACTTATAAAACGTGGAAACAGCGATTACTTCTGTTTGATTTTCCATCGTTGTTGGATTTCGAACACGTTTCAAATAACATTAACCAGAAATTTAAGCGAAATCTTTAAAAAGAATAAATTTACCTAGTAGAGGAAAACAGATACCTTTCAGAGGTCTGCAGTTCAGCATTACAATTACTTCAATCAATATCATCAATATAGCTTTCAGGCAAACTCAGGTTTTAGTACTGCCAATAGCTGCTCAAATGTATTTTTTTCTGTCGTTTTCTGTCTAATCATCACATACATTTCACTCCATAAACCTTATTTTCTTTGGCGAGGAAAGAGGCAAGGTAAAATCACCAGGGATGAGGCGCTTGAAAGGTCATCATTATTTTATTGATTTATTTATTATTATTCATGCTGTTACATTTGAAGTTCATACATATATGCCATTTCAGAGTTAATTTACATAACAGCAAGGGGAAACAAGGAAAATGATTAATAAGGCCTAACAAGCCCTGATTTCCCACTTGTAATTAAGCAGTTGATCCCAAGGATGTTAACAATGGTAAGTGGTTAAATAAATACATTGCCTTAGTTCCAGCATATCATTGCCTTGTAATTTGGACTTTGAAATCCCTCCCTCCTTGTTTTATTATCATCTAAAACGACGGAGTATTTCTTCTCCTCAACCTTTCCTTTTCGTGGGCTGTATCGAATCAACTTGGGTTGCGCAAAACATGTTCTGAAATCAGCTTGAACAAATTAAATCGCTGGCTAAAAAGTGTTCGGAACGTGATTGGAGCAAAAGAATCTGCGCCTCAGAAAGCTTTACTGTCTCCCTTAGCTTGTTATTCAAAGTGGTCATTGAGAAGGATGGTTGGCACTAATCCTTTCTGATTGATTACTCGCTAAAAGAGCTATAACAATGGCGTCGAACCTAAGAAAGAAGAGACACTGGCGCTCATAACTTAAGGGCGAGCCAGGTTTTGACTTTTAGCGTCGCACAGACTATGGGAATTCCATTACTTACAGAAATGATGACGGAAACGACACCGACACAACTACAGATACTAAATGATACAGTAGAACTTTATTCAGTTATTTTGGAGGTTTACTTGCTGTCTGCTGATGATCCATCTTGGCCTGTAGGAGTAGATAGAGGTTCTCACTAGAGGTAGTTTCGGGTAGACGAAAACCGCAGGTCTTTAGCACAGCTGCACGTGTAATCCTGAAGGCCGACAACGCGCGCGATACAATGCAATGGGCGATATCGAACTCTTGGGCCACACTCATTACAGTTCAGCCTTCTTTGAGCCTCCCAATTATTTGACCACGAGTAAAATCGTCAAGATGTTTTAGACGGGCCATTTAGTCGTCTCTAGCACATAACAAACACAATCGAAAGTCTGTAGCACGTACACACGCTGCCCGGTGACTTCCGTTCAACTGATGCTATTGGACTGCGTGAACGCATTTTCTTCTCACATCATGTAAACCACATGTAATGCTCCATTATTACGCATGCGCTGTTGCTCCCGTTCCCAGACACGGTCCTGAATTAATATGTGTTTAGGTACTGCTGCTATGTACGGCGAATATATGTGTGGAGGCACCGTGGTCAGCGCTAAGATGAACGGTTTGCTGTCGAGTGTCACACGTCCAGAATGCCTGATGTCCTGGTGTGGGGTTTAATTGTCTACGATGCCAGATCACATTTGGTGTTCATTACAGGCACTTTGACAGCCCAACCTTACGTTACTAAGGTCCTGCAACCAGTGGCCTTACCTTTTTTGAACGCTCATGCCGGTGCGATTATCCAACAGAGCAACGCTCGTCCGCATACTGCTGCTATCTCAAAAGCTTGCCTTCAAGGCACTGACACTCTGCCATGGCTAGCCACATTGCCAGACCTATCACCGATTGAAAATGTATGGGATTCAATTGGACGCGCTATCCACACTCCACCCCTACCGCACAATCTGTAGGAACTTCGTGAGAAGATTCAAACTGCATGGGATTGCTTATCGCAAAACACCATTAGGAACCTGTACAACTCCATGCCGAGTCGTCTGGCATGCTGTGTGAGCAAATATGGCGGCCCGACGCCATACTGAGAGACACTATTTATTGGCGTGTAGCTCAATAAATATTGCCCATATCAGTCTCAATGTTTAATCATTTATTGTTCCGGGTAACCTTTACCTCCCCCCCCCCAAATAGCCTTGTGCGGTAGGGGTGGAGTGTGGATAGCGCGTCCAAGAGAATCCCATACATTTTCAATTTACACGTCCTTCCGGGTGCAACCATTTCTTGACGATGAGGGTATATCGGTATTATAAAGCGATTTTTAGCCGCTAGATGTAAAGAATACACGAGAAGTGTCAACTAGGACGTGCAGGAAAAGGCACTTTGCTTGGGAAGTCATGCACTGCTCGCCGTTCCCATCATGTGAAATAGAATTAAAAGAGTGGCCGTTTACCCAGTCTTTAAAGCGACAACCATCAGGGAGACCATGGAAATCCTATCCAGCAAGCTGCTATGAAATGATACTGAGTCTATTGAACTACCAGTTGTTTGGCAGGCGTTACTAAGGGTTAGCAACACGCCACAACGCAGCGTATAACCGAGTGAAAAATTACATGTAATACGGCTCATGATGTCTTCCATGCTATTTTCAAACAATCGTCTTTATTTCTGTTCAATCACTGTGCCATTTAGACTTATATTACATTCCGTACTCCTAGTCCTTTCTCAAAAACCATAACTTTGGTCTTTCCCTAATTTATACTCAGTTTGAATTTCATGCAAACTTCGTACATCCGGTACAACATACTCTGCAACTCACTTTTGCTCTCTGCCAAGAGGACAGTGTCATCAGCATACAGCAATCTGCAAACACGAATATCACCAAGGCATAAACAAGTATTATCTATTTTGGTATCACGCGTGCACGCATCCATAAATATATTAAACAACAATGGGGACATTACACAACCTTGCCTAACTCCAGCACTAATAGAAAACCACTTTCATGAAACACCATTCACTCGTACATAAGCTCTACTACCAGCATACATGGCTTTTACACTATTAAGTAGATTCCCAGTAACATCATATTCATTCACAATCTTCCACAAAACTGTCCTATTTACTCGGTCGTAAGCTTTCTCTAAATCTATGAAGGCAGCAAAAACTTTCTTACCAACAGCCAGTTGCTTTTCAATCATCACACGTAATGCAAAACTTTGGTTAGTGCAGCCTTTACCAGGCATAAAACCACTCCGAACATTCCATACTTCCTCTGATGTAAAACCCCTTACTTTTTCAATAAAGACCTTACCGAACACTTTCCCTGGCACACTCAGTAGTTCTTGCAGTCAGTCTGGTCACCTTTTCCCTTGTACAAGGGAAGAATAATAGCATCCTTCCAATCTCGAGGGACCATTCCTAACTCCCAGCACAACTGGCAAATTTCAGTTAACCAGTCAATTACAGAGTCACCACCATATTTCACCATCTCGGCAGTTATGCCATTAACTCCCGGAGCCTTACCGTTATGGGGAGACTTTAGAGTTTTACACACCTCTTCTCATGAGATCCCTCCTGTACTTTCATCTTTCACTGTGCCATCATCTGCTTCTGCCTCAGAATCATCTTTGCTTTCCTGATCTAATTACTCACAGATATATTCAAATCATTTTCCTGATGTGTTTGTGTATTTAGGAAGCATGTTTGACAGAGAGTACAAATTGGATGGGGAAATTAGTAGGCTAGTGAATTCTTCATTGAAAGTCATAGCGGCTTTGGGAGGTGTTAACAGGAATGAATGTTTCTCAAGAGAGTCCCGCATGGCTGTGTATGAAAGTGTAATTGTTCCTACTCTGATGTATGGCACTGACACCTGGGTACTATAGAAGAAACATAGGGGTCGTTTGTGGGTGTGCTGCAGAAATGCGTTACTTATGGGTTGTTTGTGGCAAGACACGTCCTGTTTGTGTGAGGAATAAAGATGTGTTGCAGTTGTGTGATGTGAAGCAAAATGTTGTTAGCAAGGTGGAGACTAATATGCTTCGGAGGTTTGGCCATGTTGGAAGAACGAGTGATAAGATGCATACTAAGAAAATCTCTTAGCCCACGTGGTAGGGAAGAATGGCAGAGGAAAGCCAAGGGAATCATAGAAGGATCAAATTCAGGAGTGTCTGCATGAGAAAAAGATTATGAGTATGAAGTATAGAAGGCCTGGTGTACGTCGTGTGATGGATGTCACTGAAGCCCGAGTTGATCGTCAAGATCGCTGAAAATGGAGAAGTTTGATACAGCAACAGTAAGGAAAATTTATCTCGTACTTTGTATTTCTTAGTGGTGCTAACCTCAGAATCTCAGAGAACAGCTTAGGGATATGTATATATGTATGTCTTTATTTCTTATGCGTTCTAATTCTATTGACTTTATATCTGACCACTGCCTTGAAAAAGACGGACGAGTTTGGCGACTCATACTAGGTGTGTACTGAATTATACTGCTAAATGAAAGGATTTACCCCAATGAGTCATTCCATCATGACCACCACGAGCCTAAAGAAATGAGCGCGCCAAAAGACCGAACGTTGGCGCAGGTGAAGTTCACAGAGTAGTGTATGTACAACCCGAGGCCCGGCCTTCGGTTAGTAGAGTGTTCGGAGTCAGAATGGGAAAAGCTGCCGATTTATCGGAGTTTGATAAAGGACAAATTGTGACGGCGCGGCGCCTTGGAACTACGATCTCGGAAACGGCGCGGCTTGTGGGATCGTAGTTTCGACGAGCCGCGCCGTTGTTCACGTGCCGCTGTAGTGAGTACGTATCAAAAGTGGTGCACAGATGGCCAAACGACAAATTGTAGTTCAGTCGTGTGTCGTCCGCAGCTCACTGATGCCAGAGGGGAGCGGAGACTGTCGCGCATTGTTCACAGCGACCGCAGGGCCACAGTGCGACAAATCACCCGCAGCTACAACAGTGGGGATCAGGGCAATGTGTCACCGCACACAGTTCATCGCAGCTTTCTCCGCATGGGCCTGCGTAGCCGAAGACACAGCCGGATCTCCATGCTTACTACACGTCATCGCCAACAACGCACTAAAAGGGTCCAAGATCATCGAGATTGGACCATCAATGATTGGATGAAAGTGGTCTGATCTGAGAAATCAAGATTCCTGGCGGATCATGCAGACGTCCGATTACCAAGGGAGGCGATGGCACCTGGATGCACTGTTGGGCGGAAACAGGCTG
The DNA here is from genome assembly GCA_039090855.1 of Macrothele yani. Taxonomy (NCBI): domain Eukaryota; kingdom Metazoa; phylum Arthropoda; class Arachnida; order Araneae; family Macrothelidae; genus Macrothele; species Macrothele yani. The sequence goes on from CM076993.1 coordinate 12,667,534, forward strand.
GCGGCAACGGTGTTATGCTGTGGGCGATATTTTCTGGGAACACTTTAGGCACCGTTATTTCAACAGCACAATCCCTGACAGCTATCAGGTATCTGAACATCGTTGCGAACCAAGTTCACCCATTCATCGCAACTGTGTTCACTGCTGGTAATGGCCATTACCAGCAGGACAATGCGCCATGCCACACTGCCAGAATCGTGAAGGAGTGGTTCGAGGAACATGCTGGTGACTTTCTGTTAATGCCCTAGCCTCCAAATTCACCTGACATGAACCCAATCGAACATTTGTGGTTCGACTTGAAGAAGAGGTTTCGCGCTAAATCAGCACCACCCCGAAATGTACGGGAACTGGAGAGACATTGTGGTACCAGATACCCCAGGATACCTATCGCCACCTCATCAAATCGATGCCTCGTCGAGTGGCTACTGTAGTGCTGGCTAAAGGAGGTTCTGCAGCTTATTATCAAGATGGTCATTTAACGTAATGGATCATCGGTGTATACTACACTATAAGCGTTTGGAAATTGCATTGTTGGCGTACATTGAAATCAGGGCTAGCTAGCTCTTACCAGGGGGGAAGTGGGACCCCCCATCCTCCGAGTTTGTAAGCCGGAACCCCTTTTTCTTTATATATTACTATTAAAAAACAGTTTCCATAGATATAACCGCTGTGAGTGTACCTTGACTTCTCTTAGCTTTCTGTCTTACTCCTGTCATTAAGCGTCACTGTGCTTTTCCCTTCGTCTAAGTAGCGCGCGACGCCCGCTTCTTCTCGAAATTTAATAAAAGGGACGACTAGCAGTGAACCCCAGAATCATGCGACGTAACTTGCAATGCACCAATGAAGCATGCATAAACGCGCATGCGCAGAATGCCTCAGTGGGGATAATCTGAAGTGTCCTCTCGCGGTGTTTCGACCTTGAGAGGTTTGGAGACACTCGTGGACGGCGAACCGCTTACTTCGCCATGTGATGTGACCACTCTAGCGGTAAAAGGGTTGCAGTAACTGCGTCCATCCTGTTTTTTTTATTTACGGCTGAGAAAAGATTATGTGAAGCGTGAACTGTGAATATAAGCGTTTTTTTCCCTAGTGTTGTGCTTAGTGAAGTGTAAAGCCAATCGTGGTATGATGGTCACAACAAAAGTTCTGCACACGTTAACGTAAAACAAAAGCGGATGATGCCATCGGGAAAATGATTGCGTCATGTCAAGATCACACTCTCAGAAACGCAATGGTGTCAGAACGAAGCGCTATCATTTACTGTGTGGACGTGAGAGGGTTTGGAAGGGGAATCGGGCAGCTCCTCAGGTCGAGTCACAGCGTTAGACCAGCGCTCGTACGTGAAAATAGAAACTGTGTAGGGGAAAACTCCGACACAGAACCACACTGCCTTGCAAGAAGCTTGTGCGGAAGGAACTCTTGATCGAAGCACAATTTCTTTCTGAGGACAAAGTTGAGACCGAAAATTCCTCAAATCGCCCCAACTAGTTGGAAGTGAGAGCGATCTTGCTGCATGACAACACATCGTGCCATGGTGCAGCGTCAGTATGGAGACTTTTGTCGAAAGATGGCGGGGAAACTTTATCCCACCCACCATACAGCCCTGATCTCAGACCACCCGACTTTCATCTGTTCCCCAAGTTAAAAAAATCGGCTCCATGGCATCCTCTACGAATCTCTGGACGAACTGTCATTGGACGTGACACGAGTAATACGACAGCTGAACAAAGATGGCGTACTACGGGGCATCCAGGAACTACCTCACCGCTGGCAAGCTGTCATTAGCAGAGGAGGGGAGTACATTGAGCGGGAATAAGGTAAGTTTTCTCCGGTACTTCACACTTTTCTCAAAAATGGACAGTGTGCAGAACTTTTGTTAGGACCCCCGTATTAAACTTTCCTTTTTTAGAACGAATGAATATTTTTTTCAAAATAAAAAAAAATAATTAAAAAAAAAAAAATCTGCACCAAAAGGTCAGAAGCAAAACTTTCGGCACCATAACAACCTGATGATTTTGTTCTTTTCAATAGTAGAGGTGAATTGGACAAACTTTAACGGCAAGTTAATATTATTATTACGTAAGTGAATCTAAAAGTAAGTTACACTTAGCGCCATCTGGGGTGGGATTGCAGTCAGACCGTGTGCGCTTGGGAGCGAAGTAGACAGTACGTCAGAGATGCCGACGGGAGGTGTTTTAGCTCAGCAACTGTGCAAAACGTGTACAGCAAGCAGTTCGTAATGGCGTGTCAACTGGATTCTTACCACAAATTGTAAGAGCGAGGAATCATTCGACTTTTGTGGGCTGAGCGCCTAAATTGCACTGACATCCATCGTGAAATCTGTGCTGTATACGGGGGAAATACCGGGCCATTGTACAGTGGTGCCAAATATTTCAAGAGGGTCGCACAAATTTGACAGACGAATACCGCGAAGGTATAGACTATCAACGTCCAGCACTCCGGAGCATGTTGCCGCCGTTGACGACATGATACAGGATAATAGGCGTATAAAAATCAAGGAAATTGCCAGTATGTTAGACATTTCGTACTGGACTGTGCATTCTGTTATTCACGAGCAGCTGGGATTTCGGAAATTGTGTGGAAGATGAGTGCTACGTTTACTCACCTACCAGCGCATAAACAACGTTTCCTGACGTCTTTGGCTCTTCTGCAACGGTAGTGTGCTGAAGGTCACAATGTTTTGCGTCGAATCATCACAGGTGATGAAACGTGGCTTCGCCCCGAAACCAAACGACCGTCCATGGAATGGAAGCATGTCACCTCTCCAACAAGGAAGAAGTGCAAAGCCTAGCTTCTGCGGGAAAGCTCATGGCAATTGTTTTCTTTGACTGTGAAAGTGTTGTTTACAAAGAATTTCTACCAAAAGGGACGACTATTAATGCTGACTCATGTTTCCAAACGCTACGGAATTTTCCAAAGGCAACTAAGGACAGAGGCCGGGGTAAGCTAAGTGAAGGTGTCATTTTGCCTCACGACGACGCCACACCCCACACAGCACAAAAAACAAAGGAATTGCTGCCATCATTCGGGTCGGAGGTATGGCAACATCCACCGTACAGCCTCGACTTATCACCTTCCGACTACCTTTTATTCGGTAAAATGAAAGAGGCCCTTAGTGGACAACGATTCCAAAGAGATGAGGCTGTGAAACTTTGGTCCTCAACTGGTTGCACCAAACTGGAACAGATTTTTCTCTACTGGTATGGAAAAGTTAATCGCCGCCCCGGTGGCGCAGTGGTCTAAGCGATGGCCTCTGATCATTCGTCCGAAAGGGGTCCGGGTTCGAATCCCGGGTGAGGCATGGATGTTGTGTTTGTCTTACGGCACTGGCTCTTCTCTCTTCCCTGGAACCAGTGACCCTAAATTAGGGACGGGCGACTGCTTATAGCCCATTGAGTTGCTCACGGTGGTCGTTAAACCCCCAATTAAAAAAAAAAAAAGTTAATCACGTGATCCGATAAATGTTTACAGTCCTTAGGTGACCATGCCGAAAAATGAATAAATGTTGTACTTTTAAACCAACATGAGTATATCTCTTTATTATTTTTTTATTCAACAGTGTAACTAACCTTTTGATATGCTCTCGTATTAAAAGCAATTCATAGGTCCTGTGATTATTATAAAAAAATATAAGGCCTGTAATGTTTATAGAATAAAGTTCATGCTGTCTAGGCACGTTAGAAATATTTTATTTTTCGCTGAAACACACCAGCGCTTTCGAAACTATTATATCGTTTCATCATCAGGTGTACAAAATAAGATACAGATCCTTTCAAATACACACTATTTTGGCGATATAATAATTTCGAAAGTGCTAGTGTGTTTCAGCGAAAAATAAAATATTTCTAACGTGCCTAGACAGCATGAACTTTATTCTTTAAACATAAACCGGTACGTAATCAATCTCACCGAGGGTCTGACTTCGTAAAATCATCATATCTTACAGAGTATATCACTTGGGGATATTTAATAGGCCTGTAATGTATTTGTTAAGTACGATATTGGCGTGTTAAAAAGTAGTTATGTGATACGCACTGCACACGCAAATATAAATACACTCCAGTGCACTAATTATGTTTTTCTTTTTTATATTATCACCTGCTAAACCCATTAGAGCTGCCACTGCTGAAATGATATTTCTTTTGATACGATGTTTTCGCATCCACAAGTAAGATAAGAAAAATTGTAAGAACATACTTTTTTCAGAAGTCGTTTTAAGAAGTTTCGTGGATTAAAGCACAAAACGTTTACTGACTTTAAAGTGAATGAGAACTCTCAGAAAAAAGTTCTTTCTTTTCCTACGTCATCATGGCGGAGAGGCTGTTCTTTCCTAGATCTTCAATTAAGTTGATTCCTGGCGTGAATCAGAAGAAATTCCTACGCCTTCAACATGGGGGAGCTTAATCTTCTATCGTTGAGTCCGCGCTCCCTTGAGTATTCGATCCATTCTTGTGCTGATTGAGAAACGCTCCAAGCCCTTCTCTCTTTCAAAAGATATTCATCCCTCTTCAAAATGAAGGAATCATACAAAAGTACACTTGCAGCTCATTGTTGCATCTCCTGAAACTTGTTGAATCCCTTAATAAGATGCGACGGACGACTTTTAGATTTTCTCGCAAAATTTAATGCCCTGCCGCATGTCTCTTACTTTTGGAAAAGATTGAATTCGACGTGTGACAAAACCAGTCTGTGCTTAAGCGCGTATCTCCTTCTGTTGAAAAGTTGTGAAATTGTCTCTAAGCGCGCGTTAATCGTACAGGGGTAAGAGAGTAGGTATATTTATCAAAAACATCAGAACACTCTCTCCACAAAGAGGCTGAACTGATATTTTCAATAATTTTAAATACTAATTTTAAACCAGCTTAAAATGTTTTGATATGTGCTTGCAAAACACTAAAGAGTCGCACATTATGCTTCACTGATCTGAATTTCATATACGCTGAGGTACCAAAAAAACTGTGAAGGACGATACCATTTCCATTACATGCGACCACAAATAAATAAATGGTGCCGTCCGCAAACGACATAAATAGAGAGGCAGATATCACCGTAAGATCAAGTACTGGCATTTGCAGTTCAGATGGAAGCAGGAATTAAGCGATTTAGAACGTGGTATGATAGTCGCCGTCCGGAAGAAATTGGTCACTCCATCTCTGGAATTACCGCGAAATTTCGATTTACACGGTTAACAACTTCACGGGTGTACTTGACTACACAAACTCAGAGAAACCATCCAGATCGCGAGAACGGTTTGGCTGTTTAAAAGCTCTGGACGATCGTGGGCAGCTGCGTCGAGTACGCGACGTAACCTCCGCCCGGTGTGAAACATTGCTACAGACCACAGCACATCTCTATGCTGGGGTTAGGAGTAGTATCAGCGTTTGGACAGTGCAACGTTCCCTGTGCTCTATGGGGTTCTGGAGCCGACGGTCCACGAGGGTGCCATTGCCGACCCCAAGACACAAAGCTGTCAGTTGATCAAGCTACCGCTTCGGTATCTGAATATTGCATCTGATCGTAGCACAAAACACTCTTCAACTCTTTATGAACACAGAAATTTAACAGTGACGGAGATCGAATCGCGTCTCCTCGCTACGGAGTGAGTTGCTCTAACCACCTTAGCTACACCGACGGAATACATCACTGCAGATATGTCGTCTTGACACGTGCTTCACATCTGTAGTACGTCACAAGTCTCAATACTTGTTCCGGGGCCAGTTGTTCTAACTGATTAAACTACACCGACGGAATATATCGCTGCAGATTTGTCATCTTGGCACGTGCTTCACCTCTGTAGTACGTCACAAGTTTCAATACTTGTTCCGGAGCCAGTTGTTCTAACTGATTAAACTACACCGACGGAATATATCGCTGCAGATTTGTCATCTTGGCACGTGCTTCACCTTCTGTAGTACGTCACAAGTCTCAATACTTGTTCCGGAGCCAGTTGTTCTAACTGATTAAACTACACCGACGGTATGTATCGCTGCAGATTTGTCTTCTTAACACGTGCTTCGCCTCTGTAGTACGTCACAAGTCTCAATACTTGTTCCGGGGCCAGTTGTTCTAACTGATTAAACTACACCGACGGTATGTATCGCTGCAGATTTGTCTTCTTAACACGTGCTTCGCCTCTGTAGTACATCACAAGTCTCAATACTTGTTCCGGAACCAGTTGTTCTAACCGACTAAACTACACCGACGGAATGTATCGCTGCAGATTTGTCGTTTGCTTCACCTCTGTAGTACGTCACAAGTCTCAATACTTGTTCCGAAGCCAGTTGTTCTAACTGATTGAACTACACCGACGGAATATATTGCTGCAGATTTGTCGTCTTGACACGTGATTCACCTCTGTAGTACGTCACAAGTCTCAATACTTGTTCCGGAGCCAGTTGTTCTAACTGATTAAACTACACCGACGGAATGTATCGCTGCCGATTTGTCGTTTGCTTCGCCTCTGTAGTACGTCACAAGTCTCAATACTTGCTCCAGAGCTAATTGTTCTAACTGACTAAACTACACCGACGGAGTGTATCGCTGCAGATTTGTCGTATTGGCACGTGCTTTACCTCTGTAGTACATCACAAGTCTCAATACTTGTTCCGGAACCAGTTGTTCTAACCGACTAAACTACACCGACGGAATGTATCGCTGCAGATTTGTCGTTTGCTTCACCTCTGTAGTACGTCACAAGTCTCAATACTTGTTCCGAAGCCAGTTGTTCTAACTGATTGAACTACACCGACGGAATATATTGCTGCAGATTTGTCGTCTTGACACGTGATTCACCTCTGTAGTACGTCACAAGTCTCAATACTTGTTCCGGAACCAGTCATTCTAACCGACTAAACTACACCGACGGAATGTATCGCTGCAGATTTATCGTCTTGACACGTGCTTCACCTCTGTAGTACGTAACAAGTCTCAATACTTTCTCCGGAGCCAGTAACTGACTAAACTACACCGACGGAGTGTATCGCTGCAGATTTGTCGTATTGGCACGTGCTTTACCTCTGTAGTACATCACAAGTCTCAATACTTGTTCCGGAACCAGTTGTTCTAACCGACTAAACTACACCGACGGAATGTATCGCTGCAGATTTGTCGTTTGCTTCACCTCTGTAGTACGTCACAAGTCTCAATACTTGTTCCGAAGCCAGTTGTTCTAACTGATTGAACTACACCGACGGAATATATCGCTGCAGATTTGTCGTCTTGACACGTGATTCACCTCTGTAGTACATCACAAGTCTCAATACTTGTTCCGGAACCAGTTGTTCTAACCGACTAAACTACACCGACGGAATATATCGCTGCAGATTTGTCGTTTCCTTCACCTCTTTAGTACGTCACAAGTCTCAATACTTGTTCCGGAGCCAGTTGTTCTAACTGATTAAACTGCACCGACGGAATGTGCCGCTGCAGATTTATCGTCTTAACACGTGCTTCATCTCTGTAGTACGTCACATCTTCCTATCTGAACAACAATTTGAGACTTCAATAACAAAAAGCATTAGATCCAACATGATCAATTCAGTCAAGGTCGTATAACATCCAACTCTAATCGTGCATCATCAATTCTCATAACAATCTCTCTCTCTCTCTCTCTCTCTAATCTAGAAAAAAGTTATGAAATAGCTCTTTGTCAATTAACATTTTTTTTTCGTTTTTACAACAGGTGTATATCATAGACGTCAAATTTGTTTTGTAGTTCAAATTATAGTACACGGATAAAATGTGATTTTGGCTCCAGCGCATAGAAATATGTAGTTATTATACCCTTGCCCAACAAATAGCACATAAATGAAGAACACTTGCGTGAATGCCTGGCAATTGCTTCAGTACGTCATGCTGTGAGAAAAATTAGGCCCTTTGTTGACAACTCCACTTGTTATCGGAGAGAACGAGCGTTTGTGAGGTCGCTGGTCATCCGCAGTGACAGTTATCGCGCCAGCCACAGTTCCTCCCTTGTGATGCAATGTACAAATAAGTGTTTCGGGAACGATTCGTTCGAAATCAGCAGAGTCAGACATTCGTTGACGAAACCTTTTAAAAAAATCGATACCACATAGGTGACGTAGGCTTCTATTTGTCGGAGATGGATCCTAGTTCGAATCCCGGTGAGTCGTGGATGTTTTATTTGTTTTACGGCAAGGGTTATGTCCTTTGCCTTGGAACCAATGGTCCTAAAATAGAACAAGCGGCTGCTTATAGCCCATCGATTTGCTCATGGAAGTCACTAAACCACCAAATAAAAAAAGAAATTGATTCCGCAAAAGAGCGGATTCCCTGAATGAATCAGTCAGAATTACTGATTCATGCACAATTGGCTCTTAATACAAATAGTAGTAATATTCAATCTGTCTTTTCTCAAAGTCCTTTACTGGACTCTCAAAATTATTTATAGGAATTTGAGAAAGGACAGATTGCGGGAGCTCGGAAAGCCGGTGCCTCGACTTCCCGAACGGCTGAACTAGTGGGTTGTTTCCACGCCGTCGTAGTTAAAGTGTACCATGACTGGCGTGAAAATGGTTAAACAACTACCCGGAGACAAAACTGCACAGGACAGCGAAAGGTTGATGTGAGGGGTGAGCACCGGGTCTGATGACTCGTACAGGCCAACAGAAGCAGCTCTGTTGACTACCCAACACAACAGTTTACTACCCAATGTTGACTACCCAATACAACAGTTGACTACCCAATACAACAGAAGCAGCTCTGTTGACTACCCAAAACAACAGAACCAGCTCTGTCGACTACCCAATACAACAGAACCGGCTCTGTTGACTACCCAATACAACAGAACCAGCTCTGTTGACTACCCAATACAACAGAACCGGCTCTATTGACTACCCTATACAACAGAACCAGATCTTTTGAGTACCCAATACAACAGTTGACTACCCAATACAACAGAACCGGCTCTATTGACTACCCAGTGCAACAGAACCGGCTCTATTGACTACCCAATACAACAGAACCGGCTCTATTGACTACCCAATACAACAGAAGTAGCTCTGTGGACTACCCAATACAACAGAAGCAGCTCTGTTGACTACCCAAAACAACAGAACCAGCTCTGTTGACTACCCAAAACAACAGAACCAGCTCTGTTGACTACCCAATACAACAGAAATAGCTCTGTGGACTACCCAATACAACAGTTCACTACCCAATACAACAGAACCAGCTCTGTTGACTACCCAATACAACAGAACCCAACTCAGGACAGTATCTGTCATGACGATTAGTCGCATACTCGGGCGCACAGGCTATAACAGCAACGACTCCGACGACATCTTCTCCTAACCACGGTTCATCGGCGCAAAAGACTCGCCTTGTGCAGAGATCAGGCAAGTTGGACACCGGATGACAAGAAAAAAGTGTAATGGGTCACGTTTTTACGACACTCCGTGGATACTCGTGTACGTATTTGGGACAAACTGTGCGAGTCACTCAATCCTCTGCATGGTTTCCACAGTGCAAGCTAGTGGAGGAGATCGTATGGTGTGGGACATGCTTACTCGGCATGAACTTGGACTCCTGGTGTGTATAGAACAACGTATGACTGATGCCCACTATCGTAAATTGCTTGTAGACTCTGTACACCCAGCAACGTTGCACTTTTGAATTGCGACGGTGTCTCTAAGATGACAATCCGCCGAGCCACATGTCCAATGTTGTGCAGGAATGGTTCAAGGAACACAGTTCAGACTTCCATATATCGATTGGCCTCCGAACTCCCCGATATTACCTACATAGAGCAGTTGTGGGACACTATGAAACGACATATAAGGCGTCTGGATACACCAATGATCTCCAAATCTGCCCTGAAGGGGCAGATTTGGATAATCCGCCCGCATTACATGTCATTTTCACACAGCTTGATTGTCCATATATACTTCCCAACTGCTTTCGGCATCTTATTGAATAGTATAGTTGCTGTACTGAGGAAGAAAGGAGGACCTATGAAGTATTATGTAGGTGGGCATAATTCAGTGATCACTCAATGTATTTTTCGTAATGAGAGGTGTGCAAAGAGTGCACTTATTTTGAGTTTCCACTGATAAAGTCACTGACGTCCACGTCGATGCATGTCATTTTCGGGCTCAAAGAGTTCGACAATTGCAAATTGTTTCGAAATTTGGTTTTTATTACTACCAGCAATAATTCTAACTTCACAGCTATATGAAGATGAGAAAGGAGGCAACACATTTAAAGATTCAGCAGAAAGTGTTGGATACGTTTTTTGAACATACAGCCATGCGTCAGTTTTTGCGACGGAAATTCGTTTTTAACGAGATGCCTTCGGAGAGAATGATGAGTTCTCTCTCGGCCTTCATCGATATCCCAGTGGTCATGTCGTCCTGAAACGGATTCGCAATTCAATTCTTTTGTTGACAGATTTTCATATCTTCAAGAAAGTAACAATCAATTTTTTTCAACTCGTTCAAATGTGCGGAGATGGCTGAGATTATGCCATTAGCTGATTTCAACTCACGATTTTTTGTATTCAAATAATTACAAAATTTTCACATTTCACAACTTTTAATTTTTCGCTGCCCACCAAAAATCGGCTCACTAGATACAGTTTAGGAAAGGCTGCTCTAGACTTCAAAAGTTCACTTAAGCGGTTTAGGTTCATGTACCCGTCAGAAAATGTTACCTTATTCAGAAGTCTAAAAACGTACAATAAATTGCGTGAATGTTTCGTAAGCAGCTTATTCGAAAATTAAGAAAACATTTTTTCTGTAAGATTTAAATATACTGTAAATTTAAACTTACAATCCTTCATTACGGAAACGTTATTGACGGGGAAAATCTGACATATAATGGATTCCTGGGTAAATGTATCATTCCCTGCGTAAACGTTCGGTAAACCGGAAATGTCATTCAACGAAAAGATCCGACTCAGAATCGACTCCTGAGAGCCATTCCTCTCCTAAATGTTCCGTAAAACGGAGGTGTCAACGAGTGAAAGAAACCTGAAAGCCATCCCTCTCCTAAATGTTTCGGAAAACTGGAAATGTCATCTATCCTACTCAAACTCTGTTCCTGAAAGCCATCCCTCTCCTAAATGTTTCGGAAAACCGGAAATGTCATCTATCCTACTCAAACTCTCTTCCTGAAAGCCATCCCTCTCCTAAATGTTTCGGAAAACCGGACATGTCATTTAATCGCTTCCTGAAAGCCATCCCTCTCCTAAATGTTTCGGAAAAGCGGAAATGTCAACGATCCAACTTAAAATCCCCTCCGGAAAGCCATCTCTCTCCTAAATGTTTCGGAAAACCGGAAATGTCAACTATCCGACTCAAACTCGCTTCCTGAAAGCCATCCCTCTTCTAAATGTTTCGGTAAACCGGAAATGTAAACGATCCAACTCAAAATCTCTTCCTGAAAGCCATCCCTCTGCTAAATGTTTCGGAAAAGCGGAAATTTCAACGATCCAACTCAAAATCGGTTCCTGATAATCATTCCGTACGCAAATCTTTCAGTACACACGAAGTGGAAACGAAAGAATCAGTGCGAACGACTTATTTTAGCGAGTCGAATCGAAAGTATGGGTTTGCCCATAGCTAATGCGGTGTCGTAGCACTAAAGGAAAATAGTCTTGAAACAGCTTTTAACACAAACATTATAAGCCGCGCTTTAATAAAGCCTTTCAATACGACAAATCACTGTTCGGGTTATCTGATATTGTGAGAACTAGGCAGCAGTAGCAGCAGATGTTCGGCGCATCTGATATGCCGCAGAATACCGTCCGTGCACAACACTTTCACAAGACCGATAACTTCATCTTCGTGCTCGCAGAAGCCTCCAGATGCAATCTACTGGACTCGCAACCGCCTCCACATCTTAATGCCAAGCAAGTGCTGCGTATTCCCTCCCGTCCTCTCCGCGTCTCTAACAGGCAGGGAATAAGATTGCGATATTAATTGGTCATAGAACACACACACGTCTACAACCCATCAAATCAGTGGTACGAAAAATACTGGACAAGACACAGATAACGTTGATGCCATATGACATATGTATTGGGTCGGAAAGAAACTAATGTCTGCAAATGCAAGGCAGCAGAAAACTGCTAATTATACATGCAAGTAAAAATCAGTCCAAAATGCAGTCGCATTATTTGCCACGACTTGCTTCCATCGTCTGGGCAGCTGTTGGATGCTGTCCCTGTAGAATTGTGGTGTCTTGAACGCAAAGAAGTGAGTAAGTATGCGTTCGAAATAGTCCCGGTTGGTGAACCGCTGTCGGTCCAGGAAATACAGCAACGACCGGGAAAGGTGGTTGTCGCTTGGGGGAAATGTCCGGGAGAAAGGCTGGGTGTGGCAGAACCTCCCAGCCCAAGTCTCTGATCTTGTGAAAAGTCACCTGTGCTGTGTGAGGTGTCGCTCCATCCTGCTGTAGGACGACGCCCTTGCGATTCAACAGTACTGGTCGTTTGAACGTGAGCGAAGAGTGCAGATCGTTGAGATGACGGCATTACACGTCGACGGGGATAGTGATGTTTTCCGGAAGCAGCTCAAAAAAGTCAAGATTCTGACAAATGTGACTGATTTGTACTTGCATCCCGCATATCGCAGCAATCAGAAAGCAGGATCTTACGGGAGTGTAAGGGCTTTAGGGTCCGGCATGTACTTCTGTTTTGGGCCCAACCATTATTTCCGGGAGCTGACATTGTTATACAGGATACATTTCTCGTCACTCAGGCGGTCCAAGAACGGTTCAACTTGGTCACATGCAAGCAGGGAAACACATGCACTCATGCGATTTGCTTTCTCCTCAACTGTGAGTTTGATGGGGTACCCAAACTCCCCTCTTGTGCACCTTCCCAAGTTGGTACTGATAATGCTCGTGTGGGTAGTCCCCAGCTGTTCTGCCAAATCCTGCGTGGTCCCGCGTGGTCACACGTGAGTCGGTCTCCACTAAAGTCTTCAGCATGTCCATATCCACTGTTGCGAGTCTTCCGGCTTTGGGACGATCTGATAGGTCAAAACTTTCCTCTAGGAACCGTTAGAACCAAGGATAGTACTAACGATGTGATATGGCATTGACGTACACACTGGTAATGTTTCTTGCAGCACTTGTGGGAGTGCTACCGCGATGAAACTCATACACAGCCTGCAATGGCGGATCCGATCCTTGTGCACTTCCATGCTGGCTGGCCCTTACATTCTTCGCTTTCTGACGGCTAACTGACACTGACTTAAACCACATACCTGCTCTCTTTCCGGTGTCCTGAGCAATCTCAGTGGCCAATTTTTACGGTACCCGAAGTTGAAACAAGCTTCAACTTAGGGTACCTCGTCATCAGACATTACTTTCTTTCCAACCCAATAAAAAGAATCTCCCCTTCTAGGTTTTCACTCTCTCCTGTTCCTGCAATTACCCGATGGCTTTCTTAATTGAAGAGTCATGCATAACGTAATAATGTTTCCGAGGCTTAGAAGCTGTTTCACATAGAGTTCTAGATCTTGAGAAATTTTAATAAGTTAGAAGCAGGTGAGGGTCCCCTGATAGGAAAGGGAAATTACAGAAAAACTGGAAATTTAGAGTTCTAAGAGTGTGTTACAGAGAGAGAATAGTCACTTTTATACTTATCTTGTATAATGAAAACAAAACCAAAAAGGGACATCTGGACATCTGTTTTTTTTTCTTTGATCACCCGTTTCCTATTCGGGCAGCCGGGCAACAGGCAAAATCAGATTGTTCTGAAATATACTTACGTTGCTCAAAAAAATGAACTGGAAGCTGCCGCGTGGGAGAAGGGGGTGAAATTTCGACGCTGTGGTATCTACTATCTACCGTTCTTGAAGAAGCTTTCCCTTCACCACAGAAATCCGTTAATGCGCCGTTAGCAGAGGGATGGCTTTCAGGAAGAGATTTTGAGATTGCTCCTGAAGCCCAGAATAAATATCTCACCCAAATCCCCAATCCCCACCCCAACCCAGATGTGGAAGAATTAACTTTTCCAACTGGTAAATGTAGTAAAAGTCGTGTATGCTAAATAATTAGAAAATAACAGTTAAAAAAACAATGAAATCCAAGGCCCGGGCTCACCAGAGCCCGAATCTTAGTAAGAAAATTGACGAGACATCGCGCACCATACTCCAGAAAATTGGAGTATGGTGCGCGATGTCTCGCACATGCATAGTAGGTACCATTTTCTTCGACAGCAATGTGAACAGTGATATGTACGTGGAAATTTTGGAGGAGTTCGTCAAACTGTTGGACGACCGTGAGCTGTCTCTTGGTTATTTACAACAAGACGGGGCAACCTGTCTCACTTTTGAAAAATTCACTGAGCTCATCAGCTCCTTCTTCGAGAACAGAATAATTTCTAAAGATAGAAAGAAATATATTAACTTATAGACCTAAATACTATAACGTACCTTATAATCCATAGCCGATAATTTAATGGGAGTTTAATGGGAGTTCGATGGTGGAATAGTGCTGATCTTAAGCATGACGTGGGTTTAGACTTTTTATTGGATTTTAATGGTGAAATGTTTTCAGACTTCAAGTTTTAACTGGTTGTGCAACAGCTGCATGTGAACACCGATGTAATAAGAAATGTTACCGACATGTACATAATACGTTCTTAGCATTTATAGTGTTGGAATCAATGTGCAATTATGTGCATGAATGAGAGAATAAATCCAGATGTTTCACCTACCGATGGAGTTATAGTTGGAAGAATCGCGGAATGGTTGGGATTCATCAGTGTGTCCACAAAGAAAATAAATTGACACACCAACAATGTGATTCATATTAGCTATGGATTTTAAGATGCGTAATAGTACTTAGGTCTATAAATGAAGATATTTATTTCTGACTATAGAATTTTCGGTGTGAATAATCACTATATGACCCGGAAACCCAAATTTTGGGTTCATGTAAGATATTTACTTAATTTCTAAAGGACTGTGGCCGCCTTGCTTCCCGGATCTAACATCCCCGGACTATTTCCTTTGGGGAATGCTGAAGCCCTGGATGTACAGAAACAATCCACACTCGTTGGACGAATTAAAGCGCAACATCACCACCGAAGCTGCCTTGATTACACCTGCTATGCTTGCTTTAACCTTTACCAGTATGAAAAGACGTGTCACCCTGTGTTTGCAATTGAAAGGCGGACACTTCCAGCATTTGCCGTAATGACACTTATTCAGGTACAGTTTAATTTTCCTACAATTTTTCTGCAAGAAGCAATTTACCGGGTCAACCGAGTTTATCTTCATACAAGAAATAGCACATGTGTAATCATTCATTTACTGGATCAATCTAGTAGTGAAACACCCTGTATTTTCTATAACGAACGCTTTGTTAATTGTAATAAACGCTTTCTGATAAGGTTTCATATTTCAGCAAATGTACGATGATTATCGCATTTCATGTTATCACACATTTTGGCTTTGAATATATGTCTTTAAAATCAAACCAGTACTAGGTGGCCAGTACGGAAAGTTGAGAGTTACGAAAAAGTGAGCATCGAGTTCGGTCTAATAACTTATATATTATCAACGCGAACCAAACCAACCTAGTGTCATTCGATAGCTAAGAGAAGAAATACTTGTTAGTTACCTTGAGTTCGCGCGCAGCGATGAGCGGGGGGAAGGAAGGGGGCGTAGTTTGGGGGACTTTCCGCTGCGCCGGACAAACTTCAAATCAGTATAACTTGGGACTGCGAAGCGTTACCACGTCGAAATTGGTCTCAAACGAAAGCTGACTTCGAGATCTGTCGATTTAAGACATTAGAAGTGAAATCGAATACTGTGTTGGTTATGAAATTTTGGATCGCAATTGAAAAAATTTAAAACTTTTATATTGTCGGCATATGCTCGTCGAAAAGCCAAGCAAAAATACATCGAACGTAGTCTACACCGAAGAGCAACTGGTCAGTTTCCGATAAACACCGCAATGTCTGCGGCAGAACGCATGAGAAAGTATCGGGAGCAAAATAAAATTGCTGCGACTCCGCGCACGAGCGACGGCGCGAGCACTTCGGCGGCAGCGACGCACGAGCCCATGGACGTGAAGCATGAAAACGATTCTGCCCATGCTTCCCAATACGAAAACGGCGAAATGGAAGTTATAATGAATTCAACTTCTTCTACAAATTATAATGAATACAACTTCTTCTACTAAGCTTCTTCTAATGCTTGTTGTTTGTTAATTATATCATGAATAAACTTTCCTGCTAGTAGTGTAGTAATAATAATGAACAAGCTTTTTAACTGCTAGTAATGTTGTAGTAGTAATTAAGATGAATAAAGTCTTATGCTGGTTGTTAATAATAATCAACTAATGAAATAAACCTAACAGCCAGACAGAGGTCTGACAAAACTATGAACTGAGAAAAACGTACTTACTAAGACAATCTTTTATTAGGCACCTTCTGTTATTTATCCACACTCACTTCATCGGTCACACAACTACTCGATATCTGGCTCTCACATAAACGAAGATCTCTTTACACACGAAACAAAGCTCTCACCATACAACAACAGCTCTCTGACACATAAACAACAGCTCTCCCTACGTATCGTTGAACGCGCCTATTTATACTGGCTACCACCACGTCATGACTTACACTCATTGCCAGATCTCATTCAGCGGGAGAAATAACATCTCGTACAGTAAGAAGATAATTTACATAGTAAAATAAAATAACCAGAGATAGTAAAAATCAAAAAGGAAAGTGAATCTAGAGTATACGTTACATCATCTCCCCCTTAATTTTTTTTTCCGTAAAACCTATCAATTTGGAGTGTAAGTCTTACACTTCGTTGATTGACGTTTATCGACCTCTTTTTTGTTTTGTTGTTTTGGTGGCAGCAGTATATACAATCTCAAACTTGGCATGACAAAATCAAGAAATCTGTATTCGTCTGTGAAACACTTTGTATACTTGAACAAAACAAACCTGCATCGGCATACCTTCCTTTTATTCTTCCTAGCAGGAATCACTTTTTTAATTTCAAATTACGTTCTCATTATTCGTTGAATACACACCAACTGTATCAGCAGCGAAGATTGCCTGGAGCTGCCTAACAGTAACAATTTTTATTATTTTACCCCTAAGCACATAGATATATAAAAAAATTTGGATTAGTAGATGGACATAGAAGAAATATAAAAAAAAACACATATATACACAAAAAGAATGCATAGGCCCACACGAAAAAAGAAATTCTGACACGCCAACTGGTCGTGCAGGAAAAACAACAAACTGAGAAAGAACCTGTCCACGAGAACTTACTTATCTCGAGGACGCATAAAAAACTCTAGTACGATAACGTTTTCCAGGCCTAATCGGACTGGTAAATTCAGGTGGCGTAGATCTCTTTAAGGACGTGACTGGATCATCTGTAGTGTGTCGGTCAAGAAATCCCGGCGGCTGACAGGAACGGTCAGGAACGGCTGACGTCCGTCGGTCAGGAACGGCTGAAGCCTGTCGGTCCGGAAATCCCTGCAGCTGACAGGAACGGTCAGGAACGGCTGAAGTCTGTCGGTCCGGAAATCCCTGCGGCTGACAGGAACGGTCAGGAACGGCTGAAGTCCGTCGATCAGGAACGGCTGAAGTCCGTCGATCAGGAACGGCCGAAGTCTGTCGGTCAGGAAATCCCTGCGGCTGACAGGAACGGGCTCCCCCAGGCTTTTGATATGTAGTCTCTTTGTGCTGGGGCCCATGGTGTCCCTTCCAGCATTCTTTTGGACGGAAGTGGCTCCGGCCACATCGTTTGTTTTTGCTTTCTCCCTCGTGGCATGAGAGTAGAAGCAGGCATCGGCCCTGTTTGCCCTGAGCGTAGGTTCCAGGGGCGAAACCCGGGCGGATGCAAGGATCTCTGCCTTCGTCGCTGTTGCGGCGAGGCATATTGGGGAGAAAAGTTACGTTTTCGACCAGCTTTTGGTGTTGCTGGACGGTTTGTCATTTGTGTCTGACGTTTAGGAATCGTCAAACTATTGTCCATAACTGATAAATCAGAAATATCTGAAGACTCTGAGTCGCTGATGTAAGTTAGTGGTCGTGCAGGGCGATGTTTATTTCTGCCTATAGGAATACTCTCTGACGAGGTATTCAAAGAAGTAGGAGCTTGTGTTGGTGCAGAGTTATCAGGAAACGGTGCAGCAATAGTCTTGGCAATGGTTGGAGGGGAAAGGAACGATACTAATATTTGAAGAACTTGATTCGAGCCTTCGTCTCATGGGAGAATCAGGTTGCGTGTTTGGAAACCCGTCTTGAGGAGGGGAGGGTGAAGAAAAAATCACTGGAGATTCTTCAAAAATGTTTGTTTTTTCGTCCAAAATTTCTGGAGGTTGATCGTAAGATATATAGACTCTTGAGTCTGTGGAACAGAAGGTTGAGTAGGGTTGATTATAAAATCGATATTTCGTTCATGATACTTGCGACAATGAGCAACGTGTGCGTATTGAAATTGATTGTCAGGTTTTTCAAGAACAATGTTATTTTCAAACACATTTGCCACCCGATATGGACCTTCGTAGCTGGGTGCAAATTTCTTCACTAAAGTATGAGAAACAGAAGACTGGAAGTGCGTTTCCACGAGAGTGAGATCTCCAACGACAAGATCTGGTTCCCTACGCCTAGTATTATAGTATCTTGCTTGAGCCGCTTGTGCTCCTAGCATTGCAGCACGAGCTTTTTCTGCCATGATTCGTACTGATTGCGGAGTTGGTCGCTGGTTTAGTTCGTCGATAATACCCATTAAATTTTCAAAAGGGGTTTTAATTTTGCGACCCAGCAAAAGTTCTGCAGGAGTAATTTTAGTAGATTCGTGAACAGACGAGCGGAGGGCGAACGAAAAAAGCTCACGATGTTCATCCCATCGCTCATGATGATCCATGACAAATGTAGCAATCATTTTCACTAGCGTGCGGTTTACTCGTTCCGCAGGATTACTCTGGGGATGATATGGGGAAATGAATTTATGCTTAATGTGTAGTCTCGCACACATTCTTTCAAAAATGTCAGAAATAAATTGGGGACCATTATCCGAAACTACTTTATTAGGTGCACCATATCTAGAGAATACTTCATTAATTAATACATTACAAATAACTTCTGCCGTAGCGGCTTTAATGTGAAAAACTTCAACCCATTTAGAAAAATTATGAGTTAATACTAAAACGTAACGAGCTTTGTTTTTAACAGATAAAGGATAAGGTCCCAATAAATCTATTGAAATAATATCAAAAACATGAGAGCTTGAACTATATTTCAAGTGACCGGCCGGTCTTACATTACGGTAATTATTAATCTGACACAAGTGACATGATTGAACGTATGCGAGCACACTTTGGTACATGCCAGGCCAATAGGCAACATCCCGCAATTTACAACGGGTCTTGCGAATACCTAAATGGCCTGCAAGAGGTTTGTCATGAAATTCGTTTAAAAGGGCCATTCTAAGGGTTCGCGGAATACATGGGCGAAACTCTGCCCTAGTAGTCCTAGATTTCGTATAGTAAAAGAAGACCCTCTATGACTTCAAAATGCTGTGACCTCCCAGCCAAAGAAGGATCACTTTGTAGGGGCGAACCCGCAAGCAAAAAATTATAGATATCCCCAAAATCTGGATCATTTATTAATTCTGCCATTATCTTTCCCTCTGGATGTTATATCAGCTATTAGAAGTAAAGGCTGACATCCAGGAGTAGTTTCTGTGGGGACCCCACTAATCGGAACGCGACAATGCGTCCGGTAATTGATTCTTATGACCTGGCTGATACGAAATTTTGATATTGCTCTCTTGTAACTTCAGAGCCCACTTCATAAGTCTTTGAGATAGGTGCTTAGCAGAATTTAAATACTGAAGGGCAGAATGATCCGTAATTATGTTAACTGTCAATTCGTTAAGATAACATTGAAATTTGTCAAGAGCATACACTACAGCAAGACATTCACGTTCCGTAGCTGAATAATTGCGTTCAGCTTTGGCTAAAGTACGAGACGCAAAAGCTATTGGATGCCCAGCTTGTGACAAAACGCAACCAAGACCAACTCCGGATGCGTCAGTATAAATATCAAATTCCTTAGTATGATCCGGGAAAGCCAACACAGGAGGCTGAGTCAACGCAGACTTCAGTGCTTCAAATGCAGCGTTAGCCTCAGGTGTCCAAACAAACTTCTTGTATTTACGTTTCAAAGCATACAATGGCTCACAGATTGTAGCATAAGCGGGGACGAACTGCTGATACCATCCGGTCATTCCCAGAAAGCGTGATAGTTCTTTTGCTGTTTTAGGCCGAGGAAAGTCAACAATAGGCCTAATTTTTTCATTATCCGTAAATAAGCCGTGGGGAGTGATTTTTAACCCCAGATATACAATCTCGTCCCTCGCTATCTGGCATTTACTAGGTTTTAACGTCAAGCTAGCTTTGCATATGAGTTGGAACACCTGTTCGAGCATAGAAAGGTGCTCGTCAAAAGTCTCGGATGTAATAATAATGTCATCCAAATATACATGCAAATGGGGACCCAGAACATGTCTGAGAACCGTATCCATAAGCTTTTGGAAAGTAGCAGGTGCAGAAGCTAGTCAAAGGGCATACGCAGGTATTCATAAGCCCCAAAAGGAGTCACAAAGCCTGTTTTATCGACGGAGTCCGGATGTACCGCCACCTGCCAATATCCACTCGCCAAATCCAAAGTTGACATCCATTTAGTTGATGACAGGTCATGCAAAATATGCGACATGACCGGTAGTGGATAATTGATCGTTTTCGTGACTTGGTTGAGCTTGCGGAAATCTGTCACGAAACGAAATTCATTGGGTTGTTTCTTTGGAACCAAAAAGGCAGGAGCAGCCCAGGCGCTTGTTGATTCCCTTATTATGCCCTGTTTAATCATCTCAGAAATTTGACGTTGCATTTCCTGTTTCTTATGGGGAGCACAAGGGTAAGGTTTCGTCGCTATCGGTTTCGAACCATCAGTGTCAATGACATGATAAACCACCTGTGTGAAACCAGGTTGATCAGAAAATAAACCAGGGCTTTCCTGCAAAAGTAGAGAAAGCTGGTTTCGTTGCCTCTCATTCAATTGGTTACTCAATAACAAACTCGTTATATCTATAGGAACCGTAGGAATCACTTCGATAGGTTCCGGAAAGGAAATCACATGTTGTACGAAATTCAGAGTAACTTGAAACGTATTAATGAAGTCCATTCCCATTAGACATTTAACAGGTAGTTCGTCTATAAGCAGGAAAGAATGCGTAAAACGAGCCTTTCCCAGCCCTAGAGATAATGTGACAGTTCCTGTTATACTGAAGATTTCGTTATTTGCACCTCGCAAATACTGCGTCGCAGGCTGAACGTGTATTGCAGGAAAATTGTCAGTGCAAAACTTCGTATTTAGGGCTGATATTTCAGAACCAGTGTCGAACTTTGTCTCGACAATAATATCTTCAATTGTCAAGAACACATCAGGCAACTGAGGAGTTTGGACAGTCACTAATACTGTTTTAGGGTCAGAATGCTTGGTATCAGGAAGCAGGACCGGCCCTTGGTCTACTTCCTTCGGAAGTTTAAAGGACTCCTGGTTGGATTATCATGCGGTCTGAAACCTCGGCCCTGCCGGGTATCAGGGAAAATTTTCACGATGAGGAAAACTGCGTGAAAACTGCTGCGGGAACTCCGCATATCTGTTGAAATTTTCATTTCTATTACTTCCCTCAGCACGGGCAGAAAAATCATCATTGCCCTGAGCATGAAAACGTTCGAATTCTGCGGATTGGAACGGGGTCGAGCATACTGTGCATTTGTACGGTATCCAGAAGATTGTTCAGAAACAAGCGGTTGGTGTACCCCTCTTCTATGTGGTGGGACGTATGAAGCTTGGGCGTGCACCTGTGTTCGCTCGCGTTGAAAGTTTTTTAGGCCTATTATGCCGCTGAAGGTTTTTCGTGATAAGCCTTGCGGGGTGCCCGAGCATGGTGAGTTGAACCATGTTTGCCGTGTCGCTCTTCATACGTTCGTATGAGGCGAAGGCATTCATGAATTGTAGCAGGGTGTCGAACCTCAAGAAAATCTTGTAGAAATGGATCGAGCTGCTGCAATAGGGTGTCCAACATGTCGACATGACTGGCATGTGGATCCCATAAGTTATACAAGCGTGTTGTTTCCAACGCAAATGCCACAGGGCTATCGTTGGTTCCTTGCTGACGAGAAAAAGTTGTTGTGCAAGGCTAGCTCGACTGATGCCGAAACGAAAGACCTCCAAAAATTCTGCTCGGAAATTCTCATAATGAGAATCCGGGTTCGACACTCTCCACTGCCGATACCAGGTCTTAGCGGTATCCTTCAAGCAAGTGCCTGCTATTTGTACTTTGCAGTCTTGGGGAATATTGTAGAGATCAAAATGATCTTCCAAATCCTCGAGGAATTTTAAGGACCCCTCCAAACCATTGAAATGAATTGTTCCTGCATGCGGCACGAAATGGGCAAGCATTCTGCTTCGCTGAGAGGATTGAACTCCCTCAGGTACGACCCGCGACTCAGAATAATAGGAAGCTGGTGAATTACGAAATTGTGAAGAATGCCTGGGTACATGTAGATCACTTATATCAAAGTGAGCCCCCACAGGCTTCTTGCAGATGGTCGAAATTAATCCCATCACCACCGAAACTTGTCTTAGGGTGAAACATTGAAGTTGTCTCAGGTAGTGAAGACATGGGTAATAATTGTCAAGACCTCGTGTTCGAGAAAAGTTCGGGCGCCAATTATAATGAATTCAACTTCTTCTACAAATTATAATGAATACAACTTCTTCTACTAAGCTTCTTCTAATGCTTGTTGTTTGTTAATTATATCATGAATAAACTTTCCTGCTAGTAGTGTAGTAATAATAATGAACAAGCTTTTAACTGCTAGTAATGTTGTAGTAGTAATTAAGATGAATAAAGTCTTATGCTGGTTGTTAATAATAATCAACTAATGAAATAAACCTAACAGCCAGACAGAGGTCTGACAAAACTATGAACTGAGAAAAACGTACTTACTAAGACAATCTTTTATTAGGCACCTTCTGTTATTTATCCACACTCACTTCATCGGTCACACAACTACTCGATATCTGGCTCTCACATAAACGAGATCTCTTTACACACGAAACAAAGCTCTCACCATACAACAACAGCTCTCTGACACATAAACAACAGCTCTCCTACGTATCGTTGAACGCGCCTATTTATACTGGCTACCACCACGTCATGACTTACACTCATTGCCAGATCTCATTCAGCGGGAGAAATAACATCTCGTACAGTAAGAAGATAATTTACATAGTAAAATAAAATAACCAGAGATAGTAAAAATCAAAAGGAAAGTGAATCTAGAGTATACGTTACAAAGTGTATTTCGAGAGATCGGTGCCGTTTGAAAAGTGATGGAATCGGCGAGTGAACGTTTCGAGAACACGTTTGTGAGCAATCCGTTTGGTCATTCGTGCGGAGTTTGCGACAGACTGTGGTTTCTGAAGGATTTGAAGCCAATGAAGCCAAAACATGTGGAATTGCTCGAAAACACGTTTGCTGGCGAGAACGTAGCGGAGTTCAAGTTGTGCAGTATGTGTCGTAACTCATTGGACAGCAACAAGATTCCGAAGTTGTCGCGATTGAACGGTTTCAAGTATCCACCGAAACTGATCGGTTTGCCACCGTTGGATCCGATAAGTACCAGATTCATTTCTCCGAGGCTTCCATTCATGCAGATCCGTCGACTTCGCTACGAGAGTAACTATGGAATCGCTGGGCAAGTGATAAACGTTCCAGTGGATGTTAACACAATGGTGCAGCAGTTGCCACGGCGTCTGGACGATGATTACGCTTTCAACATCAATAGCAAGAAGAACTTATGTTCCTTTAGTGTCATGTGACATGCTGGCCACCACCTTACGGTGTTTCGTCTACACCTGTTGTGTTTTAGCTCAATTGCAGCATCTCTTTATCATTAATATTTCTCATTGTAGTATATATTTCTTCGTTCCACAAGTCATACTATGTTTTTCTATCGTCGTCGTTTCGCTTCTACGTATGCCTGCGCTATGGAACGTTACCTATGTATATAATTATCATTCTATCTCATTTTTTCTTTTTGCTCAACCTGTGCCTGCTTATCAAGCGTTTTACGTTTTCAATACAGTGTACCTGGAAATATGTTCCTTCAGTGTCATGTGACACGTTAACCAACTTATGGTGTTTTTCCCTACATCTTCTGTGTATTTAGCTCAATTGCAGCATATCAGTATCATCAACATTTCTCATTGCAGTGTAAATATCATTAATTTTATCAGTATGAATTTTGTTTGTAAGACGCTCCATGCTGAATGTCTATTTTATTTCGTTATACCAATAAAGCAATTTTGAAAAGCAAGAAGAACTTGATCCACAAGTCGGCGTAGTTGTGTGGTTTCGTAAAGAAGTCGGTGGCGAAGGTTTAGCTTCGATTCTTGGTGAACCAACCGTTGTACAAGCATTACAACATCCAGATCAATTGGGAAGCATTCGACGAGAGCGAGCAGATGGATAGTGAGTGTCCGATCGAATCCATGGAGCCGGATTCGGTGCCAGAGTCTGAAGTTCTGCTTGCGAGACAACACACGATGCTCTGGGACGAATAGTATAGTGCTTGGATATCGCGCCAGGTCAGCACGTGACTCCGATTAATTTGGTGTGCGACGTGCACGCAGAAGAGTTGTCCTTTATGGCGATATAGTGCGGCGTCCACCGTCTGTTCAATCTCGACATACGGGTAACTCCGTATATGATGGCTACCAGCGAAATTTGTAGAAGCAATCATTTTGAGAATGAGAGTAGTCGAGAGCATTTACAATATGTTCAGATGTGTGAAGTAAATAGATATCACTCGCAAAATGTTAGACGACAGGATTTCTTTCATTTACTAGACCCAAATAAATACTATGCGCTAATGAGACGTATTCACGTAAAACTTTGCGGCCGTGCTCCGACACAGTCTACCTGACCTGATAGTGCTCCGACACAGCCTTTCACCTGACAGTTCGGCGCCATCTCACTTTTTTAATCATTTTATGAATTTTCTCTGCTAATGAGAAAGCGCTTAGTAATTACCCTAACTGCAACCAAACGATTGCATAACCATTTCATCAATGTCAAACCCCTTAGGTAAAACATTATGTCACACAATGCCCTTCCACCGCTGTTCGATTCTTCTCTTCTTAGATATTAACCAACTCGGAGATCAAATTCTCCCTGGATTCAACATACAATCGATTCACTAGGAAAGGATGAAATAGATATTGCCGTGAAAATTAGCATTCGCCATTAAAAGGAGAAGAGATCGAGCACCACGCGAAGTCGTATCTTTACGAAACGAAGAAATAATTTATTACAAAATGCTCATTTGTATCCACTGCGGGAGCTATAAATGGAAACTATTTCCATTTAAATGGGGAACGTGCATTCTAGGATTTCAATCTGTGATCTCCCTTGTTGTATGTGTGCGCGTGTGTGCCTTCACTTTTGAAGCGATTACAGAAGAGCTGTTCTAAATATTTCAAACAAATCCGAAACAGCATGCAGCACGCGAGACTTGAGTCTGCTTGACTAAAACAGCATTGATCAAAGAGCGCCGAGAGAAAGAAGGAAAAAAAGTATGAAACAAACAGATGGATTCGCTTACTGACATGATGCATTTAGAGTGGAAGTATTAGAAATCGTTGTTAGAACGGCAACAGGAGGTGCGGCTCTTGACAAAAATAACATACTCCACCTGTCAGTGACAAATATTCTAAAACAGTCGTTCACCTAGGGCATTTTGAGCGTCTCCTATCTGAAATGCTTGTGGCCGGAAATGTCTCCGATTTGGAATTTTTTTTTTTTTTTTTTTTGCTGATTCGTTCGGGAAGAACGAATCAATAAATATGTTATCTACATATGCGACCTACATGACGTAAAATAAGGACTTCCTTCGTTTGATTTTGTAGAACAGATTGTGACGTACCTGCCAGCAAGACGCACACGACATAAAGGCAGATAGCAGTCAGAACGAACGTCCGCATATCTCAATTGGTAGAGCGACTTATTCCGGAATGAGGGGATCCGGGTTCGAGCCCCGGCGTGGACAAAAATGACGGAGAAATTTACTTCGTTATAATGGCGCCCGAACTTTCCGGATGACCCAGCCGTTCAAAATCTCGCAATGGTGTGATGTTCTTTCCACACCGCGAGATAGAAAAAATAATAGAATCCCTTCTCCAGCGCTTCGCAAAATAAAAAAAATGTTTGATGTTGCATTCCACACACCAGATTGACTGGGAGTTCTCAAGTGCACTTTCTACAGCGGATGGCTGCCTGCAACGATTCATGGTCACGGCTGTCCCGTGGGCCATGCCCCCGGCCCTCTTTCGGGGGGGGGTGACGTACCTGCCAGCAGGACGCACACGACATAAAGGCAGATAGTACTCAGAACGAACGTCCCCGTAGCTCAATTGGTAGAGTGAAATATTCCGGAATGAGGGGATCCGGGTTTGAGCCCCGGTGTGGACAGAAATGACGGAGAAATTTACTTCGTTATAAGATCTAATATCCGAAAGCACAGTGTTCAAAATAGAGAAACCTTATGAATGAACAAATTCCAAAACTTTGATGTGGAAGGACTGCGTGAACTGGTAATTATAAGCGCGTTATTATTACGCCAGTGATAAAATATGAGTTTAAATTATTTTTTCTTAAAGTCTCATAAAAAAAAACCCGCTGAAAGTGGTGTTGCAGAGCACGCGTGCGGAACGTACCAATGATTCTGTGTCTAATTCGTCGCGCTAGCGGCAATTCAGTGGACGTACGTCACTGCATGTTGCTGTTACCTAAGCATAACTTCCTATACTCTCTTCTCTCCTCTCCGACCTTAAGATCGAATGTCATTCCGACTCGAGTGCCTTGTTGATCACTCTTGGACTGAATATGTAAAACTAAGACACGAATTTTTCTTCACTTGTGGATAAATTACATCTTTCACAGTCGGCACTTATCCGGCACGTGCATATAAAATCACGTGCCAGATGAATTTTGTATAACACTGAAAGTACAAGCATACCCACCGCACCCATCCACAAACATCCTCGATTGACTACTATAATGAGGCCACGCAAATGTTGTACCATCCAAACGCTTCAAACACCAGATTAAGAAGTTTTACTGCTGTTGCGAGGGCGAAAGTTGGACACACACGTTAATAGGTGACTGTGTGGAATAATGTTTCCAACACCTGGTAGCGTCCATGCGACGACATGTTGCTGCTGTTGTGAGTGTACAAGCTGGGCCCGCACGTCATTAGGTAGCTATGTATAACAACGTTTCCAACACCTGGTAGAGTCCATGAGACGATGTGTTGCTGCTGTCGTGAGTGCGAAAGCTGGACCCACACGTCATTATGTGGGTATGTGGAATAATGTTTCCAGCCCTGGTAGATTCCATGCGACGACGTTTTGCTGCTGTTGTGAGTGCGAAAGCTGGACCCACACGTCATTAAGTAGTTATGTATAATAATGTTTCCAACATCTGGTAGAATCCATGCCACGACGTTTACTTGTGTGAGGGCGAAAGGTAGAGCCACACGTTATCAAGGGGTCTGTGTATAATAAAGTTTCCAGCACCTGGTCAAATCCATGCCACGACGTGTTGCTGCTGTTGTGAGGTGTCCCCACATGCTATTAGGTGGCTGTGTATAAAAATGTTTTCAACACCTGGTAGAGTCCATCCGATGGCGTATTGGTGCTGTTGTGAGACGAAAGCTGTACCCACACATCATTAAGTGGGTATGTATAATAATGTTTCCAACACCAGGTAGAGTCCATGAGAAGACGTATTTCTGCTGTTGTGAGGGCTGAACACATTATTAGGTGGGTGTGCATAATAAATTGTCATTTCAGCATATTATGTTATTTTGTTTACTGTTCTCTAAGTCTACACCGTCGACATCGGCGGATTAATTGTTGCAAACCCTTATAGTAATTTGTAAGTAAATATACTTTTCTTATCATATCTGAATAGAATTCCGTTCTACATTACAGGTAGAAGTTTGATGCTGCACAGTTTATTAAAACAGGATGATTAAATTCCTGCTACTGATACATCATTTGTCGCAGTGATTGATAATACATTATCAAAATACATTGATAGACACAGAATGAAACACTTTTATTAATGCTCTCATACTGTTTACTTACAGGTTGGGTGTACATATGCACATCTTTATGCAGGAATTCCCATATGACCCCTGTAAACAATACACACAGCAAGCAAGGCTCTCGAAATTTTTAGAAATCAAAAGATCAGACAGCGTAGTATAAAAAAGATTTGTAACGTACTAGGAGATGTGACGTACCTGCCAGAAGGACGCACACGACATAAAGGCAGATAGGAATCAGAATAAAACGTCCGCGTAGCTCAATTGGTAGAGTAAATTTCTCCGTCATTTCTATCCGCGCCAGGATTCGAACCCGGGTCCCCTCATTCCGGAATAAGTCACTCTACCAATTGAGCTACGCGGACGTTTTATTCTGATTCCTATCTGCCTTTATGTCGTGTGCGTCCTTCTGGCAGGTACGTCACATCTCCTGGTACGTTACAGATTAAACGTTAATTTGGTAATACTATATGAGTAAAAAAGTACTCAATTTATAAATATCATACGTTGCATATTGAAAGAAATAAAGTCAGCCTCGAAAAAGAAATCATAACTGATTCGAATGAAAATTGAAATTATATTATAGTGACATAACTTGGAAGAAGTATTCATATAAAAAATGACAGGAGACTACAAGACGTTCTTTGACAAGAGTTTTTCATGAGGTTTTTCTACTTAAATATTAAATGTAGTTTTCGTCAGATCTTACAACCTTTTCCTCACTGCAAGTAAAGTCGGCCACAGTGTTACGTTTTCAAGAGACAGCAGCATCACAGCGTTGTGTTGATCGTCACGTAAATAAATCACTGTATGTAAAAGCATGAATATCTCTGGAATGAGTGACAGTGTGAATTCGGTTTTCTGAACTCGGTAGGAGAGGAATCATGAATAAAAGGAGTACGTATAGGACAAAATATATCTATTAAGAAATAGTTGCATTTTACTTAAACTACAATAGTTTCCATAAAAGAAAAATCGCGATTATTTGTAAAAGAAGAGTTGGAAATGCCCGAAATTTGGAAATATGGCATGAAATACACAGTCGAGTCACATTATTGTGACCGCCTCCTACTTTTGACGTCAACAGCGCGTAGCCAATGAAAAAAGGCACGTGTCGTGAGCTGGCTTGGAGGGTATATAAGGTGCGCTGTAGGCATTCTGAAAACATATCACTTGTTGTTGTCATGGATAAAAGGAGCGATTTTTCAGATTTGCAAAAAGGGATGATTATCGGCTTTCGGAACAAGGGTGGCAGTATTTCTGAAACAGCGCAATTTGTGAACTGTACGCGTGCTGCTGTGGTTAAAGTGTATCGTGATTGGAGAAATGGCACCATTGCAAATAAGCGACGTGCAAACTGCGGAGCACCACGTGTCATTGATGTGAGAGGTGAATGTCGGTTGCGAAGGTGCGTGAGGGCCGATAGACACGCTACAGTGGAGCAACTCACTTGTCTAATGAACCAGTGGGCTACCGGAAGTGCGTCTAAAACGACAGTTCAGCAAACCCTGCTGCGTATGGGCTCCGATGCAGACGGATGGTCACTGCACATATGATAACGAAGGTGCATCGGCAGAAGGGTCCACTCATACCTGTGGAAGGCGCTATGGACCGAATTCGTTATGAATCCATCCTTGCAGACCACGTACACCCATACATGCTGATTGTCTTCCCTGGGGCGGATGGGATCTTCCAACAGACAATGCGACGTGTCACACAGCTAGAAATGTCCGAGAGTGGTTGGAAGAGCACGATGAAGACCCCAAAGTACTTCCCTGGCCCCCTAATTCCCCAGACTTAAACCCAATTCAGCATCTGTGGGGGCCACCTCGATCGTGTGGTTCGCTCTATGGATCCTCCACCACGCACCCTCCAACAGCTGTCAGATTCACTGCAGTCAGCATGGCTCCACATACCTGTGAACACCTTCCAGCACCTTATTGAGTCACTTCCAGCCCGTCTAGCTGCTGTCCGCGCTGCACACGGCGGTTACTCTGGTTACTAGCTGGTGGCCACAATAATGTGACTCGACCGTGTATAATGCGGCGACAGAGTATCATATGCAAATGAGTGGTGATCGCATCGGTTCATGCGAATGAGTGGCAGCATAAAAGAAGCAGTTGAGGAGGTGTGCGACACATCGTTTGCGGAGTGTAAAGAAAGTATTTCAGAGAGCATATTTGTTGTAAGCATATTTGGGCAAGACATCATTTAACAGGTGAACTGAGATGAAGAGTGATCGGAAGACTAGAGGCAGGTCAAAATTCATTTTGGAAATTGCAATATGGCTGTCATTAATTCCTTCTGTGGTCGACTGACTGCGAAACTAAATTCACATTAAGCAGTCAGTTTCCCGAAGGTACAGCGAGGGAAGGCCTAGGGGTACAACATCCGTGGATGACTGATATCTTCGATTAACTACGCGGAGAAACAACAGCTACTCCAACACCGCTGCGATTTGCCCTTGTGGCAGGTACAGTAACGGTGGCACCTGCTTCCAGTGTGTGCAGAAGGCTTCACGAAGGTCTTTATGTGAGTCGACCGCCACTCTGCCTTCCTCTTAGCTCCCATCACAGGACGGAACTTTTGAATTGGCCAGTACTGCGTCCATTGGTTTTCAATTGGACTGAAAACCCATGGACGCCAGTACTCTTCACAAATGAATACAGTTTTGCTTTGCCCAGCGATTCCAGGCGTGCTCTAATTTACAGAAAGCAAGGAGCACGCTTTCATCCCTCTGTGACCGTCAAAGGGACAGTTATGATGGAGGTAGCGTGGTGTTTTAGGGTGGCTTCAACTTAGGCGGGCGCACACACCTCTATGTGTTTCAAGAGTAACCCTAAATGCTCGACTCTGCAGAAATGACGACCTAAACCCTTATGTTTGCTCTTATGCGAGTGCTATAAGAGATACATTTCTGCTACAAGACGATAACGTTCTTCTCACCGAGTAAAACTGGTAGAACAATATTTTAAAGTGGAGACCATTGTCCGTATAGATTGTACAACCAGGTCTCCCGACCTTAATCAGATCGTATATTTCTGGGATGCTCTGGAGAGATATGTTGCTGCTCTCAAACCCCCTCAGCAAGACCTTGAGAGGCGAGCTTTTAACGAACAATAGTCATTTCTACCTTATGACATACACTATATCGACAAAAGTCACCGGACACCTAGAAGAGAGAAACAACAGAGCATTTATTGACCAATATTAGTACGGTGTCGGTCCACCTTTGGCCTTAATGAATACACTGACCCTTTAAGAGATGCTTTCGACAAGGTTTTGGAACACAGCGATAGGTATGCGCTTCAATTCAATACATAATGTTGCCGCTAACTGTTGCTTAGCAGTAGGCCTTGGTTCCAAAACTTCTTATGCGGCGCTCTAATTCATCCCATTGGTGCTCTATGGGATTAAGATCAGGGCTCTGTGCTGACCAGTCCACACACGATACGAATTATCTTCAAACCACACCGTAACAGTCCTTGCTTTATGGCTCGGTTCATTATCCTACTGGCACAAACAAGCCTCGGTTCCATAGTATTGCCACAAAGTTGGTAGGGTATAACTGTCCAGAATATCGAGGTAGACGTGCTGGTTAAAGGTTTTGTCCACGGTAACCAATGGGCAGGGACCATACCACGAAAAACACCCCCACACGGGTACACTGCCAGCTCCAAACTTGACCGTAGGAACAGTACACTGTGGTAAATAGCGTTTCCCTGGCTCCTCACACACGGCCATCAGACTGATGGATCGTGTATCTGGATTCATCAGTCTGTAAGACCCGTTTCCATTGAATTACGGTCCATGATAAATGTTCTTTACGCCATGCTAAACGACGGGTAGCATTCCGAGTGAGGATCAAAGGCTTATGAGCTGCCGCACGACCACGGTAACCCATGGAATGAAGTTCTCTGCGAATGGTACGTGTACATACCGAGGTTCCAGCATTTTTACTCGCCTGTGCATTGAGGTCTTGTGAAGTACTCCGTCGATTAGCTGTAACGACTCTCCTGAGGCTTCGACATCCTCTATCACTGATTTTCTTTGGTCTGCCGGTGCGTTTTGCTGCTTCAGACACGCCATGTTTCTTCCACTTATTCACATCCAAAATAGTTGACTTAGGCATGTTTAAACGCCTCTCTGTTTCTCTTATGGACAACCCACTAATATAACACTCAACAATCTTTCCTTTCTCAAAGTCACTTCTTTCCTGACTCGACGTTTTCACTCAACCTCACAGTGCGATATGATCGCGGTCCGCTGCAGGCTTGTTTTTATACCGTTCGCAGCTGTACCGCGCATCTTAACAACGCAGCGGATCCGTTCATTTGCTTTTAAGGAGTTGTCCGGCGACTTTTGTCAATATAGTGTATATTCCAATTTAGCTTTTATTTTTTGTTTCTTTTCCTCTATAATTTTTTACAGTAACAAAAGGAGTCCTTATTTGGCTCTAAAGGCACAGTTCCAGAACATCATAACTCACAACAGTGTTTAATAATTAGAAATCAACGGGTTAACTTTAGAATATACCACAGCACTACCCCCCGAATGACTTCAACAGCATGAACCCCTGTAACGTATATACACTCATCGTCAAAAAAATAGTTGCACCCAGAAGGAAGCAATCGACAGGAATGAAACTTGGTGGGTAGTTTTGACATCGTGAGACATGAAAATGATTCAAATATCACGCTGGGCCGCGCAGAATGTGACGCAAGCAAGGAGGGGTCGTAGCTCTTTGACTAACCGGCTATATAAGGTCGTCCCGTTGCGCGTGCTTGCCATTCTGACTCGTGCTGTTGTGTTGGTTGCTCCTTTGCAAGTTCAGTAAGCCTCGGAGTAAAGTTCGGAAGCGATTCAAGCGGTTGGAGGCGTTCGATAGGGGCCACATCGTCGGGCACTGGGAAGCGGGATGGTCTTATCGCCATATTGCGCGCCATACCGGCCGTGCAGATATCATCATAACAAGCTGTTGGCTGCATTGGGTAGAACAAGGCACGCAGCAGCGACAAGAAGCGTCTGAAAGACCTAGACGAACCACGAAGAGAGAGAACCAAAAGTCATGGGAGACGCACTTAGTAGTAGGACCTCTTCTTGCCCGGTGAAGTACAGCAACTTGACGTGTCATCGCTTCCACAAGTGGCCGGAAGACTTCTGGAGAGATGTTGAGCCATGCCGTCTGAAGTGCTGCTCACAGTTCCCTGGTATTTGTAGGTTCAGGATCTTGAGTGCGAATACACCATTCTACGACTTCCCATAAGTGCTCTATTGGATTCATGTTGGGCAAACGTGGTGGCCACACCATCCGTCGGAACTGTCCGGAATGCTCCTCGAACCAACTTTGGACAACTTGGGCCTGATGACATTGTGCATTGTCCATCTGGAAAATCCCATTGTTGCTGGGGTACATGAAGTCCATGAAGGGCTGCAAATATTCACCCAGCAGAGCAACAAAGCGAGTACAGGTTAATGACGTGATTATGGGGAACAGAGGGCCCAAAACATGCCACGTAAAGACACCCTATACATGTATGTAACAACCATCTGTTTATACAGTGTCTTATTGACAGCTTGGGCCCGTGGCCTCATTGGGTCTGCACCACACCCGAACCCTACCATCAGCTTGTAACAACTGGTAGCGTGCCTCCGGACCACGCCACATGTTGCCAGTCTTCCAGAGTCCAATTGCGTGTTCAAGAGCCAAGGTAAGGCGCTGTGTCTGATGTCATGGTGTTAGCAAAGACACTCTGGTGGGTCTTCTGCTCCATGCCACACTGTGAAGAAAGCACGAGAATGGTTCCAAGAATATGAAGGAGATTCAATTTATTGCCATGGTACTCAAATTCGCCGGACATGAATTCTATCGAGCATTTGGGGTTTGAGGTGAAGAAACTGGTACGAGAAGCATCACCAACCACGTAATTTACGAGAATTGCGGGATCTTCTATTGCAGTCTTGGTACTAAATATCAAGAGACACCTACCAAAATCTCGTTGAATCTATGCCTCAATGGCTGAGAGCTCTTTGTGAATGTAGCGACAGTGGTTGGTGGAAGTTTACAAGCGTCTCCGCCGTGAGATTGGTGTACGTAATCGGACGATCGAAAGCGTAGATCGCTGCATTCGACGAAAAGCCATAGCATCCTCACAATGCACACTGGACGACATTCAACGACATATACCGTCATCTATGGAAATACCCGTATCGACACGGACTGTGATTCGCAGATTGGCTGATGAAGGTTTGCACTCTCGCCAGAAATTCTAACGACTGCCGCTCATCGCACAACATCGTCACGCAAAGTTGCACTGATGCCTTGCGTGACATGCGTGACGGAACGAAGTGGATCCTACAGTATTCAGAGACGCCTCTCGTTTCTGTCTCAGCTCGGACGACGGTCGACTGAGAATCTGGAGACAACATGGTGACTAGACTGATCAAACGGTCATCCGTGAGCTCCTTATGGCTCCTCAGCCCAGCGTGATGGTTTAGGGCACTCTCATTTTCAACAGCCATTCATCGCTCGTACAGCTAGTTGGTACAATGACAGCACGACGAAACGTCGATGAGGTATTGCAGCCTGTTTTGTTACAATATCTCCGTGCTACCCCTGATGACCAGTTTCAAAAATATAGCGCCCGTTCGCACATTGCCAACATATGCAGCCCATGCCTATAAGGTATCCGGGTGCTTTCCTGGCCAGTGCGATGTTCAACCTTATTTCCAATGGAGAACATGTGGGACGTCACTGACAGATGATTTTTAACGCTGCTGCAAGACCCCCCTCAAAACGTCGATGAATTGTGAACGATGCATGATCATTGTCAATGACGCATGATCAGCAAAACCTTAAAACACCATCCGGGGAGTTTTCCACTTATATCATCATCATCATCATCATCATCATTGTCAACCATTATCAATCCACTGCTAGACGAAGGTCTCCCCAAGTTTCCTCCACAACGATCTGTCTTGTGCCAGTCTCCTCCATGTCACTGCCGCATACTTTCGAATTTCATCCACCCATCTTCCATGTGGTCTTCGTCTTGGTCTTTTCCTGTCCCTTGGAATCCAATCTAAAATTTCGGTTGTCCATCGATGGTCTGTTCTTCTGGCAGTATGTTCAGCCCATTACCATTTCAGGGATTTAACTCTGATCATGATGTCTTCCACTCTTGTCATTTTCGAATCCACGAGTTCCTCTTTTTATCTCTCCTGGTTACACCAAGCATGCACCTCTCCATGCTACTTTAAGTTGTCTGCAGCCTTTGTATGTCTCTTTTAGTTAAGGTCCACGTCTCTGCATCATACGTAAGCACTGGAAGGATACATTGATCAAACACTTTTCTTTTAAGACATAATGGCATATTGCTCTTGAAAATTATGCTGTTTCTTCCAAAAGCTCTCCAGGCAAGTTTTCTACGCCGATTAATTTCTTCATTAATGTGACCCTCACTTGATATCTGCTGTCCAAGATAAACGTACGTGTCTGTTATCTCCAGCTTTTCTCCATCAATCGATAAATCTTATATATGTAAATATATCAAAAGTATGCGGGAGTAACATGGTGGAGACTGGCACAAGACAGACCGTTGTGGAAGAAACCTGGGGAAACCTTCGTCCAGCAGAGTGGATTGATAATGGTTGACAATGATGTTGGTGATATATATATATATCTTTCTCTCTATCGCTGTCTCAATCTAACTATCTATCTATCTCTGTCTACTCGCTCATTCAATCCTTCAGGAATTAAATCACTTCTTCTACACATGTTTCTCTACACCTATGAGCCATTACATTATAACCACAAATCTAATAAGCTGTAGACCCCCCACCTTTAACCCACAAAACAGCGGCCACACGGCGAGGCATCGATTCGATGAGGTAACAATAGATATCCTGTGGTATCTGGCACCATAATGTCAATAGCAGGTCCTCCAGTTCCCGTATAATTCGGGTTGGTGGTGATTTAGCGCGAACCCGCCATTCCAAGTCGAACCTCAAATGTTCGATTGGGTTCATGTCAGGTGATTTTGGAGGCCAGGGCATTAACAGAAAGTCACCAGCATGCTCCTCGAACCACTCCTTGACGATTCTGGCAGTGTGGCATGGCGCATTATCCTGTTGGCAATGGCCATCACCAGCCGGGAACAATGTTGCCATGAATGGGTGAACTTGGTCCGCAACGATGTTCAGATACCTGACAGCTGTCAAGGATTGTGCTATTGGGATAATGGGGCCAAAAGTGTCCCAAGAAAACATCTCCCACAGCATAACACCGCTTTCGCCGGCCTGTTTCCGCCCAACAGTGCATCCAGGGGCCATAGCCTCCCGTTGGTAGTCTCCGTATCCGCGCTCGACCGTCTACGTGATGAACCAGAAATCTTGATTCGCCAGACCAAGCCACCTTCTTCCAATCATCCACGGTCCAAGGTGTCCCACGAAAACATCGCCCACAGCATAACATCACCGCGGCCGGCCTGTTTCCGCCCAGCAGCGCATCCAGGGGCCATAGCCTCCCGTTGGTAATCGGCGTATCCGTGCTCGGCCGTCTACGTGATAACCAGGAATCTATATTCGTCAGACCAAGCCGCTTTCTTCCAATCATCCACGGTCCAGTCTTTCTTCCAATCATCCACGGCTGAACGACGGTTCGTCGTTTGGACATCTGTGCACCACTTTTGATACGTACTCACTACAGCGGCACGTGAACAACCCACAAGCGGCGCCGTTTCCGAGATCGTAGTTCCGAAGCGCCGTGCCATCACAATTTGTCCTTTACCAAACTTCGATAAATCGGCAGCTTTTCCCATTCTGACTCCGAACACTCTACTAACCGAAAGCCGGTCCTCTGATTGTATATATATTGCTCTGTGAACTTACCTGCGCCACCGTTCGGTCTCCAGTCGCGCTCATTTCTCTAGGCTGGGGGTGGTCATAATGTAATGTCTCGTCGGTGTATATGAGTGATAAATTTCGTCTCATTTTGTGCATTCCTTCATGGTACAGCAGTGTATATAAATGTTTTGATCGATCACCTACAGTGGACTTTAAAGGATTGATGTAAGTTACAGTGTGTTTGTAAGTGATTGTATTCACAAAAACCTTTTTCATCATTATGAGCAGCAGAACACGTTCCCAAGTTTGTGAACGTGTTGGAAAGAGTGGAAATATTTCGTTGTTCCTGAAGCTCTTCCAGAGATTTTTCTGCTGTGATTACTATTCATTACATAGAACTGTTCTTGTGTTATGAAGTTTTCAAAACTCAAGGACATTTCAGGTCTAAATCACTTCTTAAGTTCCCTCAATAAATAACCAGTAGTGTGGGAACCTCTTACTGACGTCACACCGCAAGCAAAGGGTGTGTCAGACCACGCCTGTCTTTACAAATTAGAGCGAGTGAAAATTATAGCGAGAAACTGCCTTCCCTATTTTTACTCACTTTCTAATGCTGTGTGTTGTTTTCCCACTCACCTGTTTCTTAAAATTTTCTATTGCTGAAAAAGGTTCATTGAAACTTTAATACCACAGTCCTGATTTAATCTCGTTTGACTATGGTGTGTAACAAAACCTCAATATTTCTATCAAAAAATTTGCGTTCGTTATCTGTGTCGGTTCATGCATAACAGAAGAACGTGCTGTAAACGAAAAACCTCCTTATCATGCTTTCGTCTTCTCGTTTTCTTCAATGTATCTCCAGATTGTCCTGAATTAGGATCTGCCGCTTAAACAAATCTGCTTCATAATTTTCTGCCTTGGGCCTCCTCCCCTTTTTGCTTTTATCAAACTACTAACCCTGTATTTTATTGATACTCATGGCGAAACTGAGACGAACAGGAAACTGCAGGCATATAAACTTAAATGAAAGGTCAGATGAGGTGATTAGAATGCGAGGAATAAAAACATGGTCTCCTGCAGCATGGCATCTTGGAAAATATTTAGCATGACTTTTTTGACAGCCAGTCGTGTTGCATTGCAGAGTATTGGTAGATCTAAATTACGTCAAGATAAAATAAAATAAATAGTCAAGATGAGGTGAAAGAATGCGCAAACAAAATGAACAGAAATGCTATGATTTAAAAAATGAAATGTGAGATAATTCACATTTTTCTCGTATTTCATTTCTTGATTTCTACATTTTCAGTTAACTAATCAATCGGCCTGATAAGCCACACCCAATATATCCGAAATAAGCATCAATGAGTTAATTTCTGTAGTAGATTTTTCATTACTTTTCTGTTGAGTCTAAACTTTTGTGACGTAGTGATTTTCTTACTTTCACGCCATAACTACGCCGATGAGTCATTTTACATTACGACCACCTACCTAATAAGCTGTAGGACCCCCTGTAGCCAGCAAAACAGCGGCCACTCGGTGAGGCATCGATTAGATGAGGTGGCGATAGGTATCCTGGGGTATATGGTACCATAATGCCAACAGCAGGTCCTCCTGTTCCTTTACATTTCAGGTTGGTGGTGATTTAGCGCGAACCCGCTTTTCCAAGTCGAACCACAAATGTTCTATTGGGTTCATGTCAGGTGAATGTGGAGGCCAGGGCATTAGCTAAAAGTCACCAGTATGCTCCTCGAAACACTGACGATTCTGGCAGGGTGGCATGGCTCATTATCCTGTTGGTAATAGCCATCACCAGCAGGGAACACAGTTGCCATGAACGGTTGAACTTGGTCCACAACGATGTTCAGATACCTGACAGCTATCAGGGATTGTACTACTGGGATAATGGGGCCTAAAGTGCCCAAAGAAAACATCGCCCACATCATAACACCGCCGCATCCGGCCTGTTTTCTCCCAACAGTGCATCCTGGTACCATAGCCTCCGTCGGTAATCGCGCTATCTGCGCTCGGCCGTCTACGTAATGCACCAGGAATTTTGATTCGTCAGACTAGGCCACTTTCTTCCAGTCATCCGCGATCTAATCTTGATTCGTCAGACCAGGTCACTTTCTTCCAGTCATCCGCGTCATCCGCGATCTAATCTTGATGGCTTACTTCATGCTTTGTTGGCGATGACGTGCAGTGAGCATAGGGACCTGGCTGGGTCTTCGACTACGCAGGCTCATGCACAGAAAGCTGCGATGGACTGTGTGCTCTCCCCTCTGGTATCACTGAGCTGCGGACGACACACGGCTGGACGATGGTTCGTTGTTTGGCCATCTGTGTACCAATTTTGATACGTACTCACTACAGCGGCACGTGACCAACCCACAAGCCGCGCCATTTCCGAGTTCGTAGTTCCGAGGTGCCGTGTCATCACAATTTGTCCTTTACCAAACTCCGATAAATCGGCAGCTTTTCCCATTCTGACTCCGAACACACAATTAACCGAAAGCAGGTCCTCAAGTTGTGTATACACTGAGTGGCTATTTTATTATGACCACCCCCTCAGTACTTCGTTGGGCCACCTTTTGCCTTTAATACTGCGTCGATTCTTCGTGGCATGGACTCCACGAGATGTTGATAGGTGGTTTGTGGAATCTGACACCATACTTCATGAATAGCACTTTCCAGGAGTGTGGGATTACAGGGTTGTGGATCCAGCTGTCTGATAGCCCGTTCAACTTCATCACCCAAATTATCAATGGGGTTGAGATCTGGAGATTGTGGGGGCCACCTAAACTAGGTAAACTCACCGGCATGTTCCTAAAACCAATGCTGTACAATACGAGCACTATGGCAGGACGCATTATCTTGTTGAAAGTAGTTATCGCCATTGGGATAAACCACCCACATGACAGGATGCACTTGGTCCGCAACGATGTTCAGATATGATGTGCCAGTCAGACATTGATCAACACGAGTTAAAGGGACCAAAGCATGCTAGGAAAACATTCCCCAAACCATAATGTTGCCTCTACCAGCTTGAAGGGTTGTAGCAATGCATTTGGGGTCCATGCTTTCGTGCTGTTTGCGCCAGATTCTCACTCGGCCATCGGCATGGTGCAACTGAAAACGTGATTCATTGGACCAAATAATTTGTTTCCAATTACCGACTGCCCAATCCTTGTGCTCCTGTGCGAACTGGAGACGTTTTCTCGTGTTAACTGCAGACAGCAAAGGTGTTCCGAACAGGCCTTCGGCTGCCATATCCCATCCGATGCAGTGCACGGCGAACAGTGTGTGTGCAGAAATCATTTGAGGGGATCCTCGATTAAGATGGTCAGTAATTTGCTGCACTGTTGCCCTTCTGTTGTCTGTTACCAGTCTGGATACTCTCCGTTCCGCTCGAGTAGTCACTAGTCGATGACGACCACACATTGCACGTAGAGATCCAGTTTTTTTGGCTGACAGTCCAGTCTTTAAACACTTTAACAACAGCTGCTCTGGAACATTTCACGAATACGGCGGTTTCGGTGATACTCGCTCCATGGCTTCGAGCTCCTACAATCATCCCACGTTGAAAGTCCGTCAAATCGCGTTTTTTACCCATCTCGTCACCCTAAAATCACTTCTACTACTGTCGCAAGCACTAAGCTTTCCCTTTTTATAGTAGCCTCGCCTTCTGGCGGCAACAGCGTGCAGCTATAGATCATTTGCTTAAAACTGTCAGGTGATCATAATAAAGTGGCCACTCAGTGTATATACTGCTCTGTGAACTCCAGGCGCGCTGATTTCTGTAGGCTGGGGGTGGTCATAATATTGTATAATGGCTCATTGGTGTATGTTAAGTTATACTGATTGTATTTATTATTTTCGCATTGCGTAGTGTGACGTAGTTTTCCATTGCGTAGTGTGACGTATTCACATGAATTTCACTTTGTTCCTTTTCTTCGTACTTTTACGTTTTAGATTTCATATTTGTTTGTGGCTAAACTTTTGCGACGCACCTCATAAGCACTTACCTTTTTTTTGTAAAATACATCTTAAAGTAGAAAAGGGAGTTCTTAGGGTGCAGTTGTATGTAATCTGAAAGAAACGGATGCTTAAATTTTCGACCTTCAAACTGTTAACTCAAATCCATTCCCTTTCTAATTAATTCCACCCGACTGCATATACTGTACATATTGGGAAGGCTACATTAATTGAAGATATTTAAGTTTCTGATAATCTGTGACCTAATTTGAGCAAGACTGTGCCCAAAATAAGCAGGATTTTTCAGCAATACAATTAATCCATATTTCCCCCCTTATTTTTCTTTCTGTATCGCCACACGTGAGCCGTTATGATTTTTTGCTAGAGACACAGCAAACTGATTTTTAGAATATAAATAAATTATGCATTTTCCCCTTTACTTTAGGAATGCATAATCGAAGCAAATTCGCTTTTCTGTATTTCCGATCATTGTTTATATTTCACCACAGCTGATATGATCGGGAAGAAAATTAAATTTATCCAAGCTTTTTCCATTTCTTATCAGAACGTCTGAACAACATTGCAAAAACGTAAATGAACTTTTATTTTTAGCTTCCACTTTAGGTTTATCCTATTTGAAGCAATTTATGATTACCATTCTTCCTTTCAGACTAAACGTGGCTTTCTGCAGTGCTGACTTTACATGAACGATGATTTTATTTAACGCTGAATTGAAATTAGCTTTGGATTCTATGTACTGAAAATAAAAGAGTATTTGAGTTCGCCAATCACATGTTTTCATTCTGAAATATTTGCGGCAGCTTTCGTAGAAATGTGAGTAGATGCGTCA
This sequence comes from Macrothele yani, assembly GCA_039090855.1. NCBI lineage: Eukaryota > Metazoa > Arthropoda > Arachnida > Araneae > Macrothelidae > Macrothele > Macrothele yani. The sequence continues at coordinate 12,709,418 of CM076993.1, forward strand.
CAAAAAATGCAATTTCGAGATTTTTCGATATTGCGTTTTTACAGGAATGTTCCGTGGAAACAACAGCTATTTTTTTTTTTCACATTCCAAAAGATGAGCTCGCTGACAGAATACAAATAGCTCGGTGAGCATCATTTATTTTTGCTTGGAAAGAAGAGGGACCTTTATATTTCGCCTTCAGTGATGGATGAAGTTTTGCTTTCCGCTTGGGAAACGAGGTTTACCTTACATACCATTAAAGATCTCATTTCAACTCTTCGGTGCAACAAAATTGCTTCGTGGGGTCTTCAGCGAATACTTTCCCAAGTGCGTGGAAAAGTTCAAAGTGCAACGCAATCTCTTCGCAAAATTCGATTTCCTTTTGTTCTTTGAAGTGAAACTGAGAAATTTAACGGCTTCTTTGTTGTTAGCTCGTGTGTGTGTGTGTACGTACGTGTGTGCGCCCGCTCGTGAGTTTAGTGCAGTTGTTCATTCTAGTTATCAGTGTTAAAATATTATTTTCAACAAAGCATCTTCAGTTCTCTCAGCTGAAAGGCTCAAGAAATTTGCTTTAAAAAATTCTGAAGTTGTGTGGATTTTAAGACGGTAGAAACAGTTTTGCTTTCTTACACTACATAAAAGCAGAAAAAGAGAGCTTGAATGGAGGTGTTGTCATACATTCATACCGTCTGCGTATCATTCCAGAGCTCTGAACTTTATGATTTACTTACTCTGACTCTCAAATATTAAGAGCGAAATACAAAAACCAAAATAACATCTGGAAGAAGAATCGCTATGTACAACATCTGTTCCATAAAACTGTGATCGAAATCACACAAAATGAAGAAATATAAGTACAGAAAAATATATGTTATTCTTTCTCAAAGTATCTTCCCTCGGATGATATGCAACGATCTCATCGTTCAGTCCACTTTTCAAAACATGTGGCGAAGACATTTTGTAGAAGCTGCTTTAGCGACCCCTGTACAGCTTGAATAACGTCAGCATCTGTGTTGAATGTTGCGCCACGGAATTTCTCCTTCATTGTTGGAAACGACCAAAAATCGCACGAGATGAGACCAGGACTGTAGGCAGGATGTGGCATGATTTCAGTACTGAATTTCGTAAGAAACTGTTGAACACAAGCAGCCATTTTTGGGCTAGTGTTACCATGGTGTAGGGTCCACTTCCCCATCAGTTCCGGTCGCTTAATCGATATGTGTCGTCGCAGACGCTTCAAGACTGAAATGTAATACTCAGCATTGACAGTAATTTGTGGAGGAACGGGCATGCTGCTAGACTACACCTTTATGTTCAAAGAAAATTCGTATCATCACCTTCCCAGCTGATTTGGTTTGGCGGACTTTTTTCGGAGGAGGCGAGCCTGTGTGTTTGTAGACACTCGTTGTGCGTTTCGTGAGGATGTCGAAATAGTAAACCCATGTTTCATCGGCAGTTATTACTGCGTTTAGAAAGTATGGATCCTTTACAATCATTTGTTTCTACTCATGACACACCTGAACTCTGGCTAACAATTGTTCTCTAGTCAGGTGATGAGGTCCCCATCTGGAACACATACGATGCAGCAGTCATTTGTCGCGTAGAATGTGGAATGCCCACGTTTTTGAAATAATAGTTGACCCCGCTATGTCTTCAAACGTCATTCGTCGATCTCCTTGCAGGATTGCTCAAACAGTGTTAGCAATACGCTCCGTAACAACACTTTCAGGTCGACCAGACCTAGGAGCAAGTTCTGCCGACAAACGCCGTTTTTTGAAATCATGGTGCCATCTAAAAATCGTTGACTCGCCCAAACATTTATCTTTGTAAGGTTTTTTTCATTAAATCAACTGTTTCTGGAGACGTTTTACCCAAACAATAGCAAAATTTTAAAGCACAACGCATTTCACTTCTACTCTCTTCTTCTCAAACTGTCTAAAAACATTGGGGTTATCAGCTTGGTATTTACAAACCTTACCTATAAAACACTAATTCATTGTATAATGAATTAGCTTTATTTACTTTCCGCTAAGCTAATTATTATGAATGATTCTCTTCCTACCAGCTAGCTAATGATATACTTGTACTAAGCTTCAAAATAATGAATTCAAAAGGGTGTTGTTACTAGTTAATTACGAACTTAAACAAAGTCTCAACGCTGGTTATTTATAGGAATCAATAAATATTATAAACCTAACAGCCGGACAGAGGTCTGACAGAAACTATGAATTGAGAAAGACTGAACTTACTGAAAACTTCTTTATTTGAACGACTCTTGGTCAACTAAGGCACACACCACACTTATAGAACAATAATGAATAATCTCTCCTCATAACAACACACAACCTCCCCTAAGTCTCGATGAACGCGCCTATATACTAGCTACCACCACGTCATGACTTACGCTCATTGCCAGATCTCATTCAGCGGGTGAAATGATATTTCGTTCAGTAGGAAGATAATTTACATAGTAAAATAAAATAACCAGAGATAGTAAAATCAAAAGGAAAGTGAATATAGAGTATACGTTACAATTGATATTATACCATGTTTCAGACTCATATTAACTATGCTATCTTATCGTGTTGACAGACAACTAAATATAATTTCAAAAAACCTCAAATTCTTCAAAACAAATATATAAGATTAACTGACCTAAAATTTGATAGAAATACACGACTAATACTATATAATACCACAAGAGTTTTCCCAAACAAATATAACATTCTTACGATTAACCAATTATATTACTTTAATATCGGGAAAATTATGTTCAAACGCATTAAGAATAATTTACACGCCGACATCATACAAAGTATACCCCAGATACACACACATGACACATGCACTAAATCACATATTTGGCCTATTCATCCGAAAACGGAGACCATGAAGCAAAGTTTTAAATTACATTGGCCCACACTACTGGAACTCGTTACCTACGGAATTAACTTCTTTAAATAATTTTAAGGTTTAAAAAAAAAAACTAAAAAACTTTGCAGCTCCTCAAATTAATTATTACAGTGGATGGGAACTATCGCTAATATTATGACTTGTATATCCTGATGTAAATTGCTTTTTCAATGGTATTATCTATAATGTTTATAATCTGCTCATATATCATTATCTTTTTTTTTTGTTACTATGATACTCTTGTTTGTAATGACAACTACTGACCTCAGTGTAAAACTAGCCTAGGGAGCATGGGACCCTTTCAGGCCTGGCTGGCCTTATTGCCCTGCTTTATTGGTGTGCATTGTTTCAACTATTTCTTTTCTGTAACATTGGTTTTCTGTTGGGTTTTTTTTTTTTTTTTTGCTCAGCAAAATACATGGATTGAATTGAACTCTGACTCACTCACCTCCATAGCTGTATGGCGAAATGCAGACGTACCTTAAACAACTGCGCAATAACAAAGCCAGAATCGTCGGCCACGACTATTAACTGTTGCCATAGATACTTCCTTAATTCAGTTAGTCGTCTGCGTGGTTACTTTTCCCCTTCGCACTGTTGCCAACTCAAAAAAAATTACTCTCAGTTTTTATGCAACGGCCTTTGTATGCAAAAATACTCCGGCAATGTGTGTGATACGCAAAATGCGATGGGCAAAATGTGAAGAATTAAACGATATAAAATTCAATAAGGCAGTTCCGTTTAGCGGTCTGCATGGGCCTTATTTGGTGAGCCCAGCTCTGCTCAAGCCTGTGCGTTTAAGGCACTAACCGGCCCGTTTCAAATATCAGACACTCGGGCCGGCCCGAGATATATGCCGATTTGTATTATATTGGCTTTCTATTATATTTTATTAAATTGCGAAAATTGAACAATGAAATGAGATATTTATAAAAATATTTAATTGGATGTAAGCCCATAAATATAAGAAAACTTTAGCAATTACCCAAGAATATAATCTTTAAAGAAAAAAAAAAAAAAGATTAAGCACGTTCAAAACCTCCCTTTCTCTGAACTACTAAACAGTAACTCTACAAAAGTCAATCCCTATAGGATCAGGGATAGGAAAAACAATCGATATCGCCCCGCTCTCTCTCTCTCTCTCTCTCTCTTGGGGTCGAATCTTTTCGTTGTCAACAAGCCTCAAAGTGTTTTTACCATCTTAATACCTACAGATGGTAAAAACACTGTGGGTGCTTCCCCTCGCCTCTATGATTAACCCCTGGGGCATGTCATAAAAGTAAGTAAGTAAAACCAGCAAAACAGCTAAACAAACCAGGAAATCGGGAAACATGACTTTTTTCTTTCTTTAGCGTTACGATAAAAAGAATGAGAAGTGTCTGGGAGAAAGCCCGACCCGGCCAGTTTCCTTTGTTCTCTGAACTAAAAAAAAAAAGCCCGAACCGGCACGCGAGCCGGGCTGGACTAGAGCTCGGCGGGCCGGCCCGGCCGTGCAGACCTCTAGTTCCATCAGATATGGAGTTTGGAACTCGTAGTCCGCGTTGACAGACAATTGAGGTACGGGTGGTGTGCTTATCTCACAGCGCTAATTCTTTCCTTTCAGTGGAATCAGGGGCTCTAAATTAGAGAGCAGAAGATTTTTTATAGCCTTTGACTCACCGAAGTCCCTGATGAGCGTGGGTATCGCTGGCTATTTCCTTTTCCTGAAAACAGCAGTTCTAAATTAGAGATGGCCTACCCCTTGTAGCCTTATACAGTATGTTCGAATGAGGCATGTGCAGGGCTGGCCCCTTCCCTTCTTTAGAATCAGCACGTGTAAATTAGAGATGTGCTACTCCTTATAGCCTTATATGTTCGCGGAAGTCAAGAATGAGGCATATGCAGGGCTGGCACCTTCCCTTCTTTAGAATCAGTGCGTGTAAATTAGAGATGTGCTACTCCTTATAGCCTTAGATACTATCTGAAGTGAAGTACCGAATCAGGCATAGGCATCGCTAATTCTTTCCTTTTCCTGAAATCGACAGATCTAAATTAGAGACCGGCTACTCGTTAAAATCTTAGATGAATACGGAAGTCTCGATTGTGGCATGGATAGTGTGGTTATCCTATGGTGCTGTTTCCATCCCCTCCGTGGAACCAGCAGCTCTAAATTAGAGACGGGCGACTGCTTACAGACTTAGATCATTAGGTGGTTATGTATAATTGTATAATAATGATTCCATCATCTGGTAGAGTTCATGCGACGACCCCCACAGCAGAAAGCTCCGGATCAATCTGCAACGAATATTGTGTTGCCACAAAGTAATGTGCGGGGCTGTCACTGGGTAAGCCAACAACTGGCTGCAAAAAACAGTAAACATTTGCACAAGTAGAATTAAAAAATAAAAAAGGGAAAGGAAAATCACCACCTTATATTTCTTTCACCTAGCCTAGGTATTACAGCAGTTGCAATGAGTACGAAACAGCTTTCTATGTAAACTATCGGTGATAGCTGGGAGGCAAAGCCAAGACTGGAACTTTTTTAACTCTACAAAACCCTCCCACTTAACTGTAACAAATTAGACACTATACTTATAATTGTCTCCTTTATTTTCCTTTTTGAATGTAATGCTACCTGTTCACACACAGAGTGAGTGAGTGAGTGAGTGAGTGTGTGTGTGTGTGTCCGTTTTCAAACTGAAACACAAAGATTTATGGAATGAAATGATATTTAACAGTAGCAATGCAGTTCATCGCGAGAGAGAGAGAAAAAGATGTAATTACTGGAGAAACCTTCGCTCGTTAAACTTCCGTTTTCAATCTTAAATACAAACATTTATAAAATTAAATGGTATTTCACAACAAGGTAGGACAGGGGGAACACCGCCGAAAATAAAAAAAATATGATCACGAAGAAATCTTCGCTCCCTTTGGCTTCCGTTGTCGGAAATTTTTTGCCTCCATTTCTATGCTGAAGCACGTACATTTCTGCAACAAAATGATATTTAGCAACAATATTTAGGAGAACTGTGAAGTTCTACAGAAGTGAAACACGTGTTAAGACGACAAATCTCCAGCGATACAATCTATCGGTGTAGTTTAGTTGGTTACAGCAACTCACACCGGAGCAAAGACGCGCGAGTTCGATCTGCGTCACCGACAAATTCCTGTTCGCACACTGGCCCCCGAACTTAAAAATGGATCTTCTGGCCGTTGTGTTCTCCGAAAAATGTGTGATGTTCGTTTTTTGGTTTTGTTTTTATTGAAGGTTTAACGACCACCATGAGCAACTCAATGGACTATAAGCAGTCGTCCGTCCCTAATTTACGGCCACTGGTTCCAGGGAAGGGTGAGAGCCAGTGATGTAAAGCAAACACAACATTCATGCATCACCGGGATTCGAACCAGTACCCGTCCCGGGCGAATGGTCATAAGCCATCGCTTAGGCCACTGCGCTACCGGAGCGGAGTGGCCTAAGCGATGGTTTAATTCCACACATCGTCTAGAATTAATGAAAGGTTCCTCCTTCGCTTCAAAAAAAAAAAAAAAAAAATTAAGAGAGGGATGATGTGACGTGCTACACAGGTGCTTGTCAAGACAACAAATCTGTAGCGATACATTCCGTCGGTGTAGTTTAGTCAGTTAGAACAACTGGCTCCGGAGCAAGCATTGATACTTGTGACGTACTACAGAGAAGAACCACGTGTCAAGACGACAAATCTGCAGCGATACATTCCGTCGGGATAGTTTAGTCAGTTAGAACAACTGGCTCCGGAGCAAGTATTGAGACTTGTGACATACTACAGAGATGAAGCACGTGTCAAGACGAAAATTCTGCATCGATACATTCCGTCGGTGTAGTTTAGTGGGTTAGAACAACTGGCTCCGGAGTAAGTATTGAGACTTGTGACGTACTACACGTGTCAAGACGACAAATCTGCATCGAGACGACAAGCACGTGTCAAGACGACAAATCTGCATCGAGACGACAAGACGACAAGCACGTGTCAAGACGACAAATCTGCATCGATACATTCCGTCGGTGTAGTTTAGTCAGTTAGAACAACTGGCTCCGGAGCAATTATTGAGACTTGTGACGTACCACAGAGGTGGAGCACGTGTCAAGATGACAAATCTGCATCGATACATTCCGTCGGTGTAGTTTAGTCAGTTAGAACAATTGTCTCCGAAGCAAGTATTGAGACTTGTGACGTAGTACAAGGATGAATCATGTGTCAAGACGACAAATCTGCAGCGATACATTCCGTCGGTGTAGTTTAGTCAGTTAGAACAACTGGCTCCGGAGCAAGTATTGAGACTTGTGACGTACTACAGAGATGAAGCACGTGTCAAGACGAAAAATCTGCATCGATACATTCCGTCGGTGTAGTTTAGTGGGTTAGAACAACTGGCTCCGGAGCACGTATTGAGACTTGTGACGTACTACAGTGATGAATCACGTGCCAAGACGACAAATCTGCAGCGATACATTCCGTCGGTGCAGCTTAGTCGGTTAGAACAACTCACTCCTGAGCGAGGAAACGCGGTTTCAATCTTCGTCACCGACGAATTGCTGTTTTCGCAGAACAACTCGGGGAAACAAATTATCATTACGGGAGAAATTGTCATTCCGTCCAACTTACGTTTTCGGAAATATTTTATCCTTACAAGCTTAATTACAAATATTTTAGGGAATAAATCATTTAACAACAATAAAGAGCAGAGAATGTATCACATACATGCATATCACTAAGCTGTTCTCTGGGATTCAGAGGTTAATTCCACAAAGAAATACAAACACCAAATAAATTGTTAGCTGATTATTTAATTACTGTTGCCGTATCAAACTTCTCCATTTACAGCGACCTTGACATAGAATTCGGGTTTCACTAACATCCATCACACGACTTACACAAGGCCTTTTATTATTCATACGCATAATCGTTTTCTCAAGAAGACACTCCTGAATCTGATCCTCCCATGACTTCCTTGGCCTTTCTCTGCCTTTCTTTTCTTCCACTTGGGTTAAAAAAAATTTACTAGTAAGCATCTCATCACTCATTCTGTCAACATGGCCAAACCACCTAAGAGTATTAGTCTCCACCTTAATAACAACATTTTGCGGCAGATTACACAACTGTAGCACATCTTTATTCCTCAGACGATCAGAGCGTGTCTTGCCACAAACTAATTCATTTCTCCAGCACACAAACGACACCTATGTTTCTTCTGAAGTACCCATGTTTCACTGCCATTCATCAGAGTAGGAACAATTACACTTTCACGCACAGCCATGCTGGCCTCTCTTGAGAACCCATCATTCCTGTGAATACCTCCCAAAGCAGCTATGACCTTCAATCAAGAATTCACTCGCCTACTAATTTCACCATCCAATTTGTTCTCTCTGTCAAACATGCTTCTTTAATGCGCAAACGCATTCACCTGGTCAATCACAGTGCCATTTATACTTACATTACATTCAGTGCTACCCCGTTCCTCTATCGAACACCATAACTTTGGTTTTTCCCTTATTTATACTCAGTTTGAATTTTATGCAAACTTCGTACATCAAAGACAACATTCTCTGCAATTCACTTTTGCTCTCCGCCAACAGAACTGTGTCATCATCATGCAGCAATCTGCACACACGGATATCACCAAGGCATAGGAGAAGGTATGACAAGAAAAAGAATTTAAGATTATAGCGTGCCGTCTAACTTCTGTTTTCGGAATTTTGTTGTCCCCGTTTTCAAGCTGAAACACAAACATTTATGCATTAAAATGATACTTAGCAGTAACTTGGACAAAGCGAACATCGCGAAGGGGGAAAATAACTGCTACTACGGGAGGTATCTTCACTTCGTTAAATTCAGTTTTCGGAGACATTTGAAAAACGGAATTAGTCCCCAGATGGAAAACTTACGCCCGATCATGGTGTAAGTTTTCCATCTAGGGACGAAATGAAAAAAAAAAGGATTCGATTCCGAGGATATTTTGTTTTACTCCAGGATTAAAATAAAAGTTATGGAGATATCGTTTTTCACTGCTGGACCAAAATAAAAGTTCTGGAGATATCGTTTTTGACTATTGGACCAAAATAAAATCTGCGAAGTACGTCACCCACCGTAGTGATTGTGCTACGCGAACGATATGTAGCCGCTGTTGTGAATGCGAAAGGTGGGCTAGCACGTTATCAAGTGGTCCAGTGCAATAAAGTGCCTTTTCACTGAATTCCTATGCACAGTCTTATCAGAATAATAAAAACATCCCCGGAATCAGAGTGTACCCGCCGAGGCGCGTCACAGAGTAAGGTCAACCACGTGGAAATATAAGCGATCGGTCAGGACAGATGAGCCGTAGTGCGTCACGTGAGCACAATGGGTAGAGGTAGTAATTTGACGGACGTTCAAAAAGGAATGATCATCGGCTACCGCGCCAAGGGTGGAAGCATCTCAGAAACAGCAGACTTCGTGGGCTGTTCGCGAGGTGCTGTAGTAAGGGTGTACCAAGAATGGACCACTGGCACACCGAGTACCTCGTGACATCATAACTGTGGAGCTCCAAAAGCTATCGACCCCAGAAAAGAACGTCGCCACAGCCGATTTTAGTAAAGGGCAATCGGCGCGCAACAGTGCAGCAATTGACCCCGTAATAAACACTGGGGCACCCAGTTTTGCGCCTTGACGGAGCGTCGACTTCTGGAGACCCATGCGAACCCTGTTACGCATTGGTCTCCGGAGTCGACGCTGCGTCAAGGCTCTCATGTTAACATAGGTCCATCGGCAACAACGCCTGCAGTTCACATGGGACTACCGTCGTTGGACAGTGGAAGAGTGGTAAAATGTTGCTTTCTCCGGCGAATCGTGGTTTCTACTCCACAGAAGTGACGGGATGTGGCGGATACGGCATCAGACACAGGAGAAACATCACCCTAACACGCTTTTCGGTCAAGTACAGGCCGGCGGTGGCAGTGCGCATGTCTGGAGAATGCTTTCTTGGTAGTACCTGGGACCGCTGGTACCACTGGATGGGTCCCTGAACGCCAATGGCTACCTGTCCATCCTCGCTGACCACATGCATCCCTTCTTGTTGGACGTTTATCCTCGTGGTGATGGTGTCTACCCACAGGATAATGCGCCGCGCCACGTCGCTAAGCGGGTGCGTGACTGGTTTCAGGAACACGACAGCGATGTCTCCGTTCTCCCTTAGCCGGCGAAATCACCCTACTTCAATCTCATAGATAACTTGTGGGACTATTTAGATCGACAGGTTCGACGTTCTTACCCACAGACACGTCATTTCCGGGACCTCCGTTCTCTGCTGCAGTCCGAATGGGCACGTGTGCCTCGGGCAACCTTTAAGGGCCTCATTGCGTCCATGCCACTCCGTCTCGCCGCTGTCATCCGGGCCAAGGGTGGTTATTCCCATTATTAGGTAGGTGGTCATATTATTCTGATACGACCGTGTACATGTATGTGTTCTTCATTTCAGGTAGTTTTAGAATGCTTAAGTTCGCCATTACAATGTGAAATATGAATAGCAAGTAGCAACTAGAAATATGCCCCACCGATTGATTTTTAATTGGGCTCCATTTTAACAGAAACGTTTCTATCTGTTAAGTGAACAGGAATGTAGGAGAAAATAAACAAAAAATAATAAGAGAAAGAGAGAGAGAGAGAACGCAATCAGCGACAGGCACTGCTGTCCTAATTATTTCACTGTACAAAAGCTAAGCGAATTTTAAAAAGAAGAAATGATCTCTTTTCGGAAGACGATCGGCAAGTTAACAAGCTGGAGAATTATTATTTTGACCGATTATAAGTAAAGACTTCAAAGATTTTAGAAGTGTTCGTTTTGTTCGTCATCTCTTTAAAAAGTTCAGAAGATTTACTCTAAATAATACAGTAACTATGAAATGCTTCTTCAGTGCTTTCAGTTGTCATGGAATTCCATGTTTGTTTAATACTGATTACTATAATTGTTTTGAAAATTTGTTAAAAAGCTGAGGTTATTACAAAAGACTTTAAAACTCACTTTTCCAGATAAGACATACCTCAGTTAACGCTTAGCGATGACAATGACTGTTTCAACAATTCAGAATTTTAAAAATATGAATCAAACACAGATTTCGCATAGGAATATCTCTTTGTCAGTTTCAGTGGTTAAAAAAAGGCGCTAATAAAAGATTATTACAATGAAACAGCTAAAGAGGAAAATATTTAAGAGTGGTATTCATTCGTATTTTTATGTATGTAAGCGTGGAAATAAAGTCCTGAAGAAACAACCAAGTTAGTGCCTTTCAACAGCCGGTTTGGGCTGTTGAGAGAGACAGGTATTCGAGATGTTAAAAAAATAAATGTCCATAAATAAAGTTAAAATATTGTTCAACAAAATCTAGATTGCGGTGCAACCTGCGTTATGACAGAAACTTCAAAAAAAAAAGGTACAAACAAACAAACAAACAAAAAAGATGCGTTATGTTGAAAGCGGATTACGAGAAGATGTATCAGGATCTCCACGCTGCAATTTCTGACATAACCTCAAGAGAGCTAAACAAAATTTGCCGTGAAGAAACGAAACGGAGCTATGCAATTGTTATGTCATGGTAGAACATGAAGAAAACTGGAGAACAATTTTTCGTTTTTACAGAGCCTCGTGGAAGCTCAATAACAATGGAATTACGATTATATCTTTGGGCTCCCAGAATTTATATCTCTTATGACCTTTGATCGGAATCTCAAGAGAGATAGACGAAAGTTTTATTATGAAAAAACTTACAAAGGGGGAATACCAGAATGAAAATAGCACAAATTGAAAATTGGAAATTCTGGCGATATTAAGTATAACAGGCAAACGAGCACATGCACAGCGCTCCGGTGGCGGAGTGTTCAGAGGCGTAGGTTTCTGGGTAGTCGTTAGAGATACAACCGAGTTCGAATCCCTCGTGAGCCATGGCCGGTGGACGAGGGTGGGTCGAGAAGTAAAGCACACTTTTTTTTTTTCCTTTGTTGGCAATAATAGGTAGGCAAAACCAAACATATACACAGTGAAGCTGCATTCATTTCTTAGCTATTTTTCAACATAACAACCCAGACGCTCGAGACATTTATCCCAGCCTGGTACCAGTTTTAGTATACCTTGTTCAAAAAAGTCCCTTTTCTGGGCGTATAGCCACCTACCGATTTTACTCCGTCAGCCGAATCGAAGCGTTGGCCGCTCAGGAATCTTTTCAAGAGACCAAACAGATAAAAGTCCGAAGGAGCCAGTTTCGGATTACGCGGCGGGTGCCGGAGCATCTCCCAGCCAAATTGCGCAATTTTTTTCACGAACGAGCTGCGCAACATGCAGACGAGCGTTGTCATGAAGCAGTCTGATATTTGCAGCGTCTCTGTTGGGTCTTTTATCAAGAGAGGCACGACGTAACTTTGTCAATGTGTTAGCGTGTGTTTTGTCATTCATAGTGGTCCCCGTTGGATGAAATTCCACCAGAAGAACGTCATGCATGTCCCAGAACACCATCATGAGGACGTTTTGTGCAGATTGGGTTACTCTGAATTTTTTTGGTGGCGGGAAGTCCGACTGTTTCCATACCATACTAACCCTTTTTGTTTCGGGAGTGTATTGGTATGCCCAGGACTCATCGCCCGTCACTACACCTGCCAGAAGTTCATGTCCTTCTTCTTCATAACGCACCAAGTTCTCCAAGAATGACATCATTCTCTGTCCCTTCTGGTCGTCTGTAAATTCTAGGGCACCCATCGCGCACTGACCTCTCGAAGTTGCAATTTGTCACGTACAATATCGTACGCTATACCATACGAAATGTTGAACTTCTATGCCAATCTGCCCAGATGGATCCGCCGGTCACTCAGAAATGCCTGTTCAACGGCTCTCACAGTGGCAGGTGATGACGCAGTTACAGGTCGACCGGAACGTGGCGAATCGGTAAAGTTGCCAAGGTTCTCTGCAAAGAAACTGCACCATCTAGAGATGTTCCTGCGGTCCAGGAAATCACCACCGTACACTTCGACCATTTCTTTCCGAATTTCCGTCGGAGTTTGCACTTTAGCCCACGAAAATCGGACTACCTACACCGCTTTGCTCTTCATTCGTAGACGACGCTAACAAACCTGACATCTTTGTGACGTCATTCACACTGTCTTCCACCACGACGACCAGTGATCCAGCTAAACCGATCTATATCGTGATATTCAAACTCGTTGTCCGCCAAACTGCAACCTGCGGAGAGAAACAAATTGCTGTGTATTACTTTTCAATCCTCTGTCGTACTTGTCTACCGGTTGTGGATCTCTGCCTTCCCTGGAATCGACGGTCACACAATACGGACGGGCGACTTCTTAGAGTTGATCACGGTGGTTGTTACTCCCCTCCCCCTCCTAAGAAAAAGATCGTGCAAAGAAAGTATCTCTTGAGGTACTATTAAAGAAAAAATCTTTTACATTTGTTCCTTACACACAAACGTGGACGTTGAGCCCGCCAAGAAACCTCAAAGGAAGATGATGTGTAGTAGAATTTGTAGAGACAGTACCTATTCTCGAAGACTGAATGTTGCTTTTGAACTACGCAAAATATTTCGCGGCAAAAAAAAATAAGAACCGCGATTCCAATTCAGCTCAACAATAAAGCCACATGCGGCTCCTGGTCTCTGTATGTGCGTGCATGTTTAACAAGTTAGTAAAATCATGCAATGCATTGATTATGATACGCTTTCCAACATACCAGAAATCATTACTCAAGTTATGTGGATAATGGCTGTGGAATAAATATCGCTCCTGTGTCCTGTCCTTTAACCCCATTTCGATGATATTCAACAGAATTGGTTCAGTATACCTCCGGAACAACATGATAACGTTTTGTCGCAATCGAAGCATTTTTAGGTAAGTTATGATGCACAAGGGCAATGGAATGGATCCCACTCCAGTGTCCTGACCTTTAACCCCATTTCGCCCATTTTCAATAGGGTTCGTGCCCAGGTGGTCCCCTACCACATACTACAATTTCATCAAAATGGAACCATATTTACGCATGTTATGACACATAAAGGCAATAGAATGGATCCCGCTTTTATGTCCTGATCGAGCTATCACCCCATTCCGCCCATTTTCAATAGAGTTCGTCCTCAGTAGGTTCCCTACCACATACTAAAACTTCATCGAAATCGAACCATTTTTACGCAAGTTATGCCGCATAAAGGCAATGGAATAAATCCTGCTCTTATGCCCTGCCTGACCTTTGACCCCATTTCGCCCATTTTCAATAGGTGCGTTCCCAGGTGATTCCCTTACCACATACTAAAATTTCATCGAAATCGAACAATTTTTACGCAAGTTATGACGCATAAAGGCAATGGAATGGATCCAGCTCCTATGTCCTGACCTTTGACCCTATTTCACCCATTTTCAATAGGGTTCGTCCCCAGATGATTCCCTACTACATACTAAAATTTCATCGAAATCGAACCATTGTTACGCAAGTTATGACGCATAAGAGTAATGGAATGAATCCCGCTATGTCCTGACCTTTGACCCTGTTTCGCCCATTTTTAATAGGGTTCGTCACCAGGTGGTCCCCTACCACATACTAAAATTTCGTGGAAATCGAACCATTTTCACGTGAGTTATCGTGCGGACGGACGGACGGACAAAGCTGGAGCATATACGCTTCTCAACCTACGGTTGGAAAGCGTAAAAAAGGAGACCTTCACATTTGTCAGCGAGAACAAACAATTTCAGGCATCTATGCTCGGCTTGTTGTGGGTATGATGTAATTTCTCTTCACGCGTTTGTGGAAGTCAGTTCATACTGCCTTACCATTAACTGCAGGACACTGCATGCGTATGATTAATCTCTATTGATATTTACAGAAAATTTAGTAATGTATGCTGAAACTTTTAATCCTTATGAACGCCTCTAGTGTATGTGGAATATGTTCTACCAAATTTCTTTTACATATCAGCTGGTTTTTTCCACCATTCGGACTTCAACGTAGTGACCAGTTCAGTTTTGTTTGTTCGAAGATGTTTTCTTAAACGCATCGGATGATCCAGTTCGTATCAGATATTCTCTATAGGGTTCAGATCAGGACACTGGGCGGGCCAGTCCAAATGTTCGATGCCCGTGTCCTGAAACTCATCTGTAACAACGGCAGAAGTATGACATTGTGCAGTGACCCGATGATATAAGCACGGGCCTTCACCAAAGTACTGGCACAACGCTGGTGGTGCATAATTGTCCAGGATATCTAGGTGAAGCTCAGTACTCATGGTTTGTGCAAAACGACTAATGGGCCCAAGTCCAATCGCGAAAAACTGCTAGCTGCTTCCACCAAACTTCATTGTCAGGACGATACAGACCGGAAATTACCGATCTCCTGGCATCCGACACACCTAGTAACGACCATCGGACTGATAAACTCTGCACCGTGACTCGCCAGTCCAAAGCACAGTCTTATATTGACCTATAGTCGAAGATCAGAGTTCCGTACACCACGCTAATCGGTCTGATACATTAGTCGAAGCGATTAGAGGTTAGACGGTAGTAATCCGTGTCGTACAGTGTCATGCGCACTGTACTGGTATTAACATCAGTCTCCATAGTGTCACATAGAGTTTGAGTGATTTGCGACAAATTTGATTTGGGTTCTGAACGCACAATCCCTTTGCAGAGCCTTAATATCACGTCCCAATTACTTTCGGAGATTTACTGCGTCGTTGGTATATTCAACTCCAACTTCCATTTGAGTATTACCTCACCAAACGTCGATATAGGGATCTTAAATGCCGCGGAATGATTACGTACGGAACGATCGCTTATTTGGCACCCTGGAAATTAGTTAACTGTGTCGATCGAGGCACCTTCCGTTCACAGTTATGAAATTTTCTCATGATGGCGTTACGAGTATACTTATATTTAGATTTGTGACGTGGTGCTTGAGTAGGAACTAATTCACTATCAATCGAGTCGGCCCGATATTTACAGTAAAGCAGAGTATGTAAGAATTAATTGTAGCTTGTTTCTAAAAGTTATATTCTATTTACATGCAGTATTTGTTTATCAACACACGGTTTGATTTCTAAATTCAACCTATGTCACATTGCAGTTAGTTCTTACAATGATATATAGCACACTAGTTCTTATTTTGCTCGAACTGTTACATAGAATTTAGTTATTGCTATGCTACATAGTATGCTGATTGTAGTTATGCTACACAATACGCTAGTTCTTATTATATTACATAGCACGCTATAACTATACTACATAGCACTTATCGGTTTCTAAATTCAAGCTATACTACATGGCATTTATAAAAGCTTTAAAAATATTTACCCTAGTTATAAACTTATAATTATATGCTACATGGCAAGCTAAATCTAAGAGTGCTACATAGTATGCTAATTCTAGTTATGCTACACAGTATGCTAGTTCTTATGATACAACATAGCATGCTACAACTATGTTACATAGCACTCATTGGTTTCTAAATTCAAGCTATCCTACACAGTATTTATAAAAGTTTTAGAAATATTTACCTTAGTTATATGCTACGTAGCACGCTGCATCCAGTAGGTCTACATAGTATGCTAATTCTAGTTATTCTACACAGTATGCTAGTTCTTTTTATACAACATAGCATGCTACAACTATGCTAATGCACTTATTGGTTTCTAAATTCAAACTATACTACATAGCATTTATAAAAGCTTTAGAAATATTTACCTTAGTTATAATTATATGCTACATAGTATGCTAAACCTAGTAGTACTATATATTATGATTATTCTAGTTATGCTACACAGTATGCTAGTTCTTATTATATTACATAGCACGCTACAACTATACTACATAGCACTTATCAGTTTCTAAATTCAAGCTATGCTACATAGCATTTATAAAAGCTTTAGAAATATGTCTTAGTTGTAATTATATGCTACATAGCATGCAAAATATAGTAATGTTACACAGTATGCTAATTCTAGTTATGCTACACAGTATTCTAGTTCCTATTACACGACGTAGGAGGCTGCAACTATACTAAGCAGTTATTGTTTTTTAAATTCAAGCTATGTTACATAGCATTTATCACTGATTTAGCACACTCACGTGACCTTGTTTTGTTGCTGTTTCACATTTGGCTTCTCCGACTGGTCGGTCGGAGGGAAGGAATACGGTAAAGTCAGTTCAATAAGTTCTAAGCCTGGCCTTGAAAATATTGGTTGGGGCTGACAGAAGCCTGGCCTTGAAAATATTGCCTGGTGCTGAGGGAAGCCTGGCCTTGAAAATATTGCCTGGGGCTGAGGGAAGCCTGGCCTTGAAAATATTGGTTGGGGGCTGCAGAGGATGCCTGGCTTTGAAAACATTGGTTGGGGGCTGACAGATGCCTGGCCTTAAAAATATTGGTTGGGGGCTGAGAGAAGCCTGGCTTTGAAAATATTGGGTGGGGTTGAGGAAAGCCTGGCCCTGAAAATATTGGTTGGTGGATGAGGGAAGCCTGGCCTTGGAAATATTGCCTGGGGCTGAGGGAAGCCTGGCCTTGGAAATATTGCCTGGGGATGATGGAAGCCTGGCCTTGAAAATATTGGTTGGGGGCTGCAGAGGATGCCTGGCTTTGAAAACATTGGTTGGGGGCTGACAGATGCCTGGCCTTAAAAATATTGGTTGGGCGCTGAGAGAAGCCTGGCTTTGAAACTATTGGTAGGGGTTGAGGGAAGCCCGGCCGTGAAAATATTGGTTGGGGTTGAGGGAAGCCTGGCCTTGAAAATATTAGTTCGGGTTGAGGGAAGCCTGGCCCTGAAAATATTGGTTGGTGGATGAGGGAAGCCTGGCCTTGAAAATATTAGTTGGGGCTGAGGGAATCCTGGCCTTGAAAATATTGGTTGGACCTGAGGGAAGACTGGCCTTGGAAATATTAGTTGGGGGCTGAGAGATGCCTGGCCTTGAAAATATTGGTTGGGGCTGAGGGGAATCTTGCCTTCAAAATATAGTTTGGGGACTCAGGAAGTATTGCACAAAACTGCATCATCTTTCAGTTATACAACAGCCGACTCGCGTCGCTATGTCAGCATTGGAGACGGCGCCACAGTGCACTGAAGTGTATAAGGTAACATTGGATGAGGGCTGACTGAATTTTTGACGAAGGAAATTGGCATGCCACGCTGTATTCATGAGCGGTGGCCCGTGTGTACCGTTACCGATATTTAATACAAGAATTTTAACCACAAATATTGAATCTCATTCATAACATTTCTTTTCCTTTCGTGTTCCATTCTTCTTTGTTCTACAAGCCTGGGAAGGTTGAACCTTTTTTGCGTTGTCAGGAAATAGAAATTTCCAGAGAGCGCTAGTCTGTTGCATCTTAAAATTTCATTGCACAAGAGTCTCACAATGAGTAAGGCCATTGAAAGTCTTGCCTTTGTGGCTCGTAGCCGCATCTGGTATTATCAAATGCAATTAGCACTTTTCGGCATGTATTTTCAAAGGAACCGAAGGATATTCAGAAGGCTTTTGTCTTGGAACGCGGTCCTTTTAATCCGTGGGAGTGGAGTGTCGCTGTGTGTTAAGAAAACGAGGGTCATCTCTCGCCTGGGGTGAGGTGGCGAAAAGAAACAGCAGTCTACTCGGAGATACAGAAGGGGTGAGTCGTGAAAGAAACCAGGGGGCTTTGTCTGGGACACGACATCCTTAACGGCGGGGAAGGAAACTTTTTGCGGATGGCGTGAAAGAAAGAGGTAGAAAATTATCGGTAACAAGTATCCATAGGGAGTGGAAATATTTTTTATTGCTCGCAATGGGCAGAATAACGGAAGCTAAAGGACAACCTTCGCAGAAGTAAATAAGAGGAATAAAGCGTTTTTAAAAGGTACAGAAGTATTTCATGAAATAATGTAGCGTCCTCCTTACAACATTTAGCTCTTCTATTGTTTGCATCACATCGGTGTTTGCGTGTCCGAACTCTAACTACGAATCCCGAAATGAGAGAGTCCATTATTTTTATCTTCAACTACGTACTAATTATTATTACCAAGTAACAAGCCAAGTTAACAGTACATCGATGGCGTACCTTCATATGCCACAGTCAAAAAATGGACTGCTCTTTTTAAACAGGAAACAGACTCATTGGAAGGTGACCTTCTCGAGGAACGCTGAGTGAAGGAGATCACAGATGAACTGTACCAAAAAGTGCCTTACCTTGTAACGTATACTCTATATTCACTTTCCTTTTGATTTTACTATCTCTGGTTATTTTATTTTACTATGTAAATTATCTTCCTACTGAACGAAATATTATTTCACCCGCTGAATGAGATCTGGCAATGAGTGTAAGTCATGACGTGGTGGTAGCTAGTATATAGGCGCGTTCATCGAGACTTAGGTGAGCTTGTGTGTTGTTATGAGGAGAGCTTGTGGTCGTTAAGCGAGAGCGTGTATAATACGAGGAGTGATTATTCATTATTGTTCTACAAGTGTTGTGTGTGCCTTAGTTGACCAAGAGTCTTAGAAATAAAGAAGTTTTCAGTAAGTTCAGTCTTTCTCAATTCATAGTTTTTGTCAGACCTCTGTCTGGCTGTTAGGTTTATAACATTTATTTGATTCCTATAAATAACCAGCGTTGAGACTTTGTTTAAGTTCGTAATTAACTAGTAACAACACCTTTTTGAATTCATCATTTTGAAGCTTAGTACAAGTATATCATTAGCTAGCTGGTAGGAAGAGAATCATTCATAATAATTAGCTTAGCGGATAGTGAATAAAGCTAATTTATTATAATTGGCGCCCGAACTTTTCTCGAACACGAGATCTTGACGATTATTATCCATGTCTTTACTACCTGAGACAACTTCAATTTTCCACCCTCAGACAAGTTTGGAGGGTAATGGTGTTTTGTTGGACAATTTGCACGAAGCCTGTGGCTCTGACTTTGATATGAATGATCTACACGCACCCAGGCATTCTTCACCATTTCGTAATGCACCAGCTTCTTATTACTCTGAGTCGCGGGTCGTACCTGAGGGAGTTCAATCCTCTCAGCGAAGCAGAATGTTTGCCCATTTCGTGCCGTCTGCAGGAACAATTCATTTCAATGGTTTGGAGGGGTCCTTAAAGTTCCTCGAAGATCTGGAAGATCATTTTGATTTATATAATATTCCTGACGACTGCAAGGTCCAAATCGCCGGCACTTGCTTGAGGGATACCGCTAAGACCTGGTATCGGCAGTGGAGAGGGTCGAACCCGGATTCTCATTATGAGAATTTCCGTGCAGAATTCTTGGAGGTCTTTCCTTTCGGCCTCAGTCGAGCTAGCCTTGCTCAACAGCTTTTTCACGTCAGCAAGGTCCCAATGATAGCCCTGTTGCATTTGCGTTGGAAACTACACGCCTATATAACCTATGGGATCCACATGCCAGTCATGTTGACATGTTGGATACCCTCGTGCAGCAGCTCGACCCATTCTTACAAGATTTTCTGGAGGTTCGACACCCTGCCACAATTCATGAATGCCTTCGCCTCATACGCACGTATGAAGAGCGACATGGCACACATGGTTCAACTCACCATGCTCGGGCACCCCGCGAGGCTTATTACGAAAACCCTCAGCGGCATAATAGGCATAATAACTTTCAGCGCGAGCATACCCCAGTGCACACCCAAGCTTCATACGTTCCACCACACAGAAGAGTGGCAAACCAACAGCGAGTTTCTGAACAAGCTTCGGGATATCTTACACCTGCTCAGTATGTTCGACCCCGTTTCACTCAGCAGCATTCGGAACGTTACCATGCTCAGGGCAATGATAATTTTTCTGCCCGTGCTGAGGGCCGACGTAACGGATATGAAAATGTCAACAGACACGCGGAGTTCCCGACGCAGATTGCACGCAGTTTTCCTCATCGTGAAAATTTTCCCGATACCCGGCAGGGTCGAGGTTTCCGACCACATGATAACCCCACCAGGATTCCTTTAAACTTCCACAGGAAGTAGACGAAGGGTCGGTCCTGCTTCCTGATACCAAACATTCTGACTCTAAAACAGTATTAGTAACTGTTCAAACTCCTCAGTTGCCTGATGTATTCTTGACACTTGAAAACATTATTGTCGAGACAAAGTTCGACACTGGGTCTGAAATATCAGCCCTAAATACAAAGTTTTGCACTGACACTTTTCCGGCAATACACGTTCAGCCTGCAACGCAGTATTTGCGAGGTGCAAATAATGAAATCTTCAGTATCTCAGGAACTGTCACATTATCTTTAGGGCTGGGAAAAGCTCGTTTTACACATTCTTTCCTGCTTATAGACGAGCTACCCGTGAAATGTTTAATGGGTATGGACTTTATAAACAAGTTTCAAATAACTTTGAATTTTGTACAACATGTGATTTCCTTTCCGGAACCTGTCGAAATGATTCCGACGGTTCCTGTAGATATTACGAGTTTATTGTTGAGTGACCAATTGAATGAGGGGCAACGAGACCAGCTTTCTCTCCTTTTACAGGAAAGCCCTGGTTTATTTTCGGATCAACCTGGTTTCACACAGGTGGTTTATCATGTTATTGACACTGATGGTTCGAAACCAATTGCGACGAAACCTTACCCTTGTGCTCCACATAAAAAACAGGAAATGCAACGTCAGATTGCTGAAATGATTAAGCAGGGCATAATCAGGGAATCAACAAGCGCCTGGGCTGCTCCTGCCTTTTTGGTTCCAAAGAAACACCCCAATGAATTTCGTTTCGTGACAGATTTTCGCAAGCTCAACCAAGTCACAAAAACGATCAATTATCCCCTACCTGTCATGTCACATATTTTAAATGACTTGTCGTCAACCAAATGGATGTCAACTTTGGATTTGGCGAGTGGATATTGGCAGGTAGCAGTACATCCGGACTCTGTCGATAAAACTGGATTTGTGACTCCTTTTGGGGCCTATGAATATTTACGTATGCCTTTTGGACTAGCTTCTGCACCTGCTACTTTCCAAAAGCTTATGGACACGGTTCTCAGACCTGTTCTGGGTCCCCATGTGCATGTCTATTTGGATGACATTATTATCACATCAGAGACTTTTGACGAGCACCTTTCTCTGCTCAAACAGGTGTTCCAACTAATATACAATGCTGGCTTGACGTTAAAACCTAGTAAATGCCAGATAGCGAGGGACGAGATTGTATATCTGGGGTTGAAAATTACTCCCCACGGCTTATTCACTGATAATGAAAAAATTAGGCCTATTGTTGAATTTCCTCGGCCTAAAACAGCAAAAGAACTATCCCGCTTTCTGGGAATGACCGGATGGTATCAGCAGTTCGTCCCCGCTTATGCTACAATATGTGAGCCATTGTATGCTTTAAAACGGAAATACAAGAAGTTTATTTGGACACCTGAGGCTAACGCTGCATTCGAAACACTGAAGTCTGCATTGACTCAGCCTCCGGTGTTGGCTTTCCCGGATCATACTAAGGAGTTTGATATTTATACTGATGCATCCGGAGTTGGTCTTGGTTGCGTTTTGTCACAAGCTGGGCATCCAATAGCTTTTGCGTCTCGTACTTTAGCCAAAGCTGAACGCAATTATTCAGCTACGGAACGTGAATGTCTTGCTGTTGTGTATGCACTGAATAAATTTCAATGTTATCTTAATGAATTGACAGTTAACATAATTACGGATCATTCTGCCCTTCAGTATTTGAATTCTGCTAAGCACCTGTCTCAAAGACTTATGAAGTGGGCTCTGAAGTTACAAGAGAGCAATATCAAAATTTCGTATCAGCCAGGTAATAAGAATCAATTACCGGACGCATTATCTCGCGTTCCGATTAGTGGGGTCCCCACAGAAACTACTCCTGGATGTCAGCCTTTACTTCTAATAGCTGATATAACATCCAGAGAGCAGATCATGGCAGAATTAATAAATGATCCAGATTTTGGGGATATCTACAATTTTTTGCTTGCGGGTTCGCTCCTACCAAGTGATCCTTCTCTGGCTGGAAGGTCACAACATTTTGAAGTAATAGAGGGTCTTCTTTATTATACAAAATCTCGGACTACTAGGGCAGAGTTTCGCCCATGTATTCCGCGAACCCTTAGAATGGCTCTTTTAAATGAATTTCATGACAAACCTCTTGCAGGCCATTTATTCGCAAGACCCGTTGTAAATTGCGGGATGTTGCCTATTGGCCTGGCATGTACCAAAGTGTGCTCGCATACGTTCAATCATGTCACTTGTGTCAGATTAATAATTACCGTAATGTAAGACCGGCCGGTCACTTGAAATCTAGTTCAAGTTCTCATGTGTTTGATATTATTTCCATAGATTTATTGGGACCTTATCCATTATCTGTTAAAAATAAAGCTCGTTACGTTTTAGTACTAACTGATAATTTTTCTAAATGGGTTGAAGTTTTTCCCATTAAAGCCGCTACGGCTGAAGTTATTTGTAATGTCTTAGTTAATGAAGTATTTTCTAGATATGGTGCACCTAATAAAGTAGTTTCGGATAATGGTCCTCAATTTATTTCTGACATTTTTGAAAGAATGTGTGCGAGACTACACATTAAACATAAATTCATTTCCCCGTATCATCCCCAGAGTAATCCTGCGGAACGCGTTAACTGAACGCTAGTGAAAATGATTGCGACTTTTGTAATGGATCATCATGAAAGATGGGATGACCATTTAGAGCTTTTTGCGTTCGCCCTCCGCTCGTCTGTCCACGAGTCCACTAAAATTACTCCTGCAGAACTTTTTCTGGGTCGCAAAATTAAAACCCCTTTTGAAAATTTAACGGGGATTATCGACGAAGTAAACCAGCGACCAACTCCGCAATCAGTAAGAATTATGGCAGAAAAAGCTCGTGTTGCAATGCTAGGAGCACAAGCGGCTCAAGCAAGATATTATAATTCTAGGCGTAGGGAACCAGATCTTGTCGTTGGAGATCTCACTCTCGTGGAAACGCACTTCCAGTCTTCTGTTTCGCATACTTTAGTGAAGAAATTTGCACCCAGCTACGAAGGTCCATATCGGGTGGCAAATGTCTTTGAAAATAATATTGTTCTGGAGAAACCTGACAACCATTTTCAATATGTACATGTTGATCAGTGTCGCAAGTATCATGAACGGAATATCGATTTCATTATCAATCCTACTCAACCTTCTGTTCCACAGACTCAAGAATCTATATCTCATGTTCAACCGCCAGAGATTTTGGACGAACCAACAAACATTTTTGAAGAATCGCCAGTGATTTTTCCTTCACCCTCCCCCTCCAGACGGGTTTCTACACGCGCAACCTGATTCTCCCATGAGACCAAGGCTCGAATCGAGTTCGTCGAATACTAGTATCGTTCCTTTCCCTCCAACCATTGCCAAGACTATTGCTGCGCCGTTTCCGGATAACTCTGCCCCAACGCGGGCTACTACTTCTTTGAATACCTCGTCAGAAAGTATTCCTATAGGCAAATCTAAACATCGCCCTGCACGACCACTGAATTACAGCAGCGACTCAGAGGCTTCGGACATTTCTGACTTATCAGTTATGAATCCTAAATTTCATGTTCCAAACCGTCCAGCACCACCAAAGGCTGGGTGCAAACGTGACTTGTCTCCCCAATCTGCTTCGCCGCAACAGCGACGAAGGCAGAAATCTTTCCATCCGCCCGGGTTTCGCCCCTGGAACCTACGTTCAGGACAAACAGGGCCGATGCCTGCTGCTACTTTCATGCCACGCGGGCGTAAGCGAAAGCAAACGATGTGGCCGGAGACACGTCCGTCCAAGAGAATACTGGAAGGACACAACGGGCCCCAGCACCAAGGGACTTCATATCCAAAGCCTGTGGGAGCCCGTTCCTATCAGCCGCCGCTGGGATTTCCGGACCGCCAGACTTCAGACGTTCCTGACCGTTCCTCTCAGCCGCAGGGATTTCCGGACAGCCAGACTTCTGATGTTCCTGACCGTTCTTCTGAGCCGCAGGGATTTCCAGACCGCCAGACTCCTGACCGTTCTTCTCAGCCGCAGGGATTTCTGGACCCACAGACTTCAGCCGTTTCGGACCGAAGGATTTCCGCCATTCCTGACCGTTCCCGTCAGCCGCCGGGATTTCCTGACCGACAGCAGACCGATGTTGCAGATCCATTACAGTCCCTGAAGAGATCCAAGCCACCTGATTTTACCAGTCCAAATAGGCCTGGAAAACGTTATCGCACTAGAGTTTTTTATGCGTCCTCGAGATAAGTAAGTTCTCGTGGACAGGTTCTTTTCTCAGTTTGTTGTTTTTCCTGCACGACCAGTTGGCGTGTCAGAATTTCTTTTTTTCGTGTGGGCCTATGCATTCTTTTTTGTGTATATATGTGTGTTTTTTTTATATTTCTTCTATGTCCATCTACTAATCCACTTTTTTTATATATATCTATGTGCTTAGGGGTAAAATAATAAAATTGTTACTGTTAGGCAGCTCCAGGTAAATTTCGCTGCTGATACAGTTGGTATGTATTCAACGAACAATGCGAACGTGATTTGAAATTAAAATAATAAAATTGTTACTGTTAGGCAGCTCCAGGCAATCTTCGCTGCTGATACAGTTGGTATGTATTCACCGAATAATGAGAACGTCATTTGAAATTAAAAAAGTGATTCCTGCTAGGCAGAATAAAAGGAAAGTATGCCGATGCAGGTTTGTTTTGTGCAACAATACAAATTTCACAGTCGAATACAGATTTCGTAAATTGTCATGCCAAGTTTGATAATGTAAATACGGCTACCACCAAACCAAAAACAAAAAAGAGATCGAGAAACGTCAATCAACGAAATGTAAGACTTACACTCCAAAATTGATAGGTTTTTCGGAAACAAAAAAAAAAAAAAAAGAAAAAAGGAAAAAAAAAAAAAAGAAAAATTAAGGGGAGATGATGTAACGTATACTCTATATTCACTTTCCTTTTGATTTTACTATCTCTGGTTATTTTATTTTACTATGTAAATTATCTTCCTACTGAACGAAATATTATTTCACCCGCTGAATGAGATCTGGCAATGAGTGTAAGTCATGACGTGGTGGTAGCTAGTATATAGGCGCGTTCATCGAGACTTAGGTGAGCTTGTGTGTTGTTATGAGGAGAGCTTGTGGTCGTTAAGCGAGAGCGTGTATAATACGAGGAGTGATTATTCATTATTGTTCTACAAGTGTTGTGTGTGCCTTAGTTGACCAAGAGTCTTAGAAATAAAGAAGTTTTCAGTAAGTTCAGTCTTTCTCAATTCATAGTTTTTGTCAGACCTCTGTCTGGCTGTTAGGTTTATAACATTTATTTGATTCCTATAAATAACCAGCGTTGAGACTTTGTTTAAGTTCGTAATTAACTAGTAACAACACCTTTTTGAATTCATCATTTTGAAGCTTAGTACAAGTATATCATTAGCTAGCTGGTAGGAAGAGAATCATTCATAATAATTAGCTTAGCGGATAGTGAATAAAGCTAATTTATTATAACCTGGCGATGTGAAACTGGGCGAATCCATGTCGCACAGATTGCTGAGGAACTAAACTACCGTCAGTGTTTGTACCATTTCGCATAAGAAGTTAGGGATGTCAAAGGTCATTTGCCAGATGAGTTCCTCGAATGTTAACGCCTGAGATGAAGAATGATCGTATCTCAGGTGTTAAGGAAGAATAATTTATCAGGATGACCTCTATCCCTGCATTGTGACTGGTGATCAGATATGGCTTCACCGTTGGGACTCTGACACTAAACAAGAGAGCATGCAGTCATGGGCGCCTATGTAGTGGGTGGGGGGGAACATTTGCCCTACCCTGAAAATCGGATAGTGCCCTTTTTGTTCTTGGAAGGTACTACAAAGATTTTCGCGATAACACTCATTCTGATTGTTAAGTTTTTTGTAGAACTTCTGGATGTGCGCTTTTTTAGACAAAATAAGAAAAACGTTAGAACTTTTCAGCAGAAAAAGGGAAAAATTACAGACAAAAGCAATAATGAAATTTCCCATTGCCTGTTGGACAACGGAATATACAGGGTGGAAAGAAACGACCGCATAAACACCTCAGGGGGATGGTTCCTTGTGCCAATTCAAGCATAAAATGTGACATTTTTGGATTTAGGGCTTAGTTTTCCAGATATAAGCCCCCAAAGGTGCGTGACGTCACGTCTGGAATCGCCTGTTTTTGAGGCTTCAAACACAACCCGAGTGTTCATGCAGGAAACTTGTCGCAGATGCCTGGTTCTGCAAGCTCAGTACCATGGCAGTCATGACGACTGATTTACATATCGCGCTGCTCTCTGAGGCCGTATGTCATGCAACAGGGGGACCAATTCCGTTCGTCTCGACAATTGCGGACGTAACACGACCTCGGAAACAGGCTGGATTACTGGAAACAGGCTGGCTATGTACTGCGATTGCAGCATTCAGGCATCCGCCATGCGCTTCCCTGCATGACACTCGGGTTGTGCTTGAAGCCTCTAAAACAGGAGATTCTGGACGTGACGTCACGCACCTTTGGAGACTTATATCTGGAACACTAAGCCCTAAACCCAAAAATGTCATAGAACATTTTATGCTTGAATTGACCCATGGAATCTCTCCCTGGGGTGTTTATGCGGTCATTTCTTTTCACTCTGTACAGGTACAGAATGGGAAATTATGAAAGGCAAAGAAGTGAAAAGTATATCATCCTCTGCAGCAGCTATTCTATGATGGAAAACAATCCCTAGACATTTTCCCGAGATATCTGTATTAAAGGTATTTTTTCTTTTCTTGATGACCAACTGAGTGAACTCCGGGATTTCATGAAGCATGTGACACAAGTGGTCAAAAGGATAAAAAAATAAAAATAAAGAAATTTCCTTATTGTCCTAATATGCTGTCTAATATCATTTTCCCATATTTTTTCATGTAGTTTTAGACCTTCTGCGTTTCAATTAAATTTATGTGCTGAGAGTGTGGTCCAAATTGTTAGGTAACAAGAAGGCACAGTGTAGATTTGCACATGGTGTGTACATGCCACTCGTAGTTACAATTTCTGTTTGCCCCATCCTGAAAACCAAGCTATGAGCGCCTGTGCAGCAGTGGAAACATCACGGAACACTACCACAAAAAATGTTCAAATCAGAACGATTTGCAGGGAAGATTATGGTCACCATTTTTGGGGACTTGCTGTTAATTGATTACTTGCCTCACAAAAGATCTATGAATGCTGCCTATTATGCCGCGTTATTGCGATGAATCCGTGAAGCCATCAAGAGTAAAGAGCGAAGAAAATTGCAGCACGGTGTTCTGCTTTTAAAGGCCAATGCTCCAATCCACACTGCCGGTGTTTCCATGCAAGCTGTGTCTGAATGTGCCTTCCAACTGCTTCCAACCCACCGTACTCACCTCATCTCGCACCCTAGTGATTTCTTCCTCTTCAAAAGTCCAGAAAAGGGTCTGCGGAGTAGACGTTTTTGCCGATGATTCTGAACTGAAGGAAGTAACAAAGTGTTATTTTGAGGAGAAAGATAAAAGGTTTTTTGCTGCGAAGATTCTCCAACTCTATGATCAGTATAACAAGTGTATCCAAATCAGGGGCGACCATGTGAAAACAAAAACTGCATTTTTGAAAAATACTAAGGAGAATCGAAAAGCATTTTTGTTTCTCTTTGCAGGTTGCAGTTTGACAGACAACGAGTTTGAATATCACGCTATAGACGGGTTTAGCTGGATCAGGTGTCGCCGTGGTGGAAGACAGTGTGAATGACGTCACAAAGATGTCAGGTCTGTTAGCGTCGTCTACGAATGAAGAGCAACGCGGTGTAGTTCAATTTTTGTGGGCTAAACGGAAAACTCCGACGGATATTCACAAATAAATGGTCGAAGTTTATGGTGGTGATTGCCTGAACCGCAGCAACATCTCCTGATGGAGCAGTTTCTTTGCAGATGGCCGTGGCAATCTTACCGATTCCCCACGTTGTGGTCGACCTGTAACCGTGTCATCACCTGGCACTCTAAAAGGCATTGAGCAAGTAATTCTGAGTAACCGGAGTATCCATCTGCGCACATTGACACACAAGTTCAATATTTCGTAAGGTATAGCGTACGATATTTTACATATCAAATAGCAATTTCACAAGGTCAGTGCGCGATGGGTGCCCAAGAATTTAACGGACGACCAGAAAGGACAGAGAAAATTACTCTATTCAGTTGAGAGGAGCCCCAGCATCCACCGTACAGTCTGAACCTGGCTTCTTCGGACTTTCATCTGTTTGGTCCCTTGAAAAGTTTCCTAGGCGGCCATTGCTTCGATTCGACTGACGGTTGTCCTTAGGTGGCTATACGCCCAGTAAACGGACTTTTATGAACAAGGTGTACTAAAACTGGTACCACGCTGGTATAAATGTCTCGAGTGTATCGGTTCTTATGTTGAAAAATAGCTAAGAAATGTCTATACGCCCAGAAAACGGACTTTTATGAACAAGGTATACTAAAACAGGTACCACGCTGGTATAAATGTCTCCAGTGTATCGGTTCTTATGCTGACAAATAGCTAAGAAATGTCTATACGCCCAGAAAACGGACTTTTATGAACAAGGTATACTAAAACAGGTACCACGCTGGTATAAATGTCTCGAGTGTATCGGTTCTTATGTTGAAAAATAGCTAAGAAATGTCTATACGCCCAGAAAACGGACCTTTATGAACAAGGTATACTAAAACAGGTACCACGCTGGTATAAATGTCTCGAGTGTATCGGTTCTTATGTTGAAAAATAGCTAAGAAATGTCTATACGCCCAGAAAACGGACTTTTATGAACAAGGTATACTAAAACTGGTACCACGCTGGTTTAAATGTCTCGAGTGTATCGGTTCTTATGTTGAAAAATAGCTAAGAAATGTCTATACGCCCAGAAAACGGACTTTTATGAACAAGGTGTACTAAAACTGGCACCACGCTGGTTTAAATGTCTCGAGTGTATCGGTTCTTATGTTGAAAAATAGCTAAGAAATATCTATACGCCCAGAAAACGGACTTTTATGAACAAGGTATACTAAAACTGGTACCACGCTGGGATAAATGTCTCGAGCGTCTCGGTTCTTCTGCTGACAAATAGCTAAGAAATGTCTATACGCCCAGAAAACGGACTTTTATGAACAAGGTATCCTAAAACTGGCACCACACTAGGATAAATGTCTCGAGCGTCTCGGTTCTTATGCTGACAAATAGCTAAGAAATGTCTATACGCCCAGAAAACGGACTTTTATGAACAAGGTATACTAAAACTGGCACCACACTAGGATAAATGTCTCGAGCGTCTCGGTTCTTATGCTGACAAATAGCTAAGAAATGTCTATACGCCCTGAAAACGGACTTTTATGAACAAGGTATACTAAAACTGGTACCACACTAGGATAAATGTCTCGAGCGTCTCGGTTCTTATGCTGACAAATAGCTAAGAAATGTCTATACGCCCAGAAAACGGACTTTTATGAACAAGGTATACTAAAACTGGTACCACACTAGGAAAAATGTCTCGAGCGTCTCGGTTCTTATGCTGACAAATAGCTAAGAAATGTCTATACGCCCAGAAAACGGACTTTTATGAACAAGGTATACTAAAACTGGTACCGCGCTGGGATAAAAGTCTCGAGAGTCTCGGTTCTTATGTTGAAAAATAGCTAATAAATGTAGTTTCATTGTGTATATGTTTTATTTTGCCTATCGTAAACTGTTGCCAAAAAATATTGTGCCTTGCTTATTGGTCCACACCCTAGATTTGAGTTTTTGTATGCTAGGCTTAGAACTTCTTGACTGCCCTACGAATATTCCATATCGATTTATAAGCCGATATGATACTTATTAAAGATGAATGGTTGTAATGATATCATTTAAATTGCTGGAAATCGTACGATACAATGTTCATTTATTTCTTTAAAAGAAAGTGATAATACAGAGCAAAGAAGCAAATTAAAAAAACTGGAAACAGCAAGTACACTCACGAACAATGAAATTTGCGCACCTAGGAGAAAACATGCTACAACCGCGATACTTTGCAGATAGCTAAAGTGCGTGCTCGTATGCAAATGATCCACGTTTGGTGAGAGTGCGCATGACCGCACACTCTGTGGTGGTGCTGCAAGCACGAACCGGCAGCCTTATAAATCGGCGTGTAGTCGATGCCCTGTGAAAGCGAAAATCACCGGCCGACGCAAACGTAAGCAAGAGTACAGTGACAAGAATACCGCGTAGATGACATAGACGTCGATTTACGGAGCTTACGGACTTTGAGAGTGGCCTAATCATCGGGCTGTTAACCGCAGGGTGGTCGGCACGCCATATAGCCTGCCACGTGGATCTTTCTGAACATACCGTCTGACTGTGTTGAGAGTAGTGGACACGTGACGGCAGTTCCACACGGCAGAGCGGCTCCGGACGGACCAGGAGGACCACCGGTAAAGAGGATCGACTGGTCGTGAGCAAGGCAGGAACGGATCCCACGGGGACCCGGTCCACTATACAGGCAGATGTAGAGGCTCCTGTGTGTCCACGAACCGTTTACCGACGCCACGCGGAAGCGAATCTGCGATCCCAGCGCCCCTTACGTGTGCTGCCATTAACACTGGAATATCGCCGGCTCCGTGTGCAGTTGTGTTAGGCGAAAGCGACGTGGAACGCCACAGACTGGTGACGTGTGGTGTTTAGCGATGAGTGCCGCTTCGTTTTGGGTACAGATGATCATCGTGATCGGGTGTGGAGATCCCCAGGTCAACGGCACAATCCCAATCTCGCTATCGAGGGCCACACCTCCCCCACTGTAAGCATTACTGTCTGGGAAGCCATTGCCTACGATATTCGATCAGCTCTAGCAGTGGTACGTGTATCATTGTATCATTGACGGGCCAGCAGTATGTGGATGAGATCCTACGGTCCCATGTACTCACATTCTTGGCCGGAATTCCAGGCGCGCTATGCCAGCAGGATAATGCCCGCCCGCACACGGCTCGGGTTGCCCAGGACTGCCTACGTCGTGTCTAGACACTTCCATGGCCTGCCCGCTCCCCGGACATGTCCCCTATCGAGCATGTGTGGTACCAGTTGAAACGCCAGCTGTCGCCGTGCTGGACTATCTGGGATTTGGAGCACACCGTCTAAAACGTGTGGACCGGTCTACCGCAGGACAACTTCAGGCGTCTGTTCGCCTCCATGCCGGACCGTATTGCAGCATGTATCACCGCACGAGGTGGTGCGACGCGCTATTGAAGATGACCGGACTGCGTGTCACAGATCCCTCTGTAATTGTCCTGCAGTTCTGCTTTTGCCCTCATGTGTATCACTCATCTGTATCGTTACGTCCATAAAATTTCAGTTCAATTCGATGCTTCCTTCTTGGTGCGCAAATTTCGTTGTCCGTGAGTGTATATGCGAGTTTTCTATGGCAATTGGAATTTAATGATATGAAAAAACGACACAACTGTTTGAAACAGAAGTGTGTTCTGGGTCAGAGAAAATTCATAGATTTTGTTCCTTCTATTTCTTAAAAACAGTTACACACACAAAATTCGTATCAGGTTTTCCTTAAGAAAAAATGTTTTTATCCACAAACTTTATTCACTTGTGGCGAGCTGAAATCTAATCTCAGGGGAAGGAGACAATTATTTCCTCCACAGCACAAACTCAAATTACCTTTAACGTTGTTCCACTGCGGTTTTCCTAAGGGAAATTCATTTCAAATCTCCAACTCTAAATCAGCTGAATATCTCTCCGACTCCCGCCCCTTCTTTTCTTCTCCCCTCTCTTATAGAAAAATACCAGACGCTCTTTCGGTGGATGAAAAGGGGAAAAAATCGGATTCTCGTCTGTTGGAATGGTATCCGGTGGCTGAATGAAATTGCGGTGCCACCCTGGGTAAAGGGGTAACAGAAATAAAAAGTAAAATCACGGGCGGAAATTTCACTGTTTTTAAACACTTTCCTTTTCCTGTTCAGTGTATTTATTTTCTTTATGCTGCATCGCGCATCTTAAAATAAAATTCAAATCACTAGATGATTATGGAAGGAGTGCTTCATGTGTTTTGGAGATTTTCCATTTGGAAATGCTAAGTTCACGGGAACATTATAAAACGTCGAAGATGTCTAAGAAGCACTTATTTTTCCATAATCTACCGGAAATTTAATTTAATCCCTAGACAGAAGGAAAATATATATGGCAGCAATATGCGTAAACAATGCTTGACTACCGTACCGGACCCCCCCCCCTCTTTTTTTTTACGCTTTCCAACCGTAGGTTGAAGAATATGCCCCAGCTTTGACTCTGTCTGTGCATCCACACGATTACTCGCGTAAACATGGTTCGATTTCGATGATATTTTTGTATGTGGTAGGGGACCACCTGGGGACGAACCCTATTGAAAATGGGCGAAATGGGATCAAAGGTTAGGACATAGGAGCGGAATCCATTCCATTGCCCTTATGCGTCATAACTTACGCACAAATGGTTCGATTTCGATGATATTTTAGTATGTGGTAGGCAGCCACCTGGGAACGAACCCTATTGAAAATGGGCGAAACAGGTTCAAAGGTCAGAACATATTAGCGGGATCCATTCCATCGCCTTTATGCGTTATAACTTGCGTAAAAATGGTTCGATTTCGATGATATTTTAGTATATAGTAGGCGCCCACCTGGGGACGAACCCTATGGAAAATGGGCAAAATGGGTTCAAAGGTCAGAACATTAGAGCGGGATCCATTCCATCGCCATTATGCATTATAACTTGCGTAAAAATTGTTCGATTTGGATGAAATTTTAGTAAGTCGTAAGGGACCACTTAGGGACGAACCCTATCGAAAATGGTAAAAATGGGTTCAAAGGTCCGGGCACAGGAGTGGGATTTATTCCATCGCCCTTATGCGTCGTAACTTACGTAAAAATGCTTAGATTGCAACAAGACTTCATCATGTTATTCCGGAGGCATGCTGAACCTTTTCTGTTTAATATCATTGAAATGGGGTCAAAGGTCAGGACACCGGATCGAGATTTATTCCATAGCCATTATCCTCATAACTTGAGTAATGAATTCTGGTATGTTGGAAAGCGTATCATAATCAATGCATTGCATGATTTTACTAATTTGTAAAAAAATTGTTTCTAGAAATCACCTAATCATTATTGAGCTCCCTTTTATTATTATGAATATTATTATCGTTGTTATGTGGGGCCTGTGAGAAAAAGACGAAGATATTCATCTCAAGCCTGGAAATTCAGGAATTTTCTAGTGATATGGCAGGTTTGTAGAATGACTGCCTTTTTGGATTGGGTGAAGCAGTTTCTGTGGCAATCTTAATTCTTCGAGATTTCGTAGAAAGTTATTTTGGTACCACTGCGGATACCAAAATAACAACTCATACGATATGTTTCACGCTTTGTTTCCAGATCTTTTGGATTTCCTTTCGCAGGTTCTCATATTTCGAGATTTTCTCAGATACTGTTCTCTGGATGTTTTCTGTAAGTGGAATCGCTACCTCTATCAGTTGTGTCTTCTTCAGGTTTTTGTTCACAATTACAATTGTGACATATACTCTAATTTAACTTTCCCTTTTAGTTTCTTTCTCCATGTAAATTTGAGTTCGTTCTCCTTAGCAGTTTTCAAATTTAATGTGATATCTTCTCTCTCGCAAGAGTATGGTTGGCAACACCTTGAGGTCGGAACGTATGGCGTGTGTATGTGTCCGATGAGAACTGAAGGATATACACTGCCTGACAAAGAACATGCCACATCACGAAAACGTAAACGAAGCGCCATGCAAATTGCAGGGTTGGTGCACACGTACAAGTTATGCAAATGATTGCATTTGCAGGCCAATCGCACGAACGGCGCGCGAGATATAAGCGGGCAACCAGCTCGAGACGTCGTCACGGCTGCGAGAAGTGAGTGGTTCTACTGTAACCGTGTCTGGAGAACGAACAAGGGGTGCCCATGCCGTTAAGACGCTGTCATACGCGATTTCGTCAAACGGATGAGTTTACGGGAGGTGACATCGTAGGCCTTCGTACCGCCGGATGGTCCTTGCGTCGTATTGCGGAAGAAGCGCAACATAATGCCACCACTGTCGGTCTCATTTGGAGGCAGTGGTCCCAGGAAGAATCTGTGTAACGTCGTAGGTGGACCGGAGTACGGAGACGGACATCCAAGGACACCGATCGTCGCATCTGACGTCATGCTGTAGCGGACCCACAGGTCACAACGGGCACCATTTTGTGGAGTGTACGGGGAGGCTTGGATGCTCCGATATCGACGCGGACAGTGTCGCGCGCCAATTGGCTG
This sequence comes from Macrothele yani, assembly GCA_039090855.1. Taxonomy (NCBI): domain Eukaryota; kingdom Metazoa; phylum Arthropoda; class Arachnida; order Araneae; family Macrothelidae; genus Macrothele; species Macrothele yani. The sequence goes on from CM076993.1 coordinate 12,744,603, forward strand.
CGTCTGGTTTGCTGTCCAGCCGTCCGTTGCTAAAGCTACCCTTAACAGGGAGCCATCGTCGTGTCCGCTTGGCGTGGTGTCGCTCCAGAGCTGCGTCAGGTGCCGAATGGAACAGTGTGGTGTTCAGCGACGAATCGTGGTTCTGTCTCACCACGGATGATCGCCGTGTGAGAGTCTGGAGGGCGACGTGGCCAACGGGCGGATTCCTGCACCATTGTGGAGCGCCACACGGCCCGGCAACGTGGAATCATGGTGTGCGGTGCTATCAGCGCCAACAGCCGCTCACCGCTGGAACCCATTACGGGCACATTGACGGCACGCTGCTATGTTGACGAGGTGCTGCCGCCAGTGACACTACCGTATCTGCAGGGCATCCCAAACGCAGTTTTTCAACAGGATAACACCCGGCCGCATTTTGCTTTCCCAGCTTTTCAGGTTCGACCCTAGGCAGGTACGAACGCTCGAACCACTAAATATCCGCCGTGCGTCGGACGGACACGTTAAGCCGTCATACCCCGGTTATAAATAAGGGCGTCTTCTCTCCCCTTTCTACCTCGGTTTCGTGTCACTTTCCTATCAGGTACTCTAGCCCAAATCTCCTAGCTTCCTATTTCTAAGGGTTATTTAAGACCTGGAGTCAGACACTCCCTTACTGAAATCCTCTACATATGGTCTGATTTTCCAGCTTTGCAGTGGGTCTGAATTGTTTTCCGATTGAGGAAGGAGAGTTGTTGTTGTTGTAGTTGTTGTTGTTGTTGTTATTATTATTATTATTATTATTATTATTATTATTGTTGTTGTTGTTGTTGTTGTTGTTGTTGTTGTAAGTGAATGATTACACCTCTTCTTGAGGTTTTTCTCTTCCTTCCGGGACGGGATGACGTACCAAGTCTAAGAAGTTGTATTTATTTTCAGTTCTCCAGGAACTTCCTTACTATCCTACAAGTGTTCAGGATAGCTGCCTTCTGTAGTTCCATGTAGGTGTCAAGTTGAAGGTATAGTGTCAACATAGAGCTGTGAATGGTTAGGTACAACTTCTGGGGCTGATATTACTATGGGGACGATCTTGACGTTCTCCACATGCCACATTTCCTTGACAATGTATCTTAGGTCGTTATACTTTAACAGCTTCTCTCCTTGTGTCTTCTGGATGTTGCATGTGTGTTGGGCACGGCTATCTCAATGAGGTATATTATTATTATTATTATTATTATTATTATTATTATGTTTTTAATAATAGAAAGTGGTCTAACATGTAAACTTGATTTCGGAATGTTTTCATTTCAGCAGTTTCGTTGCTAAGAAAGGAAGAAAGAGATCTATGCAAAATACCAGTAACCTAGGGCCAGCTTTAGGCAAGACGTCTAGAAAGTACTCAGCCATGGTTTTAGAAAGAGAGATTCCTCTTTTTGTCACGTCACTCTTACGTTAAATGGTATGATAAGTCGGTGTCATTTTTGACGTAATACAGGACAGACACCAATCGGGAGCCTTTCCTTCCGCGTGACGTCAGTGAAAGAGAGAACTCAACTCTATAATGCAATGGCCTTATACTTTCTAGACGGCCTTGCTTTAGGACGGTGAGAGCAAGGGCACTCCAAGCTGAACTTGTGTGTGTGTGTGTGTGTGTGTGTGTGTGTGTGTGTGTGTGTGTGTGTGAAAATGGTAGAGTATATATAAAAAGCAAAATACGCTGCACGCACTCTATTTCGAGACGATGAGCGATGACGATTGAAGACGTAAGGCCTTTCTGTCGTTAGAACATTCCAAATCATTACAACAAAGTATTTTTGCAATTAAGAGCGTTGTTTTTGGCTTTGACCTGGGAATCAACGTGCAACTATGAATTTATATTGTATATCTTTCATATGTGGCTGTAAAACATACAATCTAACGCACACACATACACACACTCACACACTCACTCACACACAAAAAAAAGCTTGTAGTGGGCGTCAACATGTAGTCCCACCGGGCACCCCGAACACTACAGCTGGGCTTACTATGACCTAATTAAGGTTCAAGTTAGCCAGCCCAAAAAATCCCGAGTACTTTTTAAAGAACCCTATGAAATCTATGTCCAAGTGACTGTTCCTTTACTTCAAATATTAGGATGTAATTATTTTGTTCTTTTTTCAACTACACTAGTTTCCATAAATTTAGGGAAAAATTCGAGAAAGTAAGTACCTAGCACTCTTTGTAGGTAATTTATGCTATGCTGTTCTTGCATTTGTGGGTGAAAAATAAAACAAGTGACTGGTTGTACGTACATGTATTTATGTACAACACATTATGTTTATTCGCGTCACTCACGACCACACCAAGCAGCAATCCGGTACATACTGAATGGTATTATGTCATAACAACAAACAATAAGGTTAAATATTTCCTGACATTGAGTGGTACTTGGGTAAGTGGATTAGTGATTAATGAATGTTATTTTTGTAAAACCAATGAAAGAAGATATGTAAGTCATAAAAGTAAATACAGTATTTAGTAGCCTATGGCGGCAGCAATAGGAAGTATTTCGACTGTTTAGTTTTTAAAAAAACAATATTCATTTATTATTATTATATATATTTTTCAGATTTAGACGAACGTAAAGAACGACCCTGACACCGATTAAATGTGATGTAGCTAGGAAAGTCTGTCTGCGCATGAGCAAACTGAAATCTGACCTCAGGATAAAAGCTGAATCCTAAGTGCATTAGTGAGGGAGATTTGTAACTTTTGGTTTAGGACATCTCTACAGGTTACATTACATCCTATATCGTGTTATACAACATTTTTAAGCTCTCTTCAAAACAGGTAACCCTTCCCCTCCCCATTCCCCATTGGCGGAGAGTCGAGAGGAAGCCAAATTTCGCTGCGACGCACCCTTTTCATAGATCTAAAATGCATTTTTGTGATGGCTGTTATCACATTTAACATGAATTCTCGTAATTTATGCAGATTTCAATGAGATATTGTTACGTTTATGTAGAACATGGTGAAATAATGTTCGACGATAATTTAGTACAATATATTGCTGGGTAACAGTCAAACTAACTACTGCTGCGTCACTTCTTGGGACTGCATTCAAAAATCAGATTTCAACAATGGCTTTGATTACTTCCGTTACCCAATTTCCTTACATCATTTTTATTTTACTTTACTGCTGTCAGGGAACATGCATAGCATAAAAAATAGAAGAATCGCGAAAACTAAAAAAATGCATTATGAAATGTTATGAAATTTGTGTAAGCCTGTATCATAACTTACTTTAGAGAAAGACCCTAAAACATTTCGTAAATATTTGGTGTTCTTAAACTTTTGCCAATTGCTGTATAATGCGACAAGAATATCTGTCTCTAATAGACTTGATCAGGCGCGTTTTCCATGTAAAAGGGCAACAGGAAAGGTTCTTGTCGCCACACTGCGCTTCGGGTTTTCCTTTACACTCATTTAGATGCACAAAAATAAAAAGATCAGGCAGAAGGAGAAGAAAGACATCAACGAACAAACTTAAATAGAGAGAAAAGGCTAGCAAGGAGAGTTAAATTTTGAAGTATCAAATGCAAATAATCAAGGAAACAATACACAGACAAGTGTCTGATGTCGTATGTAGTAATCTTTCAAACAGAACCGATATGTTATGTGTTTGGACTTGCAGTGCATCGCCTTACAGTTCGCACATATGTTTTTTTCCAAAGCAGAAGCGTAGGAGGCCGAGAAGAGTAGTTGTCTCAATTTTGGCTCGGGGAGCCAAAATTGAGGCAATGATGAAATTTCTGAAAAATCTCTTATACACCAGGGCAACTAATTTAGCAGTATTAAAACATTAACCTTTCCTTACCATTAAATGTTTGCTTTCTTTCAATGCATTGACCATGTCGGAAAAACAGGGAAACTCAGTTCGTTGCGACTTAAAATCAGTTCTTCGCGTATTTCTGGAGTATCTACAGCGTCTTCGCAGGAAGGTGTCAATATTTCAAGTCCGTTCCTAATCGCTGTCTGAGTCCTCTGCTGGCTGAGGGGTTCGGTTCTGACTTCCAGTGCACTTGAACCTGGTTTCGTATCACAGGTGGGAAAACATAAATTTGTCCGTGACGGAGATTGAATTCGCGCTCCCTCACTCAGGAGTAAGTTGCTCTTCCAAGGAAGTTACTACACGGACGGAATATACCGCTGTAGATTTGTCGCCTTGACACATGATTCTCCTTTGTAGTACGTCACATCATCTCCCTTTTAACTTTTTTTTTGAAGTGAAGTAGGATTTTTTTATTAATTTCAGATGCTATGCAGAACAAATGTCACACATTTTTCGAAGAACCCAAAGGCCAGTCGATCCATTTTTACGTTCGGACGCCAATGTAAAAACACAAATTTGTCCGTGAAGGGGATCGAACTCGCGCCCGCCCTCATTCCAGAGCAAGTTGCTCTCCCAGTTAAATACGACCCACAAGTAATACACTAATGTTGTGTTTGTCCTCGGAATATTTCCATCGCCGTAAATTAGGCGCAAATGGCTCCCTTTCCTTCCATACTGTAAAATCATACTCTCAGTCAACCTAAGAAAGTACCATTGTCGAAGTTGCTTAACAGCTAATTCTGCTGCGTAAAATAACGTTTGCAGCGAAAAACAAATTAATTGTTGTTCAGAATTCATTTTTGTTCGGTCAGGGGTTTATTGGACAAAACTGCTATGTAAGAGAAATGTTCAAAATGGCAGAGCGTTTTAGAAATGTATTTGTTTTGGAAAGTTAATGAAGACCAGGAGCGAATATTCGAGGTGTGCTAGGTGTGCGGTGCACACTCACGCAGAGTCGCAATTACGGATTTATTTCTAATAAAGCTCGCCAGAGGTCGTCCTAAGGCTTCGAGTGGTGGTTAAAATTGATTTTTCCACACAATGTTTTCATTAAGAAGAGAAGGTTCGTTCAGTAAGCATATCGCATTCGCGCTAGAATCCTCGGGTGTGCTGTTTCTTGTGCGCACATTCGACGACCTTAAAGCAGCTGTGGTACAAGCGCTCCCCCGACGGCGTTGCAGTTCACGTTCTAATGTACCTGTGGTTTCAAACGTTAACAGCAGAACTTTTAAAGTGTGCTACCCAAAATGAGCACCGTTTGAGTCCCACGGAGCAGCGCAACCATTTGCTGTTACATCGTTGTTGTATTTTTTTCTTTTTATGTATTTCCAATAAGACCCGCTAAAGTTTGTCAGCTAAACTTAATTCCCTTGTGCAATATTTTCGTGAAGAGGAGAAAATTCGTTGCTTCGTGCAGTAAACAAAACGTAGTAAATAATATTTGCAGTTGCAGGAGTGCTATTTCACCAGCGGACACCCTAAGTCGTCAAAGCAACTGTAATTTAAAGCTCTCCAGATGGCGCTACAGGTCATGTTTTAATTTCCTCGTGGATCCAACGCAGAAATTTAAATTCCAAGAGTGTGCGCACTTAAAAAGCACCACTGGTCATACTTGCTTGCGTTTGGGATAGCGTGAAGTCATAAACACACTTCAACGTTCGGCTATGAATTCATGTTTTTCTGTCTTTTCGTACCTGTATGAATCAGTGTGTTTATGAACACAAATTTAAATATACAATTTGAGTTTTGACATTCATTTAGGTTGACGATGTACGAAGTGTCCCATTTTCTGCCAGAGACTTTGCAGTTTGTGTAAAGCGGGTTAAAGAATTAAAGAAAGTAATACTCGTGCTGTATTTAAAACATATATATATATATATATAAGTTACCGAAAATTCGTTCATCACTCTGGTATTTGCACAGGAAATTCAGATTTTTTCTTACAACGGAGGGTATGTAAAGACCTTTACCGTAAGTTTTCAGACGACACACAAATAAAAGAAATACTTTTGTATGTTCAAACTCAATGCGCGTATTTCGCAGCTCGGTATACATAATAAAAGTTTTACGTGTCTTTTCCCATAAAAGCGCCCACCCAACCTAAATGGGCACGCGACGCCACTGATCAAGACCCTCACACTTTCGGCCGCTGACCATCCAGCTGGGAAACGTACGTAATTTGGAGAGGGGAGTGATGGGGACTTCTCCCAACATAGAGACACTAAATTGACAATCTGAGAAATGTGAGGGGGAAGGGCTTCAACAGCCGTAGAACAGAGAGGGAGGAGAAAAGAAAAGACGATGCAATTCGCTTCGGTTAGGTCATAAAGCCGTAAATGGAAAGGGTCAGTGCGAGAGTCTGACGTTGTTTGATACAGTTCTTACCCTCCCCCGGAGACGATTCCAATCCAACTGCACAATGGTTCACTTTTAGGTTGATTTGAGGTATAGTTGCAGTGACTTCTTTTAACCTTAAATCCACATGGCGTTCAATTAAACCCCAAACAAAAAAAAATCTGTTGCTTTGTGTTTTTCCTCAGGGAAGCGAATTATGTGTCTGGCATTGGGGTCAGGTGACCTCGCTATGCTTCTTGTCTAAAATAAAGGCCAGCGTATTTAATGAGCAGCTGCTAACTTACCTGGAATCTTCCAAAATCATTAATGACTGTCACTATTGTTGGAAAAATAAGTCATAAGTACATCTCACAGAAATCACAAACATTGTTTCCACGCGCGGAGTAAGAGTTGTTTAGAATTCACTTCTCTGCGTTTTGTACTGACAGTGTCACATGATCAGTTCGTGGAAAAACACCTGATGACAGAGAAGGACCCGTTATGCTTCCACACACCTTGTGTCGTCCCTTCTGCTCCGATGATTTTCATTAGTGGTATTGTGTGCTGTGTTCTCTAATACTCTACGTTTGCTTTTTAAGTGCTATACTTTAAAAACTCCATTTATTTCAATTCCGTGTGCGTGCTTCCATATCTATTGGGTGGATGCATAAGTTCATGCCGTTTTTTTCATCGTACTACAGGAATGTATTACATCAGAAGGGAAAATGGAATCAATCAACTATGTATCCCTCCCCCACTCATTGTTAAAGATGGTGTCCCAACGTCTGGATAGGTCTGCAATGCCATTCTTGAAAAAACGTGCAGGTTTTGCTGCGAAGAAATCATCAAGAAAATTCTGGAGATCAACATCATTGTTCAACGTTCTGCCACGGAAGGCATTCGACGGAGATCGGATCATGTGATAGTCTGAAGTAGCGACATCTAGGGAATAGGCCGGATGTGGAAGGATCCCCCATTTCAGGTTTTGAATGGCTATTTTGGTCATGTTTGCACTGTGAGGGCGTGCGTTATCATGTTGGAGAGCACCATGGCGCCGATGTGGCAGTTTCTGCTGAATTGCACGGTGGAGTTGCTTACAATAGAGTGCAACGTTGATGGTCCGATTCCTCGGCAACATTTGTCAATGTATAATGTCTTCCATGTCCCACCAGACACACAACATGATCTTTGTAGGATGCAGGTCATATTTTGGACGTGGTGTGGGCGTCTTGTTTGGGCTTAGCCATTCCCTCCGATGCCTGAAATTCACGTACAGACACGATTTTTCATCTCCAGTAACAATACGTGACAGAAAGGGTTCGTGTTGCAGAGAACATTCGCTATGACGGGCGAGCAAGGAACCACATACGGCAACACGGTGATTCTTGTTGTCCTCGGTGAGAGTGTGAGGCACCCAAGACCCTAATTTCTGGACCTTTCCCATACGTTCCAGGTGTCGCACCACTGCGGCCTGATCGCAGTCCATCTCAGTGGCCAATTAGCGTGTGGTTTGACGCGGATCCAAGTGGATGAGATGGTTCAAACGATTCTCATTAAAGTGAAATGGGCGACCTGAGCGTGGAGAGTCGTTGAGGTCAAAATTGCTATCTCGGAACCGCTCAAACCATTTGCAGGATGTCTTCTGTGCAATAGCACAAATTTGTTGAGTGTCCTCGGTGTCTGTGGATCCCTTGTTAAACTCGTAGAGGAGCCGATGTCGGAAATGTTCATTCCTCTCTACTTGACACTCCATACTTCCGGACCTGAAAACCAAAACAACCATTAGCCACAATCACACAACGCAATATGATTTAGATACACGATATTACTGTCTACATTGTGATATAAAACTGGCCATCTGCACCGTCACTACTGACCTGGGAAACACTCGTGAAATAAAACAGCATGAACTTATGCATCACCCCAATGTTAAAGATATATTCTTAAGCGCAAATGTTGTCTTCATCTTCCTGGATTACCTTATTTAAAAGTGAGTCATTTTATTAGCATACAATAATTTCCGAAGTATCAAGTCGGTCCACTGAAAGTATACCGAAGGCAAGGGTAGAAACAAACATCCCGTTTTTACGAGCACATCACCCTACAACAATTATGTGCTGTCGTTTAGTCGATCAGCTGGTGAAATTTTAATCTTCACCTAAAGTGTTCCGATAATGGCTGTAAAAATGTTAGGAAAACAAAAAGTGTGGCACTTTGTACTTCATAAGCTTCTGTGAAGTAGTCAAGTAGTCCAAAGCCAAGGCGCTGACTTCCAACTGTTCTCGGATATTTAGATCTGCGTTGGAATGCAGAAATGCAGAGACAAGGCATGGATATCTTCGTCTTCCTTCAGGTGTCGGTTTTCTCCCTCTCCTGGAACCAGTGGCTCCAAATTAGAAGGGGGCGATTTCCTTTAGTCTTCGATTCTCACGAGGGTCGTTAAACCCCGGAAGAAAGCTAAAATTTCCGTCATCCAAGTTATCTAAATGAACTGCAGTCATATGGACGTTATTCCGAATTTTATCATCTGATCTCTATATAGTTACCTTACTCGTCGTGTCGTACATGTTGTTTTTGTAATAATCTGATGAATTTCCCTTAACAATATATCTTCATCTACTCTCACTTTCTTTGTGTCGACCAGTTCTTCGCTTCAGATAAGCATTACAGAAATAGAAAGAGAAGTAACAAAATTAGAGATGGAATGCGTTTACTTCTTTGAAAATACTTCAGACAGTTCTACTTATTTGATAACATAAAGTAAAGTGGGAAGATGCGAGTGTTTCCGGCAGCGAATTGTTCGACCACTTCTAAATGACCTAGCGATTTGAAAATTGGTGTGCTGATAGGACTTAAACATCCATATAACTAAATTATTCTGAAAACCAAAACAATCAAAATAAAAATGGCGGCTTTGGAACATGGTTTGCTTGAATGTTTTGTTAATTGTTCGACCACTTCTAAATGACCTAGAGATCTAAAAATCGGCATGCTGATAGGTCTTAAGGTCCGAATGCCTAGAAAAGTCCGAAAACCAAAAAACTCAAAATGGCGGTTTTGTAATATTGTCTGCTTGAATTTTTCTACCACTTCTACACCCAGAAAAGTCTGAAAACCAAAACATTCAAAAGAGTGGCTCAGCTTAACTGTTCAAAACGCTGATATGCATTAAAATCCGGATACCTAGAAAACTCCGTAAACGAAAAAAAAATCAAAATGGCAAATTTAGAATAGCGTCTGCTTGAATTTTTTTACCACTTCTATACCTAGAAAATCCTCAAACCAAAAATTCAAAAGGCTGGCTTAGCTTTTCTCTTCCAAAGCTGATAGGTTTAAACATAATTACGTCAGAAACGTTAAAATGTTGTAAAAATTCCATGAAATTTCCATTTAAAATTAAAGGGCGCCAACGCCTGCTACTGTTTCACGTCAAATGGTTTGCATCGACCCTGTTCTAAATCGTAAAACAGTTACGGATTAGAAATTACTTTTATTTTCCTTAATTATTTTTCCCTTTGCTTTATTTTATGTTCAAAAAATTATTTTATATATTCACCGTTCGAAAAACGGGCATAACAGCTATATAGTTTGATAATAAGAGATTCAAAAGCAAAATATAAAACGAAATTCATCTGATTTCTTGTCAATATTCTCCAGACAATGTTACTACTTACTGATTTGATAGGTATGCAATAGCAAAACCGGAGCTAGAGAAAGAAATCATTCGGTTTCTTGTGAAAAATGTTCCAGTGCTATTGATTTTATAGTAAGACAAGCAATAGCGCAAAACTGAATGTAAAATTCATTCGGTTTCTTGTGAAAAATCCTCCAATCTTATTTATTTAATACTAAGAAACACAGCAGAAATAAAAACATTATCACTCAATGCTGCTACTGGTCTGATCGTAAGAAATTTATGGTGGGAGTTGAGAAGTAGAATTCATCTAGTTTCTTGTAAAAAAAAATCTCTGTACAATGCTATTGATTTAATAGGAAGAGACAGAATAGCGGAATTAAAGATGGAATTCATTTACTTTCTCCTGAACATACATATTACATACGGTGTTACTGATATGACAGTGAGAGAGAAACAGTAGTGCAATTAATGATGGAATTCAACTGGTTTCTATCTGTAATTCTCCACTGCTGTGTTGATATGACAGAAGAGGAAATGTAATTAAAGATGGAATTCATTTACTTCTCCGCGAAAATCGAACGGAGAACTGCTGTTGAGTTGATGCTGTAATGACACAGCGAGAAAGAGAGTAGTACAATTCAAGACAGAATTCGAGACATTCAGCTACGAGGCGATCTTTGGCTGACTTCCGTCTAGCTCAAGTTTAACCTTTCTTCCCCATTTCACGCGTGCTTTCTCCTTGTTCGTGTAGTTCTTGGAATTAAAGAAAAGTGAATTTTAAAAGTTTCATGCGCAGATATTTGAGTCTACGTCTTCGGTTTCTAATACAAGCTGATTCGGAATTATGGTAGTAGAATGTATAATACCCGGCGTCTAAAAAAAATTTTCACGCCTCTTGTTTGATGAACCTTGTGACGTGCATCTCTAATTTAACATTTCCTTTCAGTTTCTGTGTTCTCATGTAAATTTGGTTTCTTCTCGTTGAATATTTTCTATACTTAACGCCACATATTTTGTTTCGATGAACTTGAAGTTGGCAACACCTGAAAGAAATTCAAAGTGCAACTTACCTAATTAGACTCGGGAGATAAGAGCTTGTGTGTTCAATGTAAAGTATGTAATGTTTTGAAAAGCTACGATAGAAGAATGGCCTTATGTTATGAGCTATATGTAGTCCTTCAAGACTACCTTATGCATAATGTTCTATATCCTGAGAGAGAAGAGAGCTAAGATTTTTTTATTTAGTGAGCTTTGACCATTGTTGTATTTTAAGTGCTGTTGAAACAACATGTTGTGATTACGAACGAGCTTCTTGGTGATTAAGAAGGGACGTGCTGACAGAGATTAATAAAAAAATTTGAACTAGTAAGTTTTCTCTGAACCCTTGGCCACATTGTAAAATAGCACACACACACACACACACACACACACACACACACACACACACACACACACACACACACTATTTCATCAAAAGTATTCGGTCACCACAATGTTTTGGGATGAACGGTTTTATTACACCCATTAGTAGTTTGTCGGTCCACCTTTTGCTTCTATGACAGCGGCAACACGTCGAGGCATGCTCTCAACCAATATCCGGTAAGTCCTTTGATTGTATGACACGGGCAACACGTCGAGGCATACTATCAATCAATATACGGTAGGTCCTTTGATTGTATGACAGCGACAACATGTCGAGGCATACTCTCAACCAGTATCCGGTAGGTCCTTTAATTGTATGACAGGGGGCAACACGTCGAGGCATACTATCAATCAATATCTGGTAGGTCCCTTGATTGTATGACAGGGGAAACACGTCGAGGCATACTATCAATCAATTTACGGTAGGTCCTTTGATTGTATGACAGCGGCAACACGTCGAGGCATACTATCAACCAATTGCCGGTAGGTCTTGACAGGAATTGCTCTCCATTCGTCTTGCAAAGCTGCTGCCAGAGTGGAGAGCTAAAGTGGTCTTTGTGGTCGATTTTGTGTCAGTCGCTCCAGTTCATCCCAGAGGTGTTCTATGGGAATAAGATCAGGTCTCTAAACAGGCCAGTCTAACAATTTTACCTCATTTTCAAGAAACCAGTCCTGCACATGCCGTACAGTGGGACAGGAAGCCCGATCGTGTTGGAAGAGACAACGTTCATTTCCGTAATAGTGCCACATTGTTGGTAGCGCAGAATTACCCAGAACGTCGAGGTACACTTCACAGTTCGTGGTTTGTGGTATAATAACCAACTGGCCGAGTCCCATCCACGAAAAATAACTCCATACCATGATGGAGCCTACGCCGAACTTGACAGTTGGAAGAACACAGTCCGACGAAAATTGTTCGCCGAGCTATCGCCAAATCCAAACACGCCCATCAGATTGGAAGAGTGGAAAGTGTGACTCATTACTCCAAAAACTGCATTCCAGTCGCCCATGGTCCAGAAACGACGGGAGACACCTTTCCAAACGGCGTTTCGCATTCACAGTAGTGGTATGTGGCTTGCGTGCCGCTGATGTTCCATAATAACCCACATTGTGTGACTCTCTGCGGATAGTTATGGTACTAACCAAACCATTACGAGCCTTTCCTGCTTCGACAGCGAAGAAAACCGCAGATAAAGAACGGGATTTCTTAACATATCTTACCATGGCTCATTTCTCACTTTCCTGGAACTCGGAAAGTTCACATCCACGCGTCATGTCCGCTTCAACCAAAGTTACTGATGAAACGACAGAATACTTCAGCTTTGTATACGTACTTCCCCACTTACAGCGCACCTTCCCTTTATGCAAAGAAACCAATTATTTATGTCCCTCTAAATTCCATTAGTTCGTTTAACGTAAAGACATTCGCTCATTGGTTTGACTTGGAGTCAAACCAATGAGCGAATGCTCTTTTCACAGATGAATCGCGATTCTTCATAGGTACTGATTAGTGACGTATTCTCCTCTAGAGGTACCCAAGGCCCGCAAAAGTCACTCTAACATAAAAGAATAGTGTTACTGTGGTAGTGGCGGCGTGATGGTCTATGAAGGATCCTGACGAAGGGGCGCATAGGCATGCACATCTTTCAGAGTCTCTCTATTACTGCTTTGAAGTAGGTACAGAGACGAGATCCTGAACACACATATCGAGGCATTCCGGGGAGTCGTCAATACAAATTTTGTTGTTATTAACGATAATGCCCAACCACATCGAACTCATTTGGTGGACAATTTTCTCGAAAAATATGTTTGTAGAATGGAGGGGCCACCCAGATTCTCTAACTTTAATCCCATTCAGCGTGTATGGGATGTTCTAGGGATATGCACTAGAGCTCGTCAGTCGCCACTGGCAGAACGTATCAAGAACTGCGACGTACTCTAGAGGTAGAGCACGTATCAAGACGACACATCTGCAGCGATACATTCTGTCCGTGTAGCTTAGTTGGGATAACAAATTACTCTGGAGTGAGAGGGCGCGACCAAATTTGTGTTTACACATAGGCACGCGAACGTAAAAATGCATGTACTGGCTGTTGGATTCTTCCAAAAATGTGTGATATTTGTTCAGCACGTCGTCTGGACTTAATTAAACAAGTTAGTAAAATCATGCAATGCGTTGATTATGACACGCTTTCCAACATACCAGAAATGATTACTCAAGTTATGTGGATAATGGCTGTGGAATAAATATCGCTCCTGTGCCCTGACCTTTGACTCCATTTCGATGATATTCAACAGATTAGGTTCAGTATACCTCCGGAACAACATACTGAAGTTTTGTCACAATCGAAGCATTTTTAGTCAAGTTATCAGGATAACGGCTGTGAAATAAATCTCGCTCCTGTGCCCTGACCCTTGACTCCATTTCGATGATATTCAACATAATAGGTTCAGTATACCTCCGGAACAATATACTGAAGGTTTGTCGCAATCGAAGCATTTTTACGTAAGTTATGACGCATAAGGGCGATGGAATGGATCCAGCTCCTATGTCCTGACCTTTGACCCCATTTCGCCCATTTTCAATAGGGTTCGTCCCCAGGTTGTCCCCTACCACATACTAAAATTTAATCGAAATCGAACCATTTTTACGCGAGTTATCGTGCGGACAGACAGACACGCAGACGGACAAAGCTGGAGCACATACGCTTCTTCAACCTACGGTTGGAAAGCGTAAAAAAATTAAGAAGGAGATGATGTAACGTACTATAAAGGTAAAGCACGTGTCAAGACAACAAATCTGCAGCGATACGTTCTCTCCGTGTGGCTTAGTTGGGGGTGAAGCTTACTCCTGAGTGAGGGGATGGATGGTCATTAATACCTCAAGACATAATGAAAACCTTAATAAACAGTATGAAGAGTCGTTCCTTTAGCTGTATGGATGTCGGGGGTGATCTTACTCCATATTAAAATACCACATGTCTTATGCAAAAGACTGAATATTGTTCCATGGGCTGCTCTTTCACGTAAATCACAAGATTATTATATTAACGCATGCAAATTATAAGATTATGATTTTCTTCTGCTTGAGTTGCATAAGTAATCTAATAATGAACTTCTTCCTCTAAATACTTCGAGTTATCCGTAAATTTATAAATCGTCCTTTAGTTTTGATCACCAGTGTATGTTAAGTACGTGAGCCACGTTCCTTTTATAATTTTTCAGATATACATTTTATAGGCAATCACAGTGGGAAGCTGAAGAAATATAAATCGCTCTAATTTTTCTGAGAGCAGCACAGTTTTGCATACTTCATTCTTCAAATGCATCTCGGGAGATCAGTTTAATATCTTGCAAAGATTACGCAACAACGATGCTGAAAATGTTTCAGTCCGCACAATAACAAACCAACAACACACGAGAAGCCCAAATCATAAATTTGACTTGGATTAACAGCTGCCCAAACAGTCGTTATCCAATGAAAGCAGGCCACACATGACCTGAAGTCAGAGTGGAGCAGCTGAACAAAATTTGTCAGCTCGTAGCGTATCAAAACAGTGGTTTGACAAGGCATACACTTGAGAACGCGACAAAGGCACTTCCTGATATACAAACAATAAATGTAGCGTTCAACACAGCATGGTTTCATATTTTTTTAACTAACTCTCGCAGATTAAAATGAAAATAAATCGTGAGTACGAAAAAAATCAGGAACGCTGCTACTGCATTTACGAGGAATAACTTAAAATACCAGCAATTTAAAAACTGTTTTCTATATATGAGGATTGCTCGCTGGAAAACAAATGAAACTGACAAGGTGTGTCTAAGGCACAATAATCTGGGTACTAGTTGTTGGATCATTCTTCAATAATGAACCAGCTTAAAGATACGAAATGTCATAAGCTTTCCGGAGAGAAATAGCAATTTTACCGTCTAAATGAAATAATTTAGAGACTGAAACCATGCCCGAAAGGATTTTTCTTTTCGAAAGTGAGAAACAAAATCTTCGAAAAAAAAACAAAAAAACAAGTGCCATATTCACTTTTTTTATTACATACAAAGACAAACTTTTTTTAAAAAACGCACCTTTATTTTTTAACATGGTCTCCCCTGACTTGGATACACTTGTTGTACCGATCACATAGAGTACTCGAATCCCTGCTACAGAAAATGTGCTACACGAACCAACTCTTCGTCGCCTCCTTCAGTTCATAATCATCCAAAAAACGCCTACCCCGCAGATCTTTTTTCATATTTTTGAAGAAGTCACTGGGGGCGTGATCAAGTGAGTATGGTGTGTGAGGAAGCAGTTGAAAGCCACATTGTGTCCCAGCTTGCATGGAAATACCGGCCGTGTGGATTGGAGCGTTATCTGTGAGAAGCAGAACAACCTGTAGCAATTTTCCTCGCCGTTTACTCTTGATGGCTTCATGCAATAGTTGCAGTAGCGTGGCATAATAGGCAGCAGTTATAGTCATTTTATGTGGCAAGTAATCAATTAACAGCAACCCTTCTGAATCCCCCAAGAAATGGTGGCCATAATCTTCCATGCAGATCGTTGTGTTTTGAACATTTTTTTTTTTTTGGTTGTGGTGATCTATGATATTTCCACTGCATGCCTGCTCTCTTGTTTAGTATCAGGGTCCCAACGGTGAAGCTACGTCTCATCACAAGTCACAATGCAGGAATACAAGTCATCTGGATCGCGGTTAATGCTGTCCACAGATTAAAACGGGTCACGGATCAACGGGTAGACAATTTCTTGCGGGTCCAACGATTTGGGTCCAGGTGTTCCTGACCCAGTTTTATTCCCGTTTTATTTTTGAAATGAGAAAAATATATTCCAAAGAAAAATGCACATTGTGGAATTCTGTAGTCGATACTACTGCCCACGGAGTGAATAATGATTTGCCATACAAAAATATTGTCGTCTCTTTCTTAAAGCAACGAAGATTTCCACCGACCGACGTCAGACACACCGACACCATATCATAAAAAGATACTTCCTTTGCGTTCTTTTACAGTGCGATTGTCCAGGGAAAGGTACAGGCAAACGCCATTCTCCTGCTTCTCAACTGGATTCATTCTCTCCGTGCGAAGTTCACTGTTTTACTAAGAGTTACTTTTCACATTGCATCTTTTATATTGAGCAATCAGAGGTTTTCGATTGATGTGCTAACATCCCGTTCCCATGACATATCTTGTCGAAATAAACGTATTTTTCCGTACATTCAGAGGTTTTCGATTGATGTGCTAACATCCCGTTCCCATGACATGTCATGTCGAAATAAACGTATTTTTCCGTGTATAAGACGCCCGCCCCCATGTATAAGGCGACCCCTACTTTTTCGTACCGAAAATTAAGAAATTAATATTTTTATTACAAAAAAGGACTTATTTGATATTTTTTTAGAAATTAAGTAATATCATTGAAGTACATTTAGAAATTAGGTTATATTTTTAAGATACAAACTATGAAATTATGCATCACTTTCAGGAAGCTTAACAACAATATCTGTGCCTCAGTGCCTCAGTAGATTTGTAAGTCGTAGTGGGGAGAGGAGATAAGAGTCACTGATGGCTGTCTCGCCGCGGTAACCGCAGGGTTCTCTCAACCGGTTACCTTTCGTGTATAAGACGACCCCCAAATTTTGGTCTAAAAATTTTGGAAAAAAATATCGTCTTATACACGGAAAAATACGGTAACTCCTTACTTGTTAATATGGATGGATTTAACATTAAGGAGCTTGAAAAAGGCATCGAGGCCAACAAATACGTGCTTGTTGAAAAGCGCAAGGGGAAGAGTGAATGCTGGAAATTGTTTCGTCTCATTAAGGGACCGGTGAATAATTCTCTGTTGTTTGGTTTTGCTTGTTGTTCAAAATGTGGAAAGTGTATAATTACGAAGAAAGATGTCGACGGTGTAATAAAAGATTATAGAACCAAAAATCTAACGGACCATATGAAAGTATGCGCACCTATATTAAAGCGTGGAAAGAGTGAACAATCTCAATACAGTAAACAAAAATACATTTGTGTAATTGCAAATAATGATTCCCATTTGTAATATACTCCATGGTGACGGCCATAGTCAGCCATTATTTCTGGATTACGCAAAATAGTGGCACTAAAAATGGCACTAAAATTTAGCAAGGAACCAAATTTTATTATTAAACAAGTTAGTAAAAGCATGCAATGCATTGATTATGATACGCTTTCCAACACACCAGAAATCACTACTCAAGTTTTTACTGAAGTTATGAGGATAATGGCTGTGGAATAAATCTCGCTCCTGTGCCCTGACATTTGACCCAATTTCGATTATATTAAACAGAATTGGTTCAGTATACCTCCGGAACAACATACTGAAGTTTTGTCGCAATAGAAGTATTTTTAGTCAAGTTATGAGAATAATGGCTGTGGAATAAATCTCGCTCTTGTGCGCTGAATTTTGACCCCATTTCGATTATATTAAACAGAATTGGTTCAGTATACCTCCGGAACAACATACTGAAGTTTTGTCGCAATCGAATAATGTTTACGTAAGTTATGGCGCATAAGGGCGATGGAATGGATCCCGCTCCTATGTCCTGACCATTGACCCCATTTCGCCCATCCTCTCCAGGTTGTTCCCTACCACATACTAAAATTTCGTCGAAATCGAACCATTTTTACACGTGTTATCGTGGGGACAGACCGACAGATAGGCGGACAAAGCTGGAGCATATACGCTTCTTCAACCTACTGTTGGAAAGCGTAAAAAAGACTTTTGGTTATTAAATATCAAGCAGTTATTGGGATGAATATGTATATTACGTTTATATGTATATATACATAAATTGAGTTTCGAATTTATAATTCAAAGCAGATTTCCCTGGGTCAGTTACGGGTCCGGATCGGGTCCAGTTATGGGACGGTCGGATCCGGGTCCGAAATTTTTGACCCGTTTCCAACTCTGATGCTGTCAAGTTGAACATGACTTGCTCAACACGATCATTCTTCATCTCAGGTGTCAACATTCGAAGAACCCATCTGGCAAATGACCTTTGACATTCCTGACCTCTCATGCAAAATGGTGCAAACACTGACGGTAGTTAACTTCAGTTACTCAACAATCTGTGCGACAAGGATTCGCCGGTTTGACAGCACCAGACCTTCCACTTTTTGGCACCTTTCATCAGTGGTCACCTCCACTGAGCCACCTTCGCGAGAGTCGTCTTCCAGCGAGTCACTTCCCCGTTTAAAGAGAGCAGCCCATCTTTTCAATGTGGCATATGAAGATGCACTATCATCCTACACATGGACCATCGGTGCATGAATATTGCGTGGCATGTCACCTTCCTTCGTCAAAAATTCAATCTCCGCTCGGTTCCGCAATTTCATCTGCCGCTCATCCACTGTCACCTTATAGACTTCAATGCACTGTAACTGAACGATGGTGCAATACTTTGCAATACTTGCATTAGGAGCCAATCACTACTTTCAAGGCCAAGTTTAAAACTCCTTGAACGCTCTCGTCGTATCAGTTTGTTTATGCTTATCCCTTGGTATAGCGAAAGTCATAAACAGAATCGTCAAAAATCTGATATTCGTTCCGAAGGATATTATGAAAGTTGCCTGTCATTGTTCCCTGGAATTCCATTCACATCATCTGAACATTACTGAATTCCTCCAGGTTTTTTCCAGCTTGGTTAGAAAATTATACTGTTCTAAAGCATCTTAGGGTAATTTTGTGTTCTGTTTAATGCAATTGTCTGAAGTTATTGAACAATAAAAAATACATTCGGGTTTTGTATGCGTCAATTCTGTTTTCTCACCGTCAACTGCACAAATTTCTCTCATTGTTGCTTCCTGTTTTATTTTTATAATGACACAGGAGCGCCAGAACAGCACGTTTATCCACTTCCACCTTCTGCTCACATGATAACGTAATGTGGCTCCATGCCAAATGCACGTCATCAGCCTCGTATGTTCGACGTCATCGCGGTACCCACGCATGCACGCGTTTCGCATAGGAGTCGAAGCCCAACATTGTATGTAGCTCAAAACCGAGCAAACTTTTGATTCACTCATTTTTTCATGTATTCCAAAGATACCTTTTGAAAATCCGTTGTTTCGGTACATTTTTAAAGGTGTCTGCGATTCTTCCTGAATGATATTGATATCTTCAAATCTTTTTTCTCTTGAATTTTGGGATTAAAAATACGAGTAATATGTTCCAGATCAGGAGAAGGAAGAGTAGAACCATTCATTTTTCGCCATGAACCTACAAACGGTAAAAGCTATCTACGAGTAGTTTCATTGTCGTCATGGATAAACCGTTCACTTTCGCGCTACTTTTCTGGACATTTGTACCATACGTCTTCCCGCAGTCTTCGTGTAGCCTCTCTGTGAGACATTTTATCTATACACTGACGGAAAAAAATCCCAACACCACGAAAAAATAGTTGTAGAGGAATGAAATGGCGGCAATACATTTGTATAGGTAACATATTTGATCGATTAAGGTTTCAAGATCACAGCTTATTGTAAGCGCGAGAAGAGCCATTTTAAATGTGAAATGCTGGTACATTAATAACCGGTGTAACCGCCAGAATGTTGAATGCAAGCACGCAAACGTTCATGCATTGTGTCGTACAGGTGCTGGATGTCAGTTTGTGGGATGGAGTTCCATGCTTGTTGCACTTGGTCGGTCAATACAGGGACGGTTAATGCTGGTTGGGGGTGACGCTGGAGTTGTCGTCCAATGATGTCCCATACGTGCTCGATTGGTGAAAGATCTGGTGATCTAGCAGGCCACGGCAACATGTCGACACTCTGTAGAGCATGTTGGGTTACAACAGCGGTATGCGGGCGAGCGTTATCCTGTTGGAAAACACCCCCTGGAATTCTGTTCATGAATGGCAGCACAACAGGTTGAATCACCAGACCGACGTACAACTGTGCCGTCAGGTTGCGTGGGACAACCACGAGAGTGTTCCTGCTGTCATAGGAAATTGCTCCCCAGACCATAACTCCAGGTGTAGGTCCAGTGTGTCACGGCCGCAGACAGGTTGGTTGCAGGCGCTCACCTGGCCTCCTTCTAACCAACACACGGCCATCACTGGCACCCATGCAGAACCGGCTTTCATCAGAAAACACAACAGATCTCCACTCCGTCCTCCAATGAGCCCTAGCTTGACACCACTGACGTCGCAAACGGTAGTGGTTTGGAGTAAGTGGAATGCACGCTACAGGGCGTCTGGCTCGGAGCTGTCCTTCAAGTAACCGATTTGTAACAGTTCGTTGTGTCACTGTGGTGGCAACTGCAGCTCAAATTGCTGCCGCAGACGCGGTACGATGCGCCACGGCCATACGCCGTACACGGCGGTCTTCCCTCTCAGTAGTGCCACCTGGCCGGCCGGAACCCGGTCTTTTTGAGGCAGTACCTTCCCTTGACCACCGCTGCCAACAATCATGCACAGTGGCTACATTCCTGCCAGGTCGTTCTGCAATATTGCGGAAGGAAAATCCACCTCCTCGTAGCTCTATTACACGACCTCGTTCAAACTCCGTGAGCTGTTGATAATAGCTTCTTCGTTTTCTTAAAGGCATTCTTGACTAACATCAACACCCTACGTCGAATCTCAACGATAACTAACGCTCACGAACGTTACAGCGCGTATTTACAGCAAACCTGCTTTGCATGTTCCGAGGGGCGCTACTAGCGCCACACGTATTCGCCGAGCGCGAAATTTGCATAGACGTCATCTTACAGATGTACTCTCACCGCCTACCAACTGTCGTTTATCTAACACAACCCCTTCTTGGTGTTGGAATTTTTTTTTCCGTCAGTGTATATATCCCTGGAGAGGTGGCCCCGCTGCTAGTAGAGCTACATGCCCCGCGATTCCTTAAACCGGCTCCACAGAGCAATTATGTTTCTAGTTCGATCAGTGATTTGAGAAAAAAACTATTATTTCGCTTAGACATCCCCCTCCCCCATTTTTTTTTTTTTTTTTTTGTCCTACCTTCTTTAAAAACAAATGTTTCTCTTTGCTAACGTTATCGAAACATGACTAGTGTTTCATCTACACGGTTAAATATTTTGTGGTAGGTTGTACTAAGAAGTAGTACTATACCAGCTGTATGTGTGTGTGTGTGTGCACCACTTTCTGAGAAAAGATACACCACTGTGTGGTGCAAACAAAACCAACATGTTGCAACCCTGTACCATAACGTGGTGCAAAGTTGCACTATGTTGTTGGGTCTTGTTTGCACCACAGAATGGTGTATCTTTTTTCAGAAAATGGCGCAGCTTGTGTACTACCACTTTTTGGTGCAACCTACTAAAAATTATTAACAGATTACTTGTCTAATCATGCATTACGCAAGTATAGGTTTTGTTTGCACCACATAATAGTGTATCTTTTTCAGAAAGTGGCACAGTTGGTGTAGTACGACTTTTCGGTGCAACCTACCACAAAATTATTAGCAGTGAACTTGTCTAATTATGCAAGTAGATAATCTGTACACAAGGATCTTTTCGTAACCTTTAGCTATAAATACATACTGCCCATTGTTTGGTACTAGGCTTTGTAGCCTTACAATTTTTATTTTTGAATAATTTTGCTCTCCAGTGGGATCATGCATGTTTTTTTTTTCTGTTTGACAGATTTTTTAAGAAGCACCAATCTATTCTAAAGTGGGAATATAGTTCTTCCTTTTTATCCCACCTTTTTTTATTCGTTACTGGGTGGTGCCGCTTAGGATGTTCTCCCAAACTTCACGATTTCATCAATCACGGCTTCCTTCGCTCGATCGACTATTTGCTTCATTCTGTTTAGCTCATCCTTCGCTCGCGGCATTCTTATTCAGTTCCTTCGTTGTCGTCTTCGGTGATTTCTTCCTGACGATGCTTCCTGTTCCAAAAGCGTGGATGGCTGAAAAATATTTCCTTCACATTGCTTTAATAAAAAGTATTAATTATGTTCCTCATCGTTTCCCGAATATCTGCTTTTACTCCCTCAAATACTTCGGCTTTTCTTCATTCACTTCTGTCATTTCCAATAATCTACGTTTCCAGCTCATCTCAGTCAAATAAGAAAGCTGAAAAGCCTCAGAACGATAAATATTCTGTATTTCTCCTTTCGAAATTTCTCATTCAGGAATTGTTGTATCATTAGCTTCATTACTGAAAAACTCGGCTCCTGTTCTCATCGTAATTGCAAACTCTGGCAGACTGTCGAATGAAGAAACATGATATAATGCGTCACATATATGTGTTACGTAAATAATCTCTTAGCAAATTGATATGCTAATTTCAGTTGTAGTGCACTTCAGTCAGACGGAAATTTTAAGCGATCAGTTGAAATGAGTTTCTGTAATTAATTACTTAAGAAATACATCCAAGGCAGACCTTAAAGCTTTTGAGCAGCTACGTTTCTGAAAGAAAATTTTAGCTTTTGAGAAGCTACGTTGCGAACACTTTTTCACCTTCTACAATGGTGAAAAGGTACCGGCAATGTCTTACTGGGCGTGGGAATCAGCTTTTTCATCAGCACAACGTTTGTGACTTCATACTACCTCCATATTTAAACAATGGAAACGATGTTGTTTAAACAATGGAAACGAAGCTGTTTTGAACTGCTAATATGATTCAGTTTTCTAAATATTTACAGGGTGAAAGCTGAAATTATATGAAAAGTGAACTGATATAAGTAGTTTTGTATACTGAAACTGGAATACCAGGGATTCTGCCTAATAATTTTAAAAAGTAGGAAATTGAGGAAAGCATGCAAATACAAGTTTAACATACTACTACTGCATTATGTTTATAAAAGAAAACAATGCTTAAAAAATTGCATTCAGCTATTAGAATATGGCCAAAATGGCCAAGTACTAATCTGCTTTATTTTTCCAAACTGGGACTTCTTTTTCTAATTACATTTTATCATGCCTTAAATAACTAAGAAATCCTTGCTTATCATATTTTTAAGAATGTGTCTAAGCACTAAACAGTGCTTCATGGACAGATTTGTAAGCCAATTTATAACTGGACAAAACGTTATCACAGATGCTAAAAAAAAAGCATCGACAAGAACACAGCCGCACAATCATTCATACCACCACAAACAACCCACCAGCTACCAAATATATATATATATATATATATATATTTTATGAAGATAAAGCAGATTCCCTGGATTAATAAAATCACATACTATTACTTACCTAGATGAGTAAGTGATTTCTGGATCTTGACTGGTCTGCAGATCAGACGAAATCCAGCAATCAGATGATGGATAACTATTACTTTCTTACTTAATTTTCAGTGAATTTTTTTGTGAAAACCACTATTTTTCTTTTATATAATTTAATCCCACATAAAGAACCATATGAAAACATATAATGGACCTTAATAAAAGAGAGAAAGAGTTAATATTACAATTGCTTCAAATGCTGAAATCTACCTATAAAAATGATTTTCAACCCTAGAAAGGCCGACATTCAGAAAACTTAAATATGAAATCGGGTTTCATATTTAAACTTTACAATTTTGGAGAAGGTAAATCAGAAAAAATAAAATTCAGCTTTTGCCTCATGATCAGATACATCTGGTCAACAGCACGGTTCATCATTTAATAGATATTTAAACATATTATAACGAAGTAAATTTCTCCGTCATTTTTTGTCCACGGCGGGGATTAAACCCGAGTCCACTTATTCCGGAACAAGTCGCTCTACCAACTGAGCTACGCAGACATTCGTTCTCGCTGCTATCGGCCTTTATATCGTGTGCGTCCTGCAGGGCAGGCACGTCACAATATATATTGAACATTGATTTTATGCAACGGTTCGGGAGTTGTGAGGCGGCAAAGTTCCCATGTAAAGTCTATGAAAGAAGCGTGCGGTTGACTCACGCGCTGTTGAAGGCGGACGTATGGAGGGTCTCAGATAATCCAAAGTCTCTCTTCTCAGCAAACCGTTGTGCAAAACAAAGCCAGCAGGAATTTGTTTAAAAGTTCTTATCGGAACAGTGAAAATTCGAAGACCTGATTGCTTTGTGCTATTGGACTGTGTGATGTATACATACAATTTAACATTCATTCGATCCAGTTTATTCACGTAGATAAGACGTTTCCCATTATGTAAATTTGTAAACAAACTTTTCCTATTATTTTGTTCTTTTCAAAAAAAAAATAAAAATAGTAATAATCGTCGATTCCGACGGGTTTCGTCTACCGGGGGAAAAAAACTATTCGTCGATTCCGACGGGTTTCATCTACCGGGTTCGAATCCCGGTGAGGCATGGATGTTGTGTTTGTCTTTCGCCACTGGCACTCTCCCTTCCCTGGAACCAGTGACCCTAAATTAGGGACGGGCGACAATATAGCCCATTGAGTTGCTCACGGTGGTTTTTAAATCTTCAGTAACAAAAAAAAAAAAAAAATCACGAACCTGGACTATTGGCTTTACTGAAGTGGTTGAATGAATTTGTCAATCAAATAAAGTTTACATTTGTTGTTTCACATGAGTTTATTATTTTCAGAAAAAAAAAAAGAAACTTACCGTCGATTACAACGGGTTTCGTCTAGTTACCATTATTCGTATAGTCCATAACGCAGCCATTGTATTCGTCACCCCCACTCACTCACTGATAAAGTACTACATCGCGCTAAACTTTTATTAGAGCAAGAAATAGTATTGTAATGCACTCGCTAGGATTGTGAACGCAGAAGGCCCACTTTTTAACAGTTCTTAGCGTACCAGACATACACACACACACATTCTCCCTCCGTACTAGACTAAACATGAGCCGTGGAAATGCCTTTTGCTAATTCAGTTCCATCTTAATAGGAGAGGTCAGTCTGTCTCGCTTGAATGTTTTCCCACTTACCGTCATCACTGATTTGGTGTAGAACTGGCAACAAAAATGTTAAGGGGCCATATAAAAACTGCGTTTTCACCCGTTTGTGGCCACGTCCCCAGAGGTTGGTTATCTGAATCCCATAAAGTTTCCCCAATGACGTATTTTCTTAACTGCGATATTTAATGTAATTTTTTATAGAAAATGTTTACAATCTACAACTCAACAGAAGAATTTCACGGTTTAAAAACTACAGCTCAATGTATTCCCTACAAACGCAAGAAGTATGTCCGAAGGGGAGGGAGGGGGTTTACCAATAATATGAAATGTAAAGAATTTCTGGTACGATCCGGAAATTTTCAACTTTAGCAAACTACAACTCTACAAATTATCTGAGGACACATGCAAACGCAGGAGACTTGTCGGTGGAGGGGGATGGCTTAATATAGAAAAAATAAAATGAGAAGAGTTTTTAGCCCAATCGGGAGATTTTCGGCCTTTACACACTACAAGTCAACAAAGTATCTTCGGGCATGTGCTAACGCAGGAAACCTAGAGGGGGAGGGGGCTTAATACCAAAAATATAAAATATAAAGAATTTGCAGTCCAATTGGGAGATTTTTGGCGTTTACAAATTACAGCTCAACAAATTCTCTGCGAGCATGTGATAACACAAGGAACCTGTCGGGGGACAGCCCCCCGACAGGTTACCTGCCTTTGCACGTGCCCTCAGATAATTTGTTGAGCTGAAGTTTGTAAATGCTGAAAATCTCCCGATCGGAACAGAAATTCGTTATATTTTATATTTTCGGCATTACCCCCCCCCCTCCCTCTCCGACAGACAGATTTTCTGCGGAAGCAGAAGCCCGCAGAATATTGTAGAGTTGTAGTTCGTAAAACCAGAAAATCTCATAATCAGATCAGAAATTCTTTATATTTCATATTTTTGGCATAACTTCCCCCTCCCCCGACAGTTTTCCTGCGTTGGCCTATGCCCGCATAATGTTTCTCGGTTTATCGAGAACCAGCAGTTCAGACAATCAAACTGTCGTCGGTTTATCGAGAACCGGCAGTTCAGACAATCAATTTAGTTTGATAATGACTGGAAACGGGACAAAGAATGTTATATATGCGTATCATGAATTATTTTCAAAAAATAAAATAAGAATTATGTACTTAAATTTATGTAAAAATGTATTATAATTTTCTTTTACGTGAAAAACTAACTGCCGACCATTTAATCTTTCGGCCAATTTCCTCCATCGGTTGCTATGAAATTCAACTACAGTTCTTATGGATGGATCGGATTACACGTGTTATCATAGCCCTGTTTTTCAGTGATATCTTCACCGCGAGCGAACCCGTGGGTACAGCTAGCATATATATGTAACAATTGCCCCCTCCAAGAAAGAAACTGTAATATGTTTATAATCGTACATGACAAACCCTTTTTTACCGGTAAAGCGGACTTGTGTAAATTGACAGAGAGGAAGCTGACTTCTTGGATTATTCAAAGCGTCAACTGAACTAGTGCTTTGCAGATTTTTTTTTCTTTTAGTTTTATATGAGACTTGTGTTTTATGAAAACTTTAATTTACGGGAAAGAGAAAATGATGTTGCTAAAGGTATTTATTTCATGTAAAAATGAATAAAAATTGAAAAATATTTTTATACAAGAGGCGGCAAATGCCTTTGGCGCGCCCCTGTTTGGATGGAGAACTTTTGGAAATAACAATACAATTTTCAAGAGCAATATGCCATTATGTCTCAAAAAGAAAAGTGTTTAATCAATTCATTCTTCCAGTGATTACGTACGGAGCAGAGACGTGGACCTTAACTGAAAAAGACATACAAAGACTGCAGATAACTGAAAGCAGCCTGGAGAGATGCATGCTTGGTGTAACCAGGAGAGGTGAGAAGAGAAACTCATGGATAAAGGAAATGACAAGAGTGAAGGATATCATGATCAGAGTGAAATCTCTGAAAAGGCAATCGGATGGACATGTTGCCAGAGGAACTGACCACCGATGGACAACCAAAATTCTAGACTGGATTCCAAGGGACAGAAAAAGACCCAAAAGACCACAAGGGAGATGGGTGGATGAAATTCGAAAGCATGCCGGACTGATATGGAAGAGACTGGGTCAAGACACCGTTGTGGAAGAAACTTCGTGAGATCTTCATCCAGCAGTGAATTGATAATGGTTGATGATGATGATTAAAACATACATATATTTTCCTGAATTTGACGATAAAAGAAACGTTTTATTTCGCTGAACGAGAATCAGGACCAACATGAATTAGGGAAAACATAAATTTAGGAAAACGCGAATCAAGGCAAAAGGAGAATTAGAGCAAACCTGGTACAGGAAACGTTTCTAGGGTAAACTTTGATACGGGCAAACATGTTTAAGGTAAACTTGAATTGGGGGAAACAAGATTTAGGGCAAACAAAATTAAGGGAAATGGGAATTCGGGTAAAAGCGATTTCGGGGAAATGCGATTGGGGTAAACGTGTTTAGGGCAAACGGGAATTAGGGGAAACGATATTAGGGCAAACGAAATTAGGGGAAATGGAAATTCGGGTAAAAGCGATTTCGGAGAAACGCGATTGGAGTAAACGTGTTTAGGGCAAACGTGAATTAGGGGAAACGAGATTTAGGGGAAAGGAAATTAGGGCAAATGAAATTAGGGGAAATGGGAATTCGGGGAAACGCAATTGAGGTAAACGTGTTTAGGGCAAACGGGAATTAGGGGAAACGGGTGTTCGCCGAAATTTCTGGGTGCGCTAGTGCTTTTACGACTATTTCAAAAGTAAGGTCTCTGGTCTTCAAAGAAAATCCACCGACTCAAGGAGCGATAGCTAAATCATTAAATATCTCTGTATCAACTTTAAACAAGGTAATAAACAAATATTTGAATCTGAAAAAAAAACGTAATGTTCACTGCTCTTTGCCTAAGCACGTGGCTGAGCGCATAACACGGTATAGACTTCTTTCTGAAAATCACTTAGCCGGAGATAGATAGAAATTTATTGTGACTATTGATGCAGCATAGATCTACCTAAACGACTGTAACAAAAGAAGGTCGATTTACTATGGCGAAAGAGCAGAAAATGACTTACAAACCTGCTTCCAAGAATTCAAATAAAGTTTCAGTAAAGGATTCGTGGTAATAGCTGGTTTGTCGTACAACGGGAAATTAAAGTTAAGAAAAGTTGAAAGGAATGTTAAAATCATTTCTACAATTACCAAATAATGTTTTAACTCCTATATTTGAAGAGGAAATGCCATTCCTTTATCCACAGAGCCTTTCGAAAGTAGAACAAGAGTAGAATACTATCAGGATAAGGCTATCAGTCCATACATCTAAATCTACCACTCTGTTTTTTAAATGAAAAAAGGGGCGGGTATCAAGTCTATACCTTTTGTTCATATTCCATCAAAGTACCCTGATGTGTCACCAATGGACTATTGTGCCTTCGGACTGTTAAAAAGAGTGCTTTCGAAACGCAGACCTAAAACAATGATTGGACTATGGAAAGCAATGGAAGAGGAGTGGAATAAAATACCATTACCAATTTTAAGAAATGATCTGTTATCTTGGAAATCTAGATGTACAGGTTCATAGTCCAAAGAGAGGGCTATCAGACAAAACATTTTAGAAATAAATAATTTTATTTTAAACATTAATCACATTGCTGAAAAATCGTTCTAAAAATGTGTGAGCATCCTCTGTATTATGTGAGAGATTTTGTCAAGAACTATGTAATGTAATTTGCCTTTCAGCTGCAACTTAGTCCTTACGCTAGTAATTTCGTTATGTGTGCTAAAGTCAGTGCAGGTACCAATACGCATTACAAGAAAGAGGTCAATTGTAGTACTTACAAATACATTTATTTGGCTTGCATGGTTTGTACTCCACAATCACATCCGGTTTATTGGCGTACTCAATACAGTATCAGTGATTTAACATTCAATCGCAGTATAACAGCACGTCTATCATCAATAACATCAATCCTCCTAAACAGATCAGATCAGATCATATGTAGATGATTTTAGGAAGGGAGTGTCTGACCCCAGGTCTTAAACAACCCTTAGAAATAGGAAGCTAGGAGGTTTGGACTAGAGTGCCCGATAGTAAAGTGACACGGAAGAAAGGTAGAAATCCCCCTAGACAGATCAGATCAGATCATATGTAGAGGATTTTAGGAAGGGAGTGTCTAACCCCAAGTCTTAAACAACCCTTAGAAATAGGAAGCTAGAAGATTTGGGCTAGAGTGCCAGATAGGTAAGTGACACGGAAGAAAGGTAGAAATCCCCCTAGACAGATCAGATCAGATCATATGTAGAGGATTTTAGGAAGGGAGTGTCTAATCCCAAGTCTTAGACAACCCT
Organism: Macrothele yani; assembly: GCA_039090855.1. Lineage (NCBI taxonomy): Eukaryota > Metazoa > Arthropoda > Arachnida > Araneae > Macrothelidae > Macrothele > Macrothele yani. The sequence continues at coordinate 12,774,092 of CM076993.1, forward strand.
TAGAAATAGGAAGCTAGAAGATTTGGGCTAGAGTGCCAGATAGGGAAGTGACACAGAAACGAGGTAGAAAGTGAGAGAAAGGCGCCCTTATTTATTACCGGGGGAGGGGCAGTACCCGGGTCAGACGGCTTAACGTGCCCATCCGATGCACGGCGGATATTTAGTGGTTCGAGCGTTCGTACCTGCTGAGATCGAACCTGAAGTCTTTCCCGTGGCAGTCACGAACGCTGACCACTAGGCCACCCGCGGCCCGTCCCCCTAAACAACCACTGCAATGCCTTTTTATCTATCGTTCTTATCCGACCACACTCTCGTAACTTGTTCCGACCTCAATGTGTTGCCAACGTCATTCTCGTTTGAGGGAAAAGACATAACGTTAAGGGTTGAAAATGTCTAAGAGAACGAACTAAACTATACATAGAAAAAGAAACTCAAAAGGAAGGTTAAAATAGAATATAGTTACAACTATGCTAAAATTATGTGCACAAAGACTCTGTAATACAAAACAATAATCAAAATGTGAGTACTATAAGCGTGCTTTTTGAACATCATAATCTGTAAGTTAACTTCTGCTTCTTAATTACAATGTCGGAATCAGAGGGTCTGTTTTCGTCATCTTTCGCCGTTTTCGCTATCACGTCATCATATGGGTCAAACTGAGAATCAGAATTAGATATTACGCTTTCGTCATCCGATTTTCACAAAAAAATTGTTTTCCCCTCTGATAGACAAAATTTCAAAATTACACATTTCTTGAGTGATTTTATCACCACTTTGATTTTAACATCAAATAAAACATCGAGTGGTGCAGCAGACACCACTCGATGTTTACCTTATGTTAAAGCAAAACATAATTGTTTTAACATAGATAAACATCTTATCTTACGTTTTGTTTTGTTTTAACATAAGGTAACATGTTTATCTTATGTAAAGTGTTTTCCACTGCTGAACAACAAGATCGAACACGATCTTTAAAGTGTTTGTCCAGATACCCATGCAATAACACTTTAAAGATCGAACACGATCTTTAAAGTGTTTGTCCAGATACCCATGCAATAGATGAAGTGCTAATGTTAATCCCACTGGCGGGGGTAAAAAAAGAGATTGCTTCAATAGAAAGAGTAAGGAGGAAGAATTAAGAAGAATAAAGTTAATTTGAGTTATCTATTCTAAGAGCAAATCCTTTGACGTACATGCTGCTTAAAGCGAGTACTTGATGCTCCTTTCAAGCTAATGCTTCATACATTTCGGTCGATTTAACGCCGAATACTAATGAAGTGTAGATGGTTATCTTAAATTCCAAGAATCGATCCGATATGCAATATACATATGTGTAAGATCTTGCTCTGAACAGAAGTATTAGGCAATCAGTTCAACAATAACTATCTGAAAAATGCTCAGTTTTAACATAAGTTTACTATTAAGTTACATAAATATTGAAGTAAGTGATCTGAAAATCTTCTAACTACAGTAGTTAGTTATGGAGAAAATATTAAATACACCACGTACATTAATAAAACTTGGTTAGAAAGCGTTTGAGAGAAACGGTGCAATTTTCATTAGCAATTTACCTTTAAAAGAAAAGTGGCACTGCATCCTTTCAGTTCTTCCTCATGGATCAGAGACATGGGCCTTAACTAAACAAGTTAGTAAAATCATGCAATGCATTGATTATAATACGCTTTCCAACATACCAAAAATCATTACTCAAGTTATTACTCAAGTTATGAGAATAATGGCTGTGGAATAAATCTCGGTCCTGTGCCCTGACCTTTGATCCCATTTCGATGATATTCAACAGAACCGGTTTGGTATACCTCCGAAACAACATGATAATATTTTGTCGCAATCAAAGCTTTTTTACGTAAGTTATGATGCATAAGGGATATGGAATAGATCCCTCTCCTGTGTCCTAACCTTTGACCCCATTTCGCCCATTTTCAATAGAATTCGTTCCCAAGCAAGACCCTACAACATACTGACATTTCATCCAAATCGAAGCATTTTTACGTAAGTTATGACGCATAATGGCGATGGAAGTTATTCCGCTTCTATGTCCTGACCTTTGACCCCTATTCCCCCATTTTCAATAAGGTTTGTCGCCAGGTGGTCCCCTACCACATACTAAAGGTTCATCGAAATCGAACCTTTTTTACGTTAGTTATGACGCATAACAGCAGTGGAATGAATCCCGCTCCTATGCAGTGACCTTTGACCCCATTTCGTTCACTTTAAATAGGGTTCCTTCCCAGGTGATCCCCTACCAGATACTAAAATTTCATCGAAATCGAACGATTGTTACGCGAGTTATCCTGCGGAGCGACATACGCACACAACGCGTGACGTAATGAGGCAGATGGGAATTGCGACCATCTACTTGCCGCAAGTGTGACGTCATAAAACTTTAATAGGATCCACACACAATGCGTGACGTAATGAGACAGATGGCGTGACCGCGCGCCAACATTCTCAAAGGCGAGATTATGACGTCATAAGATTTCTAAGCATTGGTAACATTAATGGAACAACGCCATCACTAAAAACGTTATAATTCGGGGTGGTTATTTAACCCACTAAACGAATTCTCCTAAAGTCGAGATCAAGCTAAATTGATTTCTAGTACCACAAAACGGTAGGTTAACGACTTTCATCAAAATTCTTAGAGCCGTTTTCAAAATAAAATGTACATACATACATACAAGAATTGCTACTTTAAGGTGGACGTCAAGTAATTTTGCTTCCTATACTTCCAATGGAAAAACTTCTGTACACATTTTCTTCACAACTAATGCTTTACCAAGGATGAAAATTTGAACATCGATTAAAATATCTTCATTTTATAACTTGCAATACTTAATATTTTCTAAAACATAACCATATTTATGCAATTCAACATTTGTTTGTCTACTGACGTCATGAAAATACAGGTCGCGCCATCTTTTTTCTGGACAATTATTGCGTTCACAAGGATGAAAATTTGAACATCGATTAAAATAGCTTCATTTCATAACTTGGAATACTTAATATTTTCTAAACCATAACCGTAATTATGCAATCCAACTTTTTTGTCCACTGACGTCATCAAAGTACAGGTAGCGCCATCTTTTCTCTGGTTTCAACACCTCTAAAAGAAAAGTGATTGATTTTTAATATAATTATGGTTATGTTTTAGAAAATATTAAGTTTTCCAAGTTATAATATGAAGTTATTTTAATCGATGTTCAAATTTTCATGCTTGGGAACACATTAATTGTGAAGGAAATGTTTACAAACGTTTTTCCATTGGAAGTATAGGAAGCAAAATTACTTGCCGTCCACCTTAATAATATGGGATAAGGGCAATGGAATGGATCGCAATCCTATGTCCTGACCTTTGACCACATTTCGTCCATTTTCAATAGGGTTCGTCCCCAGCTGGTCCCTTACTACATACTGAAATTTCATCGAAATCGAACCATTTTTACGCACGTTATGACGCATAAGGGCAATGGAATGCATCCCGATCTTATGTCCTGAGCTTTGACCCCACTTCACCCATTTTGAATAGGGTTCGTCCTCAGGCGGTCTCCTACCACATAGTAAACTTTCATTGAAATCGAACCATATTTACGCAAGTTATGTCGCATAAGGGCAATGGAATGATCTCGCTCCTACGTCGTGACCTTTGACCCCATTTGTCCCATTTTGAATAGGGTTCGTCCTCAGGCGGTCTCCTACCACATAATAAACTTTCATTGAAATCGAACTATATTTACGCAAGTTATGACACATAAGGGCAATGGAATGATTCCGCTCCTACGTCGTGAACTTTGACCTCATTTGTCCCATTTTCAATAGTGTTCGTCTCCCGGCGGTCCCCTACCACATACTAAAATTTCATCGAAATCGATCTATTTCTACGCCAGTTATCGTGCGGACAGACGGACAAAGCTGGAGCATATACGCTTCTTCAACCTACGGTTGGAAAGCGTAAAAAAGACGTAAAGAAGTTGCATAGAACAGAAAGAACCATGGAGAGATGCATGCTTGGTGTAACAAGAGAAGACAAGAGAAAGATAAACTCGTAGATAAAAAAAAACGACAAAAGTGGAAGTGGTCTCGATCAAAGTAAAATCCCTAAAATGGCAATATACTGGACGTACTGCTAGAAGAACTGACCACCGATAGACAAGTGAAGTATTAGACTGGATACCAAAGGACAGAAACAGATACAAAAGAAGACCATGTGAGAGATGGGTGGAAGAAATTCGAAAGAACGCCGGAGTAACATGGAGGAACTGACTCACGACAGAAAGTGGTGGAAGATACTTGGAGAGACTTTCATCCAGCAGTAGATTGAGAATGATTCTATTGATGATAATAAAAATAGAGTGTGTTGGAAATTGATATGAATTTCGCGCAAATTTCGAAATTAATGCCTTTCACCAAATCAACTTTTTAACGATTTTTCTTACCACTTGCTAACGTATCAGCGTACTTTTTAAGCAGATACGAGACGAGTTCAATAAGTAATGCCTCCGCGCAAGTGTCTCACATATGACTTGTTGCCTAGCAACCAGTCAGACAGCAAACGATTCTTTGTGCCATTAGCTTCATTTCTGCGTAATGGAACTCCATAAATCGATTTTTTTGTGTTTAATTGGGTTTAAAATGGATTATTTTTTTTTCAATTGTGTTGACGGGTGTCAAACAACATTCAGTTATAGAGTTTTTAAATCATGAATATGTATCTCCCAAAGAAATTCACGCTAGATTATTGGCAGTTTATGGTTCTGGAACTTTGGATATAAGCGTGTTTCGTCATTTGGGTAAGAAAATCAAAGAACAGTGGGGGAATGATGGCCGCAAAGGATCAACAGCGAAGTAGGAGGCCCGTAACCGCAACTTGTAGAACTGTAAGAAGTCGTATAATGTCTACGATGATAAAACCAACTAGTAAGACAATGAGATACACAGGATCCATCACATATGTCCCAGGCTTTACATATTGGTTGATGAATTTATTGCGTTGTGAGAAAGAAAAAGCGGGTGTGTACGCTATACCGTTGGTGTATCCTGACAACACGAAAAAGATATTGTTACATGGCACTAGCAGTGTTCCTGCCGAGTCGGCCGGTAACGGTGCTTGAGACCTGAAGTACAATTTAGTTGGCCGCGGCACCAGGTGAGAATCTCAGGTGCACTGCTGCACTCAAAGATTCACACCAGAACATAAAAAATGAAAAGTTGAAGAATGACCCGAAGCATAAGGCTTGGGTGAATCCACCGAGTGAACAAAATAACAACAACAAATAAAAAATAAAATAAACTAAAAAAAATGATACTTTGGGATCAGAGTTGTGATGAGGTTCACCCGCAATCACCAATTCGTGACTGAGTGTAGTGGTCCGGATCTTACTCCGGTACATTCAATCCCCAACCAGCCAGTACAACACTGACTTTCGCAAATAACACATGATTCTCAAATACACAACACAACATTTAATAACGTTCTGCGAGATTTAAACAGATACGGCGCTCTCTAGGCGCATAGACAATTGCCCCTCATATGTGGGCAGCATACGGTGTCCACCGGACTATCTGAACAAGAGATGCTACTCGTTTACACACTAAATAGAGGTGCAGGTGATATTCATATACAATTGCTTAGAGAATAAAAAAAGTTTATATGCAAACGATCACATTAAAAATACTCGCGACACAAAATACACAAGCACGTTAATTTGCGGTATGAGATTATAGGTGCGAAATACTGCCAAAGTTAATTAACTAAATCTAATAAGCATGCACATGCAGATCCCTTCCCCGCTCGCTTTGGCCCTGAACCAAAGTTAAAAGAAACTGTCCCGCCCAGCGGAATTTGTGGCCACACCTTCTCCCTTATTCATGTAAAAAATAATCAGGAAATGGGCCCGGTAAGAAATTGAAATCTGTATGTGCAGGTATTTCCTCTGAGGTTCAGTCACTCAGCATTACTGCATCTATGTCCATGCAGCTTTGGGTGTCGGGATGGCACAAGTTCGCAGATGTGCGAAGAAAGAAAAAGGAAATATTCATCTACTTACAGTTTCGTGACTTTGCTGTGCAAATCCAGTGTGCATCACATAATATCACACGACAAAAAAAACACGCACAGGCACTTGCACCATGTGGCAGCACCGATGATTCAACACTTCACTTTGAAGCTTGATGTAAATGAAGCACACAATTAAAATGGTGATATCACGCCGCACTTTGTTGCGCTGATGCGAGTATACACGGATCCACTCTTGTGAAGATTTAAAGGTGGCCGTTAAACAAAATAGCCCCTCTCACATCTGTTGTTGCAGTTTCCGAGACTGATTTTCTGTGTTCCTGGGAAATGATTTTTGTTGTCGTGAAGAAATAATTCTGAACATCAACTGCTTGGAGAGTGGAACACATTCAATTCCGCTGCTGCTATAGTAGATTCCGTCCGTCGCTACCTTCCGTCCTTTTTGACCGTTCATTCCCAATTCAGTCAGTTCCTTTCCGTTAGCATAACATCTACCCTGCCTGAGTACGCAGTTCAAATATGTCCCTCGCAGGTTTTGTTTCCATTTTTTTTATCGAGTTGCGACCGTCAGCCCTGAGATTAATTTTCTCGGCACAGCGAAATCAGACGTGCTTTTACCTTAAGCGTAAATCAGCAACTCAACATTTCACCTGTATATTTGTTAGGTATTGAAGCCACCGCTCTTACGCTCATATTTTTCTTTCGCCATGTTTTTATCCCGTCGCACTTACACGTAGTGGCTTCGCTGCTTACGCGACCACACACACGCACACATGGGGCCTCGCTTCGCCCCGTAAGACAAGCGCGTCTCTTCACTTCCTCCACAGTAGGGGATTAATGGGGGTGACGATTCCACACTGCAGTGGTTGGCATCCGAACCCGACTTTGCTTGGCTTCGCTTCTCATTGGAATGACCACTGTCCACTCGCAGACTTCTTAATTCCCCTGTAACTTGGCTTTCCTTAGGCCAAACAGTCGCTGATTTCCATTACGCCCCAGCCTAGAAATTTCTGCTTTATCCCGCGGATTTAGGCATTCTGCTGTCTTTATGGCAAACTGGCATCTCCAGCTGCCTCGAGTTGTCTCCATTTCTTACCAAATGCGGGGAGGTTTGCTGCTTCATTTTTCCCAATTCATTTTTTGCAGATCCAAGGCATCCAGCCTTTCACATCGGAGAGCGTACAGACAACTGAGCTTTCTTCCTTATGTTCATGCCAAGTGCGAACTCTTATTTTTCTGCACGGACCACACAGAGAGCAATTGTTCTCGAAAATGCCCCAAACAATCGACGAATTTACGATTATTCGCTAAACCTTTTGTCCCCATCTTCATTCATTTACTCAAGTGGACCCCTCTTCGAAAGGTACCACTTTCCCTTTCCGTGTTGCTTAGCTTCCCGTCAGCTGCGCCCTGATATTTATGACCTAACAGAGCTATTCTGAGACCACCCAGCCAGAGAGAGAATTCTTCGCCTCTTTTCTTTCCAAACCCCCAGATAAAACTTTCTCTGTTGTTTACACTTTTAAACTCCAATCAAGCCTCGAACATAATTAATATTTAATTAATTTCACACATCAACCACGCCCATTAATTACTAAATTAATGGCGGGGGTGGGTCGTAACATCGGCCCCTCTTCAAGAAATCCAGAAGTCCTCTTCTGGGCCTATCGCTTTGCTCTTATCAATTTCCAGAGCAACCATTGAGTGCTACCTTTTCCCACAGGTAGAAACAATTCAAAATGGCAAAAATATTGCGTTTCTTGCCTTCAAGAGCATTGGAGCGACTTCCTAATTATCCCGCAATTTTGTTAATTAATTTTAGAGAACATCCGAAAGAAAAAACAACGTAAATGAGAAATAAATAAAAAAACTGAACTGTAAAAGAACATGTGAGCCTGCCGAACTGTGATTCCTAGCTGCCTCATACCATACGCGACATGGCGGACAAATTTTAAAGTTTTCTTCAGGTTTTAGGATGGAAGGGGGTGGGGTGTCCACTGTAACAATATATATCGGAATGACAAAGCGATCCTTGGATACTAGATGTAAAGAACGTGTCCGAAGTGTCAACCAGGACATGCAGAATACAGCCCTCGCCGGCCGCTCCTGTATGGAACAGTATTAAAAGAACTTCCCCTTACACGAACTTTAAAGAAACTGCCATCAGGGAAACAATCAAAATTCTTTCCAGCGAACTGGCATGCAATGACATGGTCTCTATAGAACTACCAATGGTTTGGCATGCGTTGTTAAAAGATAGAAACACATGGCGGCACACTGCATAATTAGGTGATAAAAAAATCTCACGTAATACTGCTCGTGATATCACCCACGTTATTTAAAAAATATCATCTTTATTTCCTACGTGTTCTAATTCCCTACATTTTATGTCTACATTGCCTTGATAAAGCCTTCCAGTGAAGTGCGAAAGCTTGGCTAATCTTTATACAAATTTACACCACGAAAGTAAACGGATTTACTTCGCTGTAAGCGTTCTTTGCATGAATGGAAGTGATTTTTTCTCCAAGGCATTGTGACTGGTGATGAGAGTTGGGTTCACCATTATGACCCAGAAATGAAAAATCAATCGTCTGAATACGGACACCCATCTTCTCCTGGAGCGAAAAATTTTCAAAACTCAAATTTCTGCCGGTAAGTGCATACTTACTATGTTCTAGGGCTGGAAAGGTAGTATACATCAGGATTACATGGTCAAAGGTACGATTATAAACTCTGAGAGTTACGTGCATACCTTAAAAAAGTTTTTTTTTTTTTTGATTGGAGGTTTAACGACCACCGTGAGCAACTCAATGGGCTATAAGCAGTCGCCCGTCCCTAATTTAGGGTCACTGGTTCCAGGGAAGGGAGAGAGTCAGTGCCGTAAGACAAACACAACATCCATGCATGCCTAACCGGGATTCGAACCCGGACCCCTTACGGACGAATGATCAGAGGCCATCGCTTAATCCACTGCGCCACCGGGGCGGCCCTTAAAAAAAAAAGTTAAAACAAAGAATAAACCGCATGCGTGGGGGGGGGAAAGCCAAGATTCTGCAATGCGACGACGCCAAACTCCACGCCAGTGCATGCTTTCACTTCAGAGGCCATACAGAAAATCGGATTTGAAGTTTTTGGACACTCTCCCTACAACCCAGATCTGGCGCAGTCCAACTTCTTGTTGTTTTTTGCTCTCAAGAGGCATCTGAAAAGAATTCAGTTCACCTGTTACGAAGTTGTTCAAACCGCTATGAGGAAATGGTTCCGAGAACAACCTGAAGATTTTACAGAGACGGGGTTAAAAACTTTTAAACGTTGGCGTATCTGTATAGCGTGTGAATAGGGGGGGCTATGTAGAAAAAAAATATGTGGATTAAAGTAGAAATTCTTAGCTTTGTTCTTGTTTTGTTTCAATTTGATACCTTGCCACTGAGCTTGTATATAAATATGGGGCATAACTTTCTGAACACCCTGTGTATATAATTTCGGAACACAGTCAATAAAATCTGCCTAAATGCGCTAAAGAGGAAATATTGTAGTAGATTTTTTCTTTTAGCAACGAAAAACATAGACTTTGGGAAATCACTGCATGTTCTTCAGGGGTCAATATGAAAATGTGAAATGAGAATTATTCATAGAGCACGCAGCTAAATAAACTATCCTCTTGCTATTTCTTTTTTAATTTATTTCTAGCTCGATATAAACTTTTTACACGCTACTTACGCGAAAGAATTCGAATACCGGAGAAGAATGAAAGAATAGGTATATCCTCCTCCCGTTCTCATGTTAACACCATGCGTTCACTGTTGAACGAACAGGAAACCATTTATAGCTCGCATCTGAATACACTGCTCCTATAAAATATTCAAATGTAAAATATTGAATTACCGTTAAGGTTAGCTGCTTAACGATTTTCTCGATAGGAGTTCACACTTTCCCCGAAACGGAGTTGTGATTCTGCGTTTGCTTTTTATTACTGCCCCAAGTCTCGGTGGAGTTAAGAAAAGACGAATTCGCTCACTCTCTGAAAAATTTTCTTCTAGCCCTTTGGGATCACGCATTTTGCTGCTTTGAGACCCGGAAGTAGAAAGTCACCAAGCTACGTCTACTGCCTGTATAGATACTCTTGTATAGAGATAGGCTCAAAAGAGACCAACATAACACACCCGCGTAGAAAATGAAGTAATCTTAAAAAAATTATTGAACTGTTGCATAACACACTGACAACACAATTTATCAAACACACTACACCATTCCACAAATCTTCTCTTCCCCGCCACAATAACGGGGTCCGCAGAATCCCATGTAGACTATACATAGGTTAGCTACAATACATACCTGCTATACAGTGTTGAGCCGCGGGTCACTTAGCGGTTAGCGTTCGTGACTACCAAAGGAAAGGACTGGGTGATGACGAATGTTAAACTTCACTGAATATCAACAGTCCCTTGGACGAGCACGTTAAGCCGTCGGGCCCCGGATACTGTCCATACTTGTACTCATTTGTACTTGCTATGACTTCTTTAGGTAGGTCTTGTGCTCCTTTGGACCTACATTCGGAACTGTACCCTAAAGAAGTCATCGATGGCTAAAAACGGTTACGAAAAGGACCACCAATTTCTCTTTGAAGAAGCAAAACTAATTGACAAGACAGATTCAACCACCAAACTGGATATTTTGGAAGCTTTTTATATACACTATCTACCAACAAGTAATTGGACACCTGTGATAGCAAAGGAAAACGAAGTTTATTCACCTTCAATAGTTGGTGGAGCCTCCACGAGCGGCGATTACAGCTGCGACCCTCCGGGAAAGACTCTCAACCAGGCGTTGTACGACGGCTAGCGGTATTTTCTTCCACTCGGCTTGGAGAAGACAGTTCAGTTCCTTCACCGATTTCGGACGGTGGAAGTCGACGCTCCAACTCGTCCCAGATGTGCTCGATAGGGTTAAGGTCCGGGCTCTGCGCAGGCCAGTCCATTCGATTAACCCCATTGTCACCATACCAAGCCATGGTGGACCTCGCAACATGACAGGTGGTATTGTCATCCTGAAAGTCACATGGGTCCACCCCGTGAAACTGTCACAACGTAGGAAGCGCATGGTCATCCAAAATGGTGCAGTAGGTCTCGGCGTTGAGTCTACCAGGAATTGCGACCAAGGGTTCCATGCCATACCAGGCGAAAAACCCCCATAGCATAATTCCACCGCCGCCGAACTTCACAGTTGGCACAATACATTCCGGCAGGAGGCATTCTCCAGGCAGACGTCAAACCCAGACCCTGCCATCCGAACGGTAGAGGGTGAATCTTGATTCGTCGCTCCAGAGAACCTGTTTCCACTGTTCAACGGTCCACTGTCGACGTTCTTTGCACCATGTTAGCCGAGCAGCGCTATTGGACTTGGTGATCAAAGGCTTGTGTGCGGCAGCACGTCCATGATAACCGAGCAGATGGACTTCCTTACGGATAGTATTCATTGAAAGAACACTCCCGGATGCCCGTTGAAACTCTTCGCGAATGTGGCCCATCGATTTGGCGCTGTTCTTCCGAATTTCTGTGGCCAGCACCCGTCGGTCTCTAACTCGCAGTTCTGTGGGTCTGCCGGTTCGGGGCACATTCCGACAGTCACCTCTCATCTTCCACTTGCCAATCACGTAGGCCACTGTCGATTTTGGGTACTTCAATTCGCTGGATATGTCACGTATGGATCGGCCATTTCAGTGATACCCGATGATTACACCTTTCTCGAAATCAGAGAGCTCCGAACTGTGTGGCATCTTGCATGCGACTGATTGCGTTGTTGTTTCCCACACGATATTTAACGGCGGCGGCCGTGACGTGTATCAGGACCGCAGATATCGTCGATTGCAGGGGTGTCCAATTACTTGTTGGTAGATAGTGTATATCAGAAGTCTTCCCAACTTGTTAATGACATGGCATCCACCCCATTTCTATCAAGCGCGTGGAAGCAACTAACCAAAACCAGTGACTGTAAACACCATGTATGATGTCATACATAATTTGAATATTTACGTGCCATTCGTCCTGATGAAGCTAGGTCAATACCCAGCGAAACCATGGTCGACTTGAAAAAATAAATATTTGTGACAAACTACGTTGTATTATCTTAATATATATATAAATGAGAGCGTATTTTCAAAACGTCATTTTCATGAGATTCGGCATATCTTAAACTACTTTTCTACTTAGTTTCAGCCATTTTGAAGGCATTTATAGTAACGGGGCAACAGTTTTTGTATCCGTTTGTCGTAGAACGAGGCCGCGTGTGAAGACAGCTTCTTTTGCACTGCTCCTTTGACTTCATCTACGTCGAAGAAACACCGACCAGGAAGGAATCTCGCACGATCAGGTGATAATCCCCTGGCGTAGCGCCTGGGCTGAAGGGGAGCGATGATCCATTTGTTTTCATCCAAATGACGTGATGAGTGCTTGAGTCTGTGCAGAAATAATGAAAAGAGTTAAACAAATGAAAGAAATATGAAATTTTTTTGACCGTAGACGTCACAAATCTGATGGCGAATGTCTACCGGTTTTACATTTCTTGCATTAAAAATCAATTTACGGAACTTATCTCACAGCCGGCGGGCCGCTCGATCTTCTTAAACATGTTATACGCACAGAACAACATCAAACAACACGATCTGATGTTCTCTTAATGGCGTCTGTGGCTTGCACACAAATGAGTGAAATCAGCACACATGCGCGATATCACGACCGCAGCGCTGCAGCAAAAATATTCGTTAACGGTACTTACTTTCCGAATATGCCTCGTAGCTTTTCCTTTAATAGGAATTTCGTCTGATAAATTTTTGATAACTTCAAATGCATCAGTGACGCCTGCAATGAAAACAGGTTCTTCAATATATACGGTTCTATCAGAATAATATGATCACTCCGGCAATCACAGTGTACCCACCAGGTGCGTCACAGAGTGCACGTGACAAGGTCGACCACACGGAAATATAAGCGGCCGAGGTAGTGATTTGAGGGACATTCAAAAAGGAATGATCATCTGCTACTGCGCCAAGGGTGGAAGCATCTCAGAAACAGCAGACTTCGTGGGCTGTTCGCGAGGTGCTGTAGTAAGGGTGTAGAAAAAATGGACGGCTGGCACACCGAGTACCTCCCGACGTCATAACTGTGGAACCCCAAAGGCCATCCACCTCAGAAGAGAACGTCGACTGGTAAAGGGCAGTCGACGCGCAACAGTGCAGCAATTCACTTCGCAAATGAACGCTGGGCACCCAAGTACGTGTCCCCGATAACAGTAGAACGAAACCTGTTACACACGGGTCTCCAGAGTCAACACTGCTTCAAGGCGCCCATGCTAACTCAGGTGCATCGGCAACGACGCCTGCAGTTCGCATGGGACTACCGTCATTGGACAGTGGGACAAAGTTGCCTCCTCCGACAAATCGAGGTTTCTACTCCACAGAAGTGACGTGCGGTGGCGGATACGGGGCCAGACACACGAGAACCTACACCCAAACACTCTTGTCGGTCGAGTACAGGCCGACGGTGGCAGTGCGCATGTCTGGGAGATGTTTTCTTGGTATGAACTCTAAGACTGCTGGTACCACTTGTGACGTACCTGTCAGCAGGACGCACACGACATAAAGGCAGATAGGAATCAGAATAATCGTCTGCGTAGCTCAGTTGGTAGAGCGACTTGTTCCGGAATAAGCGGCCTCGGGTTCGAATCCCGGCGTAGACCAAAAATGACGGAGAAATTTACTTCGTTATAATGGCGCCCGAACTATCCGGATGACCCGACAGTTCAAAAATCTCGCATTGGTGTGATGTTATTTCCACACCGCGAGACAGGAAAAATCAGAGAATCCCTTCTCCAGCGCTTCGAAAAATAAAAATGTGTGATGTTGCATTCCACACAGCAGATTGACTGGGAGTTCTCAAGTGCACGTTCTACAGTGGATGGCTGCATGCAACGATTCATGGTCACGGCTGACCCGTGGGCCATGCCCCCGGCCCTCTTTCGGGGGGGGATGTGACGTACCTGCCAGCAGGACGCACACGACATAAAGGCAGATAGGAATCAGAATAATCGTCTGCGTAGCTCAGTTGGTAGAGCGACTTGTTCCGGAATAAGCGGCCTCGGGTTCGAATCCCGGCGTAGACCAAAAATGACGGAGAAATTTACTTCGTTATACACTGAATGGGTCCGTGAACGCCAATGGCTACCTGTCCATCCTCGCTGACCACATGCACCCCTTCAGGTTGGACGTTTACCCTAGTGGTGATGGTGTCTACCAACAGGGCAATGCACCGTTCCACGTCGCTAAGGGGGTACGTGACTGGTTCCAGGAACAGGACAGCGATATCTCCGTTCTCCCTTAGCCAGCGAAGTCGCCTGACCGCAATTCCATAGAACACTTGTGGAACTATTTAGACCGACAGGTTCGACGTGCCGACACACAACCACGTCATCTTCGGGACGTCCATGCTCTTCTGCAGTTCGAATGGGCACGTTTACCTCAGGCAACCTTCCAGGGCCGCATTGAGTCCATGCCACGTCATCTCGCCACTGTCATCCGGGCCAAGGGTGGTTATTCCTATTATTCGGTAGATGGCCATATTATTCTGAAACGACTGTGCATATAATATCGGTGCACTCGTTAAATGCGATGGATCTTCTACCCACGACCCCTTTCCGTGTTCTGTTACTGTTTTCAATTAGAGCGCTCTCTTTCTGCATTGGCTTTTCTAGACCCAAGAACGTCTCTGAGATAAAGTATCCGTATCTAAACCACACTCCTTCCAAAAGAAAACAACAACGCAGATTTGATTAACAGTGCAATGGACCAATTGCCGATTCCTTTGCAGTTCAAAACACAGTGCAAACTCCGACAGTGTAATCTTGTATTTAACGTAGGAGCAATTATGCTAAAATGAACTATTCTTGAATTGGTAGACACATTCCGGGTAAGCTAACGTTCTATTGATGCTCAAAGCTGTAACAGTGGCTCATAGATAGATAAAATCAGCAATGTTTGTTCACAATTAAATATTTTATTTTAAGATCTACTATATTTTCGCTGAGCGTTTGGCTCAGCTTTATGAGAATAAAGGGAGCGTAAACATTTAAATCATTGGCATGTCATCAGCGTTCTGACGGTCACGGATTTTAGTGAGTTGTTTCCACGCGCTTGACAGAAATGTAGTCGATGCCATGTCGTTGAAAAATCGTGAAGAGTGGCAATGTACACAAATCAGCCATTCCATTATGACCACCCCCAGCCCAGAGATATCAGCGCGCCTGGAAACCGAACGGTGGCGCAGGTGAAGTTCACAGAGCAGTATATATACAACCTGAGGACCGGCGTTCGATTAGTACAGTGTTTGGAGTCAGAATGAGAAAAACTGGCGATTTTTTAGAGTTTGATAAAGGACAACTTGTGATGTCACGGAGCCTCGGAACTCCGATCTCGGAAAAGGCGCGGCTTGTGGGTTGTTCACGTGCGGCTGTAGTGAGTACGTATCAAAAGTGGTGCACAGCTGACCAAACGACGAACCGTCGACCAGCAGTGTGTCGTCCGCAGCTCACTGATGCCACAGGGGAACGGAGACTATCGCGCATTGTTCACAGCGACCGCAGAGGAACAGTGCATCGCAGCCTTCTGCTCATGGACCTGCGTAGCCGAAGACCCACCCAGGTACCCATGCTCACTGCACGTCATCGCCAACAACGCATGAAAAGCGCCCAAGATCATCAAGATTGGACCGTGGATGATTAGAAGAAAATGGCCTGGTCTGACGAATGAAGATTCCTGGTGCGCCACGTAGACGGCCGAGCACGGACACGCCGATTATCAACTATGGCACCTGGATACACTGTTGAGAGAAAACAGGCCGGAGGCGGCGGTGTTATGCTGAGGGCGATGTTTTCTTGGAAGTGACACCGGAACAAGCACGCTGTTATAAATTAATTAAGTTAAAGCTAATTACATTTAAACGTTGATTGTTGAACTTAGAGCTCAGAGTCATTGGTATGCCCTATCCTTTTTTTGTAAACTTGAAAGACACACTAGTGCCTATTATTATGGCCCTATCCCCCTTATTCTCAGACTGACAATGGAGCCCAGGGTCATTGTTATGCCTTACCCTACTTTTGTAAACTTGAAGGATACACTAGTACCTATTGTTATAGCCCATCATCCTTATCCCCCTTATTCTCAGACTGACATAGAGCATAAAGCGATTGTCCCGCAGAGATATTCCGAAATCCGTATCCCACTCACTTTTATCTTAAAAGAAACAAAGAAATATCAGTATTGGTTCAGGAGTCAAAATAATGGGTACGCTTAGAAAAGACCGTCATCAAGGAGCAGATACCAATATCATTGCGCAGTAGGTAGTCAGCAACCAAATAAAAATGGAAATTCATTGAGTACGAAGCATGCTGTGTGGTACAAATGTACTTATAAGTAATTGTTAACTTCATTTGAGCTTTGTATATATAGAAATAGTTCCTTAGAAAAAAAAGGATGAAAACACACACACACACACACACACACACACACACACACACTCCAACTTTCAGAATGATCTTTATAGTGTTGAAAGTGGAGTCTTCTCAAAACTCGTCTCATAGTGATTCGTGTTTGTAAGATTCGTGTTTGTTTTTTGTTTTGCTTTTTAGCAAAAAGCAAAAATTTAAAGAGAAAATAATGATCTGGTTCACCACCCCGTTTTAAGCCTGGTTTAATGTTACATTCAACCATGAGTTGATTTTTAAAATACTTTCCCTGTTAAATTGTCAAAGTTTGTTCATGACTGAATTCATTTTACAATACATATTTCGACACAGTTCTCTTTCATCCAGGATCCAATAGAAATTTTTTCTCATGATGGAATTTATGAGGTACTTCCCTGTGTGTTTCTGTAGTTTTTTTTTTTTTTTTTTTTTTTTTTTTTGATTGGAGGTTTAACGACCACCGTGAGCAACTCAATGGGCTATAAGCAGTCGCCCGTCCCTAATTTAGGGTCACTGGTTCCAGGGAAGGGAGAGAGCCAGTGCCGTAAGACAAACACAACATCCATGCCTGACCGGGATTCGAACCCGGACCCCTTACGGACGAATGATCAGAGGCCAACGCCTTAGACCACTGCGCCACCGGGGCGGCGTGTTTCTGTAGTGGACCTCAAGACTAAAAATCCTGACTTGTTTTTTTGTCGTCCAAATCCGCCCCTGATCTCAAGTTGAGCACACCAGTCAGAAAGCACTTGCTGGCTTCAAATCAAATCATATCATCATCTCGAACTCAAGAAATCGTGATCTCAAAAACTCTGACTTGAAAGGAACTACTCTTAACAAAATCTTTAACAAGAAATTTTTGCCCTTTCGTTAACATATCAACTCTACTCTTCTACTACATTTCGTCATCACATTTCATTTGCCTTTGACACACTGCTAGTGATGCCAACTTAGAAAACTCATCAGGAAAAATAATGTGTCGTTAAGTTAGAAAATGTTTAACGAGAAGAAACCAAATTTACATAAGACAGAAACTCAAAGGGAAGATTAAATCAGAAGTATATGTTACAAACTACATAAATAATCTCGTAAATTAAAAGCTATATTTAAACAGACGGCAGAACAATTGACCAATACCTGAGTGTTGAAGGACTGACAAACCGTATGTTGTAAAAAAAATACTGATTCAGCATTTTGACACAACGCAACAGCAAAGTCCTTCCAAATACTGGCACAATTCTGGTCACCTAGGCTATCACGCTGTCCCCAGGAATTGGACTGACTCAACGATGGAACACCTAGGCTATGGTTAGGAAATGGACTGAGTCATCGATGGGGCACCTAGATAATGGCTAGGAATGGGACTGCTCAACGATGGAACACCTTGGCTATGGCTAGGAATTGGACTGAGTCATCGATGGGGCACCTAGATAATGGCTAGGAATGGGACTGCTCAACGATGGGACACCGAGGCGGGTATGAATAGGAAGTGGACTGCTCAGCGATTGGACACCGAGGCTATGGCTAGGAATGGGACTGACTCAACAATGGAGCACCAAGACTATGGCTAGGAAATGGACTGACTCAACGATAGAGCATCTAAGCTATTGCTAGGGATAGGACTGCTCAACGATGGGGCA
The DNA here is from genome assembly GCA_039090855.1 of Macrothele yani. Lineage (NCBI taxonomy): Eukaryota > Metazoa > Arthropoda > Arachnida > Araneae > Macrothelidae > Macrothele > Macrothele yani. The sequence continues at coordinate 12,792,278 of CM076993.1, forward strand.
TCGAGGCTGTGACTAGGAATTGGACTGCCTCGACAATAGAACACCTAGGCTATGGCAAAGTATTGGACTGACTGACTCAGCGATCCGCTTGTAGGGTTTACACCCACAGAGAAGGTTCAGACTCGACTAACTATAACTGTTACAGGCTTTTGAGCCGAGTACGAGAAATGAAGTGACATTAGGTGTAACCTAGAGGTTCATAATAGGGAAGTGTGTAGACAGAGAAAAGTAAGAAAGCCTAGCTACTGGTGTGATGACTGCCGCTGACATCACATAACGTCAAAGTACACACTATTAGAGGGAGGGGGTGGAGTCGACCAATCTTGCGCACTGCGGATATTTTGTGTTTCAGCACATCTTGACCAAACCCGAGGCCCTAGATTCAGTAGGGAGGTGTGCTAACCACAAGGCCATTCACGAAACGTGTCTAGGAATAGTTCTTTGTGGTACCTTAAGCCCACTGATTGGAATGATTTCGTGGCTGACCAATTAGTGAATTTATGGTGTTCAAAAGCGATGTAGTGAAATATTGGTTAACTATTTAGCTTACAATGTATATGTGTGGTTAAAAATTCGGTGCAGAAAAACTCTTGTTAATTAGTTTTGTAAGTTTATAAAGAATATGTAACATGAAACAACAGTAAATGCATTGACGTGGAGGCGTATCTAGAATTTTTTTTTCGGAGTGAGAGAGGGAGCCGACAGAAAATTGAAATCACAGAGTGATTTCAATGGCAGATTTCCAAGTTTTTCAAATATATCACACTGGCGCGGTCAGGAGTGGGTCAACGGGGTAAAGACTCCAGCCCCACGATATTTTAAAAATATTTCGGTCTTAGCTAAAACATCATGGGGTTTTTTTATTATTATTCTTGGAGCTTTAACGATCACCGTGAGCAACTTGAAATCACAGTGATTAAAGTCATAGAGTGATTAAAATCATAGAGTGATTTCAATAGTAGATTTTCTAGTTTTTCTAATATATCACACTGGCACAGTCAGGAGTTGATCAACGGGCGGACCCCCGCCCCCCGATATTTTAAACCTAATTCGGTCTTAGCTAAAACATTATGTTGTTGTTTTTTATTATTGGAGCTTTAACGACCACCGTGATCAACTCAGTGGGCTATAAGCAGTCGCCCGTCCCTAATTTAGGGCCACTGGTTCCAGGGAAGGGAGAGAGCCAGCGCCGTAAGACAAACCATCTATGCCCCCACGGGATTCGAACCCGGACCCATCTCGGACGAATGAACAGAAGCCATCGCTTAGACCATTGCGCCACCTGGACGGCAAAAAAACATTATGGTAACGACAAAAAGGAAATTTTGTTTATGTTGTTAATTAAGTCTAAAGGCTTAATTTTATGATATAGGAAATGGCTTCTTGAGAGAGGGAGGAAAAAAAGTATAAGCACAACACATTTCGATTTTCCTTCTTTCTTTTTTTTCCGATTTTCTTTCTTTCTTTTTTTTTTCCGATTTTGACCTTTTCTCGACTATTGTCGCTTCTTGAAACCAACGCTAATAAAGAAATAGAACGCTTCATGTTTTTCTCATTTACTGTTTTGTCCTCGATCCACTTTCTGAAAGTTGTATGGAACATATATTCGGGGAGGGGCTTGGTTCTTCCTTTCTTGGCCCAGATTCCAGTTAGACTGGACACCACTCCCCCATGCAGAAATCCTGGCTGTGCTACTAATGATTCATCAAACAATTCCATAGCCCTGGCCTCTGAAGCATTGGCGTAACGTGCTCCCCCCCCCAAGATTTACTTCAGCGCCCCTAAGCACAGTAATTTTCCCCAAGATTTCGAACTCGAGGGAGGATGCATTTTTCGCGGTGGAAGTCAGGGAGAGTGGAAAAAGTAAGAGCTGTACCTCAAGCCCTGTATTTTTAACTTTTTAAGTAATAGATTTAACAATACGTGTAACTGCTTTGTCCAAAACTAAAATAAATCACCCTCTTACACATTGCAGATCTGCGGCTGCTGTGAATAAAGGTTGGCGACTGTCGTGCACGTAATCCTAGGTAACTGACTGTTTTCCCACATCCTCCACGGGGAATACCACTGTAGCCTCGCCCCGCTTTTCCTCAGCAGCGCAGAGAGAGGGCGATTGGAGAGCGATCGTATTATTTACAACTCATTGCAGAGCAATCGTAATACAACCCGAAGTCAAAGAGCCGAACACTTTCAATCTGTAGGTCATTCAGTGTTTTAAAAGTGAAACTAGGCATTTATTTAGGCAAAGCTAAATATACACTGCTGGCCACCCAAAATGCAACACCAAGAAGGACACGAGATAGCAAAGCTAGATTTACTGGACACGTAAAAACAGATACAAAGATGAAACGATTGAGCTTACAGGCCCGTGCGACTTGCGGAACACGCAGACATCAATAGTTCGTGTGGCCCCCACGGCTGGCAATAACGTCCGCTAAACGCTGCGCCATCGAACGAAAGAGGCTTTGGATGTGGGCTTGGGGTATGTCGGTCTTGGCTGCTTCCACACGCTGCCACAGTTCATCAGGCGTAGCCGCGGGTGGTGCTTGCCGGGCCACTCGGTTGCCGGTCAACGACCAGACGTGTTTGATGGGCGACATATCGGGAGAACAAGTGGGCCACGGCAGCAGTGACACCTCGTGGGCCGTGAAGAATTGTTGCACGATGCGTGCCACTTGCGGGCGCGCATTGTCCTGTTGAAACGCGGCCGCAGGCGGGTCCTGCAGGTAAGGGAGGACTGCAGGCTCCAAAACGTCGGAGATGTAGCGGTGGCTGTTGAGTGTACCGGCGATGCGTACCAGAGGGGTGCAGGTGTCATATCCAATTGTGTCCCAAACGATAACGCCAAGCGACGACCGGTATGGCGATTCATAATGCAGGCGTTATACAGTCTCTCGCCGCGGTGCCGCCACACGCGGATCCGACCATCGTGGTGTTGCAGACGGAAGCGGGATTCGTCGGAGAGGAAATGTCGTGCCATTCCGTAGTCCAGGTGTGGCGTTCAACGGCCCACTGCCGCTGCACTCGCCGGTGGTGTAACGTCAATGGTAATCGGAGCAATGAGCGCCGTGCGACAAGTCCCCGCTCCTGCAGACGACATCGAACGGTACGTGCTGACACAGGTTGTTGCGCAACACACCCTAATTCCTGCGCTAACGTTCGTGATGTAGCGGTGCGAGCCGTCAATGCCCGCCGCACAACGTGCCGGTTCTCTCTTTCGGTGGAGTGCCACGGTTGTGCCAATCGCTCACGTCGGTTCGTCCGTCCCTCCTACATCCACCGAATCCATACTCGGCTCACTGTGGCTGGATGTCATCCCACATGGGCGCCGATGTCTCGGTACGATAAACCGCTGTCGCGATAAACCACTATTCGTCCTCTGTCGAACTTCGAAGCGTGCTGGAATGACTGCCGTATTCTGCGACGAGGCATCAGGGAGCTTCCCACGCACAGGTCCGGCAGCACAACATACTTCCACTACTTACACTCCGCCTTCTGTGCACCCTTCTTATAGTGCTTCTCGGTGACGTGCCGAGAGCACATGATTTGCATATGCCCTGCAATGCTAATCGTTTGCATGTCCTCTCGCGGGCTACACATTTTAGGCCAATCGGATGCTTCCTTCTTGGTGTTGCATTTTGGGTGGCGAGCAGTGTATATTAAAGCAAAATATGAATCTTTGGGTTAATTATTGTGAGTGTTCGAGTTTTTTCATAAAACTATAACTGGCAGCTGCAGTACGCCCCTTAGTCACCTCCCCTCCCCCCGCAGCTGCGGGGGTGGTAGTTACGTCACTGTTTTGAAACGGAGTACCAATCGATGAAAAATTACTTATTTAATGAATAATCAACGACAAAATCATGCAAAATTTCCTTGAACCAAAAATACTCAAGTTTCCTTCAAATACAAAATTCTGAGTTTTGTGTGTGTGCGTGCGTGCGTGTGTATGTGAGTTTGTGTATGTGAGGGAGCGGTTTAAATGTATCAGCAAAATACAGAACAACTGCGACCTTTTAAAACTGTAAATCAATCAATAGGAATTTACTGATTATGTAAATTTTCCCCATGAACAAGCAGCTTTTGGAAGAAAAAGTTTCGTCAGTGAAAATTCCACGTGCTTTCATGATCAACCGATCAGTGAATACCAGTTGCTGAAGAAAAGGTAAGCTTACCTGTCCTTTCCTCCCACGTGTTGAGGACTTTGCGTAAAACGTCGGGACAACTCGAATATGCACTGCTGCGCGTAGTCCACTTTGCGTTCAAATACTGATAAGCCAGAGGGAGAAGAGGAGAGAACTCACGCGCGTGCGCACTCGACAATTTGTCAACACGCCGATGATGAACTGCAGGTGACGGAACTCGCGTGGAGAAAAAAAGAGACTGGGAGAGCAGAGCGACGTTCAAGGAATGTCTCCTGACGGATCCTACAATCATTTACGCTCTTTTCTAAAGACTAGTTTCTTTGCTTTTTCGCCCCCGTCAGTTAAAAATACAACGTCATCATAACTGAGACTTAGACGGTACAGCAGCAACGCGATATAAAAATGCATTAACACTTCATGCATCGGTAGCCTTGGAACTGAATTTCACTTTAAATGAAAAGCCACTGCAACATGATAACTACACTCAAAACAGATGCAGTGTCCTTATTTTCAAATTTTAAAAGATCGCCATGTACACATGATGGGTAATCAAAAAGAAAGGGGAATGGTGCCGTTTAGAGCGCCTAAAGGCTGTTAGGTAGTTATCGGTTCCTTGCTCAGCATAATATACAGGGTGTCCGTGCCCCATAATATACCTACCAAGAGTAAGGCGACATGGCTGACGAAGGAAGAAGACCAGAAAGAGGAATCTGAGTGTGTAGGACTGACGCATGAAGAAGACCAGAAAGAGGGATCTGAGTGTGTAGGACTGACGAATGAAGACCAGAAAGAGGAATCTGAGTGTGTAGGACTGACGAATGAAGAAGACCAGAAAGAGGGATCTGAGTGTGTAGGACTGACGAATGAAGACCAGAAAGAGGAATCTGAGTGTGTAGGACTGACGAATGAAGAAGACCAGAAAGAGGAACATGAGTGTGTAGGACTGACGAATGAAGAAGACCAGATAGAGGAACATGAGTGTGTAGGACTGACGAATGAAGAAGGTCAGAAAGAGGAATCTGAGTGTGTAGGACTGACGAATGAAGAAGACCAGAAAGAGGAATCTGAGTGTGTAGGACTGACGAATGAAGAAGATCAGAAAGAGGGATCTGAGTGTGTAGGACTGACGAATGAAGAAGACCAGAAAGAGGAACATGAGTGTGTAGGACTGACGAATGAAGCAGACCAGATAGAGGAACATGAGTGTGTAGGACTGACTAATGAAGAAGGTCAGAAAGAGGAATCTGAGTGTGTAGGACTGACGAATGAAGAAGACCAGATAGAGGAACATGAGTGTGTAGGACTGACGAATGAAGAAGGTCAGAAAGAGGAATCTGAGTGTGTAGGACTGACGAATGAAGCAGACCAGATAGAGGAACATGAGTGTGTAGGACTGACGAATGAAGAAGACCAGAAAGAGGAATCTGAGTGTGTAGGACTGACGAATGAAGAAGATCAGAAAGAGGGATCTGAGTGTGTAGGACTGACGAATGAAGAAGACCAGAAAGAGGAATCTGAGTGTGTAGGACTGACGAATGAAGAAGACCAGAAAGAGGAACATGAGTGTGTAGGACTGACGAATGAAGCAGACCAGATAGAGGAACATGAGTGTGTAGGACTGACGAATGAAGAAGGTCAGAAAGAGGAATCTGAGTGTGTAGGACTGACGAATGAAGAAGACCAGATAGAGGAACATGAGTGTGTAGGACTGACGAATGAAGAAGGTCAGAAAAAGGAATCTGAGTGTGTAGGACTGACGAATGAAGCAGACCAGATAGAGGAACATGAGTGTGTAGGACTGACGAATGAAGAAGACCAGAAAGAGGAATCTGAGTGTGTAGGACTGACGAATGAAGAAGATCAGAAAGAGGGATCTGAGTGTGTAGGACTGACGAATGAAGAAGACCAGAAAGAGGAATCTGAGTGTGTAGGACTGACGAATGAAGAAGATCAGAAAGAGGAATCTGAGTGTGTAGGACTGACGAATGAAGAAGACCAGAAAGAGGAATCAGAGTGTGTAGGAGTCTTAAATGCTAGAAATTCACATGATAACATGTTCAATGTGTTTCCCTTCTACTACAATGACGTGGCGTAACCGTTGTACAAAATTGGAGGCCATACGGTCCACGAGGTCAGTGGAAATGGCGCAGATTTCATGTTCAATAGCTGTTCGGGGCTTCTCCGACGTCTGTAGGTTGGATCAGTACACCTGGTCTTTAAGATAACCCCATAAGAAATAGTCGCACGGATTGAGGTCCAGAGAATATATGGCACCAATTCGCTCAAGTGCCATAATGTTTGCGATAGTCCAAGGCAATGACTCGTTCTCCGAAACGTTTGTGGAGCAGTGCAAATATCAGCGATGTACGATGCGGAGGTGCACCGTCTTGCATGAAAAAGTGACCTTGCAGGTCACCATCAGTGAAACCCTGCAGACATGGAATGAAAGCCGTTGCCAACACTGTCCGACATCTCGCGTATATTAGTTTCATTAATGAAACTGGGCACGAAGATTCTACATAATGGCAAGGCACACCACACAGCCACACGCTGTGGGTGAAGGGTTGCACTAATAGCAAGATGTGGGTGTGTGGACCCCCGAAACCGCCAATTCCCGAGAGAAATGGTGAAAATCTTCCAAATACGTGGAGACAATGAAATAGACTCTTTCCATGCTTTTCTTTAATTAACACCGAGAGATCAGGGGTTCGATCCCAGCGATGTCGAAATACAATTTTTCGGTTGCTGTGTGTTAATTAAAGAAAAACGTATAAAGAGTGATGACTATGTCTATTTACGTTGTCTCCACATATTTGGAAAATTTTCACCATTTCTCTCGCCCTTTGCATTTATTAGCTACAATTAAATAGCTTGTGCCGTTAAGCCTCACCAGATGGAGACGTCTCAGTTGCTGAGCCCATCCCTACGAATTTTTGAAGTCAGATGCTGACAGATAAACACACATAGCGCCGTGCATTGTTGGCACGTTTCAGTTGCGTATGGTAACGTCTCAGTTGCTGAGCCCATCCCTACGGATTTGTGAAGTCAGATGCTGACTGATAAACGCACATAGTGCCGTGGATTGTTGGCACCGTAGCGTAAAGCGAACGCACTCGGCTAGTTATTCGAGAGATCTGGGATTCGATCCCAGCGGTGTCGAAATATAATTTTTCGGTTGTTGTGTGTTAATTAAAGAAAAACGTATAAAGATCTATGACTATGTGTTTTTACCGCCTATTCTGTTTGTTGACAAAGCCATCAAGGTGATAATGAGCCTCATCCGAAAACCAAATCAGCCCTGTGTCAATGTTTTTTGTCTCAATTCTGTTGAGCATTGTCTCAGCAAATGCCAGCCTTGCACTTATATTCTTTGCTGTTAGATGCTGTTGTGTCTGGATCTTGTATAGGGACAGATGCAGATCTATTTTGAGAATGGGATGAACACCGTTGCGTGTCGGCACCAGCTGTTGCGCAGCCCGTCAGATAGACTTTTCGGGCTTCTGTCAAATGTTTCTCGCACCCTTCCAACGTTGGTTTCCGTCCTTGATGTGGAGGACCTACGGCTTTGGGTCCGATCGTCCATCACCGACCCCGTTGTGTGAAATTTGCTAACTATATTCCTTATATCTGTCTGTCTGGTCCAGCTTTGACGCTGAACTTCTTCTGGAATGCCTTCCTCGCCTTTTCGAGATTCTCCGATGATCAGTGATACGGCAGTAATAAGGGAGTTCTAACGCTGTCCATTTTTGAAAAAGTTTGAAGTAACGGAGAAAACATACCTTATTGCCATTCAATATACTCCCCTCCATTGCTAACAGCTTGTCAGTGGTGAGGTAATCCCTGGATGCCCCATAGTATGCCATCTTTTTTCAGCTGTCGTATTACTCGGGTCACGTCCAATGACAGTTCGTCCAGCGATTCGTAGCGGATGCCACGTAGCCAATTTTTTAACTTTGAGGAAAGAAAGTCAGGTAGACTGAGATCAGGGCTGTATGGTAGATGGGATAAAGTTTCTCAGCCATATTTCGACAAAAGTTCCGTACCGACGCTGCACCATGACACGATGCGGTGTCATGCAGCAAGATCGCTGCCGCTTCCAACAAATTAATTGGGACGACTTTGACGAATTTTCGGTCTCAACTTTGTCCTCAGTAAGAAGTTGTGCTTTGATAAAGAGTTCCTTCACCACAAACTTCTTGCAAGGCAGTGTGGATCTGTGTCGGAGTTTTTCCTCGCACAGTTTCTATTTTCACGCACGAGCTCTAGTCTAACGCTGTGACTCGACCTGAGGAGCTGAACGCTTCCATTTCCAAACCCTCTCACGTCCACACAGCAAATGATAGCTCGTCGTTCTGACACCACTGCGTTGCTGAGTCTGACCTTGACATGGTGCAAGCATTTTCCCTATTGCATCATCCTCTTCCGTTTTAGATTAACGTGTGCAGAACTCTTGTTAGGACCCTCGTACTCTTACACGATGAAAATACGCTGCTGTGGGGTCGTTCATAAAGTACGCCCGTGATTTTTACTATTTTTAGACTCCCCATGTCACATTTTGTCCCATTGTTGACACCCCTCCCCTAAAAAAGAACGTCCTAATTCCCGCAACCAGTTTTATTTTTGACGACTGCTTTTAGAAGTCCGTTGAGAAACAAAAAAAAACATGTAATTATTTAAAGGAATCTTCCCTATATTTACACATTTGCTTAAGAAAATATTTATTATTTAGGCATTAATTGCTACCCGAACTTTATCATTCTGAAATAAAGATCTATAAATGAACACACGCATTCAAGATTGCAACACTCCCGATTATACCATCAACAAAACACGATAGATTTCGTAGTACAAATACGAGAACTTCATATTAACATTCTGATTTAGCTAAATATCATCAGAAATCTGAAATATTTCATACCTTTGTTAACTATTAAAAGAAGAAAGAAATAGAATGCAAAACGAAGAAATACCATCCACTGTATTTTTGCCTCTGGACGTCCGAATTATTAAACCCCTCCCTTCCCCATGTCACATTTGGTCCGGTTGTCAGAACCCCCCTCCTCCCCCTGTAATCTGGGACGTACTTTATGGACTATGTGGTATACATTGTCATTTTCGCGACTCCTGCAAAGAAACAGAAACGCTGGTGCATCACAAATTCAAACTATCTCTAAGTACAAGGTTAAAATTTCTTTATATTCTCTACAGCGGTTGAGTTGTTTACCCCCGTTTAAACTTGGTAGGTAACTTTTAGGACGCCCAGTATGAATCTTCATTGTTTTGGGGACAGCAGGGGCGCACTCAGAATTTTGACGGGGGAGGTGGAATTTCAAAAGATATCGTCTTTGGGTTCAATGAACACACACGCACACACACATACACACACACACACATCGTTTCATTGCCCTCGTATTAGATACATACTGACTGGCAAAGTTACTATGGACTGAAAATTTTCACTTTGTTGGGACTCCTTGTTCGAAGATTTCAGCGGGAGTTGTGGCGCGGCATGCGTTTGAGACCATTTAAAGGTGAAGATTTTAAATTTCCAGGATTACGTTTAGAAACAGCAAGTAACTCTCACACCAGACACCAGGTGTGCACTTTCTTCTCCTTCTGCCAGTTTGTCGACGCATAAGCCTGTTTTTGATAAATATCTCGGCTCTCAGGAACCATTACAGATACAGTATATACACTTCAAAGTCTACCCCATACGGTGACTTTTCCTGCTCCCAATTACTAATGAAGCCAGACAATACTAAAGAAACAGAATAAAGCTCACCCATTGCCAGTAGCGGGTTGTCGATCTATGCAACGCATGGATTGCATACCCTAAATACGTGCAGAAATCTGCTCTAATAAAAAAAGAAAATCACACCGATATTTTCGGGTGTAATGAGGGCGTCTTTTGAATCCGTTCTGGCCACCCCGGTGGCGCAGTGGTCTATCATTCGTCTGAGATGGGTCCGGGTTTGAATCCCGGTGAGGCATGGATGTTGTGTTTGTCTTAAGGCTTTGGCTCTCTCCCTTCCCTGGAGTCAGTGGCCCTAAATTAGGGACGGGCTACTGCTTATAGTCCATTGAGTTGCTCACGGTGGTCGTTAAACTCTCAATCATAAAAAAAAAAAATCCGTTCTGACGCGAATTTAATTTATTAAAGCTGTTCAAAGTCAATGGAACAGGTATGGAAAAGAATAGTATCTGACCGAAGAAAGAAATTTTTTAATCGGGTTTCTAATCCCGCAGATATGACCGAAGGAAGAAATTTTTTAATCGGGTTTCTAATATCACAGATATTGCTGTAAACGGAATCGTGAACTTAGGATCTCTGGTTGTAGACTCGTGCATTAAGAAAAATTATAATTAGGTGAGAAACATTCCGCAGCGGAAACGCTCTCCAACAAAGAAATAATTTTTCAAATCGGACTCTTAGAAGCGGAGATATCGACAAATGTAAGATATGCATCTACGCCCTCTGGAGGGAAAACCATGCATTACTTTAGGAAGAACGTATTCTCAAAAGGTTTTTCGATGTGAGTGGTATCGGTCCAGAAAAGAATTTTTTTAGTCGAGTTTTCAGAAGCTCAGTTTTTGCTGCAAATACATCAGAAGCAGAAATTAACACTTATGTCCCCTGGTTGCCAAACTATTCTTTACCAAATATTATAAATTTTATTGAGAACATTTCCCATCAGTGGCTGTATGCGATACAAAAAGAATTTTTCAAATCGGAGTTTCAGTATCAGAAATATCGGGGAAACGCAATTTACCTTAACGCCCCCTAGCGGAGAGTCTATGATTTGCTAGAAAATTTTGAAATTATATGAAAAGCATTTCGCACCGGAAATACTATCCAAACAAAAAAGGAATTTTTCAAATCGGACTCTTAGAAGTAGGGATATTGACGATAATGAGATATACATCAACGCCTCCTGGTGGCCAAACCATTTTTTACCAAAAATTAGAAATTATATGCAAAAGATTTCCCATTAGGAGCTGTATCTAGTGCAGAATGAATTTTTCAAATCGGAGTTTTAGAAGCAGAGATATCGAGGGAAACGCAATTTACCATAATGCTCCCTAGCGGAATGTCTATGAATTACTTGAAAATTTTGAAATTATATGAAAAGCATGTCGCACCGAAAACTCTATCCAATAAAGAAGGAATTTTTGAAATCGGACCATTAGAATCAGACATATTGGCAAAAATAAGATATACATCTACGTCCCTTGGTAGGCGGGAAAACCATGTATTATTTTAAGTAGAAAATATTCCGAAAAGATTCATGGACGTGAGTGGTATCGGTTCACGAGCGATTTTTTTCAATCGAGATTTTAGAAGCTCAGATTTAGCGGCAAATACCTCAGAAGCAGAAATTTAAACTTAAGCCCCATGGTGGCCGAACCATTATTACCAAAAATTAAAAATGTGCAAAACATTTTCCATCAGAAGCTGTATCCTCTGAAGAAAACATTTTTGAAATCGGAGTTTTAGAAGTAGAGATATTTGGGAGAAAAGCAATTTTTTATGCCCCCTAGCAAAAAATCTATGCGTAACTTGAAAAAGTGACTATACCTAAAATACTGTTTGACATAAATGGAATTGAAAGGTACAAGATTTCTTTCAATCGGTTGTTTAGAAGCAAATATATGGAATAAAAATGTATTTTGAATTCGATATCATCTGCGTTTACGCCCTCTAGCGGCAAAATGGGACATCGTAGAAAAAAGGAGAAATAAAGCATTATCGTTTGCATATTTCAAGATTCGCAATGCAAAAATAATTTTTCAAATCGGACAAATAGTTGCAGAGATATGGTGTCCACAGATGGCCGGACAGAATGACAAACTGATAACATAAGCACGATCTTTTTTTTTTTTTAGAAAAGGCGTGCTAAAAAAAAAAAAACTACACGAAGGCAAATTTCGTGCTGCAGTTTTTTTACGGGGAAATTTAAACGATATACCCGGTTTCATAAGATTTTAATTTTAAACGAAATTCACCTCTTTGCATGTATTTTTAGTAATACTGCGCTAATGCGAAAAACTACCTTCGGATCATCATTAAGCCCGCAGTTATGTGAGATTGTGCCGTGTAAAAGAGCCGGTCCTAGGCAAGGAGCTGTCAACATCACGAAGAAAGCATTGTATGCGAAGTTTGTCATTGCATTTCCTTTTCGGACCTCGAAAAGTTAGATCTTTTCCTTCTGTCACCTCTGTTTATTCCCATGTACAGCCTAAGTTAAGTATTGGTGTGCACGAGTCTAATTTGGTGAGCCCGGCCCGAGGCCCGGGCTCAATTGCAGCTCTTATTTAGGCCCGGCCCGTGATATGCCATTTGGCATTATTTTGTGTTGCTGTTGTAGTTTATTAAAATGTGAAAATTAAATAATGAAATGAGATATTATTGAAAATATTTAGTTGAATGTAAGCCTAAAAATATTAACTAAACTTTGACAATTATCGAAAAATATAACCTTTAAAGAGAGAGAAAAGAGAAGACTAAGTGTTTCTCAAACTTTGTTCGCTTATGGACCACTTTAAGCATTTTTTTCTTATCGCGGACCATAAAGCGGGAAGGGGGGAGGGGGTCTGCGAAACTGCCCTGGGAGAAATTTGCCATTGAAAAATACACTGCTGGCCACCCAAAATGCAACACCAAGAAGGAAGCATCCGATTGGCCTGAAATTCGCAGCATGCGTCGCCCGCGAGAGGACATGCACACAATTAGCATTGCAGGGCATATGAAAATCATGTGCGCCCATCACGCCACCGAGAAGCACTATAAGAAGGGTGCACAGAAGACGGGGTGTAAGTAGTGGAAGTGTGTTGTGCTGCAGGACCTGTGCGTGGGAAGCTTCCTGATGCCTCGTCGCAGAATACGGCAGTCATTCCAGCACGTCTCGGAGTTCGACAGAGGACGATTAGTGGCTTATCGTGACAGCGGTTTATCGTACCGAGACATTGGCGCACGTGTGGGACGACATCCAACCACAGTGAGGCGAGTATGGATTCGGTGGGTGCAGGTGGGACGGACAGACCGACGTGAGTGATTGCCGCAGCCGCGGCACACCACCGAACGAGAGGACTGGCATGTTGTGCGGCGGGCATTGACGGCTAGCACCGCCACATCACGAACATTAGCGCAGGAATTAGGGTGTGTTGCGCAACCACCTATGTCAGCACGTACCGTTCGACGTCGTCTGCAGGAGCGGGGACTTGTCGCACGACGCCCATTGCTTCGATTACTATTGACGTTTCACCACCGGCGAGTGCGGCGGCAGTGGGCCGTTGAACGCCGCACCTGGACTACGGAATGGCACGACATTTTCTCTCCGACGAATCCCGCTTCTGCCTGCAACACCACGATGGTCGGATTCGCGTGTGGAGGCCCCGCGGCGAGAGACTGTATGACGCCTGCATTATGTCCGTTATGTCCCAAACAATAACGCCATACCGTCCCGCCATTGTTTCCCAAACCATAACGCCATACCGGTCCTTCGCCTGGCGTTATGGTTTGGGGCGCAATTGGATATGACACCCGCACCCCTCTGGTACGCATCGCCGGTACACTCAACATCCACCGCTAAATCTACGACGTTTTGAAGCCTGTAGTCCTCCCTTACCTGCGGGACCTGCCAGCGGTCACATTTCAACCGGACAGTGCGCGCCCGCGCGTGGCACGCATCGTGCAACAATTCTTCACGGCCCGCCAGGTGTCACTGCTGCCGTGGCCCACCTGTTCTCCCGATATGTCGCCCATCGAACACGCTTGGTCGCTGATCGGCCATCGAGTGGCCCGGCAAGCACCACCCGCGGCTACGCCTGATGAACTGTGGCAACGTGTGGAAGCAGCCTGAACCGACATACCCCAAGCCTCTTTCGTTCAATGGCGCGGCGTATAGCGGCCATCATTGCCAGCCATGGGGGCCACACGAACTATTGATGTCTTGTTGTTCCGCAAGTCGCACGGGCCTGTAAGTTCAATCGTTTCATCTTTGTATCTGTTGTTATGTGTCCAGTAAATCTGGCTTTGCTAACTCGTGTCCTTCTTAGTGTTGCATTTTGGGTGGCCAGTAGTGTAAATTGTCTGCGAAACTAAGGTTACCAACCATGGTTAATAATATTAGGACCTACCGCACATCTTCATCGGCCGGAGAGTGAAGAATCCCCCCGCTCCAAAAAAAAAAAAAAAAAAAAACACCACGAAAGTATCCATCGATTTGCGTGATTTAAAGGCGATCTTATAGATTTGAGCTCCGGCTGGATTTATCCCCGTCAGTTAATTTTAGTTACTTTTGGTAAATTTTAAGCATTTTTCACCAAATTTTCAGTTTTTTTTTTTTTTTTTTTACTTGAAAATACTACCGGCCCCATATGGAGCCGGTAAGCAGTTGCCACTGGCCTTAGGTAGAAATTCGCCAAGAATTTGAACCAAGTGCTTAAAATGCCGGTCGATTGCCAACCCTATCTGAAACAAAGTAATTTTTAAAGCACCTATATTTCGTAAAGAAAGGAAGAAAGAATTTGGTGAGTTATGATTTTTATTTTGTCAGTTGTGTAACGAAAAAGTGTTCATTCGCTTAATTAAATAATTGGTAATGTAGTCACAGCATGCGTGTAGTTAGAGGAGGAAGTTTTGGCGGTTCAAACCCTCCTCGAAATGTCAAAAAATAAGATTTATAACAGGTAATATTTATGGGAAATAACTTAAACCTTCTCCGAAAATCGCACCCCCCTAACCTAAATTCTAGTTCGCCCATGAGCCACGGCAAAAAATTTCTCCATACAATTCAAGTTACATCATATGCAACATGTGATATGGACAACACATATCACATTTGCATATGATGTAACTTGAATTGATATGGTACTTTGATTTTATCTTTTGACTTTAATACTTTTCTGAAAGTCCACGTATAAAGATTCAGTAATTAATTACAAAAATAATAACTAAGCAGCTGTGAGAGAGATGCCGCTGCTTGTGATCTTTTACCAAGCTATCTGTATCCGGTTGGATGGCCGATAGTTTGAGTACAGTAGAGTAGCTTCCACATCTAATCAATTTCTTTTCCTGCTCCTAATTTCAACTAAATTCGAAAATCCCAACTCACAGTCGT
The DNA here is from genome assembly GCA_039090855.1 of Macrothele yani. Classification (NCBI taxonomy): domain Eukaryota; kingdom Metazoa; phylum Arthropoda; class Arachnida; order Araneae; family Macrothelidae; genus Macrothele; species Macrothele yani. Next base: position 12,807,540 of record CM076993.1, read on the forward strand.
AAGTCGTCAGGAACGGAAGATGTTTAATGCTCTATCTGATAGCTCTGGGTATTCGTGTTGAGCATGCGCTCAAAATTTAACAGGAGGGATTTTCATATTCTTCATTAATTTTTCTTCTGAAATTTCCTGCGGACCACTTCATAGGCCACCACGGACCACCAGTGGTCTGGGGACCACACTTTGAGAAACACTGCTATACAGATTAGGGATAGGAGAAAAAATTCATGTCGCCCCACTCTCTCTACAAACAAACACACACACACACACACACACACACACACACACACACACATATCCCACTGCAGACATCATCCGTCCCACACAACACACACACTCGCTCGGGGTCGAATCTTTTGTTGTCAACAAGCCCCAAAATGGTTTTACAATCTTAATACATACAGAATGGTAAAAACACTGTGAATGCCTCTAGGAACAGTGAGATAAACGGTTAATAGGAACAGTTAAACACACCAGGAAATCGGAGAACACGATTTTTTTTCTTTACCATTGCAATAAAAAGAGTGGTCGTCTTACCCCGGCCCGGTCGTAAGAGTCTGGGAAAAGCCCGTCCAGTCCCGACCCGTTGCTTTGTTCTCTGAACTAAAAAAAGGCCCGACCCGAACCGCGGACCGGGCTGGGCTCGGGCTTGGCAGGTCAGCCCGGCCCGTGCAGACCTCTAATGTTAAGTGCCGCTGAAATAATGACCCAAAATGTGAAAGAGCGTATCGCATCAACCAATGGAAAGAAGAATTTCTTTCGACGGTGACCTTGCCTAGGATTTACTGTCTTAGTGTATAATTTGAGAGGGATCATTTCTGATACAATTGGAAAAATGCAAGACTACTTTTTTTTGTATATTCCTTGGCTTTTTGGAGCTCAATAACACTTCAAGTTAATTTAATAAAACTGCAAAAGAAAAATTTATTTATTTATTTATGCTTTTACATAACACAAGAATATTACAGTAAGTTATGCGCAGAAAGGCTGTTAAACCGCAAAGGGAACAAGAGAAAGGGCCTCTTAGGAGTCATGACATAGCCCTTAGTACCCTCAAAAGTATTAAACAGCAAAGGGAACAAGAAGAAAGGTCTTTTAGGAGTCCTTGCATAGCCCTTAGTTCCCTCAAAAGTATTAAACAGCAAAGGGAACAAGAGAAAATGCCTCTTAGGGATTCTGGCATAGCCCTTAGTTCCCTCAATAGTATTAAACAGCAAAGGGAGTAAGAGAAAAGAAATTTTAGGAGTCCTGACATAGCCCTTAGTTCCCTCAAAAGTATCAAACAGCCAAAGGCAATAAGAGAAAAGGCCTCTTAGGAGTCCTGACGTAGCCCTTAGTTACCGCAAAAGTATTAAACAGCAACGGGAACAACAGAAAATGACTCTTAGAAGTCCTGACATAGCCCTTAGTTACCTCAAAAGTATTAAACAGCAAAGGGAACAAGAGAAAAGGCCTCTTAGGAGTCCTGACATAACCCTTAGGTCCCTCAAAAGTATTAAACAGCAAAGGGAACAAGAGAAAAGGCATCTTAGGAGTCCTGACATAGCTCTTAGTTCCCTCAAAGGTATTAAACAGCAAAGGGAACAAGAGAAAAGGCCTCTCAGGAGTCCTGATATAACCCTTAGGTCCCTCAAAGGTATTAAACAGCAAAGGGAACAAGAGAAAGGGCCTCTTAGGAATCCTGACATAGCCCTTAGTTCCCTAAAAAGCATTAAACAGCAAAGGGAGCAACAGAAGAGCCCCTCAGGAGTCCGGACATAACCCTTAGTTCCCTCAAAAGTATTAAACAGCAAAGGGAACAACAGAAAAGGCCCCTTAGGAGTCCTGGCATAGCCCTTAGTTCCATCAAAAGTATTAAACAGCAAAATGAATAAGAGAAAAGGCCTCTTAAGAGTCCTGACATAGCCCTTAATTCCCTCAAAAGTATTAAACAGCAACGCGAACAACAGAAAAGGCCTCTTAGGAGTCCTGACATAGCCGTTAGTTCCCTCAAAAGTATGAGACATGTGAGTTTGGCCTTATCATGAATTATTTTTAGTAAATAATTAGTATTATTATTTGGATTTAATTAAAGAACATATCTTTTTTTTTTTTAACTCAGTAGGCATTTTAAGTGTTTTTTAAAGAGATTTTGGTTATTAATACTTGTTAAACCCAAAGGCAATGAATTTCACTAATCTGAGCCAGCATAGTTTAAACTTTGTTTTAATGCTATAAGGCTTTATTGGCGGTAATATATTTCTTGTTTGGTAGTTGTGTCTATTGCAATTGATTTCAAGTAAATCTATGTGCAAATTGTTCTTAAGTCTCTGAAACATGATTTTGTCAAGGTTATAATAGAAAATTTGATGTATTGTTAGTATTCGGAAATCATTAGGGTAAACTGGAGGAAACAGATGCCGATGCAAAATTAACAAGTCTTTCTACTCCTTAAGTTTTACAGAAAAATCCGAATGTGTAAGTAACGAAAGAGCAACCTCAAACCTGAAACTCTTAACATCGTCGTTAAGTATGCAGATAAAACATACAGACTTATTACATATTTCGACGCTTATATTTACCAAACAGACAGGATTTGTAGTTTTAAAACTCTAAAAGCTATTTTTTTTTTTTTTGGCGTTGTTTATTTTGTAATGAAATTATGAGAACTGTTTACCCTTTTCTAAAGAAACGAAACGTAAAATTGAAAAAATAGTCAAAATTCATGTACTGTTGATTTCCCTGCATTTATCTTAAAGTGTACTTCAACATTCCGTATCCTGTAGCCTCCCCCTCCCCCTCTAGAGGGTTAATCCCCCCCCCCGGTAGTTCCCAATTCATAATCATACTTTATGGACAGCTAATGGTCTAAAAACATTACGATATAAAAAGCATGGAGTTTCCCCGCATAGAGAGCCTGAATTCACTCAAATAAACATAATTCACTCGCTTTCACTTTGCTAAGTTAAAAAGTGATTTTTTCTTAATCCTACCCCTGGATTAAGCCCTAAACATTCTGCAAGTTGTTCAATGATTCGCACGAACTTAGTTTGGATAAGTGCTTTAGGGAAATAACACGTTGTGCCATTAAATTGAACGAATATAAACCTATTAAAGGCTGTATACACAAAGACAAAACAGATTACCTATACTTTTTTTTACTGCAAAAGTTCTACCGATGGTTTTGATGCCAAAATCCTATATTTTAAGTCACAGTAACTGAAGAATGAAAAAAAAAATCGCAGTATGGAATTTCCTTACAAATGAGGTATGTTGTTTTTTTTTTGTTTTTTTTGTTTTTTCAGTGCCTACACATAACTTTCATCGCGCACTACTACTCATTGCTTTTCATGAACAGACAAAATCTGTTTCACTTCTACTCTCATCATTCTCTGTTTCTGAGCCTCTTGGTTTTGTGGTGTGTTTTTTTTTTTTTTTTTTTCTGCATTTCATCTATAAATTTACAGATAATTTTAGTTGTTATGAGAACTTTTACGACAACCTGCGGATTTATTACTCAAGTTAGTACTCAAGTTATGAGGATAATTGCTGTGGAATAAATCTGGCTCTTGTGCCCTGACCTTTGACCCCATTTCGATTATATTCTACAGAACCGGTTCAGTATACCTCTGGAACAACATACTAACGTTTTGTCGCAATAGAAGCATTTTTACGCAAGTTATGAGGATAATGGCTGTGGAATAAATCTCGCTCCTGTGCCCTGACCTTTGACCCCATTTCGATCATATTCAACAAAACCAGTTAAGTGTACTTCCGGAACAACATGATAAAGTTTTGTCTCAATCGAAGCATTTTTACCTAAGTTATGACGCATAAGGGCGATGGAATAGATCCCGCTCCCATGTCCTGACCTTTGATCCCATTTCACCCATTTTCAATAGGGTTTGTCCCCAGGTGGTCCCCTACCACATACTAAAATTTCATCGAAATCGAATCATTTTTACGCGAGATATCATGCTGACGGACAGACCGACAGACGAAGAAATCTGGTGCGTATGCGCTTCTTCAACCTACGGTTATAAAGCGTAACAAGTTAGTAAAATCATGCAGTGCATTGATTATGATATGCTTTCCAACATACCAGAAATCATTACTCAAGTTTTGAGGATGATAGCTGTGGATTAAATCTCGCTCCTGTGTCCTGACCTTTGACCCCATTTCGATTATATTCAACAGAATATAATCGAAATGGGGTCAAAGGTCAGGACACAAAACAACATACTAAAGTTTTGTCGCAAAAGAAGCATTTTCAGTCAAGTGATGAGGACATTGGTTGTGGAATAAATCTCGATCCTGTGCCCTGAACTTTGACCCCATTTCGATGATATTCAACAGAACCGGTTAAGTATACTTCCGGAACAACATGATAAAGTTTTGTCTCAATCGAAGCATTTTTACATAAGTTATGACGCATAGTGGCGATGGAATGGATCCCGCCCCTATGTCCTCACCTTTGACCCCATTTCGCCCGTTTTCAATAGAGTTCGTCCCCATGTAGTCCCCTACCACATACTAAAATTTCATCGAAATCGAACCATTTTTACGCAAGTTATGACGCATAAGAGCAATGGAATGAATCCCACTGCTATGTCGTGACCTTTGACCCCATTTCGTCCATTTTCAATAAGGTTCGTTCCCGGGTGGTCCCCCACCACGTACTAAAATTTCATCGAAATCTAAGCATTTTTGCGTAAGTTATGACTCATAAGGGCAACGGAATGGATCCCGCTCCTGTGTCGTGACCTTTGGCCCCATTTCGTCCATTTTCAATAGGATTCGTCCCCGGGTGGTCCCCTACTACATACTAAAATTTCATCGAAATCGAACCGTTTTTACGTAAGTTATCGTGCTGACGGACAGACGGACAAAGCTGGAGCATGTACGCTTCTTCAACCTACGGTTGGAAAGCGTAAAACAAGGAAAAACCTGCTTCAGGAGGACGATCGCCCTAGTCGTCCCCCGTTGGATCCGCTACTGGTGTATTTTAGCACATAGAGTATACTGTATACTACAGCTGGTAAGCTATATGACTAACACGCAACCATGGATCACATTTTTAGTGAAGTATACAGATAGCAAAGAAGATGGAGAGATGCATGCTTGGTGTAACCAGAAGAGATAAGAAGAGGAACTCGTGGATCAGAAAAATGACAAGAGTGGAAGATATCATGATCAGAGTAAAATCCCTGAAATGGCAATGGGCTGGACATATTGCCAGAAGGATAGACCATCGATGAACGGCCGAAATTTTAGACTGGATTCCAAGGAACAGGAAAAGACCCAGAAGACCACATGCGAGATGGGTGGATGAAATTCGAAAGTATATGGGGGTAACCTGGAGGAGACTGGCACAAAACAGACCGTTGTGGAAGAAACTTGGGGCGACCTTCATCCAGCAGTGGATTGATAATGGTTGACAATGATGATGATGATGATTATGATACAGATAGCAGATAAAGACGGGGAAACACCTTTGCGTTATGCTTGTAGAAAGAAACACTTAGTGAAATTCTAAAGGACGTTTCATTGAATAACCACTACGAAGAATGGCTGAAATTTACAAATTCTGCCCGAAGTACATAAATTTAACATCCACTGCAGAGGCGTGCCTAGAAATTTCTGCGGCCTGGGCAAACAACAAAATACTGCGCCTCCACCTCCCTCCCCACCGAAGTCGTTAAGACAAAAAGGCTTTACCACCTGAAATCATCATCATTGTCAACCATTATCAATCCACTGCTGGACGAAGGTCTCCCCAAGTTTCCTCCACAACGGTCTGTCTTGTGCCAGTCTCCTCCATGTCACCCCTGCATACTTTCGAATTTCATCCACCCATCTCCCATGTGGTCTTCTTCTGGGTCTTTTCCTGTCCCTTGGAATCCAATCTAAAATTTCGGCTGTCCATCGATGATCTGTCCTTCTGGCAGTATGTCCAGCCCATTGCCATTTCAGGGATTTAACTCTGATCATGATGTCTTCCACTCTTGTCATTTTTCGGATCCACGAGTTCCTCTTCTTATCTCTCCTGGTTACACCAAGCATGCACCTCTCCATGCTTCTTTGAGTTGTCTGCAGCCTTTGTATGTCTCTTTTAGTTAAGGTCCACGTCTCTGCACCATACGTAAGCACTGGAAGGATGCATTGATCAAACACTTTTCTTTTAAGACATAATGGCATATTGCTCTTGAAAATTATGCTGTTTCTTCCAAAAGCTCTCCAGGCAAGTTTTGTACGCCGATTAATTTCTTCACCAATGTGACCCTCACTTGATATCTGCTGTCCAAGATAAACGTACATGTCTGTTATCTCCAGCTTTTCTCCATCAATCGATAAATCTTCATTTCTTGTAAAAGCATTGAACATCACTTTTGTCTTCTGAAAGTTCATTTTTAATCCCACTTCTTTACTCTTGTCAGCAAGTTCCTGGATCATACTCTGCAGCTCTGATGGGCTAGTTGCAAAAATGACTACGTCATCAGCAAAACGAAGGTGGGTTAGATAATCTCCATTAATCTTTATCCCCTTGTTTTCCCAGCTCAGCGACTGAAAAACACCCTCCAATGTGGCATTAAAGAGCTTCGGAGATATGGTGTCACCTTGTCTCACTCCCTTTCCAATTTTTACGTGTGTTGTATTTTCAAACAGCCTAATCTTTGCACTTGCATTTTCATAGATGTTATTAATAATATTAATGTATGCATCTTCAATACCGCAGGTTTTCAGAGCCATTGTAACTGCTGATGGTTTCACCGAATCAAAGGCTTTTTCATAATCGATAAAAGCCATGCACAATGGAAGTTCATATTCCCTCGCTCTTTCAGTTAATTCTCTCAGCACGTGGATATGATCTATTGTGCTGTAGCCACTCCTGAATCCAGCTTGTTCTCTCGGTTGAGCCATGTCCAGTGTTACCTTCAAGCGGTGTGAAAGAACTTTAGTGAAGATTTTATAAACTACTGATAGGAGGCTGATAGGCCTGTAGTTTCCGAGATCCTCAATGTCACCTTTCTTATGTAGCAGGATCATTGTAGCGGTGTTCCAATCCTCAGGAATCTTTCCTTCATTAAGGCATCGAGTGAAAATTTGGGCGAGTACTGTTTCGATTTCTCCACTTGCTTCTTGTATGATGTCTACAGTAATTCCATCTTCTCCTGGAGCTTTTCCTCGCTTCATGTTCTTGATTGCATGTGCAACTTCTGCTGGAAGGACTGGAGGAACTCTGGTACTGGTATCTTTCATGATGTCTGGAGTGCATATATCATCCCTTTCATATAATTTGGAGTAGAAATCTTTCACTCTTGTCAAAATTTCGCCTCTATTTCTTGTTACAGAACCATCTTCTTTTCTCAGTGCCATAATCTGTTTTCTTCCCTTACTGAGATGTCCCTTTGCTATCTTTAGGCTTTGGTTGTTTTCAATTGCTTTCCTCACTAGTTCACAGTTGAATTTCCTTACGTCTTCAGTGATACTTTTTCTTACTGTCTTGCATAGCTCTATATATTCCACTTTGGAAGTCACATCTTCTTTAGTTGTCCTCATCTCTCTTCTTTTTTGCATCAACATTTTGGTTTTTCCTGATAATTTGTTCACATGCAACTTGTTCTTAGACCCAGCTAATTTTGTTGCTGTTTCCATAAGAGCTTTGGTTACTTTTCTGTTAACTTCAGAGATGTCCACTTCTTCCGATGTTAGGCCTTCTAAAGCAGAGAACCTGTTCTTCAGTTCCAACTTGAAGGTATTATGGTGTTTTTTAAGGTTGGTTATGTCAATAGATTTTGTTTGTCTTATGAGCTTGCCGCGTTCAAGTTTAGTGTTGAGGTGCATCTTACATCTCACCAATCTATGGTCACTACCTGTGTTGAACTTGTTTAGCACACTGCAGTCTTCTATGACGAATTTTTTGTTACACATAATAAAATCAATTTCACACCTGAAATACTGTATTATAATCCCACTTGTTGCATGAGCTTTTGGATAGTAAAACTGGCCTTGTGTGTTGATTACGCACAGATTTGTATTATTTAGCACTCACACGCATATGCAATTACAATTTCTCAAAATAATTGAGACTGGCCACAGGGAGTTTTTTCTGACATTTAAATGCTTCACACTAAGTTGCATGTCTTTTTTTTTTTTTTTTTTTTTAAATTCTCAAAATAATCGAGACTGGCCACAGGGAGTTTCTTCTGACATTTAGCTTCACACTGAGTTGTATGCCTTTCCTTTTTTTTTCTTTTTTTTAATAATATTTTGTACTTGTAGTTTCTTGATTTAATAATCACTAACGGTTGCGCAAGAGATTTTAAAAACGGGTTAATTTTTTTGGCGGACCAGAGGATGACCTTTGTGAAGTTACTGCCAATTTAATTCTACTGTATATAGTTTATCAACCTAACTTTAAATATTTTTAACCTAACTTTTAATATTTCAACCTAACCTAAAATATTTGATAAGAAATGACACCTAGTTTCCTTATACCCTATTTGCAGTGTCAAATAGGGCACTGCAAATAGGGGATAAGGGAACTTGATGTCATTTCTTATCCCAAACGGGAAAGGCCTTTTACTGTCACTAATTGAGTCGGAAAAATTAGGAAACGGGGGAGCAGCGTACTCAGCGGAAGGGTTTCGTGTATTTCTCTTAGCCTTACTTACACCGATAAGTCATTACATTACGACCACCTACCCAATATGCTGTAGGACTCCCTTTATCCTGCAAAACAGCGGCCATTCGGCGAGGCATCGATTCGATGAGGTGGCGATGGTATCCTGGGGTATCTGGTACCATAACGTCAACAGCAGGTCCTCCAGTTCCCGTACATTTCGGGGTGGTGGTGATTTAGCGTGAACCCGCTTTTCCAAGTCGAACCGCAAATGTTTGTTTGGATTGGTATCAGGTGATTTTGGAGGCCAGGGCATTAACAGAAAGTCATCAACTTGTTCCTCGAGCCGCTCCTTGACGATTCTGGCAGTGTGGCATGTTGCATTATCCCATTTGTAATGGACATCATCAGCAGGGAACGCAATTGTCATGAATGGGTGAACTTGTCCGCAACGATGATACCTGACAGCTGTCAGGGATTATGCTATTGGATTAATGGGGCCTAAAGTGTTCCAAGAAAACATCGCCCACAGCATAACACCGCTGTCGCCGTCCTGTTTCCGCCCAACAGTGCATCCATGTGCCGTAGACTCCGTTGGTAATCAGCGCATCTGCGCTCGGCCGTTTACGTGATGCACCATGAATCTTGATTTGTCAGCCCAGGCCACTTCTTTTCAATCACCCACAGCCCAATCTCAATGATCCTGGGCCAATTTCATGCGTTGTTGGCGATGACGTGCAGGGAGCATGGGAACCCGACTGCGTCTTCTGCTACGCAGGCCCATGCGCAGAAAGCTGCGATGAACTGTGTGCTGTGACACTTGCCCTGATCACCACTGTTGTATGTTGTAGCTGCGCGTGATTTGTCGCACTGTGGCCCTGCGGTCGCTGTGAACAATACGTGACAGTCTTCGCTCCGCTCTGGCATCAGTGAGCTGTGGACGACACATGTCTGGACAACGGTTCATCGTTTGACCATCTGTCACCACTTTTGATACATACTCATTACAGCGGCACGTGAAAAGCCGCACGGTTTCCAAGATCGTAGTTCCGAGGCACCGTGTCATCACACTTTGTCCTTTATCAAACTCCGATAAATCGGCAGCTTTTTCCCATTCTGACTCTCAACACTCTACTAACCGAAAGCCAGTCCTTGAGTTGTATATATAACGCTCTGTGAATTTCACCTCCGCCACCGTTCTGTATCCAGGCAGGCTCATTTCTCTAGGCTGGAGGAGGTCATAATATAATGGCTCATTGGTGTACATCATGGATGTTCTGGGTAGTGAAGCTGAACTGAACACGGAACGCCATTTAGGGGTGTAAAATACAAAATGTGAAGAGAGCGGTGAGATTCCCAACTAACTAACTGCTCCGGAGTTACGACATTTGGTACCACATTAAATGGATAGAATGCAGCTTGCAGTAATGGCAATAATGATCGAATTGCCCCCGAGAATCTTCGAAAATATGAACCACATCCTTATCCTGTAAATTGCGAACAAAGGCATTGCAATTTCTGATTTGTAAACAAATTACATCCTCTACGCATTTTGAGAAAGAAATGCGAAATTTAAGCCGCCAAGGTACCGCAATTTGGCGGAAGAAATTAAAGGTAAATTCTGTAGTTATGCACCAGAAACTGATGCAAAGATTTCAATTCCGATTTTAATCAGATTTTATGCAGTTATTTTTGCACCCTATCTTAAGTTGCGCCCGAGGCAACCACTCCCCCCCCCCCGTTCCTCCCTAGTTACGTCTCTCATCCAGTGCTTATAAAATTTTGAAACCTCCATAATTTAAGCACCAGAGATCAAATCTCCATTCAAAAGATTATTATATTTGTAGATTTGATTCAAACTGAAACGTAGCGGCTAAATTGTTGTTTTAATAAATTCGTTCAATGTCCTGATGGTGGCGCAGTGGTCTAAGTGATGTCCTCTGATCATTCGTCCGAAAAAGGTCCGGGTTCGAATCCTGGTGAGGTATGGATGTTGGGTTTGTCTTACGGCACTGGCTCTCCCCTTCCCTAGAACCAGTGACCCTAAATTAGGGAAGGGCAACTGCTTATAGTCCACTGAGTTGTTCACGGTGGTCGTTAAACCTCCAATCAAAAAAATGTCCTGATGTAATACACTCACGGACAATGAAATTTGCTCACGTAGAAGAAAACATGCTACAACCGCGAAACTTTGCAAATAGCGTACGTGCTGGTATGCAAATGATTCACGTTTGGTGCGATTGCCCATGACCACACACCCTGTGATGGCGTTGCAAGAACGATCCGGCAGCCTTATAAATTGACGTATAGTCGATGCCCCATGAAAGCAAAAAGCACCAGCCGACGCAAGCAAGAGTACAGAGTGACAAGAATACCGGGTAGATGCTACAGACGTCGATTTACGCAACTTACAGACTTTGAGAGAGGCCTGATCATCGGGCTGTAAAACATAGGGTGGTCAGCGTGCCGTATAGCCCTCCACGTGGATCGTTCTGACCATACCGTCCGACTGTTTTGGGAGCAGTGGACACGTGACGGCACTGCCACACGGCGGAGAGGCTCCGGGCTGACAAGGAAGACCACCGTTAGAGAGGATCGACGGATCGTGGGCCAGGCGCGAACGGATCCCACGAGGAACCGGCCCATTATACAGGCAGGCATCGGGAAATGTCCCCAAGAACCATTTCCCGACGCCTCGCACAAGCGAATCTGCGATCCCAGCGCCCCTTACATGAACTGCAATTTACACCGGAACATTGCCGGCTTCGTGTGTAGTGGTGCCAAGCCAGAACAACGTGAAACGCCACAGGCTGGTGACGTGTGGTGTTTAGCGATGAGTACCGCCTCGTTTTGGGGACAGATGATCATCGTGTCCGGATGTGGAGGTCCCAGAGTCAACGGCACAATCCCAACCTCACTATGGAGCGCCACGTCTACTCCACTACAGGTAGTATGGTCTGGGATGCCATAGCCTATGATAGCCGATCAGCTCTAGTAGTGGTACGTGGATCATTGAAGGGGCTTGCAGTATAGATCCTACGACTCCATGTGCTCCCATTCCTGGCCGGGATTCCAGGTGCGCTATACCAGCAGGATAATGCCCGCCCGCACACGGCTTGGGTTGCCCAGGACTGTCTACGTCATGTCCAGACGTTTCCATGGCCTGCCTGCTCCCCGGACATGTCTCCTATCGAGCATGTGTGGGACCAGTTGAAATGCCAGCTGCCGCCGTGCCTCACTATCCGGGATTTTGAGCACACCGTGCAACACGTGTGAGCCAGTCTGCCGCACGACAGCATCAGGCGTCTGTTCGCCTCCATACCGGACCGTATTGCAGCATGTATCGCCGCACGAGGCGGTGCGACGAGGTATTGAAGATGACCGAACTGCTTGTCACAGATCCCTCTGTAATTGTCCTGCAGCTCTGTTTTTGCCATCATGTATATCATTCATTTGTACCATTTCTTCCATAAAATTTCAGTTCAATCCTATGCATCCTTCTTGGTACGCAAGTTTCATTGTCCATGAGTGTATTTATCTGAATAATGCGTTTACAACATTCCAGTAGAAGTAGCAATGGATTGTCTAAAAGGAAGTCTGTTAGCCCACCGTTTTGCACAACCCGAAGTAGAACTTTTAATTCTTCTCGCTGCATGCCTTTCTCAAAACTGTTTTGTTTACCAAGGCCAATTTTACAGAAAAAATTGTGGTCTGGCAATGGGAAGCCCGCTATCCCCAATTCTTTGCAAAACTTATATGGAACATTTTGAAAACAAACTTTTCAACATGATCTCCTTTAGCCTTTGGGTACACTACGTAGGCGACTTTTAATTCTCTGGGGAGGTGAAATTTCAAAATTTCTGGAACTGTTCCCAAAGATCAACTCATTGGACCCAAATATCCAAATTACTTATGAATTGGAGCCAGATAGTTTTCTTCCTTTTCTAGACGTACTAGTTACACGGTACGAAAATTTATTTATTACCACTGTTTATTGGAAACCATTTGCTGTTAATTTGCCACCTCACGCAAAATCAGATCATTCCATCCAACATAAAAACCAATGCGTTTTATACATATGTCTACCGAGCCTTAAATGTCTGTTCTACAAAGAAGGGTTTCGAGAGAAAGAACTAAATTTCATCAGACATATTGCTATCAACAGAGGCTTCAAACATTCGTTAGCGGTAAGGTGACCAGATATCGGAACACTGATTTAAGGACAAAAGGGCGTGGCGTCCCCAAATCCGCAGTTCATTTGGGGACATATACGTACTCAAAATAAATATGCAAATTTTTTTTTGTCACAAAACTGCATTGCTTCAATAAGTGTGATATTACATATGAAAATTTGTGTCTTAAAAGGATTATCTTGTAGAATGTTGGTAATTTGTATTGACAAAGTAGAATTATGATGGCGAGAACATATTAGCAAAAGTGAAATGCTTTACCTTGTACATGTGCCGAATTAAAATCAAGCTGCACACCAAACTAATTGCATGGCGAATTTTTCCTTTTGCCAAAATTTTTGCAGAAACTTAAATCAAGTACGGTCGAAATTTGACCGCACCAGTAATTCAGCGTCCTAGTGCTGGCTACTGACCATTCGTACAAGTGGGTACGCCGCCCCGGTGGCGCAGTGGTCTAAGGCGTTGGCCTCTGATCATTCGTCCGTAAGGGGTCCGGGTTCGAATCCCGGTCAGGCATGGATGTTGTGTTTGTCTTTCGGCACTGGCTCTCTCCCTTCCCTGGAACCAGTGACCCTAAATTAGGGACGGGCGACTGCTTATAGCCCACTGAGTTGCTCACGGTGGTCGTTAAACCTCCAAACAAACAAACAAACAAACAAGTGGGTACGGGTTCGAGTCCCGACTGAGACATGGGTGCTGTGTTTGTCTTACAGCACTTGCTCTCTCTCTCTCCCCTAGAACGAATGTCTCCAAATTAGAGACAGGTGACTGCTTATAGTCCTTAGAGTTGCCCTCGGTGGTCATTAAACTCGGAAAGAAGAAAAAAAGAAGTTAAAATTTGTTTTCACAAGAAGCATGTCGGAAAATTAGTACAACGAAAACTACTTTTAAGAACATTTTTCATTAGAAATCTAACGAGCTAATGAGGAAGTGTAAATTCGAGGACATTTGAGGACAAACATCAAAATTCGAGGACAATTTGCGTCCCCAAAGGCATCAGACGTTTTTTGGAACAGTAAACAAAATTCGAGGACTGCCCTCAAGAATTGGGGACTTCAGGTCAGCTTAGTTAGTGGACTCATCTATCAAAACATTTGTTAAACCTCAGTATAAATCCACCGTAGCTATCCTGCAGGCGGATAGCTACGGTGGATCGGATGCACAGGGCAAGTTGTAGTAGTTGATTCGCGAGAATTGTGGCAGTAAGCATAGGCGTAGCGTCGGGGGTGAGGTCACGTGCCTCCCCAACTTAAATATAGGAAAAAAATAATAACTAGTCTTTCGCCCTAGCTGTTATTAAGTGTGACGTACACCCAAAGGAACAACGCTACGCAATAGCGAGCATTGCTATGACTGCTTTCCAGCAGTCATTCCATACGCACTAGCATGCAGTCATCTAATGATGTTTTTTTTTTTTTTTTTGAGGTTTTACGACCACCGTGAGCAACTCAATGGGCTATAAGCAGTCGCCCGTCCCTAATTTAAGGTCACTGGTTTCAGGGAAGGGAGAGAGCCAGTGCCGTAAGACAAACACAACATCCATGCCTGACCGAGATTCGAACCCGGACTCCCTACGGACGAATGATCAGAGGCCAGCGCCTTAGACCACTGCGCCACCGGGGCGGCAATGATGGTTTATACCATCAGAAGATTGCATGAGGATCGTTGAAAGGCACGTTGTTTTTTACATTTTCATTAGGCTGAATCAATGCAACATTGGCACACCTCGTACTTTTGATATATTAGGCATGTAAAAAACCTAAGTCGTGGCGCTAATGGCAATTGAACAGGAGCATTTTCGAAGAAACTACACTGAAGTGCCAAACGTCATGGGATAGCAGTATGCAAATTTTTAACTGGCACTGCCGTCGTATAAAGGCTTCGACTTTATACGAATGATCAGAGGCCATCGCTTAGACCACTGCGCCACCGGGGTGGCGCTGTTCAGTTGCCTTCTTACTCATCTCATGCTGCTACCACCTTCGTTGCTGACGACGACGCGATGGATGTCTTGTGCAACAGTACTTTTCATGTCATCTAAACCTCTGACGTCATCGTCTAGGTAGCCAATGCCATGGCCTCTTCCATTGTGCAACGCCCCCCACAGGATGTACGCCGGCGCCGAAGCTCTCCGCCGCCCCGGTGGCGCAGTGGTCTAAGGCGTTGGCCTCTGATCATTCGTCCGTAAGGGGTCCGGGTTCGAATCCCGGTCAGGCATGGATGTTGTGTTTGTCTTACGGCACTGGCTCTCTCCCTTCCCTGGAACCAGTGACCCTAAATTAGGGACGGGCGACTGCTTATAGCCCATTGAGTTGCTCACGGTGGTCGTTAAACCTCCAATCAAAAAAAAAAAAAAAAAGCTCTCCAATCACAACAACAACGAGACGGAAATACCATTTCTTGGGAAATTCCCCAAGACTCGCCAGCTGGTACTGCTTTCACTACGATCTTAGACAGAGGTGTTGTCTTTGAATCCTTGCCAAACACCTTCTTCAAAGTTTATTCCACCGCTTTAAAGCGGCAATTTCCAAAACATGCCATTTCACACATGTTTCGGCAAGGCCGAACGATTGTCGTATACTTTTCCAAGGCCGACTCAGCTCTTTCCGTGACGAATGCTGGCCTTACCATCGGCGATCAACATCTTGTTCCCAGCCCAGTTGCCGAGCGCCTGATGAATGTGTCCTTCTACCCGGTGCTCCCAGAAGTAACCGATACAGTTTTATTTGCGGTTTTTGCGTCATTCGGCCGTGTGGTTGGGACGATTCAGACATATTCTGATGCCCCTAAAGACCCCGAAGACAACTCCCTGCTCGTCGCTCGTCGCGTGGGTAGAGTTGTTTTTTCTTCCCCGGCGGACATCCAGACCACCCCGACTCAATTCAAAGTCAAGTGCGGTAACCAGATCCGCTATATTGATGTGCTCACTGAACATCACTGCAGCAAATGCAAGAAGTTTGGGCATACATATAATATTATACTATTATTAAAATCACATTGCTTGCCTATGATGAAATACCACCGCACGCCACTGATATTTACCCGATCTCTGCAACCAAAACCGAAGCAATTCCAAAATACACACAGCTGAAACTACATGGGTATCATGTAAACAACCTCGAATTCCCACAATTTGCGTCTTCACGGTTAAGAGACTCAGGGCATCTCCAGAAGTATTATTCTAACCTCCTTGGGTGAGATTCCCAACTGCTCCGGAGCTCCGACCTTTAGTGCCGTATTAAACGGGCCCAATGCAGCTTGCAGTATGACAGTAGTGATCGAATTGTCCCCAGAGAATCTTCAAAAATGTGAACGACATCCTGATCTTGTAACGTACGAAAAACTGCACCGTCATTTCTGATTGTGAGTAATTTATTCTGCACCACAAACTGATGCAAAGTTTGAATTTTGATTTAAATAAGATTGTACGCAGTGAGTTTTGCGCTCTCTCTCTCTCTCTCTCTCTCTTGAGCTGCGCCCGGGGCAGTGATCCTGCCCTCGTTACGCCCAAACTCGATCTACACTCCCCACACTCTTTTGTGCACAGGGAAGGCAATTAGCCTCACGCCGCATTTCGTGCTATACCTCTGTAGGAAAAAGTTTTTCGCACTACGTTCATATCACTTTCTATTTATCAGAATATCCGGTTAATAAAAAATTCTCATAGTTTGGCCAACCATTGCAGAAACACTCTGTAAAGGTATTTATTGTCCCTTGTAGACGCAACGAAGATCGGCTCTCTGTTTAAATGTGCACTCTGTTTCAGACGTGATTTCCCACGTACGAACAAAATAGATTTTATTTTCTTTGGGGGATGGGGGGGTTAGGGTTTAACGAATTTCTTGTTTGGTTGTTTAAACTACCACTATGAGAAACTCTAAGGGTTGTAAGAAGTCCCGCGTTCCTAATTTAGGGTCACTGGTCCTAGAGAAAGGGCATTCGAAAAAGGAGGCGCCACCTGATAAGCACATCACCCATGCTTCATTCGATTGAATGATCTGAAGCCGGCTCCTCTGATCACTAGGGCACGAGATGGCAAACTACTACTTTGAGCAACAGGGAGTCCCTATATTATGATTCGGGGCACAGGAAAGAGAGAATCATTGACATAGGACACTCGACGATCTACTCATGCTTCACCTGAGAGTCGAACCAGATGCCTACTCGGACGATTAGTCTGAAATGAAACCCATCCCTCTTGACCACCCGGCTACTTAGGCTTAAACCTCGGGCAAGGCATGGATGTTGTGTTCATTTTTACCGCCCTGGCATTATCCGTCCTGAAACCACTGGACCTCCGTCAGGAGCTAGTCTCCTGACTGAGGGCCAATAGGAGTGTTAAACCAGAAAAAACACTTCGATAAGCGGGTAGTCAGAGGTGCTGATTTCTGGTTAACTGTTTGAGTTGCATTGTAGTTCGAGCCACGGATGCGGCTCGGACAGTGTAGTATCCACTGGTGGAATCTTCGTAGTTCATAACGGTCATTGACTCCCCACTTTCAATAATAATCACTAAAAATTAAATATATATATATATACAACGAATATATATATATATATGATAAAGTGAAAGTTGTTTCATCCTGCCCCAAAAATTTCTAATTAGATGTATTAATAACAGTGTTTTTCCGTGCTATAGTATTTATGCAATCATA
Organism: Macrothele yani; assembly: GCA_039090855.1. Taxonomy (NCBI): domain Eukaryota; kingdom Metazoa; phylum Arthropoda; class Arachnida; order Araneae; family Macrothelidae; genus Macrothele; species Macrothele yani. Next base: position 12,824,984 of record CM076993.1, read on the forward strand.
GATTTTTTACTATTTTCTTACCTAAATTTTCTGTATCAGGATGTTTTACGGGCAATATCAAGTTGTGTGTGGGCTGGGACGTCGAGTTACTTCGCCGTGGAAGTTGCTGATGATGCCATCTGGACCAATCAGTTAGAGCCACGATTTGTATGTGTTTTGAATACCGAGCATGAGTTCAGTGCTTTAAGTACAATTTGTTGATTTTCGAAGCCGGTGTCGTGTTTTGCTTCTTCCAGTTGATCTACCTCTTCAATCATGAATTTTGCCGGTAAGATGAGATTAAGAATAATTTAAACATTCATTTGCTCATTTTATGCGAATAACGTTAATATTGAATTTGAAAGTTTTAAACGAAATGTTAGCTGTCTTTTAAAATATTTACTTTGGTATTCATTGATGCAAAATGAGTCTACGATATTGATCACAATTACCAAGAATTTGGCGTGGCGCCGATATGTTTGTGAAATGTAAAAAAAATTGCTTTTTTCTGAAATTTAACCCAAAAGTTTGCAATAGTGCTCTGGTTAGTGAAAAAATAGCATGCTTTTCAGTTGTGTACCAGAAGTATAGAGATATGGTTGTTCGATTCCTGTTGAATAGTATGCAATAATCAGAAGTGATTTTGTTAAAATTATCGATGAACTTGAACAAAATATTTTCTCGAAATTTGATGCCTATCGCCTTTGGTTAAGAATGACTAATCTAAAAACTGCGGTTGAAATGTTTAAAATATATACATCGAGATTTTGGATTCGAAATTATTGTAGGAGGAGGTTCATGGTAGTTTTTTTTTGGAAGGTGTCAAACATGTTTGTTAGAGCGGAAAGGTAAAGTAAAGAAATGCAGATGTATTTTGACTGAGCTGTTAGGGTACAAGTTCTTGCATTACAAGTCAAGGTTACGCATCAGTGTTTCCCTTCCCATTTTTTCTCGAAGGAAAAAAAAATCATCTCCATTAATGGTAGACTCAGAAGCTTAAACAGTAAGGTTATTGAACTATCAGAAGTTAAAGCGAAGGTATAGAAAAACTCGTGTTTTCATAGCAGCTGGATATGATTTTGATACACAACTTGTATGGTGTGTTTTTCCTTTATATCTTAGTAATCCATTGTTAATGGTAAAATAATATGTTTAAAAATTAAAAAGAATTATGGACAGTTTGCTGAGGACCATAAGCAAGTGTGTGGGTGGGTGGGGGGGACTGAACCTCCTTAGTTTTGAGTTGCTTTGGATATATGGAACAAAATTTTTTTAGTTAGGTAAGAAACTAAAACTTGCACCAGTTTCATTTGGTAGAGGCGGAACTATGTTTAGTACCCTTAGAAACTTTCTTGAGATAAGCTTTCCTAAAGGTAACATGATCTGCTGACTTTTCCCTGACAGTTGTCATTGCACATAAGGTTATGGTAATCTTTTAGTAATTAGTCACTCTTTTAAAGTAATGCACTGATGAATTTTGTTCTTTTTTGGTGATTTTTATTTTCTGCATTAGTAATTCTATGAAATTTTGTTGTCACTAAGTACTTTGTTTTGGTATCAGGATGCTGTGATGCTTCTGTAAAGCCATACAACACTTTTGCAGAGTCACACTACATCCTATCTTTTATTAACTTCTTTCTGATTTCTTGGCATGTTTTGTTGCAGTAACATTTGACTCCAATCTTACAGCTTTTGCTGTGTGCTGTATCTAGTCGGATGCTGTTTAACATTTATATCAACGATTTAGGCTTACAACTTCAGGATGCTGATGATGTAACCCTACTTATTCATGGTAACGAAATTGACTGGTTGATTCGTATATTACAAAATCATTTTTTCACCGCAGCCAATTGGTTTACCCACAATTCCCTTGCTATTAATGTTAAGAAAGCGAAAATTTTAATTTTCTCCTATAGTCGGTATACAAACCTTATACATTCTATAATTTTAAAGAACACACAGGTTGAAGTTGTACAAAGTCATATCATTCATCATCATCATTGTCAACCATTATCAATCCACTGCTGGACGAAGGTCTCCCCAAGTTTCCTCCACAACGGTCTGTCTTGTGCCAGTCTCCTCCATGTCACTCCCGCATATTTACGAATTTCATCCACCCATCTCCCATGTGGTCTTTTTCTGGGTCTTTTCCTGTCCCTTGGAATCCAATCTAAAATTTCGGCTGTCCATCTATGGTCTGTCCTTCTGGCAGTATGTCCAGCCCATTGCCATTTCAGGGATTTAACTCTGATCATGATGTCTTCCACTCTCGTCATTTTTCGGATCCACGAGTTCCTCTTCTTATCCCTCCTGGTTATACCAAGCATGCACCTCTCCATGCTTCTTTGAGTTGTCTGCAGCCTTTGTATGTCTCTTTTAGTTAAGGTCCACGTCTCTGCACCATACGTAAGCACTGGAAGGATGCATTGATCAAACACTTTTCTTTTAAGACATAATGGCATATTGCTCTTGAAAATTATGCTGTTTCTTCCAAAAGCTCTCCAGGCAAGTTTTGTACGCCGATTAATTTCTTCATCAATGTGACCCTCACTTGATATCTGCTGTCCAAGATAAACATACGTGTCTGTTATCTCCAGTTTTTCTCCATCAATCGATAAATCTTCATTTCTTGTAAAAGCATTGAACATCACTTTTGTCTTCTGAAAGTTCATTTTTAATCCCACTTCTTTACTCTTGTCAGCAAGTTCCTGGATCATACTCTGCAGCTCTGATGGGGTAGTTGCAAAAATGACTACGTCATCAGCAAAACGAAGGTGGGTTAGATAATCTCCATTAATCTTTATCCCTTTGTTTTCCCAGTTCAGTGATTGAAAGACATTTTCCAATGTGGCATTAAAGAGCTTCGGAGATATGGTGTCACCTTGTCTCACTCCCTTTCCAATTTTTATGTGTGTTGTATTTTCAAACAGCCGAATCTTTGCACTTGCATTTTCATAGATGTTATTAATAATATTAATGTATGCATCTTCAATACCGCAGGATTTCAGAGCCGTGGTAACTGCTGATGGTTTCACCGAATCAAAGGCTTTTTCATAATCGATAAAAGCCATGCACAATGGAAGTTCATATTCCCTCGCTCTTTCAATTAGTTCTCTCAGTACGTGGATATGATCTATTGTGCTGTAGCCACTCCTGAATCCAGCTTGTTCTCTCGGTTGAGCCATGTCCAGTGTTACCTTCAAGCGGTGTGAAAGAACTTTAGTGAAGATTTTATAAACCACTGATAGGAGGCTGATAGGTCTGTAGTTCCTGAGATCCTCAATGTCACCTTTTTTATGTAGCAGGATCATTGTAGCATTGTTCCAATCCTCAGGAATCTTCCCTTCATTAAGGCATCGAGTGAAAATTTGGGCGAGTACTGTTTCAATTTCTCCACTTGCTTCTTGTATGATGTCTATAGTAATTCCATCTTCTCCTGGAGCTTTCCCCCGCTTCATGTTCTTGATTGCATGAGCAACTTCTGCTGGGAGGACTGGAAGAACTCTGGTACCTTTCATGATGTCTGGAGTACATGTATCATCCCTTTCATATAATTTGGAGTAGAAATCTTTCACTCTTGTCAAAATTTCGCCTCTATTTCTTGTTATAGAACCATCTTCTTTTCTCAGAGCCATAATCTGTTTTCTTCCCTTACTGAGATGTCCCTTTGCTATCTTTAGGCTTTGGTTGTTTTCAATTGCTTTCCTCACTAGCTCACAGTTGAATTTCCTTACGTCTTCAGTGATACTTTTTCGTGCTGTCTTGCATAGCTCTATATATTCCACTTTGGAAGTCACATCTTCTTTAGTTGTCCTCATCTCTCTTCTTTTTTGCATCAACATTTTGGTTTTTCCTGATAATTTGTTTACATGCAACTTGTTCTTAGACCCAGCTAATTTTGTTGCTGTTTCCATAAGAGCTTTGGTTACTTTTCTGTTAACTTCCGAAATATCCACTTCTTCCGATGTTAGGCCTTCTAAAGCAGAGAATCTGTTCTTCAGTTCCAACTTGAAAGTATTATGGTGTTTTTTAAGGTTGGTTATGTCAATACGTTTTGTTTGTCTTATGAGCTTGCCACGTTCAAGTTTAGTGTTGAGGTGCATCTTACATCTCACCAATCTATGGTCACTACCTGTGTTGAACTTGTTCAGCACACTGCAGTCTTCGATGACGAATTTTTTTGTTACACATAATAAAATCAATTTCACTTGTCGTCCCAATTGGATGTCTCCATGTCCATTTCCTGTGTGGCTTTTTCTTGAAAAAGGAGTTCAAGATGAAAAACCCTTCTGCCTCTGCAAACTCAACGAGAGTATTTCCACGCTGGTTTCTGTTGCCGTGACCGAATTTACCTACTGAAGTTTCATTCTGTTGCCGGTGCCCTATTTTTGCATTGAAATCTCCCATAATTATCTTCAAGTGCTGCTTACCTTTATTATTTAGATGACGAATTTCCTCATAAAATTCTTCAATTTCTTCTTCAGGATGACTTGTGGTGGGTGCATAAGTTTGAATAATCTGAGCCTGGTATCTTCTCGATAGTTGGATAACGAGTCGTGCAGCTCTGTCAGAGGAACTTTCAACTTCTACCACTTTATCCTTCAGTTTCTTGTTTATTATAAATCCAACACCACTAGTTCTGCCAGTATCTGTCCCACGATAATAGAAGAGATGTCCACTTTTCAGTTCAATGAGATCTTCTCCTTTTCTCCTTACCTCACTTAGCCCGACGATGTCCCACTTGATCCTTTGTAGTTCCTCTTCCAATTCAAGAAGCCTTGAATCAGAAGATAGGGAGCGTCCGTTGTAGGTAGCCAAGGTCAGCATCAAATGGCAGCCTAGTCCGGTCCTCCGGGGATTCTTAGCACCCTCTGCCTTCATGTCGCACTGGCCGCTGCCTTGGCCAGGTACATTCCAGCTGCCGGAGACTGAGGGCCAAGATTTAAGTTGTAGAGTCATTTTGGAGGTGTTTGGCCATAACTCACCACGCTGGCCAAACGGGTTGGTGAGTGTGGGATAGCATTTCCTCTGATCCCGATGGTATATCTATAGATGTTTTTATTCAGTTTGATCTTAAATCCAGCTATCACATTATCTTATTTCCCTAATTTCTTGAAATTTTGGAATCGTTGGGAGAGTTATGGCTTATTTGTCTGTTAAAATTATGATTTTACTTTATTACATTTTAATTTATCCCTACTTCTCATATTGTATTTCGGTCTGGGGCTCAACTACCAATTATAACTTAACTAAACTTCAGAGATTACAAAATAGATTTTTGAGACTGGTACAATTCAGACTTTCAGGTTTCTGCTTTTCAAATCCTAATTTTCTCCCCAGATTGCAGCCTAATGATGTTCAGTTATTAAATATTGATCAGTTATACCATTTTAACTTGGCAAAACTCATGTTTAAAAGGGCAAAGAATGATTTATCTTCTTTAATTTCTTTAACTGTCCCTAACCATTCTTACTCAGCTAGACATAAAACCCTACTGATCCCTTGTTTCCCTTCACATGAACATTTTAGAGCTTTAATTAATTATGCTGGCTCGTAGATTTGGAATTTGCTGACCACCCAATTGTTGGCATTAATAATTATAATTTATTTAAAGGAAAACTTAAACAACACTTACTATCCTGAAATCAGTTTCGTGATGCCCTTATTATTATCATTTTCACCTCCTAAATGGGTTGTGCTGTGTGTCTAGCTTGCTTTGTTCTTGGATGTTTCTTATGTGTTCAGTCGTCAGGATGAGAGGGCCTGTCAGGCCTCGTGGTATTAATTTGCTTTACAATTGAATGTCTACTGCATATTGTAACAACCAAAATATGAAATAAATAAAATGAAATGAAAAATTCTGAATTTATTTGCTGGTGCATAACTCATAGGTCTATTTAAATTGGTGATGGGGTGTTGGTCCATTTAAAGTCCTGAAGGGAAATGATGGTTGCAGGAAGTGTTGCATCCTGTAATTGGAATGAGTATCAATGTGAAGTAAAATGTTTTTCCAAAGACAGCAAAACTAATTTTCTGGAGTTGCCAATGCTGGAAATACTTAGAGTATGAGGGGGAGGGGGGACTATATATTTTTTAAAGTGTGCATCAAGGAGGTATTACTTAACTATGTGTCTGTCCTTCTGAAAACCCTTCAGGGATCGATCTAGGTGGCATTGGATACCATTGGGCTGTATCTTCACAAAAATAATTTTTTGTGCAAACAGTATCTTAACAAAAATATTTTGAACTGTGATGGTAAAAATTTATCTTTAAATATTTTAGTGTTAAGGGTATCTTGAATTCTGTTCTGGTTAACTGATGTACTTTTTTTTATTTTTTCGTTGGTATGAACAGTTTTCAGTAAAACGTCTCTGACAGATGCCTTGAAGAAATTTATTTCACCCCCCTCAGCATAATCTGGGTGAAGATAATTAGCTGCCAAAGAATGTGTATTTAAATCATATGTGCATAATTTCTCTAGTGTGAGGTAATCTTCAGGATATGTGTGGGGTGGTTTCAAGTATAACAACTCCTCAGCTATATAATTAGCTGCCAAAGAATGTGTACTTAAAACACATAATTTCTGTAGCATGAGATAATCTTCAGGGTATCTGTAGGATGACAACTCTTCAGCTGTATCAGCAATGTTAGCAGTTCACGAGTGACAGTGATTAATGAGTGCATGTATGGGTCATGCATAGTATTTTACACCAACAGACAGAATTACAACTTCAAATTTGTATTACCATCCTCCATTTTAATAAAATCTGCATCAAATTGCCATCTTGTGGCTTGTGACATTCTGATGTAAACTTGCCAGACTTGTATCACTACCTTCCTTATGGCTTCATTATTTTAATTAAATAAAAATCCCTATAGCTGCAATTCAGAGCATCAGAAAAGAATTTCAAACAAAATTCAAAAGATAATGTTCAACAACTGGATCACAATGCTTTTAGAATGTGTGACTCAGTGCAATTGTCTGTAGTATTTGCTTGGCTAGAAGCAAATACTACAGACTTGGCTAGAAGCAAATACTACAGATAATTGCATTTCTATTGATGATTGAATGGAAACTAAAATTTTTTAGTTTATAATTCAAAAAGCAATACCAATCCTTCCCTCCCCCACCCATTTTTAGGATTAGTAATTGTAAAATTTTGGCCTATAAATTTACAATAAACATAGATCAAACACAACGGGAGGTAATTCCTTTAGATAACTGTTTTTAATGATTTAAAAATTATTTTGAACCAATGTTTTGATACAAGCAATAACAATTACAATATGTGTCGATAGAAAGTTTTAAATTTTAAGGCGAACATTAAAACATTTAACATAGGTGTAATACAATTTGTACAAATCAACAAATTCAAGAAATTTTTACATTAAGAAGAACAAATAAGGTTTACATTTTCACTCACCTTATAAAAATTAGTGTGCCTTGAAGATTTAATAAACCGACTTAAAATTTCGTTCGATTGCACCTCAGTATTGCAATGGGTTGCTAAAAGTGCCAATCTACTCCAGTCTGTTTTCTCCCGTTGAGTTTTTAAAATATGTCTTCTATTGTCTAAGTGTTAAAAATGTCCTTTCTAGCGTAGCTGTGGAAATCGGAATCATAGCAAGAATCTGTAACAACATGTGTGAGTTGCGGAAAAGATTTGAGTCGCATTGTAAAAGTGCCTCCATTTGCGTTACCAGGTCTTGAATTAACATCTATGTTGATCCATTTGTTTCACCAAACGGACTATGAGAGTACTGTTCTCTGGAAGTATGTTTTCATAAAATCCTTTGTAAGTCGCTAGCTCTTTTTCGCAGTTTAATGTAACATGACGAGTTAGAAATATTTGAAACTCTATGACTAATGTCTTGTAAATCTCGAATCGACCATTAATTTGTGTTCACACGAGGTCAGCAAATGGCATGAAAAGATTCTTCCCGGAATATCTTCTGGGGTTTCAGATGAAATATTCCGTCTTTGAATCATCCAGGATGTAACTCTTGGCATTGTGATAACTCCATCAACTTATGTGATCAATTTTGACGCTGCATTAAAAATAACACTAAATTTAGCGATGTTGCTAATTTTTGTATGATCGAGGGAAGTTACCACGGCCGCCCCGGTGGCGCAGTGGTCTAAGGCGTTGGCCCCTGATCATTCGTCCGTAAGGGGTCCGGGTTCGAATCCCGGTCAGGCATGGATGTTGTGTTTGTCTTACGGCACTGGCTCTCTCCCTTCCCTGGAACCAGTGACCCTAAATTAGGGACGGGCGACTGCTTATAGCCCATTGAGTTGCTCACGGTGGTCGTTAAACCTCCAATCAAAAAAAAAAAAAAAAAAAAAAAAAAAAAGTTACCACGAGTTCAATATGTTCCAGTGATGTCAAATCGCAGTCAACGTTTTGAAGAGTTTTCAACAGCGGTAATGTCCACGAAAATACAAGGTCAAGTGTGCAAAGTGTGACTACAAACTGGTCTTGGGTAATAGCACATAATAGCTGATGAGCTTTTTGGGAGGATTTGCGATTTTTTATATCTTGCAAATTTTGTAACGATAGAACTATTACAACGTAGATTTCTTGGAATCTCAATAAAGCTTCATGCTTATAAACCCAACATGTTTCGCACATTGATATTAATGTCGCATGCCTGGAAGCTGGTAATACTTGCTTGATGAAACCTTTGAGAACATAGTTATTTATCTCAGATGAGCTAAAAGAAGTTCCAACAGACTGAATTGTGCCTATACAGTTTCATATACATGAAATTGTACAAGGATCCCCTAGTGCCAAATGTAGAGAATGGTTCTTCACAATGGACGTATAAGGCCAAATGAAAAAACAAAAACATTACTTGAAGTTCAATTCCAAAAAATTTATTGGGATTTCGGGGAGGGACCGGTCCCTAAGATCCTCCCTTTGGCTACGGCCATGACCTAGATAAGACTTTTTTTTTTAGGTAGAAGGAATATATAAGGTGGTCAGTTCTCTCTAGACACTCTCTCTTTTAAATTTCTACCAGTGCAAACTTTTGTTTTTGGCATCTAGTAGTTATCTTGCCCAATGATCACCCGCAGATTATTTTGTGGCACCACAATATTTGTCGCAGGTTGATCAGGAAATTTCTGCTATGGGGGTTGCCAAAAGAATGGACCACTGATGGATAACCAAAGGTTCAGACTGAATTCCAATGGACAGAAAAAGACCCAGAAGAAGAACATGCAGGAGATAAATGGATGCAATTCAAAAGCATGGGAGTGACAATAGAGGAGACTGGCTCAAGACAGACTGTTGTGGAAGAAACTTGGAAACATTCATCCAGCAGTGGATTGATATATATATATGAGCAAGGCTTTTACAAATGCGGCTTGTAACATAACACATTTTTTGTATTGGCATTTTCAATTTTTGTTTGGTTGTTAGTCAATAGATCTTGTTCCAAATGTAAAAGGAAATTTATGTGTAAACAATGTGCAAAAATCTTGTACATTTGTGGGAGTTACCGAATTTGCACAGTTAACTGATCAGTAGGTAATAAAAATTTATAAAGGAAATAATCAGATTTCTGAACTAAAATAATTTTTACATAAAATAAAGCTATATTCTTTTTTTATTCTTTTTTTTTTTTTGCAAACCAGTGCAAGTGAAATCACTTGTTAAGTGTTCATACAAATGTCACTCAGTACATTCATTACGTATGTGTTTATAGAAAGACAAGCTTAGAAATAAATGTGTTGAAATGTGTGTGTGTATGAAGCTTGGAATTATTTTCTGGTGAGAGAAAAAGACAATTAAAAAAAATAAACTTTTATAGTTCAGCAGAAATGTATAAATTATAATTATGCAGTACATATATGATTGTAGACAAGTGAGTTTCCTTTTCTCATATATTGATTTATAGTTTTTGCAAATATGTATATCAAACAAAATAGAGCAGAATTGCTAATGACACTTTATTTAATGCATAGATTGTTTTTAAATCAGTTATTTCATTTCTAAATGCTAGTAAAGGTGTGAATTGGGACCATGGTGTCAGCCATTTGGGCTCTCTTCAGCCATCAAATTGCTTATGATTGATGAGTGACATGGGTCCCATCACATCATGAAGAATGGAACAACATACGTGATTTGATGAAAGCCCAAGTGGCTGAAACCATGGTCCCAATTTGTGCCTTTACTGGCATTTAGAAATATATATTGTTTTTGAGTCAGAATGCTTATATGTTTTGCTGGTAGAACTTGGTTCACTAATCTCTGGTGGTTTTGGTATTGCAGAGAAATGTAAAGTTATTAATTCATCATACTTGTCATCAGACATCTTAGTCTGCAAAATGGGAAATATTGTACATTAAATAAGCTATCTTTTTTTTTAACTACCTATTGTGTAATCTGATAAGTGTAATCTGATAACCTGCTCACTTAAAATACACTAAATTGTTTACTTGAACAATGACACAGTAAATTAAATATTCATTTTAATGCTCAAAATTTATTTACTTTGACACTAATGCTCAAATTTGATTGTCCTATTATTCTGTGACTGCTCATTATCCAGTGAAACCATAATTTTAATAAAGACTGAATTATAGCTGTAATGGATGAAAAATCTGTTTATGGGTGCAAATATATATAAGAACACAGATGCAAGCTTTCCCCTCCAGACGAGTGGCTTCATCAGGAAGTAGCTCAGTTTGAAGTAAATGAGAGGCTCTAATTAAACATTCAGAACCTAAACAATACAAAACATGATAAATGCTTAGATTAAGTCTCACGCAGGCTACATCAGTTCTAGGTTTAAGAGTGCTGAACATGCAGAAGTGCATGCCAAATAGTATGAAGGTCAGAGGAAAGTTCTCATTGCAAGCATTTGTGTTGGAAAGAATCTTGTTTCCCTATATGAAGTGGTTCTGATATTTGTATAAAAAGCAATCTTCTTGATTTCATCCCATTTAGGGATAGCAGCATAGTTTTTAACTTGTCATCCTAAAGCTGTGGTTAGTTTGCCTTTCTTCACATCATGCTTGTGTTCAAAAGTCTTAACCTAAAACGACCACTTGGTCATACCAATATAATACTTTAGACTCATCAGAGTACTCCAAAGGGATAAGAGTACACACCAGCATCCAAAATTAGGATGGTGCAGTTTCTATTTGCAGTGAGTAAAGTCGATATTGGCCTTGCACTCTTATTCCAAAGCCAAATCATAAGATAGGTCCTGAGGAAATGTCCTGGGGTTTCTTATTTCCTCCAGAACTGTTTTCTTGGTGTTTCTAAGCTCTTAAATCCAGAATTGATGTTGCGTGTGCAAGGTTTAATCTAAGCATTTATCGTGTTTTGTATTGTTTTGGTTTTCAATTTTTAACTAGAACTTCTCATTTTACTTCAGGCTGAGCTACTGCCTGATGAAGCCACATGTTTGATGGTGTAATTTTGCATTTGTGTTCTTATATATATATATTTATTTACACTAATAAACAGATTTCTTCTACATTACAGCTATTGTTCTTGGGATATTCTATCTGGTGTTCTACAGTTTGTTTAAAAATTGAGTTATTGCTAGTGCCATTGTGAACATATCCCTGAGTAGAAAAAACATGATGGCAGACCTTTTTACACACCAAAAACTTCTACTATGCAGATATATTCTTCTGAAAGTGCAGGCTTAGGTTGCATTCATTTTACTGCAAATTGTTTCACTTTTTTAAAGTGCAATGGTCTTAAAGCAGGCTTCCCAGCATAAATGCCTTACCTTAACCACTTAAACAAATCTGCTGCCTACCTCATTATCTTAGATATTTTCAGATTTTTGTACTTCAATACACTTAGCAGGTGCTTTTCCTTCAGCAGAAATGCTCACAACATGATTTGTTAGTCATAGGTTATTGAAAATCCAATTTTAAATTCACTCATAACATCATGGTGATACTAAAATGAGGCATGATGGTGTTTTATGCAGCATTCTAGTTTGAAACCTCAAATTTATTCATCAGTGTTAGGTCTATTTTTATTTTTCACAACTTTACTACAATTACCAAAGCTTCTTTTTTATTTTTTTATTTTTTTTTGATTGGAGGTTTAACGACCACTGTGAGCAACTCAATGGGCTATAAGCAGTCGCCCGTCCCTAATTTAGGGTCACTGGTTCCAGGGAAGGGAGAGAGCCAGTGCCGTGAGACAAACACAACATCCATGCCTCACCGGGATTCAAACCCGGACCCCTTTCGGACGAATGATCAGAGGCCATTGCTTAGACCACTGCGCCACCGGGCGGCTTTCCAAGCTTCATTGATGCCCATTATCATGCTGTGCTTGTGTACGATTTCTGAAGTACAAGTTGAATATGCTCAAGAAAACAACATTTCTAATCATAATGGGAATTGTTAGACTTACAAGGGGACCTTTTTAGGTAGATGGGTCACATAATTTTTTCATACTTATAGTAAGTGAAGGTGACCCCTTGAGTATAAAGTTTCCAAAGCAATCGGGCCAGATTTCCAGGCACTCTCAAGAAAATCAACCTTGAAAAATTCCAAGTGCTTTGTATTCATTAAACATTAACAAAATGACAAGCGAGCGTGTGGCTCAGTGGGTAGCGCTCAAGTCTAGTGTTCAAGGGATCGCAGGGTCAAATCCTGCTGTATGCATGTTTCCTTTTTTTTTTTTTTCTGTTTTTTTTTTTTTTTCATTTGTGTTTTACATTTTTACATTCTACGGATATTGTAGGTAAGAATATAAGTAATGGTTCAAAATTTGGGTACAAAAATGAAAAACGTCGGGTAGGAAATGAAACATGTTTTTATTTTTCCATATCAAAGCAAAAATTAAATGCTGACATACAGTAATGTCTATAACAATGTTATATTATAATTTTCCTTAACTGATAACCACATCTTATTAGTCTTGACTGTGAACTGGAATTTCACAAGAACCTGGATGGTACTTGTCATAAAAGCACGGAAACAAAAAGTTTTGCAACATCTAGCACACTGCACAAATGTTGAGTTTTTGCAGCTGCAGGGTTTTTGCAAAATATCCATCAGAAAACAAACGTCATTTATGTTTGTAAAAATTTCCCTGTCCTCGCACAGTTTTGCAGCATACCAAGTGTACCTAATCATGTTATTAAAAATTGAGGAGGACAGCTGGTGATGTATGATGGATTGAATTTTTATGCAATCCTCTCTGGAGTTAATTTCACGTTCTCACTCAATTAGGTAGGAGCAGTTCTGCAGACTCTTTATAAAATTCTTCACCTGCCGATAAAAATAAACATCGCACAGCTGGACCAAAGGGGTGCATATCAGAGGGATGACCTTTACAGTGCGTGTTGGCAGGTGCTCTCATCTTGAAAAATTTCATCATACACCACAGGATCTGTCTGTCCTCCCCAAGAATCTATAAGTAATAGAAACTTTTCTTCTCCTATGTAGGGCTTTAATACACCCAATAAAAATTCTTTGTGCAATTTCATTGTCAGCTTTCCGGACTTGGACGATGTGATGACGTTTCGATATTTTTTAACATACTCGTCCACAGACTTCTTGACCCTGGGCCCAAATAAACCTGTCGTCTCTTATAGGCAAATGAAGACGAGGGACAACAATTTCCCAGATAAAGTGACTGCGGATTATACTGTACAGGAATGAGTCACCTTATTCATGTTGTGTCATTTCACAAGGACTACCTTTGAGCCTTTGGTCGTGAAAGTTCTATCGAAGGTGGACTGATCTTGGCAGCAGGCTGTAAAATATGTAATAAAAATACCATATTAATGTGATATGAAAGCACACGCTTTCATCATTAGTCATGAAGAATGAGCCAATATTTTACATTCCTGTTTGGTCTGTATTAATGACAAGATTGCGGTCGAAATTTGGTATCGTGTCTCTAGTCTAGACTCGAAAATTTTCTCAGAAGCCAATGTTTCTTCTCTTCTTTTTGTTTCTCATTCTGTTATGAATTTTGTTATTTTTCGCTGGCAGATTTGATGTTTCCTTTTAAAGCTCTCAACCCACGAGTCCGAAGCTTTGAAATTAAAATTGTGAAATTGACTTGCGGCACTTAAGGCCCACTGCTGCAAGTTCCGGGTAGTGACTTGTTGGTTGTTCTCCCGAGCTTCCGTGAATTGATCATAAGTCCAAGAGTCTATTATTGCGTATTTATCGATAGTGGTTCCACCACTTTTAACGTGCTGTTCCCATTTTCTCAAATCCTCCTTACATGTTAAGCAGTGGCACCCTTTCTTCGGAGGCTCTTCAGGGTCCAATTCAAATGAGTTCTTGCTATATTAATGGCTTGTACTTTATAGTCGATTGAAATGTATTCCTTCCATGTTTTTTTTTTTTTCATCTGGCCCCTAATCTTAATCATCAGATTCATCGTGACCAGCAACTTCTTGAAAAGCGTTTTCCTCGTCGATTTCATTGGACATGATCAATTCGTTGCATATTGCAAACTTCCTGCCTAGTGTTTGTAGCGTGTACTCATAAATATCTTCTCCCAATAGCATAGATTCTTCAGTAATTTTCGCAGATAACTGCGATGCGATGAGACCATTTTGTTCAAGGAGGTTCTCATAGCAAATAATGGCATCTTTCAAGCGTGATTTACTAGTTTCACTGTATGTGCTGTCTGTATCTTCTTGTGCCGTTGAAGGGCTGGCCAGCCACATCAGTCGGGTCTTGTAAGTTCCGACATAAAAATTTTCTCACAATCAACACTGTGTTAACAAACTTCGATGCACTGCGCCACAAATGAATGTCAAACTGCTCCGAAGACTGACGATGAAATGCGAATTTGAACAACAGTCTCTTCCAAAAGACTCCCTATCACCTCCACCCTTCGTGGGAATCTCCCAAATTCTTATGTGTGCGTGTAGCTGTGCCCTGCAGGTAGTTGTTCATAGGAAATATTGGGTCAAACCAAAAAACTTTAGCGTTTCATTTTTGCTTTGATGTGGACAAATAAAAACATGTTTCATTTCCTACCAAATGTTTTTATTTTTGTACCCAAATTTTGAGCCATTGCAAATATTCTTACCTAGAATATCCGTAGAATGTAAAATAAGAATAAAGAAATGTGCATGCAGCGGGATTTGACCCAGCGATCCCTCTAACACTAGACTCGAGCGCTACCCACTGAGCCATGCGCTCACTTATCATTTCTTTAACGTTTAGTGGATATAAAGCACTTGGAATTTTTCAAGGTCGATTTTTCTTGAGAATGCTTGGATATCTGGCCCGATTGCTTTGGGAAATTCACATTCGAGAGGTCACCTTCACATACTTATAAGTATGAAAAAATTCCATGACCCATCTACCTGAAGGTCCCCTCGTGAGATCACAGAATGTAATGAGCTGACTCAGATTAGTCTACTGACAGTTTCTGAGTCATTGAATGCCAAACCATCAGAACTTTTTTGTACTGGTGGTTTTAAATCTGTAGCCATTTAAATGCTGAGTAGATGCTAGTGAAATCTGAGATGGAAATGGGATTTAAATGATATGTCACATGGAATAAAAAAAACTTGGGGAACCACTGCAGTTAGAGTTCATATATTTTTGATTAAATTTCATGTACCTTTTTTATTTTTATGTATTTTAAAGTTCATATAAACTTCCGATCAGAGCTTTCTTAGAAATGTTGCTGCGTGTTTGCCAATTAATGTTTGTCATTTTGAAGAAAATTTTTCATGCAAAAACTGGTACTTTCTAAAAAGTGTTTTCTTTTTCAGTTGTTTGGATAGTGTCTGTGTTCTTTGTGTGTTCTGAGGCATTTTATGAGAGCAATTCTGATGTTGTAGAGTTAAATCCAACCAATTTCCAGTATAAAGTAATGGATAGCAATGAAGTATGGATTGTGGAATTTTATGCTCCATGGTAAGTGTATGTTTCCCTGTCTGTTCTCCTTTCTTATTGGCACCACTTTTTTTAAAAAGGGCACCCATGCAACCAAAAAGAAGTGAAATGTGAGAGTTGATCACAGAAATTATCAAGTGAATTCATATCTCTAGTAAACATAACTACTTAAAGATATTGCCTCTGTGAACAAACTGATGCACATTAAAGTCATTGCAAGACACACTCTTCATGCTTGAAGTTTAACCATGTCCATAAATACAAGAGTTAATATAATAATCAGAACAGTGTAATTCTGTAACTTTAGCATGCTTTGATACAAAACATCTTTGCTGCCAATTGCCCAAATATTTTTAGCATGTAAACTTTGTTGTCTTATACAACGGAAATGGCATTATGGAAAAGACATCACCCTCCATTTCCTTATCCATGAGAGATAAACAGCTGCTTGGTACACAAAAGTACTGTTGTTACACTGACTTCGCCCACTGTTAACCAAACCTGTGCCTACTGCAGTGTTGTGATTATCACAATTTCCATTAGTACAAATTTGAAAATTTTAATGCCCTCCAGTAGGGGTGTGTGACACATCTGAGGATATAACTCATCTCAAAATTAACAACCCATGGTATAAATCATAAACAAACCCGCTGGCAACTGCCATGGGAGAATTATTGCGCAAGTATCGTGTAATACCACCCACAAAGCCACAGTCTCAAACATAGATAAATGCTCTGGGATATCCGCAACACTTCAGAAGTACTTCCTGTTTTTGTCGTTTGAGTTGAGGTATGACAGATGGCAATTTTGTCTATATCAGCATATTGCTATATTTGTTAGCAAAAATAAACGTAAACTGTCATTAATTGCTCTCACGGTGAGCAGGTGAACTGTTTAAGCTTTTCTTTTTGCTATACATGCATTTCATTCAGTAACTTTATTTATGTAAGAATTGACGAGCTATTTAAACATTATTTACCTAGGTAATTTTTGATAGCAAAAACTGAGTTTAAACCTAAATACAGTTGTTGTTTTTTTTTGCACTGTGAATATTACAAAGTGTCTTTGTAAAGTTTAAGGACTGATTTTGTTTAAGCAATACTAATAGTGCCCCATTTGCCAGTGTTGGAACTGTTCACTATAGAGTTTTAACTGGCTTGGTGCCAAGTTTCAGCAGTGTGCCCAAAGTTGTTCTAGAAAGTAGTTTTTAAGTTGGTGCAGTAAAATTGCCTTGTTGTGGATTCAACTGCTGAGCAAAGAATGGCAATCAAATTTCATTGATGTGCAACTTGTAGAGATGAAGCACTATCATGATACTATATTTTTTGCTGGTATGGGTAGTTAATTATGTTAAGTGTAAGAAAATGCTTGAGACAACAAGTGGATCAACCTGCCTTCTCAGTCTTGCATGGACTCCAACATTGGCTAAAGTTCAGCAGCTGTTAATAGAAAATTGTCACCTGTCCCTCCAAATGATAGCAAATGAGCTTCACATCAGCAAGAATACCACATATTCAACTGTTGTTGAAAATTTGAGAGAAATGTCTACTGTGGCCATGCTTTGCTCCACATTCATTGACAGCTGAACAGGAGGAGTGAGTTGCTGTGTTCCAGATTTGATTGAAGTGGGAGGCTGTGCTTTGCGTATGACTCCAAAACAAAGTTAATCAGCTGCCTGAGACAGAAAAAATTTGCTGAAGAAACTGACTGCAAAAGTGTAACAAAAAGGTTGTTGATTTTCATTTATTAGCAAGGAGTGTTGTGCACAAATAACTTCTACAGGGAGGACAGCCAGTTAACTCTGAATTTTAGAGGGGAATGATGGATGGACTACATTGAGAAGAATTTGGTGCATTAGGCTACACAACAGGGTTAGGTGGTGGTTCCTGTTACATTACAATATGCCTGCACACAAGGTAACCAGGCAGTGTCTTGCACAGAATGTTAGTGCCCCTCTCCCTCTTCACTCCTCCACCTTAATCAATGGATTTTTTTTTCTTTTTTGATTGGAATTTTAACGACCACCATGAGCAACTCAATGGGCTGTAAGCAGTCTCCCGTCCCTAATTTAGGGTCACTGGCTCCAGGGAAGGGAGAGAGCCAGTGCCGTGAGACAAACACAACATCCATGCCTCACCGGGATTCAAACCTGGACCCCGTTCGGACGAATGATCATAGGCCATTGCTTAGACCACTGTGCCACCGGGGCGGCCAATGGATTTGGTACTGTGTTGATTATTTTCTGTTTTTCCATGGAGAAATAATCCCTGCAGGGTCACCATTTTAAAAGAGATCCTAAACAGACAAGGGATTTTCGATGGGTTACCAAGAACTCAGTTCTGCAGATCCATGAGAGCTGCATAACCATGCAAGGAGATATCTCAAGTTAGGGGAGTTGTATTGTGGTGTACTTTGAATGGCCAAAAAAATTTTCTCGCAATCCCCCCCTCCCCCTTTTTTTGGGATTTCTAACCGTAGGTTAAAGAAACATATGCTCTAGCTTTGTTCGTCTGTCTGTCCATTCACACGATAATTCGCATAAAAATGGTTCGATTTCGATGAAATTTTAGTATGTGGTAGGGGACAACCTGGGGACGAACCCTATTGAAAATGGGCAAAATAGGGTCAAAGGTCAGGACATGGGAGCGGGATCTATTCCATTGCCTTTATGTGTCATAACTTACGTAAAAACGCTTCGATTGCGACAGAACTTTATCATGTTGTTCCAGAAGTATACTGAACCGGTCCTGTTGAATGTCATCAAAATGAGGTCAGGGTGCAGGAGCAAGATTTATTCCACAGCCATTATCTTCATAACTTGAGTAATGATTGGAAAGCATATCATAATCAATGCATTGCATGATTTTACTAACTTGTTATGAATGTAGACCTGATGCTTTTCAAACACGCCTTACATGTTGCATTCAATTGTTGAAATATGTTCACTGCTGTTTGTGAAAATTGCAACACCATGAAGGACTGCTGGTATTAGCTTGAAACTTACAGGATATGTACAACACGTTGGGGCATGCAAATGATTAAAATGTCAGTGAAAATGTGTGTTGTTTCAGAGCAGTGAAACAACACACATTTTTTGGGATGAGAGCTGTATTTTCCTACCGCAAAATTGCCACTTGTACAGCACGAAACACCAGTACAGTGATGCGGTCGGGGGGGGGTCAGTGGACAGATGTGGCTCAGACACACAGAATCCGGGAAATGGACCACAACATCACACGGATGATTAAACTTTTTGAATAGAGACCCTCTACAGAATGCAAGATATATAAAAAAAAATTCATATATTTTTACTTTAAAAAATGAGGGTTCTGATTCGATACAGACATAAATCAAGCTGTAAATAAATCAAGCTTTTTCCCACTTCTGATTTGATATCTTAAAAAGTAAATTTTCCAGGGGCATCCAGCTTTTACTACCTATACAGGGAAATAATTTCTGCACATGCCCAGCTGGGCATGTAATTTTCTAGAAATTTTTCAAGCCCTGCTAAGGTTGCTCTGCAATATTGATCTGCTAAGGTTTCGCTGTAGTTGCTCAGTGAAACCAGTTGTCTTAGTTGCTTTGCAATATTAGATCTGCTAAGGTTTTGCTGTAGACATAACTTCTATGCATCTTGAAGTCAGATTTGAATTATTTTTGTGCTAGATAGCACTAGCTATAATGATTTCCTTTAAGTGGCACATTTTTCTTTTTTTCAAGTTTGAACACCCATAGGCATCTGTGGCAATAATGATCATTCATTCCCAATTTTGGGTTACTGGTTCCAGGAAAGGGATGCCAGTACCACACAACAAAATGATACATGCCTCATCCAGGACTTGGATGATTAACTAGAAATATATAGACATACATTGTTTTGCATGGTAACTCCAACTCTAAAAACTGAATTTTAAAATTCTTTTATTATTCATGCAAACTGAAACTATCACTAGTTGTTGCAAACATATATTTCTGTGAGATGACAAATGTGTGTTTGTATTTGGCACTTGTCTGCTAAAGTACAACTAATTTATGTTTAAGTGATTTTTTGTTTTAGTGTTGTATATATATTTTTTATTTCTGTATCATGATATCAGCCCATTTTTGCTATACTACTGGGTCCAACTAAAGCTTTACAAGCTCATCGTCTTTTTTTTTTTTCTTTTTTTGTAAACCTTAGTTGCTCTGCAATATTAGATCACTGGTTATATATTCCTAATCCCTAGTTTGAGTAAAGCAACTCAACAGCTCAGTTCATTCAGTTAGAGTGGGAAAGTATTTCTTTTTTCCATCCTTCTAGTTTTGCTTACATTGTCTCAAATTTTAGTAGTTAGTAATTCACTGCAGTACAGTTTTTCCTTGAAAATTTGTTGACAACTCTGCACTTGAATATTATGCCTTTTCATTGGGGTTGGAGTGTTTCTGTTTTAGAATTTGCACACATTGCTTGCAGTTTTACTCAAAATATGACTGCTTATAGATCGAATTTCTTCTCTTTCAAGAGTTTATGTGTAACAACTCAGATGGTGGCTTCTGACTTTCTGTAAAGTATCAGAAAAATTTTGTTTAGGCCACTGCTACCATTCTTCCATGCAGTTGCTAGTATGTATTGATTCCTTTTTACTGCAATTTTTCCTTTGTATATTATTGTTATATGATGAAAGTGCCTCATCTCAATATGTTTTGCTGCCATTTTTTTCTGAATTTCGAGTATCCCAATTTTCAAATCCCATTCATTTTGTGCTTTTACAGAAGAAATCAATGCCATTCTTTGATAGCTGCTCACTTTAAATGCATTTACTTTCATGTCATTTCTGTTAGAGTATATCCTTTAAAAATTATCTGAACAGCCCTGTTATTGTAGATTCAAGTCAATGAAAATGTTTTTGCAGTCTTCCACATAAGATGGCATCTCACACCATCTGTTCATGTTCATCTCCTGTCTAGCAAGGGCATGTCAGGCACAACTGTAGGTGTAATCAGTACACTTTAGTGCTTCACTATGTTAGAGAAGGAGCAGATGTTATTTTGGAATAAAAAAGATTGTGTGTGAGTGAGTGAGTTATTTTAAAGACCGGATATATTGAAGCTTCAGTATTTGTGTGCTATGTTGCTGATAAAATGTGTTTCAAAGTAGTGGTCTGAAGGTAAAATTTTCTTGAATGCATATATATACATTTTTTTTTATTTATTTATTTATTTTTTGTTTATAGGTGTGGACATTGTCAAGCATTGACACCAGAGTATTCTAAAGCTGCTGCTGCACTTAAGGTGAGTGTCTCTAGCCAAGACTAAGAAAATCACTATAATTCACTTATTAAAAAAACTAAATCTTGGTTTGGTTGTTTTGTATAGTAACATCTCCCAATGAAAGTTCATGTGATTGAAAAAAAATACACACATGCACACACTTATAGCCAAAGTTATTTATAGTAAGCTGTTATTGTATTACAGCACACCTTTTATGCATTGGTATTGGTCAAATTTCTATTAGTTTTATATGAAACCTTTCCAAGATTGACTTTTCTTTTTTCTGCAAGCTGTTTTATCAAGAAATCGGCAAAAGGAAATTATGTATAGTGTAAGGTTTCTCAAAGAGGATAATTATTTATATTAAGTGTGATACTTGGTATTCCATGTATTCATGTTTAATTGTGCTTTGTTTCTGAAAATGAAAGTGTTGCTTCCTTTTAAGCAGTCTAACAAGTATGAATCACACACTTCTAACTTTCAGTGTTGTAGATGTAAATAGCTTATAACTGTTAGCTTTAACATATCTAACAATGAAAATTGAAGTTTTCTTTTAATTGTATTTTGGAAATTCATAGAGGTACATATTTGTGGAGTAAGAAAGTCCTACAGTTTCATTGTAGTAGTGCAAAATTAGAATAACACTAACATCATTTTTTGAAAATTATCTGAAAGATATCATTTTTTGTATCTATGAAGGGGGAAAAAATTGCTCTTTTTGACCAAGATAGCACTAAACATTAGCTTATGTAGATTGGATGCAAATTATTAAAGAAAAACAGGTATTTTCTTAACAGAAAATCACATTACTAGTAATTTCTACTTCAGATTCTCTTCAAGTAACACTAGATTTTAATATAATTTAGCATTCTTAGACATGCCAGATGTTACAAGATTTTTATAACATCTAACAATAAAAACAGAAAAAACTCAATCAGTGAATAAACAAACAAGCATTTGTCATGCTATACATAATAAACTTTAAACTCTTTTATTTCTTCATTGCTGAGGGGGAGAGAACTTTTAAAACAGCAATCATTATCAGGAATGATGCAAAGCTCAGGTACTGTCATATCAACCATCTGGTACTTCCTTTTCTTTCTGGCCAGATGGTGGAACTGGAAGATCTTTGCCATGTAGCATAGGCTTCAGAGCAGGTGGACAATTAAGATATACAATGTTATGTTCAAAAACATTAAAATGTTTGCCTTTCAGAAATAATTCACTATAATGATTTGTCCATATCATAGGTACTTGGAAAGGCATAACATGTTTCCCACTCAGCCATATGGGTGATTTCACCTCCAGTGCTTTGCAGTGCACATGTAGGTTTCAGTTTTTACCTGATGGCCAATAAAACAACTAAGTTGTGATTACCTTGTATTAAGATTGGTGTTTGCTGAGATTCTATCATATATTTGCGTGCACATATATTAAGAGTTATCCATATAATTTATGTAACCATGATGCTTTAGCTTTTCCATACTTGTTGCAGTACACAGCTTATGTTCCAAGGAGTTCCAGGATTGGCTTTGTAAACAGTGACATACCGAGGTAGAATACTTAAGAACTGGTGCTGTTGGTCACTTTCGAAATACACCTCCTGTTAGCATTTACATGCTGAAATAAACTCTTTGCCAACATTGCAGAAATTTGAGACGTTCCTCCTGTAAAAAACTGAACAGATATTCTCTCTGCTGCTAAAATTCCATTGTGACAGTAACTTCTTTTGATCTTTGTTCTTAATAGCCATTTGATGTTCCTTAATTCTGATTTCCAGTTTTCGAGACATGTGTCCAATATAATTACTGTTACAATTAAGTGGAATTTGATGTACAACGTTTTTTCTTTCCATCTTGTCTAGTGTACTTGTGTGTTTCTTTATTATCCAAATATGCTACTTTGTTTTCTGCTCTAGTGGTTACTTTTATATTATTCTTTATTAAATGTTTATTAATTTGGTATTTAATTTTCTATAATTTGTCATTGCTATCATCATTGTCAGCCATTATCAATCCACTGCTGGACGAAGGTCTCTCCAAGCCTCTTCCACAACGGTCTGTCTTGTGCCAGTCTCCTCCACGTTACTCCCGTATACTTTCGAATTTCATCCACCCATCGCCCATGTGGTCTTCTTCTGGGTCTATTCCTGTCCCTTGGAATCCAATCTAAAATTTCGGCTGTCCATCGATGGTCTGTCCTTCTGGCAGTATGTCCAGCCCATTGCCATTTCAGGGATTTTACTCTGATCATGATGTCTTCCACTCTTGTCATTTTTCTGATCCACGAGTTCCTCTTCTTATCTCTCCTGGTTACACCAAGCATGCACCTCTGCATGCTTCTTTGAGTTGTCTGCAGCCTTTGTATGTCTTTTTTAGTTAAGGTCCACGTCTCTGCACCATACGTAAGCACTGGAAGGATGCATTGATCAAACACTTTTCTTTTAAGACATAATGGCATATTGCTCTTGAAAAATTATGCTGTTTCTTCCAAAAGCTCTCCAGGCAAGTTTTATATGCCGATTAATTTCTTCATCAATGTAACCCTCACTTGATATCTGCTGTCCAAGATAAACGTATGTATCTGTTATCTCCAGCTTTTCTCCATCAATCGATAAATCTTCATTTCTTGTAAAAGCATTGTACATCACTTTTGTCTTCTGAAAGTTCATTTTTAATCCCACTTCTTTACTCTTGTCAGCAAGTTCCTGGATCATACTCTGCAGCTGTGATGGGGTAGTTGCAAAAATGACTACGTCAACAGCAAAACGAAGGTGAGTTAGATAATCTCCATTAATCTTTATCCTTTTGTTTTCCCAGTTCAGTGATTGAAAGACATTTTCCAATGTGGCATTAAAGAGCTTGGGAGATACGGTGTCACCTTGTCTCACTCCCTTTCCAATTTTTATGTGTGCTGTATTCTCAAACAGCTGAATCTTTGCATTTTCATAGATGTTATTAATAATAATAATGTATGCATCTTCAATACCGCAGGATTTCAAAGCCATTGTAACTGCTGAGGTTTCACCGAATCAAAGGCCTTTTCATAATCGATAGAAACCATGCACAATGGAAGTTCATATTCCCTCGCTCTTTCAATTAGTTCTCTCAGTACGTGGATATGATCTATAGTGCTGTAACCACTCCTGAATCCAGCTTGTTCTCTCGGTTGAGCCATGTCCAGTGTTACCTTCAAGCGGTGTGAAAGAACTTTAGTGAAGATTTTATAAACCACTGATAGGTCTGTAGTTCCTGAGATCCTCAATGTCACCTTTTTTATCTAACAGGATCATTGTAGCATTGTTCCAATCCTCAGGAATCTTCTTTTCATTAAGGTGGACGTCAAGTAATTTTGCTTCCTGTACTTCCAATGGAAAAAATTCTGTACACATTTTCTTCACAATTAATGCGTTCCCAAGGATGAAAATTTGAACATCGATTAAAATAGCTTCATATTATAACTTGGAATACTTAATATTTTCTAAAACATAACCATAATTATATTAAAAATCAATAACTTTTCCTTTGGTGTTGAAACCAGAAAAAAAGATGGTGTGACCTGTACTTTAATTACCTCAGTAGACAAACAAATGTTGGATTGCATAATTATGGTTATGTTTTAGAAAATATATTAAGTATTCCAAGTTATAAAATGAAGCTGTTTTAATAGAAGTTCAAATTTTTATCCTTGGAATGCATTAATTGTGACGAAAAGTGTACAGAAGTTTTTCCATTGGAAGTATAAGAAGCAAAATTACTTGACTTCCACCTTAAGGCATTGAGCGAAAACTTGGGCGAGTACTGTTTCAATTTCTCCACTTGCTTCTTGTATGATGTCTACAGTAACAGGGTGGCGACAGACCTGGAAAATATGAAAAATCGGGAAAAGTCAGGGAATTTCCTTCGATTGGGAAAAGTCAAAGAAATTTGTGGCAAATCGAACGAAGTCTGGAATTTTTATTTCCGTCTTCCTAGCTCATCTGTCCAGCGATAAAACATTGGATGTTGTTTAAGCCAAATATATTTGCGAGCTTTATGTCTGCATACTATTTCATTAAAACGATGTAGTTTTATCGTCTAAATGGCCATGTTTTCTTTGACTCGGGCTCCAACGGACCCTTGTTCAATTAATCCACAACTCCGCATCTGCCCCTGATGCCAGCACGATGTTTGTGGGATGGCTTCATGTTGTTGTAAATTTACATCATTCAGACTGAGTTCTGTGTGCGCACACGATAAAAAAATCGAAAAGAGATATAATAATGTGTTAAAAAAAAAAAAAGTAAGAAAACAATTTCGGAATCAGATTGTTTTTAATTCATGTTTATAGGTCGTATTTTCTCTTTTATTTATGAAGTGTAATAGAATAAATTATTTACTTTGTGGGCTTTGAAGTACCTTTTGTATTGGACAGACTCCCGCTGTGTGCATTATTTATTTTTCCTTCTGATTGTTTGGGTACAAAAGTTCGATATCGGAGATCGCGATGTTACATACGCTTTGCATTTTCTAGGGTTCGGCTTTAGGAGTGACCTTGAGGAGACATCCCTTGCGCAAGAGCAAGACCAGCCGGGTTTTCAGCAAATTTTGCAAGCTTTGTCTTTTTAGCACGTCTTTTGTAAAAAAAGATTGTGCTTCTGTTATCGGTATGTCCAGGGCTCGACAAATTCCTTGCGCGAGGTCGCCTAGGTGCCTAAAATTCGGGCTGTGGTGCCTAATTTTCTTCTTAGTTGAGATTTCGTAATATATTGCAGTAAATGCTGTAATTTCTGTTGTGTAATCCATAGATTATCTATTAAAAGGTTATAAATTTAGGTGCTGCGGACACCGGTAAAAAAAAAAAAAAAAAAAAAAAACGGTGCGTCGTTTTAAAAAGTCCGCAAGGTAATTGTCAGGAGAGGTGGTGTTATTGGGAAAGTACTAAAAATGCGGTAACAGAAAAAAATATAACGTAACAGCGAGATAAAAAAACTGCAAAGAGATTGTAAGAATATGTATTTTTTCTTTTACTTAGAAGTATTTTGACAGAAAATGTGACTCAAGGAAGAAGTCACTTATTTGCGCGTGCGGAAGCCTAAAATTTGGGCCGTGGCGCCTAATTTTCTTCTTAGTTGAGATTTAGTAATATATTGCAGTAAATGCCGTAATTTCTCTTGTGTAATCCATAGATTATCTATTAAAAGGTTGTAAATTTAGGTGCTGCGGACACCGGTAAAAAACAAAAAAACGGTGCGTCGTTTTAAAAAATCCGCGAGGTAATCAATTGTCAGATGAAGTGGTGTTATTGGGAAAGTACCAAAAATGCGGTAACAGAAAAAAATATAACGTAACAGCGAGATGGAAGACTGCAAAGAGATTGTAAGAATATATATTTTTCTTTTACTTAAAAGTATTTTGACAGAAAATGTGACGCAAGGAAAAAGTTACTTATTTGCGCGTGCGGAAGCCTGCGCGCTGTGAGAATCCGTGACTCAAGGGAATCGTGCAGAGCTATTCCGTAGCGTGTAGCCATTCTGCGAATCGCATCGCCTAGTTTTGGTGTACTGATTGTTTAATAGTTAAGGTTTTTTCGGTATTCTGTTGAAACGTATTCAGAAATAAGACAATGCTATGGACTGTCCGAAATTTCAACGGATTTTTTAGTCTAACTAATGATTTGCGATAATGCGGCAACAGCTAACGATTTTAGTTCTTTTTTTACTTAAAAGTAACACAAAAGTACTTGAAAATTACAGTTACTGTTTCAATAAGATGATCATTCTTTTCTTGCATCTTTGGATTTCTGAGTCGGTCCTGTGAATCGCAGTTTTCTGTCGGAAATTACGATTCTGCATTCACGATTAACATGATAGGTGGTGCGGATCATACGACTGTTGTTATGCATGCCAATTACCACGGAATGTTTGTATTTTCTACCGATTTAGTTGTCTAACTACGGATTCTACGAATTTTCGTTTGTTTAAAAAAATATATTTTGCTATTATTTTATGATATACATAAGATTCTTAAGCGGATTCACTGAACTCTCCGTTTTTTTTTTTTTTTTTTTTAGAATTTGGGGGTTGGGTTATTTTCCGTCTGGGGACGGTATTTCGGGTTTCAAAGCTTTCGAAAACAGTAGTTAAATGGAGTAAAAAGAATTTGCCCTAATCGTAATTTTTTTCTCCAGATGTTGCGTTTGTGTCTAGTATTCTTGTTAAATATCATTTTATGGCATATATGTTCGTATTTCAGCTTGAAACTGTAGGCAAGAATTTGTGAAAACAGAAGTTAGACGCCGCGAAAATTGCCTACTAATCTTCAGGCTTTTGAGGTTCTTCCGCGAATTCGAGAAATTCCACCTTTTTCATTATGTTGGCCACTCAGGAGATTGATGCACAAGTAAACAAAATCGTGTGTGTGTGTGGGGGGGGATAGATGTTCGTAGGGAGGACGGAATTCCATCTTTACGAAACTTTCGAAAACGGAAAGTCGACGGAGTTCGGATTTTTTCCGTAATCGTAATTTCTTTTTTCTCGTGATGTTGCCAGTTTTCAGTATTTTTAAGTAATATTTTACTGCATAAATTTTTGCATTTCACCTTGAAAATAGGGGAAAAATTTCCAAAACCGGAAGTCGGACGGAATTCACGTAATTCCCCCCCCGTGATGTTCCCACTCTCCAGCCTTGTTAAATATCCCCCGCCCCATAAGTTCAATTTTGATAAGGAAAGAAGGAAATTCCCGAAAACGGAAGTGACGAAGTTGGAAAAATTGATGCATGGTGTTCAAAAGTATTAATATTCCCAAAGTTACACCATTTATCTGAAATAGTTGAAGCTTTGATATCATGCGCTCATGGTCCTCAGGCTGATGGTTGTTATCAGAGAGCACAAAAATCGAGAAAAGCGACAATGAAGAAATAGGGAGAGAATGATAGCAGCAGAAAGAAAAATTAAGCAATCGATGCTGTGCAGTTGCAAAGTCAACAAAAGACAGACTAACAGTAGTCTGCACTCTTGCTGTCTGTTTTGATTTTTCACCAGTTAAAATGTTCAGCTCCCCCCCCTTCTTTGGTCTCTCTCACCTTGTCGTAAACTTCAATTTTGGAGGCAGTATGATCATATGGTAAGTGGAGGTTTGTGCACTGTGCGTTCGCTTTCTTGGATTTCCTGTCTGTCAAGCATTGTGGAATTCTGATTTTTATCTCTACGTGTCAAATTCACATTTTATTTCTACACTGAATATATATTTCATTTCCATTAAGCATCCCTCAAATATTCTAAAACTCTGCACATTTCTTTTCTTTTTGATGAGGCTTCCTTTAAAAAAAAAAGAAAAGGAATATGAATCACTTTTTTATTCTTTAGAATTGTAGACATTGTGCATTCCAGTATTACAAAATGCTGTACAATTTTTTTTTTTTTTTTTTTTTTTTTTTGCTGCCTTCAACATCTTTAATAACTGATTCTATCAGCAAAGAACAATGTGTTCAACTTGTGATTTGAAGCCACAGGTTTAGAAAAATAAGTTTTATGAAACAAAGCTTGAATTTGTTCAGAACAAGAATATGCAACATAAAATTAACAAAGAGTGCTTGCTACTGAACACCGTCTGTCGAATGATAAGATGCCAGTCTAAAATTCTTTTTGAATGTTAATTAAAGATGGCTTTTATTACTTATTGGTGGAAATTAAAGATGTGCTGCAAGGAGAGTAGTTGTAGTCTGTCCCTAGCTGAGTGGTGGCAGAATTATTTCAGAGGGAAGTCACTTTCCAAGGTTAAAGTGGTCAGCGTGGAATGTTTGCTTTTGTTGGCTATTGTTATGAGTTGTGCATCAAATCCTTATGTTGTTTGCATTTTATGGGCTATTTTTTATTTTTAAACAAGGATATTTTGAGTTATCACGTTGGCCACTGAAATTTTTTTGACTTATCAAGACCATAACTTTATGTGCCTAGGGCACTTGCAAGGAATTTTACTTTTTTTTGAGTTATCAGAAATTCAGTGTTATCAAAGTTAAGAGTTATCAAGAGTTGACTTCATTTGTAAAAAAAAATAGAAGTAAAAAAGTTTTTTTATTTGCCTTTGTATTCATTAACTTTTCGGGTTTGTATGCAGTGGTCAGGGAAAAAAGTGCATTTTTACCTGGAAAACGTGGAAAAGTCAGGGAATTTTTTGTTCATGATTTTGTAGACACCCTGAGTAATTCCATCTCCTGGAGCTTTTCTCTGCTTCATGTTCTTGATTGCATGTGCGACTTCTGCTGGGAGGACTGGAAGAACTCTGGTACTGGTACCTTTTATGATGTCTGGAGTACATGTATCATCCCTTTCATATAATTTGGAGTAGAAATCTTTCACTCTTGCCAAAATTTTGCCTCTATTTCTTGTTACAGAACCATCTTCTTTTCTCAGTGCCATAATCTGTTTTCTTCCCTTACTGAGATGTCCGTTTGTTTTCTTCAGGCTTTGGTTGTTTTCAATTGCTTTCCTCACTAGTTCACAGTTGAATTTCCTTAAGTCTTTAGTGATACTTTTTCGTACTGTCTTGCATAGCTCTATATATTCCACTTTGGAAGTCACATCTTCTTTAGTTGTCCTCATCTCTCTTCTTTTTTGCATCAACATTTTGGTTTTTCCTAATAATTTGTTCACTTGCAACTTGTTCTTAGACCCAGCTAATTTTGTTGCTGTTTCCACAAGAGCTTTGGTTACTTTTCTGTTAACTTCAAAAATATCCACTTCTTCCGATGTTAGACCTTCTAAAGCAGAGAATCTGTTCTTCAGTTCTAACTTGAAGGTATTATGGTGTTTTTTAAGGTTGGTTATGTCAATACATTTTGCTTGTCTTATGAGCTTGCCACGTTCGAGTTTAGAGTTGAGGTGCATCTTACATCTCACCAATCTGTGGTCACTACCTGTGTTGAAATTGTTCAGCACACTGCAGTCTTCTATGACGAATTTTTTGTTACACATAATAAAATCAATTTCACTTGTCGTCCCAATTGGATGTCTCCATGTCCATTTCCTGTGTGGCTTTTTCTTGAAGAAGGAGTTCAAGATGAAAAACCCTTCTGCCTCTGCAAACTCAACGAGAGTATTTCCACGCTGGTTTCTGTTGCCGTGACCGAATTTACCTACTGAAGTTTCATTCTGTTGCCGTTGCCCTATTTTTGCATTGAAATCTCCCATAATTATTTTCAAGTGCTGCTTACCTTTATTATTTAGATGACAAATTTCCTCATAAAATTCTTCAATTTCTTCTTCAGGATGGTGCTTGTGGTGGGTGCATAAGTTTGAATAATCTGAGCCTGGTATCTTCTCGATAGTTGGATAACGAGTCGTGCAGCTCTGTCAGAGGAACTTTCAACTTCTACCACTTTATCCTTCAGTTTCTTGTTTATTATAAATCCAACACCACTAGTTCTGCCAGTATTTGTCCCATGATAGTAGAAGAGATGCCCACTTTTCAGTTCAATGAGATCTTCTCCTTACCTCATTTAGCCTGACTATGTCCCACTTGATCCTTTGTAGTTCCTTTTCCAATTCAAAGAAGCCTTCAATCAGTAGATAGGGAGCGTCTATTGTAAGTAGCCAAGGTCAGCATCAAATGGCAGCCTAGTCCGGTCCTCCGGTGATTCTTAGCACCTCTGCCTTCATGTAGCACTAACCGCTGCCTTGGCCAGGTACATTCCAGCTGCCGGAGACTGAGGGACAAGATTTAAGTTGTGGAGTCATTTTGGAGGAGTTTGGCCGTAACTCACCACGCTGGCCAAGCGGGTTGGTGAGTGTGGGGATAGCATTTCCTCTAATCCCGATGGTATAGTTATACCGCTATTGGCAGTCATCAGAGCCCCTTTAGTGGAAACAGGATGCACCACGAGAAGGCTGGGTTGACATTTGTTAAAGAGAGGCTGTGATGTTGCGCATCACCTGACCGTATATATACTTGATTATTTTATAAAAAAAAATTTCAAACTTTGCTGTGTTCTTTTAGGTTGTTTTTCTCTGACATTTTGCACAATGTTAATGATAGGTTGTTGGTTTTTTGGGGGAAAATCATTATCTATTAGCTTCATTGCCATTTTTGTCATTGCTTCCATTTGATTTTTATCTGATGAAAGTAATTTAGCTCTTGTTATTAAATTCCTTGTGTTAATTTTCACTGCTTTTGAGTGGTACAAGCCATAATTTAATAATATATTGGACTTTTTTGTCTTGAAATTATGAATTCCAAACTTTCTGTATCTCTGATGATTTTTATGTCTAAATGAATTTCTTTGTTCTTTTCTTCTAATCCAAAGTACTAAAAAAATTCAGTATATTTTGTACTGAGAAATTGTGATATGTTGATTGTGTTGTGATATTGTTGGTTGACATTCTCCTCAGTTGTAAAAAGGTATGGTGCACCAGAAATGTTGGTTGACATTTCTGGTGCACCATACCTTTACAACTGAAATATGCAAGCCAGTGTACACTTTATTTTCATTGTGGTAAGTTAGATTTTCAAGCTATGGTATCTCCCTGTCCAACATGTTTGTTTTAAGTGTCTGCTGTTGGCACCAGTTTTCCTCCCCAGAAATTATGGAGGGGCAGAATGTATCACATGTTTACACATCACTGCGTGTGGTTTCCAAAATGTCTGGGCAAATTTGAAAGTCAACACTTTTGCGTTAGTTTCATGGCACAAGTCTTGGATTCAGTTTTCCTTTCTTTTTTTTTTTTTTTTTTTCAGATTCAGTCAAAATGTTATGAGAGGCTTTTGCTAGTGCTAAGCATATGTGCTAGCGTTCAACAGTAATGTTGCGATTTCTGTGCAGATGATGACACATGCACAGTGTTTTAAGCGATCCTTCTCTTTAATGGGCATGTGCCCATCGTGAAAGTTACTGTAATGTTTAAACATATGTGACAGTGCTACATTTCCATAAATGTTATCTAACATTTCGTGGGTAATTTTACCCAAGTTTGTAGCAAAACTTAACTTTCATTCTTGACTTATCCATCCTCACAAGTCACCTGTAGAATTGACATGTATTAACAGAAATGCCAGCATCATCATCTTTGACTGATGCAAGAGTCCAGCTGTGTAAGTGGATAGTAAATAGTTACTTGCCTACTGTGTGAAATGCTGTAGACTGTTGTTAATCTGGCCATTCCTTGCCCAGAGGGTTGCCAGATTAGTATAAGTGCCGGATTGCTGAGACTGCATAAAAATTCAGTTTAATTCTTCATTAAATGTAATGTTACAATACAAGTTTACTATGTGTAGTACATATGTATTTAAAAACAAAAACAAATAAAAGACCAGCATATATTATAATAGTAAAAGAATACGATCAGTACGTACTATACTGTCTCATTTACAACAATGAAATGATCTTTTCATATTATCAGTACAGTAAAGCACAATATGTATGTGTACGTACTATACACAGTAAATGAAACATACAATTGCAATACAGCACAGATGAAATCTTGCATTTTCTACTCTGTGTGGTCACTTCGAAACATGTCTCAGATTTTTGTCTGTTTTAATGAAGATGCTTTTTGTAATATTCTTAATTATTTCAAGGATCTTTCCTACTTTTATTTTAAATTGAATTGCATGAACGTTAGTGCCAATTAAAAACAAAACATAACATTAAAATTGAAAACTTCTCGTGTATGAAGTATAATTCATTCCGGTCTGATATAAACGCTATTTTTTTACAACCAAAAGCCACTCAAGGAGGAGGAGGCCACCAGCTGTGGAACTTTTCAGGTGCAAGTTGCTTTTCCTTTAAATAGCCAATTACATGAATTTTGTTGTGTTTTAAAGTTTATTACTGGATGAAATGGTTTGAAGTTATTCTGGTAAAACAAATACAGTTGGATTAAATATTAGGCATGTGTGTGGGTTTTGATTATACAGGGTGGGCTAAAAGTCCTCAGGAGTTTAGATTGACAACTGTACAAAAACGAACAGATCTACAGCAATGCGGTTTGCACCATTTGAAATGGTAAATATTGGAGTTTTTAAAGCCATCTCTTTCCAACAGATAACGTTACATGCTCGCAAATACCGACCCCAACTGCAAAACAACTGAAAATGTCGTTGCCGCAGGAGAAAGCAAAGTGCGTGCATTGGTTTTTTGAGATGAAGTCTGTGATTATGGTACAAAGAAATTACCGTTGGACATATGGGAAAGATCCACAGAGTGATTTCGGTTTCAGATTGTGTCAGAAGAAATTCTTGGATACTGGTAGCGTCCTGGACTGGCAAAGAAGTGGCAGACCCACTGTCAGTGAAGAAACTGTACAGAGCATACAGGAGGTTTTCACTCACAGTCCTAGCAAGTCCATGAGAAGGGCCTCTTTACAACTGAATGTTCCATAATCCACATTGATGGGAGTGCTTCACAAATGCCTGAAACTAACCGCATACAAAGTGCAACTCCTACACCAAATTAAACCAAACAATGGACCTCAGCATGTAGCATTCGCTCGGGATATGTTGGCGCAGCTGAAAGTTTCCTACGCCGTATAATGTTCTTGGATGAAGCAACCTTTCATGTGCACAGAAAAGCTAACACTCAGAACATTCGTATATGGGGTAGTGAAAACCCACATTCAGTCAGGGAGCACGCCGCACACAGTCCAGAGGTGAATGTTTGGTGTAGGCAGCTGCATAATCATGTAATTGGGCAATTATTCTCCAAGCCCTCAGTGTAAAAGAATAATTACCTGGACATGCTTCAGAACTTTGCAGTTCCTCAACTACAGGATTTGCAACCAAACGTCATACTGCAACAAGATGGCGCTCCCCCACATTTGGGACTTGACATTCGTGAATACCTGAACCATGAGTTTCCCGACTGATAGATTGGCGGAGGTGGTCCCATTCCTTGGCCAACCCGGTCCCTAAATATCACTCCTTTAGACTTCTTCCTCTGGGGCTATGTCAAGGACATGGTTTACCGGGAAACATTAAGCTGCCTTCAGGAGCTCAAACAGCGCATTACAGCAGTGTTTGATAGAATCGATCCTGACATGTTGGAGCGCACATGGCAAGAAATTGAATACCGACTGGATGTGTTACATGCCACCAAAGGTGCACATGTAGAGGTGTATTAAGATAAGATTATTAAACTCAAATATTTACTCTTCCAAATGCCCAAACTGCATTACTGTAGATCTGTTTGCTTTTGTACAGTTGTCAACCAAAACCCCTAGGGGGCTTTTCGACCACCCTGTACATCATTGTTATATCTGTGGCCAAGTTAACTTATTTGCATACAGTAGTGAAATTCATGTCCATATAATAATGATGCAAGAATATCGGCCTTCTGTTTATGGCATGTGAAGTTATTTCACAGTGCACAGTATACTTATTGACATGATGCACAGTTATGAAGAATGTACATCTTTCTTCTGCTTTTCTGTTTATAATGTTGTTGCAAAAATTTTGTTGTCATCAGATGTCATGATGCCTTTTTTAAGAGTAAATTTATCATTTGAATGCTCATTAATTGCACATTTTATTCTAAGCAATGTAGAATACATATTTGCACCTTTTTTAACCTTTGAAATAGATATGGAAAAAAAAAAAAGATTAATATATTTTAATCTCAGCATTCAGAACTTTCTTCAGCATGTGTTTCTCCCTGCTTTTCAAATTCAAATTTATGGCATTTTACGTATGATGCCACCATCTGTAGAATTGGTATCCTTTTTATTCTCTCTTAAATACGACTTTAACATAATTTAGATTCATGGTTTAATATGTTTCTAAGCATAATAGATATAGATCAGTGATGGTGGTGTCATTTTTTTAAGGAATTTTCACCAACATTTCAACAGTTCTGCATAATCTTGGTCATGCAGGCTTTGGCTTAATTTTTGAGAGTAATCAAGCTCATTGAGTTTTGTTTAATTTCCTGTTACAACTTTTGATATGTTTTTGCAGTCTGGTGTTTAAATTACATTTTGTGATGCCACCTTAGAATGAAGTTACCTGATTTTTCTTTCTTGGTGGGATTTTACACCATGTCTTGAAAGTATAGCTGATTTTCCATTAACGTTACAGATAGCGTCTTGTTTTGCTTGTTTTTTTGCCAAACTTTAGTTTGTATGTGGGACAAATGTTTGAGTGTTTTATATATGTTTTTAATATATGGAGTGGATCCACAGCAATTTTTTTATTTTACTTTTTTAAGTAGCATACTTTTAGATTTGTGCTTGTTTATTGGCCATTCTCATGTTATCTTATGGCCATTTCCAGCTGCTAGTAGTTTGATACAATTTAGTTCTTTACTAAAGTTTTGAGTGTGGTAATGCTGTTCGTATTTATTCACAAAAGGATAATTAAGATGTTAATGAAGAACAAATCTTGACAAATACATGGCAGTCAGGAAAGGTTATTGTTTTTCATTGAAGTGCCATTTAAACTGTAACAATGTAGCCATTTCAGAAAACTTGAATTGCATAGCCTTGGAGCAGGAATTAAACCTGTATTTACTTCCCTTTGCACAAGCGTGATATTTATTCAGAATTCATACTTCAGTTGCCTGAAGGTTAATTCTGGGTGGTTTACTGGTTCTGTGCTATGGAAGAAATTAGGATATGCAAATTTAATTACTGCACTAGAACTATGATGCAGTTATCAAGTTTTCTACAGAAATGGATTCATGGTTAAAATTAAATATAGCACTTCTACCATGAAACACTATATGCTTTGTAGCTTTTTTTTTTTTATTTATAGGATGGTGAGAATCAACTGATTTATTGAATGGTGTGTGTAATTTCTAGAGAAACCTCAGATTTAATAAAGTCTTGATTCTTCAAAAGTAGAATGTCAAGGAAATTTAACATTGTCTTTCCATTTCAACTGTGGTTTTTGTTCTGTAGACAGTGGGAAGTTTTGCGTGACTTTGGTGTTATCTTTTATAGGATATTGCCAGAAGACCAAAATGTAGTCATAATGTATGAAGACAGCAAGTGATTTTTTTTTTTTTTTTAATCATGCAGGATTTTATTTTCAACTTGCATAGTCACTTTGCAAAATGACTAGAAAGTGGTGATCTCAATGATGGCACTATAAAATTTTTTACAAACTGTTGTTGCAAAAGAATAATTTAGTGGGATCAGCGAATTTGAGCTTGAGTAATGTTTTCAGGTGTTTCTTTTTCTCTGCAAAGTAACTGTAGATGTGAACAGTGTGTTTGGAAAACAGATCATACTGTGGCTTGCCATGGTGAATTTGACCATGCATTGGTATTGTTTGGGATTATGGCATCAATGGAGCTTCTGGGAAAGTATATTTTTTTGCAAAAGTGAATTAAGGGAACTGAGGTAATGATCTTTTGTGATTGAACATTGAATCTCTTTATTCTTGGGATACCATAGGTCTATTTGGTTCATTTTCTTTCATTTACTAAAGATAGTTGCTGTTTTAACTCCAGTTTGAGAGTAGGATTCTTTTTTGATGACTTGTGGGCAGTTGGCTCTAATTTTTTTATTTTAGCAAGTTTCCTTGTGATTTGGTACTAAGGTTTTCTTTCAGGGAAAAAAATTCAACATTCAAATTTTCTGTTAGTTTACCTAATGTTGAAGTGGTATTCTTTTTCATTCAGAATTGTTAGCTGATTGGTTTTATTTTCTATATTAATGTTCAGTGATATTTTTTTTTCATGTTTGATTAATCTTCATTTGTGTGCTTTCAGTTTTCTCATCCACTCTCTTGGCAACAGTCACTTCTGTTTTAAATCTTATTGTTTCATGTTGCTTTAGTGTTCTCTGTTGGGGAGGGGTGATCTTCAGCTTCTCTCCTTACAGCCAAATTTAAAAGCATATATAGGTAATTTCTGGATGATTCAATTGTGTAGGTTGGATAATTTTTTTCCTTCATTCATTTTGTTTTGTTTAAGCTTTTGGTTTTCAAATTTTTTATTGGCATGTTGAATTTTGTTTCACCTTTTAGTTGAGAAAGTATGGGTTTTCATAATTTCACTGTCCATTATATCATCTGAAAAGTTGAAAAAAGTAAAGATGTTTCATAAGTTCATGTGAGCCTTGTATTTTTCCTTCAGCAAATTTTATAACCTTTTGTTCTGCTTGAACAGTTATTTTCAATTTTCAGAAAATTTGGAGTTGGTTCTTTGCATTGAATAAGAAGATTTAAGTGTTCAACTTGCCTTCCCTGTCCTTTTCATTAACTTCTTGTTTTGCTTTTGAATAGAGATTAATTTCTCACACACATGTAAGGATTAAAAGCTTATATATATATATATATATAGAGAGAGAGAGAGAGAGAGAGAGAGATGTACATGGCATATACATGTATATACATAGAGCGACTTATGGAATTCATAACCATGTTTGCTGTATTTTTTTCTGATGTGTGGTATCGTAAATATTAATCAATGTAATGAACTTGTAACAAATATGTAACTTTTGTCTGCCACATTTTGTTCTTTCCTACAGGGTGTAGTAAAAGTAGCAGCTGTTGATGCTGACCAGCATAAAGATCTTGGAAGCAAGTATCAAGTTCGTGGGTTTCCTACTATCAAAATATTTGGAGAAAATAAAAGCAAACCCCAAGATTACAATGGACCAAGGACAGCTCAAGGGATTGTAGATGTTGCATTCAGGGAATTAAAAAATATAGTGGAATCCAAACTTGGTGGTGGTGGTCGCAGAAGCAGTGGTGGAGAAAGTCATAAAAAGGTAAAATATCGGTGGTTATATCAAATATATAAATGGTTAAAAATATGTGATAGTTGAAATGAAAGCACTGCAAAAACTCATAGCACATCAATATTTGCTTGTGCGACACTTCACAGTGAACACAAAAGATGAAACAAAAATTCATTTAAACATTGAAAATTATATAAGCCCCAGAACTGATCAGTTTTTTTACTTTTTTTTTTTTTTTTTGTCACTAAAATTGAAAAGTGTCATTTGACTTGCACACCTTTGTCACTATTTACAACTTATTTTGCATCTCTCCAGTCAGTGTATTGTTTCATGTGTAACTAGTGCCTTTGATCATTTGGCGTGAGCTCTGTGTCTTGTGATGACATCTGCAAAACAAAAAGTACAGCAGGCTTTTCCTTAAGCCACCTTCTGGTGCTGGTTGGCAGAAAACATGCTGTCCTTATACCAATCAATTATTGATACAAGCATGAGACTTCTTGTGGATTCTTGGAATTCTGCTCTTTTTTTTTTTTCTTTACCCCATTGGAATCATTCTTGAGTTTAATGCAAAACTGAAAGGGCTTGGGGGGGGGGGTGGATTGGGAGGGTTGCACAGAAAAATCCTTGCTTTAGAATCTGGGTTGTGATAGAGACTTCTTGAATGGAGGAAGTGAAGAACACATGAATTGTATACATGCCAGCCATTCACCCTTACGTGGGAGTCTCCCGAATTATTCACTTAACAATCAGATATGCCTGCCTTCTGGTCTCCCAACAGCCTCTGTTGAAATCTTGCTTTTCTATTATGAGGCATTTATGTGGTGAAATTTCTATTGGGTAATTTTTAAAATAAATTTGGTTTTTTATAGTGTGTACGTACACTCTTTACCCCCCACCCCCTGTTCTGAATTATAGCATGCCAGATGGTGTCCAAATTGTAAGTCAGTTCACCGACATTCCAGGGTGAGCGTAGGTGGCATCCCATCATGCCTCAAACATGTTCAATAGGTGTGAGGTCAAGTGAATGGGCTGACCATGGAAGGGTGTCAGTGTTATGGCAGCAGACCTAGGAGAGCCATGCCATGTGTGGTCGGGCAAAAAGTCTCTTCGTGATGCTGCAATGTCATAACAACAGGTCGTAGAATGTTATTGATATACCATTGAATCGTGAGTGTGGCATGCTAGGATTACGAAAGGTGTCTGGCTATCATAGGAAATAGCTCCCCAGGCAGTCCCTCTCAGTGTGCAAGCCATGTGCTGTTTCATCTTAAAGGCAGGATCTGAGCACTGGCTGGCTCAACTCCAGATATGTATGTGCTGGTCTTTGGCACCAAGTGGGGACTACATGACACCACTAGACACTATCCCACATTGATCAGGCCCAACACTACTGTAACCGGTGCCAGTGATGGTAGGTGGTGGAGTGGCCTCCTCGAATGTAGTCCCCGTGCTGCAAGTTGTCTGGCAACAGTCCGGATGGCCACTTCTGTATGTGTAAACAATGCTACATGGCCATGGATTGTTGAGAATGACTAATTCAGTTATGTTCATGTGGCTCTCGCAATCCCTCGGTCCTTGTGTTTTTTCATTGCCCTTAGCTGCCCATGTACCATTGGATTGTACTTTCCTCGATCCATTGGCGCCAACATCGTCCGATTTCTGTGCCCCTCTGACCCTGACCTAAATGTATTGCAATATGGCAACTTGACCAACTGGCCTCTCTCAGACCAACCATATGTCTTTGCGCAGCTGTTTATAGTGTGCACAAATCTGACGTCAAGGCATCCTTATGGGTGCAAGTTTTGCTCTTGATATATACTCTCCTTGATGCGCTGTGGTGGACCACTGTTTAGTTGTTGGTCATTATTTTTTTATCATTTCCATATCCCCTGTGGTACTCGCATGCAAAGTTTTATCAGGATCGAACGACTCTTGGGTTGCTTCATTTTTTTTATTTTTTTTTATCTCCATGGGTGAAAGTTTTCCATTCTGGGAACAAATTGTCTCTCAAAAATTTCTGAAAATGTAAGTTAGACAGAGGCAAAATTTCTCATGTAATAGCAAATTTCTTTTCACACAATGTTCCCAGCTGCCCAAATATTCATGAAATTCTTTCATGAATATTTGTATTTCAGCTTGTAAAAAGTAGGCAAAAATTTTCAAAACTGGGAATTTGATGGAACAAAAATGTCTTCCATTGTCATAATTTCTTTCACTTGATGTCCTGTATCATTGTTGAACATTGCTTTTTCCATTAATGTTTTTGCATTTCAGCTTATGAAAGGAAACAAAATTTTATTGAAATGGAAGTTAGAGTAAAGTTTTCCTATAACCATAATGTTTTTTTATTATTATTATTTCTTTCAATCTTCCCCTTGTTCTCTCCCATTGTTGTTATATACCATTTTAATCCATAAATGTTTGCGTTTAGGGAGGGGAAAACATTCTGAAAACAAATTGGACAGAGCAGAAATTCCTCCTGTAATTAAATTTTTTTCTCTCTTGATGATGCACGTGTTCGGTGTTGTTAAATAGTTTTCCATCACAAATTTCAGTTGAAAAGGGAAGCAAAAATTTCTGAAAATAAATGGAAGTGAAGTTAAAAAGAAATAAAAAAAAAATCAAGAATTGATGCTTCATAAGCAAAGGTATTCATTCCCTCCAAGCACACAGTATTATCTATTTAGTGAAAGCTTCAATGCCAAAGTTCTTTCAGCATAATGAATGAAATTATAAACATAAAGCCATTATTTGGCCCAATGTTGGAAGTTCCGTGTTACAACAGTATGGGACAACCTGTTGTAACACGGAACTTCTAACATTCATCCCTCGACAGTGGAGGCAGCTAGTTACACCTAACACTCAACTTCCTGAAGATGAGGAATTTACATAATATTTTGTTACTTATTATAATGGCATCATTTGTGCGAATGACAGTGTATTGTGGGTGACGTATGATGTATATAATGGTTGCCTCTCGATGTTTCTTGGCACTTAGCCTGAGGATGGGGCCTTGTGGCCCTGAAAGATCTCGCATGTTTTAACTAGACTTTTTAGAGTGTAAATAAAGTGATTTTAATTTGCAGTCCGTAGGGGTATAGTTTATTAACTTATCGTACGCAGACAGCCTTTTGGAAATTTATTGTAACATTCCGTACGAAAATACTTGCTTTTATTATTCCTTATGTCTTTCATAATGGAAACTATCTTGCATACAGTTTTTTCTGCAAATAATACATAATTTTAACACTAGGGGATACTATATTATTTGTCAAATACTGAGTCATGATAATACAAAAACGTTCCTTATTAACTTCCTTGACAATTCACGTTTTCAGGTGTGACTTCTTTAGGGGTCCTCTAGTAACTTCTTCTGGGAGTATGTATTTTCTTCATACATCTGTTTCTTCATCAGTTGAATATATTGCTTATCATGTGTTTTGAATTCAAAGCCTTATAAAAAAAATCATACTACTGAAGCATTGTTAAGAGCAAGTTTTGAGTTAAAATAAATTAAAATCTATATGTACAGCTAAAAAAGGTTTATATACAATACTGTTTACCTCTAAAATATTCCTGTATACTTTGATGAACCCCTAAAAATTGGATCTTTAAGCTTTTCAAGTGGACCAATCCCACTCATCCTCAGAACAATCAGAATTCACGTTGTCTGTATCTGCGAAAAATGAAAACACATATGCTCTGAATTATTTAACTACAGGGTTCTCCCATGTGCCAAAAAAACATTGGGTATCTTACGTCATGTGCAAATTTACTCTTCGTCATACTGTTGCCATCTAGGAGATTGAATGGCATTCAGAAATTTCATTTTCTTTTTTAGTTATTAAATTTTGCTTTTTTTTTTTTTTTAAATCAGTTTTCCATACTTCTGGCATACTCTATGATTCCTGGATGTTACATGCTACAATTTTTTGGTTTCTCAATTGTAACTGCCTCTGAATATCACTATTCCCATTCATTATGATGTTTACTAATTATTGTGATGTCTTCAAATTGGGGACGCATTTTTTGTTCCAGGCATTGTGTTAATGCTGTCTTTTTTTTTTTTTGTCACCCAATTTTTAATATGTTGGTTAAGTTGTTTTTTCAATCTGTTTTTGGTGCTTCCAAAGTAAAACTTTTTATGAGTTGAATCATCTTGTCTAATGGGAATTCCATATGCTTGTTCCAAAACTGAGTTCTTTTGCTTAGTGTTGCTCATCCAGGCCGCTAACATTGTGACTGGCTGTCCTAAACCTTTTTTTTTTATTTTTTAACTACATTATTGGGAGAGATATGTATTAACTACATAATTTACTAGGGGAGATAAATGTATCTTCCCAAATATCTCTGCTTGTAAAACTCTAATTTGAAAAAAAAAAAAAAAAAAAATTCTGTCTAGTAGTCCATGATATAAATTATTTTGCATACATTAATTTCTAATTTTTTGTAATGCACTTTTGTCCCTAGGGGCACAAATAAGTTTGTATTCCTGTTTGCAATACATTTGCAGCAGTATTTGTGCTCGTGAAAACTCAATTCAAATAAAAAATAAAATCAGGAAAATTTTGCTCACCAAAAACATTGTGCACATTTCCTGCTTATTATAATGATGATCAGTTTTTCTGCTGGAGGGTGCAAACATATGAAACACTTCTATCTCAGCGTTTAACAGTCCAATTTAAAATGTCCGTTCTTTGTCAGACAGTGCTCCTGATGAGGAATATTTTACATATAATTATTATTAATTTTCATTAATGCACAGTTTTATCAACAGAGCGCACAAGTGCATACTTCTGTTTGTAGCCATATCTGTGTTTCTGAAAACCTAATTGGAAAATTCCTTTTCAGTAAGATACCACTCACTAGGAAAATATTTAATGCACATTTCCCTGACTCCAAAGTATGCAATTTACTCACTA
Organism: Macrothele yani; assembly: GCA_039090855.1. Classification (NCBI taxonomy): domain Eukaryota; kingdom Metazoa; phylum Arthropoda; class Arachnida; order Araneae; family Macrothelidae; genus Macrothele; species Macrothele yani. The sequence goes on from CM076993.1 coordinate 12,867,650, forward strand.
GAGGATGCAAATGTATAATATATTTCTATCTTTGTTTCTAAAAATCTCATTTGAAAAATTCTTTAAGCACCATATTCCATTCACAATGTGGAACATTTTGCATATACTGTGTGATTTTTTTCATAATGCATAGTTCTGATGCAGGTGGCATTAGTGTGTATTTCTATTTGTAAATCTCCACTTCTGACCATTCTATTGAAAATATTTGTTTTGTACTATATGGCATTTGGTAAAGATTACAAATGTGTTCCTCTTTAAATAATGCATAGTTTTTCCCACTAGGAACATGTACATAAAATCTCTTTTCTCACTATCTCTGCTTCTAGAAGTCATATTTTAAAACTTTTTTATATCTTATAGCTTTTGACATAAAGAATATTTTGTGCATATTTTCTTTTTTGTAATTCACAGTTCTGCTACCAATGAGGTGTCTGTCAGTATATATTTCTATTTTACTAAATATCTAACTTTAAAAATCCCTTGGAAAAATTCTGTCTTAGTTGGGTATTCTTCATTATCAAGAATAGTTTGCTCCCATTTTCTTTAAATAGCACACATATTTCCTACTATAGGGTGTAAAGGTATATCGCAATTTTCCTCTATAGCTTCTTCAAATTGTTCAATTTCAAAAATTCCTTTTGCCTTGGATATCTTCCACTATGTGGAGTATCTTGTATACAACTTGAGTTTTGTAATGCACATTTCAGCTGCTAGTGGGCATAAATAACTGTTTCTGTTTGTGGATATTTTACCAATTGTAATAATCCAGTGGATATTTTTTAATGTAACTGATTCTATTCACTATGGACAACACTGCTCATATTGCATATTTTAATTAGTGTGCAGTTTTTCCATTCAAGGGTCATGAATGAATTATCTTTTTCACATAATTTTGCACTCGTAGGAAAGGATTAAAAGATGTTTGTTGTACTCGAGAATTCGGTGTCATCTTTGTTGTAAATGTCACTTGTTAATCACAGTGATAGAAAGTTTGCGCCAAACTGCGCTGATTTCATTATCTTGCGCTAAATTCCTACAAATTATGAAAAAAATTTAACATTTGCACCCAACTGCGCCGAAATAGCAATCCACAGCAAAAACTGCCGAGCGAAAAAAAAAAAAAAAAAAAAAATTCGCGGCAAAAAATGACGTTTTAAAACGTTTAATCGAATGGCACTTTTTAAGGTCTACGCGTAATTTGGTTAAATGTAGAACGATGCTTAATAAACACGTACCGCCAATCCCAACATTTCGTAATGTTTTTCACCTACCTTCTAATTCGTTGTTTTTCAACATAAGTGATGAATAGGTTTTGCAACGTAGGTGGAGCTTATGAAGCAGAAGTTTTGTTGTGACCACGTGGTATGTAGGAGAAACAATGTTGTATGTTATGAAATCCTAATGAAAATTGCTTACAGATGGTTTGGTGATCTTTCGGAGTGTTGTGCAATTGAGATTGTTTATACTTAGTTGTTTCATGCTCACATGCTCTTTGGGATGGCGCAGTTATTTCATTCCGGGCGAGGTGTGTGATTACGTAAATACAGTGTAAGATCAGTCAGCTATTTCGTTGACACAGAGGACGACTGAAAATGGCTCTCCCGTGGCAGTATCAGGGTTTCTTGATTTAAATCACAAATAGAAATCTCCAAATCTCCATTATGTATTTGTAAAGTCCATTAAAATTAAAACTGCATGTACTCAAATTAACAGTGCTAAATTTAGCATTGTTATTCATTAAACAAAATCAACTTCATGCTGAAACTAGACACAATATTATTTTAGCCATGAAAGTTAAAATACATTTTGTTATAAATGTGTTTGGTTTTTTTCCACAAAGAGTTTTCCTTTGTGCCATTTCTTAATTGCAACCATAAAAGCATAAGGTAATGCTAAAACTTAACAAAAATGAGCTTTGTTCCTTTCCCATGAGATTATAAAGTCCCAGGCTCCCAGGACCATTAATCTCCTTTCATTGAAGTTAGAAGTTGGGTATTGTCAATAGCAAAGTAATCTGACCTTTTGCATTCACCAGTGTTCCCTTTCCTGTACATGAACTCAGCAGGAGGATTATTTTTGTGGGTGGTAGTAGAAGGTGATTAACTGGGCTTGAAATATTTCATGCTGGTTTACCAGTCAGGCAAATAACTCACTTCTCAGTTGAAAATCAACAGCCCTGCAGGGCTCGCGAAAAAAAAAAAAAAACAATTCAGTACTAAAAATTTAAAGCTAATTGTTTACACGTTCAATAATTTTTATGAAATTGTAAACATTTTCAAAAAATATTTTATCGCTAACCTAATTTAAATTTTAATTACCATTTTATAATAACCAAACTCAGTTTTTCTTCCACTAGAGTAGGTGATGCAAGAATCCTTTCAATCTTTTAGAACTTTCCTAACAGCTCTGTGGAAAGATAGGAATCAGTGTTTGCCCTTTGACCTACGACACCAATTGCTAAGCAAGAACTCGCGCCATGCATGTGACTGACTCTTGTATATAAAAAATATGAGTTCTTTAATAAGGCTTATTTTAATTTACAGAACTGATTTGTGACTGTGCACCAGCATGGGGAATCAGTTTCTCTGTGAAAGAAATTGGACAGTGAATACCGCGAGTCAAAACATACAGGCATGGTGTGCTTAACAAAGAACATGAGGGAAGAAGCCACAAGCCCAGAGAATGATTTCCCAAAATGCTGTGGAAAAGATAAGCAGTGTAAGCCAGTTCCCCATAAGCAGTATTTACACTACTTATCTTTTCCCACAGCATTTTGGGAAATCATTCTCTGGGCTTGTGGCTTCTTCCCTCATGTTCTTTATTAAGTGCACCATGCCTGGATGTTTTGGCTCACGGTATTAGCTGTCCAATTTCTTTCACGGAGAAACCAATTCCCCATGCTGGCTCACAGTCACGAATCAGTTCTGTGAATTAAAAATAAGCCTTATTAAAGAACTAATATTTTTATGCATCCAACAATAGGCATAGCAACATTTAAATAATTTGTACAAAATTCTAGCAGATAATGCTTACCTTGGCATTCCTTTCTAGCGATGGGAACATTTCACGCACGTGTTTTCCGGCCTTTGTTGATGTTATTGTTCTAAAGTCCGTTGTATGCGATGACTGGCTTTACTTCTTACTCTTTTCGCTGGGTATACTCATTGGATCTTTGCCTTAGGATTCCAAACACATCAATTTTTACCGTTCTTTATACTCGAAATTTTCGTCCATCCTCTGGGCATCCTCAGGAGCGTGGCGACTTTACCACCAATGTTCGTGGTTAACTTCGCGCTAATGGAGTCCGATACTTCTTGTTGCCATTCGTCGGATATACTTTCCTGGATATATTTCGTTATCAAGCCCGGCTGGCGCCATCTATGTTTCATTAAAAACAACTTTTTTTTTATTATTATTATATATATATTTTTTTAATTTCTTCTCCTATCCTGGTTTTCTTGTCTTTTTTGCCGATTTTTCTTTTGTTGTTGTTTTTCTTGTCTTATTAGTTCTTTCCACAGGCCCGATAATGTGCTAGGGTCGTTATGGTTACATGCTCTTGCTTTATTTTTATAGATTAATATTGCTTCTTCCCTCCTCATTTGTCTTTCCGATTTTTTATTCTTTTTTAGCATTTTAATTTCATCGAAGTTTGGGAATGTCCGGGTTTCCATGCAGAATTGCACTAAAGCAGTTTTGGCTTCTTTTTTTGCCAATTAGATATGTGTTGTTTAAGTCTTTTTTTAATCTGTTTTTCGTACTTCCAATGTACGATATTGGGGGTATGTGTGCAATTGGAATTTCGTAGGTTCCCGATTCTTCTAGCATTTTTTCCTCTGTTTTTTTGTTGACAGTCATACTTTTCACGGTGTGCACTGAGCTTCATTAGTTGTAAGTCATATTTAGCACAGTGCCTATTGATTTCATTACTCACTCCTTCCAAGTATGGGAAAGCTCCAATGTATTTCAATTTTTTTCTTCCTCATCTTCCTTTGGTTGTGCACTTCTTGGCCTTCTTTATTCTGAGTCATATGCTTTTTACTCACATGTATCCATTTATTAATTAGCTTGCTCGGGTACCCATACTCTTGTGCTATTTTCGAGATAAACTCTAGCTCTTGATTTTTAGCTCTTGATTATCTCGAAAATAGAACAAGAGTATGCGTACCCGAGCAAGTTAATTAATAAATGGATACATGAGAGTATCCATTTATTGAGTTATATGAGTATAGATGGCTGGTCCAATGTCGATAATGAACCAGTTGTTTGTTCATGTGTAACAACTTCAGATGGTGATGTCTATTTAGCATATAGTTTTAATACTTCTGGTATCCTCCATACAAGTGATTACCTTGAACAAATTTCTATGCAGTTTGAAATCAACAGAAAAAAAATTATGTTGTGAAGTTAGGAGTTTTGTAACGGACAATGCTTCAAATATGATGAAAATGAGGACGGAAAGGGAGAAAAATGTAGATGTTATCGCATATGGTTGCACAGCTCACATTTTAAACTGTCTTGCAAAAGATCTAGCCAATGCGCTTGATAGAGTCCAGAGGAACAATTGCAAAATTTCTGACGCAGTTATAGAGTGGAAAAAGTTGGAAATTGTATTAAATGACATCTTAGATGAAAAGCAATTGGAGTTCTTTCATAAAAGATTTTACAATTTGCCAGCAAAAAATATGGAGACATATTTCTGACTATTCTCATTAAGCTTCTGACAAAATTTGTACCATTCACTGGAATGATGATAGAAGAAAAAGTGCAGCTTGCAGTAAATTCTCAACTGGTGGAATTCTTTTTCCATAGTGAAAGAGTCAATAGAAAATAAAAAGAACTGCAAAGTATTTTTTAATTACTAAAAACAACATCTGCTTCAACTGGAATTGAAAGAATTTCCTCAACATTTAACATTGTGCATTCATTCTAAGTTAAAAAATAGGCAAGGAATTCAAAAAGCAGCAAAACTAGTATTTTCGTTCAAACTGCTGAACAAATAGTTTCTCTCATCACATGCTTTTTTTTTTTTAATTCAGTTAAAATTTACTCAGGAATTGATGTTTTTCAATCAGTATATTCTGAAACATTTATGATTCAAATTTAATGGGCAAGTTGTAGATTTTTTTTTAAACTACACCAGTAATATAATGACTTAACGCTTTTTCTGTTTTATGCATGTTGTGCACATTGAGATTTATCAGAATTATTAACACAACAATCAGACATCCCTGATTTGTCTGCATTAACTGTTCATCACATAACATTAATCACACTAGAAAACTTGCAAACTACATCGTACAACATCGCCTGAAGATCTGTTTCCATGTATTATGAGAATTAATATTTCTTCCACACAATCTTATTTCCACGTGTTATGAGAAGAATATTCTCTTTACATATCAGTAATTATTAAGTAGTTTAGTAGACACAAATCAGTACAGTAAAGATAATGCACGGCATTAAGAAATATCATTCTCTGCTTATTACATTCTCATTCATTATCTGTTATTCAGTGTCACTTAAATTTTAAAAATATATACCATCAAGTCAATCGTGGAGAAGAATGTTGTTTCATGTTTACATTGAAGAATGAAGAGGTGTTTTAAAGTTGAACTGAAACACAATAGTAATTTAAATAAAAAAATCTTATTTAAATCAAATCAGAGTTGTTTTTCGATTTTTTTTAAAAAAAATCATGATTTTTTTTTTTTTTTTAAACCCTGGGCAGGATACGATGGTTCTGTTTCTAAAGGATTCATAGGTATTCAGAAATGCCAACTTTTATGGATTTTCCGTAGTTTGTATGGATTTTCACTCCATCTTACAGTTTTACAGAAGTCGCCCAAAAACTACGGAAAAGCCCATGCAATTTTCTATTTTTTACTGTCTTTTGGTTGAAAAAACGCACTTTACAGAGATAGTCCCTATACGCCTTCGATGTTCTGACTTCCACCACCAACGCAGGCGGAGTTTCTTCTCGTACACTGTTTGTCACGTGATTTCCCATACAGCCATTTGAGAGTGTTGTGCGCAAAAGCCGAGAGTGAGCTCAGCTCAGCGCCTTTTGCAAACTCTTTACATTGATTACATGTGGCTTTGTGCTTGTGAAAATTTTAATGCAAATGTTTTAACCCTTTCCACTCGACTGTCAGGTGACACCCAACATTACGAAATCGCCGAATAGCTCACATGGCAGGTGTCGCCCGCCACGCCGATAACGCCTCTATAGCTCACTTGTCGACGCTTGCGATACATTTCTTTTTCCTCGAATAGGTCAGGTGTCACTCACCATGCCGATGATGCCTCTATAGTTTGTATGTCGGGCTCGCAAGAATTTTTTTTTTTTCACTGAATAATAAAAAAAAAAAAAACTTTATTGGTGTGCCGGGTGTCACTCGCCATGCCGATGGCACCTCTATAGCTCGCCTGTTGGCGCTCGTGAGGAATTTCTTTTTCGCTGAATAACTTGCATGTCTGGTATCATCTGCCACGCCTATGACGCCTCTATAGCTCCTATGCCCGAGCTTGCGAGACATTTCTTTTTTGCCGAATATCTCTCATGTCAGGTGTCGCCCTCCATGCTGATGCCTCTATAGCTCGCATGTTGAAACTCGTGGGACATTTATTTTTCTCCGAATAGGTCGGGTATCACTCGCCATGCCGATGATGCCGCTATAGCTCGTATGTCAGGGCTAGCGAGCCAAAGCTGAACTTTCACTGCTAAGTTGTGGCCTCTATTGCAGAAAAAAAAGAGTGCTGGGTGAGTATGGGTGAAAAGTTATTCAAGTGGAAAGGATTAATTTATTTAGATTAAAATGAAAACAAACGTAGCTGTGAAATAGCTGTGACAACAAAAAGGACGAAGTCAGATAAAACTTATCGTCAAGTCTATTGTGATATATATATATAATAAAGAATGGCCTTTTTATGAAGCATCTAAAGTTTTGACAAATCACGTTTTGTAAGCTATGTGGCTGCAATTTTAGCATAGCGCATGGCGGCCACAATGATTGTAGGCATCGTGCGGAGAGCAAGCAACACACAAAGATCATGTCATGGAGATGTGAATAAAATTAATATGACCAAAAAACTTCTGACAGCTTATAAAGAATCCTGGAAAAAATATAAAGAGCAGATTAGTGCTCGAAAAATGCAGCAAAATAAGCGAAAAAGAGGAGAAGAAATTGAATGTTCACAAGGTGATTTGAAATGGGAAGAAGCTGAACTTTTGCAGCAGTCGGATTCCTCGCAGAAAATGTTAAACAATGCTGAAATGAACATTGAATGTGGCATAAAAAAAGAGACCTGTGCAATAGAAAGTGGACAGGTACTATTAAAAGAAACAAAACATTGCTAACTATCTTAAAAAATTAAAAAAAAATTGAGCAATTAAATATTGAGAAAGGCAGCAAAAAATTAAAAAAATGAAACATTTTTTTGTAAAATAAACTATTAAAAATAGAATCCTGCTATGGTTACAAATTTTTTGATCTATTTGAAAACTAAAATCTTTGCATATGTGTGTGTGTTTTTTCAATGCAAGATGCTTTAAATTTGAGTAGGGTGCATCTAGTTCCAAAACATTTTTTGCTTAAAAGTTTGTTCTATCTACTATTTTACCTGTTCCAAAAAAATTTTTCTTGCACCAAAAATGTATTTTATCTGCTCCAAAAATGCATTTTGTTGCTCCAAAAATGTATTTCACCTGCTTCCAAAACACATTTTACCTGCTCCAAAAATGCATTTTGTTGCTCCAAAAATGATTTTGCAACTTTCCATCACTGTAATTAACATAGTTTTGATTTACTATACTTAAAAACTACTATTTTCTTTATTGCAGGGTGATTCTAAGGATGTGATTGAACTTACTGATTCAAATTTTGAAGATAATGTTCTAAATAGCAAAGACATGTGGCTTGTTGAGTTTTATGCTCCATGGTGTGGACACTGCAAAAATTTGGCACCTCACTGGGATGAAGCAGCTACAGAATTAAAGGGCAAAGTCAAATTAGGTGCTTTAGATTCTACTGTGCATACCATTATGGCTGGTAAATATGGGGTAAGAGCATTGCAGTTTCATTTGCAAATACCATTAATAATAGTTTTATGTTAGATGCTTTTGGTTTTTTGTCTTGTAACTGCACTCAAAAGGCTTGCAATCATTCAGCAGTTTTTTTCTGTATATATTGGAATCATCATGTGGCAGTGACATAAGTGCTCCCATATAAAAATTGTGAGATACAGGTTGGTTCTATTTCTGGTACAGTGTGCAATCTGAATAGTTGGTCTTGGGGATGACAGTTAAGCATGGCACTTCTGTACCAAAAGAAATTAACTTGAGGCAGTTTCATATTTCTACTACTCAAGCTGTCCATGCCAGATGTAAATATGCCGTATATACTTCCATATAAGCTGAAAGTTTTGGGAAGAAATTTATTTTTAAGTGCAGAAGTTGATTTGCATACAAGTCAGTTAAATATAATGAAACATGTTTTTAAACTAGCACACAATTTCAAGAAACAACCCGTCTACAGTCCTATGTGTGGAATAACTGTCACTAATATACAGTAAGTGCAAAACCCAATGTTGTTTCAAAGTGAGACCAAAGAATTTCTTGCTTCCAAAACACAAGTAATACCTTCTTTACTTCCCTTGGGTGACTTCAAGCATGTCACCACACCTTTGGGGAGAGACACAACAAACTAACAGTGGTGTAGTGCTAAATGGAAGAAGTACAGGAACATGAGGTGCCTTTACATCTTCAATACCATTCCCTTTCTACTGCCCTGCCAATTCTGCCTCTCTCCTATTTCATCATCATCATCATTGTCAACCATTATCAATCCACTGCTGGACGAAGGTCTCCCCAAGTTTCCTCCACAACGGTCTGTCTTGTGCCAGTCTCCTCCATGTCACCCCTGCATACTTTCGAATTTCATCCACCCATCTCCTATGTGGTCTTCTTCTGGGTCTTTTCCTGTCCCTTGGAATCCAATCTAAAATTTCGGCTGTCCATCGATGATCTGTCCTTCTGGCAGTATGTCCAGCCCATTGCCATTTCAGGGATTTAACTCTGATCATGATGTCTTCCACTCTTGTCATTTTTCGGATCCACGAGTTCCTCTTCTTATCTCTCCTGGTTACACCAAGCATGCACCTCTCCATGCTACTTTGAGTTGTCTGCAGCCTTTGTATGTCTCTTTTAGTTAAGGTCCACGTCTCTGCACCATACGTAAGCACTGGAAGGATGCATTGATCAAACACTTTTCTTTTAAGACATAATGGCATATTGCTCTTGAAAATTATGCTGTTTCTTCCAAAAGCTCTCCAGGCAAGTTTTGTACGCCGATTAATTTCTTCATCAATGTGACCCTCACTTGATATCTGCTGTCCAAGATAAACGTACGTGTCTGTTATCTCCAGCTTTTCTCCATCAATCGATAAATCTTCATTTCTTGTAAAAGCATTGAACATCACTTTTGTCTTCTGAAAGTTCATTTTTAATCCCACTTTTTACTCTTGTCAGCAAGTTCCTGGATCATACTCTGCAGCTCTGATGGGGTAGTTGCAAAAATGACTACGTCATCAGCAAAACGAAGGTGGGTTAGATAATCTCCATTAATCTTTATCCCCTTGTTTTCCCAGCTCAGCGACTGAAAAACACCCTCCAATGTGGCATTAAAGAGCTTCGGAGATATGGTGTCACCTTGTCTCACTCCCTTTCCAATTTTTACGTGTGTTGTATTTTCAAACAGCCTAATCTTTGCACTTGCATTTTCATAGATGTTATTAATAATATTAATGTATGCATCTTCAATACCGCAGGTTTTCAGAGCCATTGTAACTGCTGATGGTTTCACCGAATCAAAGGCTTTTTCATAATCGATAAAAGCCATGCACAATGGAAGTTCATATTCCCTCGCTCTTTCAATTAGTTCTCTCAGCACGTGGATATGATCTATTGTGCTGTAGCCACTCCTGAATCCAGCTTGTTCTCTCGGTTGAGCCATGTCTAGTGCTACCTTCAAGCGGTGTGAAAGAACTTTAGTGAAGATTTTATAAACTACTGATAGGAGGCTGATAGGTCTGTAGTTTCCGAGATCCTCAATGTCCCCTTTCTTATGTAGCAGGATCACTGTAGCGGTGTTCCAATCCTCAGGAATCTTTCCTTCATTAAGGCATCGAGTGAAAATTTGGGCGAGTACTGTTTCGATTTCTCCACTTGCTTCTTTTATGATGTCTACAGTAATTCCATCTTCTCCTGGAGCTTTTCCTCGCTTCATGTTCTTGATTGCATGTGCAACTTCTGCTGGAAGGACTGGAGGAACTCTGGTACTGGTATCTTTCATGATGTCTGGAGTGCATATATCATCCCTTTCATATAATTTGGAGTAGAAATCTTTCACTCTTGTCAAAATTTCGCCTCTATTTCTTGTTACAGAACCATCTTCTTTTCTCAGTGCCATAATCTGTTTTCTTCCTTACTGAGATGTCCCTTTGCTATCTTTAGGCTTTGGTTGTTTTCAATTGCTTTCCTCACTAGTTCACAGTTGAATTTCCTTACGTCTTCAGTGATACTTTTTCTTACTGTCTTGCATAGCTCTATATATTCCACTTTGGAAGTCACATCTTCTTTAGTTGTCCTCATCTCTCTTCTTTTTTGCATTAACATTTTGGTTTTTCCTGATAATTTGTTCACATGCAACTTGTTCTTAGACCCAGCTAATTTTGTTGCTGTTTCCATAAGAGCTTTGGTTACTTTTCTGTTAACTTCAGAGATGTCCACTTCTTCCGATGTTAGGCCTTCTAAAGCAGAGAACCTGTTCTTCAGTTCTAACTTGAAGGTATTATGGTGTTTTTTAAGGTTGGTTATGTCAATAGATTTTGTTTGTCTTATGAGCTTGCCACGTTCAAGTTTAGTGTTGAGGTGCATCTTACATCTTACCAATCTATGGTCACTACCTGTGTTGAACTTGTTTAGCACACTGCAGTCTTCTATGACGAATTTTTTGTTACACATAATAAAATCAATTTCACTTGTCGTCCCATTTGGATGTCTCCATGTCCATTTCCTGTGTGGCTTTTTCTTGAAGAAGGAGTTCAAGATGAAAAACCCTTCTGCCTCTGCAAACTCAACGAGAGTATTTCCACGCTGGTTTCTGTTGCCATGACCGAATTTACCTACTGAAGTTTCATTCTGTTGCCGTTGCCCTATTTTTGCATTGAAATCTCCCATAATTATTTTCAAGTGCTGCTTACCTTTATTATTTAGATGACAAATTTCCTCATAAAATTCTTCAATTTCTTCTTCAGGATGACTTGTGGTGGGTGCATAAGTTTGAATAATCTGAGCCTGGTATCTTTTCGAGAGTTGGATAACAAGTCGTGCAGCTCTGTCAGAGGAACTTTCAACTTCTACAACTTTATCCTTCAGTTTCTTGTTTATTATAAATCCAACACCACTAGTTCTGCCAGTATCTGTCCCACGATAGTAGAAGAGATGTCCACTTTTCAGTTCGATGAGATCTTCTCCTTTTCTCCTTACCTCACTTAGCCCCACGATGTCCCACTTGATCCTTTGTAGTTCCTCTTCCAATTCAAGAAGCCTTGAATCAGAAGATAGGGAGCGTCCATTGTAAGTAGCCAAGGTCAGCATCAGATGGCAGCCTAGTCCGGTCCTCCGGAGATTCTTAGCACCCTCTGCCTTCATGTCGCACTGGCCGCTGCCTTGGCCAGGTACATTCCAGCTGCCGGAGACTGAGGGCCAAGATTTAAGTTGTGGAATCATTTTGGAGGGGTTTGGCCATAACTCACCACGCTGGCTAAGCGGGTTGGTGAGTGTGGGATAGAATTTCCTCTGATCCCGATGGTATAGTTATACCGCTATGGGCGGTCGTCAGAGCCCCTTTAGTGGGAACAGGATGCACCACGAGAAGGCGGGGTTGACATTTGTCAAGGAGAGGCTGTGATGTTACGCATCACCTGACCTTGCATCCCCTCTCCTATTTACTTTCTGATATTACTAGTATAAGAAAGTATAGTGATCAGTCAAAATCAGTATTCTGTATAGGCTGTACCTGAACATGTGTGGGATAGTAAAAAAGTACTGGAATGCAGTTCCAGATCATTCTGGCACCACTGCAAACTAATCCATTAACTCCCAGGTTTTCGCAGCAGTCATGGGGCAACTGCCATGGTATTGTTACAAGTGCAAAGATGTGAGCTTTTCAAAAAATGCTGCAGAAGTAATGCCATTGCTGGTTCAGAAGATTATTTGGTATATGCTTCAGATGAAAATAACCACAATTACTTTAGAAGAAATTTTCAATGCTTATTCACAATTAAATGTTTTATTAGCATCTATAGTTTCACAGAGCATTTGGCTCGGCATCATAAGGACCATTCGTCCTGATGATGCTGAGCTTAAATGCTCTGCTAAACTGTAGTCGACTTCAATAAAACATTTAATTGTGAATAAACATTGACAATTTCTTCTATCTCAACATCACAAGTGTGTAGTCTTAAATTATACACTACGACCTTGCTGATGAAAGTGTTTTATATTAATGATTCAACTTTTATGGAAATGGACTTACATGACCTATTTTAAAACTCCAGTAGCGAGACAGATTTTGAAAGTTTTTAAAGGTAATTCTAAAATTACCTTTGAAAACTTTCAAAATCTGGGTTCAGTGAGTGCAGAAATCTGCATAATTTTATTCTGATAAATATCATGTTTTATAATTTTGCTAATTTATTTTATTCTTGGTGCTTGGTGGGCATCACAGAATTGCATTAGTTGCATGTGTCATGGTGTATATATATATATGGCCTATGTAGAATACTAGAGACCCAATTGAGTTGCTCACGGTGGTTGTTAAACCTCAATCCAAAAAAAAAAAAAAAAAAAAAAATTCTCTGGAAACCAAGCTTTAGATTTTACCTGATCAGTCTCTATCAGCTGTGTGTGCTTCAAAACAGCAGCTCAATAGTAAGCTTGTTTAAAAATATTTGAGTACAAAGCATTGAAAAGAACTTACCTATACTTTGATTCACCCTAAGATGACACTGAAGGGAAAGTACGTTAAACTATCGCCACGACTAAAAGTAGTTCCCAACATTTTTCGTTAAAACCAACCCATTAATTGCCCAGAATCATACTTTATATTGTCCTAGCTGTTTACTTATAAGTACATAATTATTTTAGACAAATCTAAAAATGATCTATTTTCAGAAATTAAGTGTTAAAATTAGACCAACGCACACATGCGGAGATATGCAGTGTTTGGGAGGCCAATGAGTTGATGGGGGAAGTGATTGGCAGCTGCTAACAGCAGGACACAGTGGGGAGTGACGCGGATGAACATAACTCTCAACTGTCCTCAAAGGATCAGTGAGTGCCAGGGCAAGATTTCATCTTTTTTGCTCACTAGCAAATTTTGCTAGTGACCAAATAGTTTGCTAGCAAAACATTTGCATGACTAGCAAGTAAAACTAAATCACATCGTAACTTATTTTCTAATAAAGTTACACAGAAATTTAAATATGTGTATAAATATTTTGACTTACCTTTTTGAATAATGAATAGAATCTTAGATAAGTTTAGTGACTATCTTTATTATTAATTTCTAACAAATTCTCATACCACATGAATATATTTCACTGACATTCTAATTCAGATTTCTTCCCATATGGTTTATGCTCAGGGTGTCTGACTTTGTCATCATACCACTTTATAACTGCTGACCGTGGATTGAAAATCTCATCTTGTGGCCCTTCTACAGTATTTCAATTGTCATCAGAGCATTTAAAGTTTCAACAGACAAATTGTTCCTCCAATCCCCTTGTATTCTTTTTAAAAAACTGAATCCCACCTCACAACATGCAGTGCTAAGTGGAAGTATCGCACAAATTTCTGCTAAACTTCTACATACTTCATATCTGCCAACTACCACACAATGCCGTAGTTTCTACGGAATTAGTTGTCTGACTACGGAACTCACTATCAAAACTACGGATTCTACAAATTTTCCTTTTGCTATTATTTTTATGATATACACGAGATTCTTACAGGGATTCGCGGAATACCGCTTTATTTTTTTTGTCATCAGTTAGATCATTCTGAAGATCGATATTTGGGAGGGGGAGGTAGTCTTCCATCTGGAGACGAAATTTCGTGCTTCAAAACTTTTGAGCACAGTAGTGAAACGGAGTAAGAAAATTTTGCCGTAATCGCAAATTGTTCTCCCAATGTTGTCTTTGTGTCCGCTTTTCTTGTTAAATATAATTTTATTGCATGAATGTTTGCATTTTAGCTTGAAACTGTGGAGAACAATTTGAAGAAACGGAAGTTGGCTGCTGCAAAATTTTTCTGTAATCTTTAGGCATGAGATTCTTCCGCGAATTCAAGGAATTCTGGCTTTTTTCGTTATTATTGGAATTCCGGCTTTACGAAACTAGAAAACGAAAGGTCGACAGAATTCGGATTTTTTCCGTAATCATAATTTTTTTTTTTTTTCTCACGATGTTGCCTCTGTCAAATATTATTGCTCATTAACATTTTACTGGATAAATATTTGTATTTCAGCTTGAAAATACAAGGAAAATTTCCAAAACCAGAAGTCAGATGAAGCAAAAGTTTCTTCCGTAATCGTTTACCCCTCCACGAACACGTTTCGTAAAAAAGCGTCTATCTATGCCACGCAATAAAGGCGATCGCTTGGCTTAAAGTACGACAGGAGTTGAGGACAAAGTTCGTGGGGCAAAAGAAGGGAGGGTGGCAGAGCAGGTGGTCAAACAACCGATCCATCCCAGAGCTCTGGGTTGCCACAGCAACCATTGCCGACGTCACGTTCAGTTTCTGTAATAGACCAATGAGGGCACGATGGAGAGGAGTTTCAATGCGCTTCTACGACAGTTTGGAAGGGATGAAAGATATGGGGAGGATGGGTAATTAAGTGTTGAAAGAAAATTGGCGAAAGAGAATCGCTGATCGTCGCTGTTTTAACAAGTGATAATAGAAACTGTTATGTAAACTTCGTGGATTAATAATGATTTATGGTTACTTTAAATAAAGAAATTACCTTACTAGCAATATTTGCTACTGCAATTTTTTTCACTAGCAAATTTGATTTTTCACTAGCTATTTGCTAGTTGCTAATCGGTGAAATCGCGCCCTGGTGAGTGCGTAGGCTCTTGTACCTTAAACTGCAGTGTCATCTTAGGGTGAATTGAAGTATAGTGTGCACTAAAGAGATCCCATTGAAAGGAAATACAATAATAATTTTAAATCAGTTTTTGATACATTGACCTATGAAATGTAAAAGGAACATGTGTATACATTGCATGTGCAGTAGAATCCACTGCACATGCAATGGATTCTAGTATTTAGTGAGATATCATATTTAACAAGCAAAACATGAACTTTTGTTTGGTATAATGTTGATCCAAGGCTAATCTGATTGTTTTTAACAAACAAAATTTAATTAAGTCCCTGGATTTAGTGAGGGAGAGAAAAGCTAAGATCACTTTTAGCAAGTAAAATAACAAAATTTAATGAATTTTTATATTTAATGAGGTAGAAATAATGTGGTGCATGTTGTCCCGGAATGGTGGAAGTGAAGTGGTGACATACAGGACAAAATTGCTACAGCACTGGGGAATCAGTGAGCTAGTGGTACGATGATAATCGAAAAACAATAGGGAGGATGTGCATCAAACCCTTAACAAACAAGTTGTGCTAGGCTTACTCTGCTATCCAATCCAAGAAGGTTTTCCTTGGGGGTGGTATCACATCAGCAGATTTGAAAGTAGGGATATTCCTAGGCAAAAAAAGGTTGGGTGGTGCTCTCACATACACCGTGTATAAGTGGTTTTCTGGGCTATAATTGCACAGAAGGTTAGGGGAGTGATGGAATGGAGATGTTGCGGGGGGGGGGTCATTGCTATGTTGTGTTGTGTAGTTAACAGTTGTTAGCCTCACATGGCCGTCAAGTTGAATATGCAGTACTTAAAAGATTTAATTAACTATTGTGCTAATATTATTTGAATCTTTCAAGTGTATCCAATTGTTATGGATATGTAATATAAGCGTACACAGGCATATCAGAATAATATGACCACCCCTGGAATCACAGTGTACCTGCCCAGGTGCATCACAGAGTGCAAATGCAAAGTCAACCACACAGAGATATAACCTGTCAACCACAGTGATGGAAAGTTTGCGCCAATTTCATTATCTTAAGCCAAACTGCTACAAATTACGAAAAAATTATATTTACGCCCTGCTGCACTGAAACGGCAATCCGCAGCAAAAACTGCGGATTGAAAAAAATGTTTTCACTGCAAAAAAAGCAATTTTAAACGGCGAATCGAATGATGCCTTTTTAAAGTCTACGGGTAATTTGGTTAAACGTATAACGATGCGTAATCAACACGTACCACCTATCTGAATTCGTTGTTTTTTCAGCATAAGTGACTAATAGGTTTCACGATGTAGGTGCAACTGATTGAAAAGGAGTTTAGTTGTAATCACGTGGTATGTAGGAGAAATGATGCTGTAAGTTATGAAATCCTAATGAAGATTGTTTACAGATGGTTTGGTGGTCTTTCGGAGTGTTGTGCAATTGAGATCGTTTATGTGTTGTTCCCTGCTCTTTGGGATGGGGATGGTGCAGTTATTTCGTTCCGAGCAAGGTGTGCGATTATGTAAATAGTGTAAGGTCAGTCGTTAGCTATTTCATTGATGCGGAGGACAACTGAAAATGGCTCTCCCGTGGCAGGATACGATGATTCTGTTTCTAAAGGATTCATAGGTATTCGGAGATGCCAACTTTTGCGGATTTTCCGTAGTTTGTACGCATTTTCACTCCATCTTACGGTTTTACGGAAGTCACCCAAAAAAGTACAGAAGAGCCCATGCAAGATCTCTGCACGCAATTTTTTGTTTTTTACTGTCTTTTAGTTGAAAAAACGCACTTTATAGATAGTCCCTATACGCCTTCAATGTTCTGATGTCCCCTGCCAACAGAGGCGGAGTTATGTCATGTGATTCCCCATACAACTATTTGAGAGTGTCATGCGCAAAAGCCGAGTGGGAGCTCAGCGCCTTTTGCGAACTCTCTTTACATTGATTACATGTGGCTTTCTGCTTGTGAAAATTTCTGTGCGAACATTTTAACCCTTTCCACTCGACTGTCGGGTGACATCGAACATTACAAAATTGCTGAATAGCGCGCGTGGAGCCGATGAAAAAAACATCATTTAATTATATGTTACACAAACATATTTGAATATGAAGTTTTTTGTATTGGGAGCTTAGTTGGGCTCAGAGGTGAACCTGGCCCGAATAGTGGGCACCTCCCAATAGCTTACAAGTGTTGGAGTCCCAGGGCATCTGCTATTCAGAGGTTTTACTGCATTAGCATTTGTACTGTGAAGCAAAATGTTAATGTGGTGGCGACAAATATTCTGAAGTACACTGGCGTGCAAAAATTAAGGATGTGACGGTTTTTTTAATGTAACGTCGTGCAGAAGTGATCCACATCAACTCAAATCATAGCATAAGATCCCCAAGATGTAAGAATATGGGACAAGTGAGCAAAACCATCCAAACAAGGAATCCAAAGGGTACAAAGGCACTTTATTGAAAAGGTAGCTTCGAGCACAACTGGACAGAAGACAGAAACGTCCATGTGACAGGTGGCTGCCAAGGAAAAATCCAGTCTTCAGTAGGGGATATGATCACCCCTGACTGTGTTGCAGGATTTACGTCTGTCTGTCCATGCTGAGGACGAGGTTGTCAAGGAGCTGTTGAGGCATCGCGGCCCATTCCTCTTGTAGCACAAATCGCAGGTTGCGGAATCGTTGCTGGCGGCTGGTGACGTGCTGCCAAGCATCTCTTGAGAAGGTCCCACACGTGTTCGATTGGATTTAGGTCCGGAGACCTTGCGGGCCAATCCATGCGTTGAATATCTTCACTCTCCAACAGCTCTGTGACAGCCACTGTATGATGAGGTGTAGCGTTGTTGTCCATGAAGAGGAACTCAGGACCCACAGCACCTCTAAACAAATGCAGGTGAGGCAGGAGAACCTTGGTACAATAGCGGATGCCAGTGACTGAACCTCCTTGGAAGATGTGGAGGTCAGTACGGCTACCAAGCATGATACCACCCCAAACGAGAACTCTGCCACCTTCAAACCGGTCCCTTTCGATGAAGTAGGAGGTGTAATTGCGTGTTCCCTGCTCTCTCCAGATGTGTATACGTCCAGAATCGCTCGTCAGACTAAATCTGCTCTCATCCGGAAAGAGAACTCGACCCCATTGCTGATGTGTCCAGTTGTTGTGTTCCTGGCACTACAGAAACCGCAGTCTCCGATGAGCAGGCGTTAATGGCACGCACCGTACTGGTCGTCGTGCAAATAGACCACCTTTGTGCAGCCTCCTGGCCACGGTAAAGCGCGATAACGGACGTCCAGTTGTCAGTTGCATGTGCCTTGCGATTTCTCCTGCTGTCGGCCGTCTGTCTCTTCTCGCCTGTAGGAAAATATACCGGTCGTCCGCCGCCGTGGCTGCTCATAGACGACCACTGCTAAACTCTCGGACAGTTCCTGTCGTTTGAAATGCTCTCCAATCTCGTGAAATGATGCTGTGAGCAATCCCGAACTCCTCGGCCACACTAGTCACACTTCGACCTTCCAACTTCCCAATAACGCGACCTTGGGTAAAGTCGTCCAGATGTCCTCTACTGGATTGCCTGTTGGCCATATCACATGGTGGCAGCAACTCGACGTCGTTCAAACCGATGTACACCATGCAGTAGCTTTCACCGAATTACTGAGCATACACCACCTATGTGCTTTATACCCTTCCTACCCCACCCCCTACCCACGTCATGCTGCAAATATGCGCTTGCCCTGCCGTACCGGACCCTAGTTTATCTCCTGAGTGGTCTTTCGGTTCGTTCTGCCTGCTCGTTTCACTGTTATGCTAATTTCTCCTCTTCGTCCTTAATTTTTGCACACCAGTGTAGTTTGGCCATTTGGCCATACTTAAAAAATTAGTGATGAGATGCCAACTCAGATTTTATTTAAACCAGGAGGGGGGACTATGGGAGGACCAGATTCAGGAATGCCTGCAAGAGAAAAAGATATGAGCATGAAGTAAGAAAGGTCTTGTGTTAGGTGTGTGGTGGATGTCAATGAAGCTTGACATGGTTTGTACGCTCCTTAAAAATCTTGAAAAGTCCTTGAAAAAAATAAGTTAATTTTCAAGTCCTTGAAAAGAATCCTTAAATAGTACTTGATTTTTTTTTTTTTTAAAGTAATGATATGAAAGAGCATGTTTAAAATAACTGATTGTGCTAGAAAGTTGTATAGTAGATTTCTGTGTAGTTCTGATAAAAGCACCAAGCTGATCAAATAGAGCAGAACTTGCATTCAACTCCGGAAAAAGCCTGGGCAGTTGGTACCTGCGCTATGACATCACTACAGAGTAAACTATCAGGCATGGGAGTAAAATAAGTGGAATGATGTATTCACACATCGTGATGGACTTTTGTTGATGGGATTAGGGACGTGTTTTTGCCAGAGAGAATACAAAAATAATGTACCATTTCAAAATATTCCACAAGCTAAAAAGATTTTGAATAACAGTAAAACAGAGGGACAAATCAAAGTTAATAAGGTAAACCAATGGGAGGTGAGGCTGGAAAAACAGAGGCAGGTCTTTGAAAGTGTGCCCTTACATCTAAGTTTAATGGTCAAACAAAAGTCATTGCTCTTTCCATGTTTACGAGTGAATCGCAGAAAAATTCTCATTGGCCGCCATTAGGAATCGAACCCAGGGTCTTCCAGTTACGTGCCGGACATGCTTCCACTGCACCACAAACGAACGTGGAAAGAGTAATGACTTCTGTTTGATGATCCTAGTCCATGTCAAATGTCTGTATTGATTAAGTTTAATGGTTTGAGCTTGCTAAAATACCTACCAACTGACCAACAGCACACACGTATGTTAATCTGGTTTGAAAAAGTCCTTAAAAAGTGCTTGAATTTATTTTTCTTGGAAGAGTATGAACCTTGCTTGAGTTGTGTACCAAGATCACTTACATTGAGAAATTTGATACATTAAATCTAACATCAGTAACTGTGATTTGGCAGTTGATTTTTCTTCAAGGAGCTAACCTCTGAATGATATGCATGAATTAAAGTGTATCACATATTAGATGAAAGTCTGATGCTACATGCCAAATTATGGAAAAATAATGTTGGTTACCAATAACCACTTTAGAGAGGTGGCAGACATGCTGCTGTCTGGTTAAATAAGTGCTTGTGTATGTACTTATCTGTATCTATTCTTTTTCATATGATTGTTTGTAAATGTTTTTATTCTATACTATTAGAATCGGTTCGCAAGTTGTTAAAAAATGTTCAAAGATAGTAGAACTAGCTTGAAATTTGCCAAATAATACCAGAATAAAAAGCACATTTTCAGCGCAGATTAAGAAAGATTTTCATCAAAAGGTAGAAGTACACCTCTAAAACATTGAATTTAAATGAAATAGATATGAAGAGTTTCTAAACTGAGGGATGTTATATCATGTTGTGGCGCATATAGATATAAAATAACTGAAGTATACTATGTAACAGTGTAATGAAAAAAAAAAAACCCTGTTTTTTTTTTTTTTTTTTTTTTTTTTTTTTTTTACTTTGCTGATGTTCTGGTAATATTTGTCAATTAAGTTATTTCGCTGCTGCGTCTTATTGTACATGCAAAGAAATAAGGGATTTTATTCTTTCAGATAAAAGGATTTCCAACTATAAAATTTTTTCCTTCTGGACCTAAAGATGGCTCTTCTGAAGAGTATGATGGAGGACGGACTGCTAGTGATATTATTAATTGGGCTTTGGAAAAAGTTGCAGAGAATGCTCCTCCTCCTGAAGTTGCTCAAGTAAGCTTTCATTTTTAAAACTTATCCTTGAAAATGTTACTGTTTTATTTTTCCATACATACAGTGTGATCTCATTTTTGTGGTCCGCCATCTTATCCTGGGCATAGGTCACTTTACGAACTACCCATCACTGTTTTTAAGCTTGATCACTATTGGTTGCTGTTTTGGGGGTCAAGTTGAAATGGGCACTTTTGAGGCACTAGCAAAAATGAAGGTAATTTAGTAACTCAACAGAATTTTTATTTGGATTACTCAAATCATGC
The DNA here is from genome assembly GCA_039090855.1 of Macrothele yani. NCBI lineage: Eukaryota > Metazoa > Arthropoda > Arachnida > Araneae > Macrothelidae > Macrothele > Macrothele yani. The sequence goes on from CM076993.1 coordinate 12,888,867, forward strand.
CATCAATATTTTATGTATTAAATATCCCCAAGGGATGTACTTTGTAAGATGCGATGATTTTATGAAGTCAGACACTCGGTGAAATTGGTTACGTACCGGTTTATGTTTATAGAATAAAGTTCACACAGTCTAGGCACATTAGAAATGTTTTATTTTTCGCTAAAACACACTAGCGCTTTCGAAACTATTATATCGTTTCATCATCAAGTGTACAAAATAAGGTACAGATGCTTTCAAATACACACTATTCAAAACTACTCCTTGAAGTTATAATGGCAAGTAATATATTTACGTGATGGTTATGGTCAGGAACACTGAGTTGCGTGTTTGATTTAAATATTAAATTGTGGAAGTTAACTATAAAGAGCAGTTGGGGTTTTTGCTGAAGGTGAGATATTTAACATAGCATCATGTTATAGTTTTTGTCAAGATCTCTTCGTCAGTTCACGAAAAGTAGTCTCTTCGTCAGTAAGATGTCTCCAAGGATGGGGTAGAATAATAAGGGGTTCTTCATTACAGCAAGCGTTTGTAAATCTATGTATTATGACTGTTTCGTCATATCGAAGAGACCAAACATTAGTGTATCCAGTTATAATGGATATGTCGTCCCATAACGGATAGAATTGTTCGTCCGTGCAGGCTCTAGCTAATGCTGTTCAGCGACAGTTATTAGTAATTGTTCGTTTGTGTTCCATGATTCTAGTACGTAAACGTCTCTTTGTACTTCCAATGTACATGGTTCTTATGAATTCTGAGCTGGAATGTGCATGCATTTTTAGTCAATGGCACCAAGTATTATTATTAAATATTTATAATAATATATTATTTTATAAATATTTTGTGTGTTTGGTAATCCTAGGGAAGAGAGACTTTGTTATAAACAAATCTGCCCCCTCCCCCTCCTCCATCCTTGGGGCTTCTGACTCAAGCAATTTAGCCCTTAATATAGCATAAGTAGCGACCATTGATGATGGGGGGGGGGAGAGAAGGAAGGGTTTTGCTAACCAATCTCAGTGATGAGAAACTGGAAGGAAACTGTTTAATGCCGCCCCGGTGGCGCAGTGGTCTAAGCGATGACCTGTGATCATTCGTCCGAAAGGGGTCCGGGTTCGAATCCCGGCGAGGCATAGATGTTGTGTTTGTCTTACGGCATTTCCTCTCCGAGCCCTTTCCTGGAACCAGTAACCCTAAATTAGTGACGGGTGACTGCTTATAGCTCATTAAGTTGCTCACAGTGGTCGTTAAACCTTCAATAAAAACAAAAAACTGTTTAATAAAACATTCATTTAATTTATTATGTTTTGAACTTAAAACCCTAAACACAGTGAAGAAACTGTACATAATAATTTATGTAGCTCTGCTTCACAGGTAGAATCCTTAAATGCTGCTAGTGTTCTAAAACTGTGCACTATGAAGGACAAGGCAAGAATTGCAGAACTCATATTGGCTGTAAAAATTGTTGCAACTTATCAGCTTTATGTGTCAGAATTAGTGAAACCTTTTTACATCCATGTTTCCAGGATGTAATTCCCAGGGGCTTTCTTTTAATTGAAGAAGAAAAAAACCCCTTAGAAATAGATCATGTTGTATTTTGTAAGTGTGGAAACATTGTTAGTGTTTGTGGACATATTCTCCAGAAGACTCAACTTTATCCAAATAAATTTCTGCAGTATTTTCAGTGTCTCACTTAGCATAGCTGTAGCAATGGTGACAAACTGTACAAGCTTTTCCGTGCTATGTAGTTCATATTGACTAACAACTTGATGGATAAAAGCTACTGATGATGATAAAAAGAAGAGCTAAAGAAATGGAATTAATGCAGATATTATCAGAAGGCATAAAAACTATTACACAAGTGGAAGATAATCTGAAAGTAAGAAAACAATAAAGGGAAAAATTTGACTGGCTGTTTGATGAAGCATAAGAAATGCTTAAAGAGATCATGAAAAGTAAGTGTGGAAGAGAGAAATCTAGCACAGACAATGCTAGAAGTTATATAACTAAGAAAAGAGCTCAAATATAAAAGGATAGTTAACACATTTTAATGTCCCATTCAAAAAAGAAAATTTGTCAAAAGGGATTTTTTCAGAAGAGTAAGAAAACTGGTGTTTAGGAATTAAAAAAAATTTCTGCAATTTTTGTGTGTTTTTATCTACAGCAATATAAGGTCCAGACATTAAAGCTTTTCTCTATTGTTCAGAGCTGGGGGAGGGCTAAATATTATATAAGAGAAACACAATGTTTTTTAAAGTGCTTGGCATTGGCATAAATTTTGCTGAAACATTTTGTTCATGTAGATTTTACCCAATGCTGATGCTGTTATTCCCAGCAAGAAAAGAAAAAAAAAAAAAAGGTTTCAGGTACATACTTTGTCTAGTATTTATTCAATGTATATAATACTAGGAATCATTGATATTTACCTCCATGGCCTAACAAGTTACTTTTCTTCACAATTTCAGTTTACCATGTTATTTTGTTTAATCTGTTATTAATATTTGTCATAAGGCTGTTTATGAATTTTAGTTTGTAATCTGACAAGGAATATCATTTTCTCTCTTTTTTTCAACTGTGATGGTGCCCTTCTGCTACTTTGTGAGACTTTCTCTCAGAGAACTCCCCCCATTTCACAAAGTAGCACAATGCTAAATTTAACAGAAAATTCATCTTATATAACAGTTTCTGTGAATTCAAAAAAATCCATATACATTATCCAAGTTCGCTAAAATCTTAGATGTTTGCACCCATAGTGTCGTGCTTCTTCTAGATCAGCCCTTTGACAGCCATCTGCAACCCTTTAGGTAACCTTCCATTGCCTATGCAGCACACCTTAATGTTTTCATCTGTTTTGAAAATACCCAGGCTCTCATCTCCATCATGATGCAGTGAAACCTCCAAATGATGGCCACTTCTCAGACCGGATAAAAAGTAACCATTGTTTGGAGTAAACCCTAGTTCACATTGCTAGTCCAATTGTGTTTGTTCAAAAGGAAAAAAGAATATGAAGCTTATGCACAAAGAAAATAGATGCTGTGCTTTCTTCAAATGCTGAAGGCTAAACAAACTCAGTATAATAATTAAATAAATCACTGTATAGATTATTTTAGTAAAGCAGTGCCTGATGTCTGGCCCATAGAAATGGCAAGCTAGAAGATTAGGGGTAGAGTATACTATAGGAAAGGAAGAAAATTTATAGACAGTGAAATATAACTGCACAATTAGCTGGCCACACTCTGGAAATCAGGAACAAAACCCCACATAGACCAAACAAAAATATGCCACTGCCATCAAGCAATATTTTAAGCACTAGCAACCACTTTTGTAGTCTCCACTGGGCAAGTGAAGCATACACAGGAGCTTGCCTCATGTAAAACTAAACTTTGCCTCTTTTCTTTTCACTTACTGTAAGCACCCCATTGTACCCTCCATAATCCAACCCTTTCTGCTCGAGGAACATTTCCTTTAGCAATATCCTTTGTCCATATATTATCCCTCTCAATGAAATACTGAAGGAACTACATAAAATCCTAAAGGATGAGGTGTCCATTGAATCTCCTGCGGAACTCACTGAGGTGTTCATTGACCACTGTTAAAGAGGTTTCATTGTTCAGAGGTTACTTTTAATATTAATCCAATGGCTGCTCATCTGCACCAACCAAAACTTACCATTGTTTGGAAGTATTTGTTAACGGTGGTTTCACTGTATGTGCTTTACGAATTTAGTTTGTCACTGAATTCATCTAGTTCCTCCTGATATTCTTCATACCACTCTCTTGACAGCAGTTCCTAAACTGAAGAACCCTTTAAGGACTGTAGATATAATAAGTGCATTTCATATGATTAGTTTTGGGTTTTGGTCAACTTCTCTTACTGAAATAGTCATGTACAACTGATAAGTTTTCCTTGTTCGTTTATTCTGTTGTCTAGTTCCTTTTTAAAGCTTTATCTCAATCAGTAATCACACCTGAATAGTTAAGATCTGTTTCCTGTTCTAGACTCAGCCTTGTGCTGCATAACAACATTTATTTTACTTAGAACCATTAATTTTAAAGTTCTGAGCATTTATTTTCATCCCAAATTTTTATATCTACTTATTATTATTAGATTGAAGTTATGCTTGAGTGAGTGATGGTCAACTCAGCTGAATAAGGTTATTAACACTTTCAGAAATTATAAAAATTAGTCCCTGTTTAGGCACTTAAGAATGCAAATGAGGTGCAATGCAAATAAGGATGACCGGGATTTGTATGAAGCTGTAGCAGATTGCTGTCAATTGGGTCTGCACATAACCTGTGTATGGAGCTGGAGTGGATTGCTGATTAGACATTGTCAATTGGGTCTGCACATAACTGTGCACAGGTTATGTACAGACCCAATTGCCACTGTCTAATCAATCAGTAAATCTAATCAGTCAGAGATTTTAAGTTATTTGCTGTCACTTAAATCAATGACTGGTTAGACATTGCCATCAATTCTTATATCTTTGGTGCTGTTTTGTCTGCCTTAATGACATATCATTGTTGTGATAATAGTACACTGGGTAATATTTTTTAAGGAGTGGATACAGTGAGTTTTTTTTTTTTTTTTTAGGTATCAATATGTACATTTTTATAAATTGATAATCAGTAGGTGTCGTCCCCACATTCTTTGAATACAAGCAGTGACTGTGGCTGGCATGCTTTCAGTCAAGAAAGTGTTTAATGTCAGTGTGTGAGAAATGTCCTACTTGGTCTGTTCCATGTCAGCTCTCATTTGAGAGATCAAAAGTGCAGACCAAGTACACAAAGACAGGTGCCATCCAATCATGTTCAAGAAAAGTTTGATTGTGGACTGATCTAGTAATCTCATAAACTACATATAGTAATACAGTCGTGTCTGGTCAAGTTGCCATTGTGGTAATAGACATTATCCTGTTGGAATTTGCCAAAAATTAGGTGACGTTGGCTTTGACACTTTCAATGGGCTGTCGTGCTGCCTTTGCCAAATTGTATGTGCATGTAAGTGGGCAGAGATCGCACTAGCTCTTTTAAAGTTTTCACTATAATTTATTCGCCAAATACAATTTTTATCGCCAAGCTGTTATGACAGTACAAAAATGTAATTGCCAAAGCTCTTTTTCCATTGCCAAAACAATTTTTTTTTTTCGCAAATTGCGATTATGGCGATCGGCAGCATGACCCCTGTAAGTGGGTGAATGGGTCAGTCAGTCATATCTGATGATTTCCCAAACCACACACATCAGTGCAAGTTTGCAGTGTGTGTCTATACCTTTACAGTGGCATTTCCTGACTCATATTCTTCCAATATGATCATCATCATCATCATTGTCAACCATTATCAATCCACTGCTGGACGAAGGTCTCCCCAAGTTTCCTCCACAACGGTCTGTCTTGTGCCAGTCTCCTCCATGTCACCCCTGCATACTTTCGAATTTCATCCACCCATCTCCTATGTGGTCTTCTTCTGGGTCTTTTCCTGTCCCTTGGAATCCAATCTAAAATTTGGCTGTCCATCGATGATCTGTCCTTCTGGCAGTATGTCCAGCCCATTGCCATTTCAGGGATTTAACTCTGATCATGATGTCTTCCACTCTTGTCATTTTTCGGATCCACGCGTTCCTCTTCTTATCTCTCCTGGTTACACCAAGCATGCACCTCTCCATGCTTCTTTGAGTTGTCTGCAGCCTTTGTATGTCTCTTTTAGTTAAGGTCCACGTCTCTGCACCATATGTAAGCACTGGAAGGATGCATTGATCAAACACTTTTCTTTTAAGACATAATGGCATATTGCTCTTGAAAATTATGCTGTTTCTTCCAAAAGCTCTCCAGGCAAGTTTTGTACGCCGATTAATTTCTTCATCAATGTGACCCTCACTTGATATCTGCTGTCCAAGATAAACGTATGTGTCTGTTATCTCCAGCTTTTCTCCATCAATCGATAAATCTTCATTTCTTGTAAAAGCATTGAACATCACTTTTGTCTTCTGAAAGTTCATTTTAATCCCACTTCTTTACTCTTATCAGCAAGTTCCTGGATCATACTCTGCAGCTCTGATGGGGTAGTTGCAAAAATGACTATGTCATCAGCAAAACGAAGGTGGGTTAGATAATCTCCATTAATCTTTATCCCCTTGTTTTCCCAGCTCAGCGACTGAAAAACACCCTCCAATGTGGCATTAAAGAGCTTCGGAGATATGGTGTCACCTTGTCTCACTCCCTTTACAATTTTTACGTGTGTTGTATTTTCAAACAGCCTAATCTTTGCACTTGCATTTTCATAGATGTTATTAATAATATTAATGTATGCATCTTCAATACCGCAGGTTTTCATAGCCATTGTAACTGCTGATGGTTTCACCGAATCAAAGGCTTTTTCATAATCGATAAAAGCCATGCACAATGGAAGTTCATATTCCCTTGCTCTTTCAATTAGTTCTCTCAGCACGTGGATATGATCTATTGTGCTGTAGCCACTCCTGAATCCAGCTTGTTCTCTCGGTTGAGCCATGTCTAGTGCTACCTTCAAGCGGTGTGAAAGAACTTTAGTGAAGATTTTATAAACTACTGATAGGAGGCTGATAGGTCTGTAGTTTCCGAGATCCTCAATGTCACCTTTCTTATGTAGCAGGATCATTGTAGCGGTGTTCCAATCCTCAGGAATCTTTCCTTCATTAAGGCATCGAGTGAAAATTTGGGCGAGTACTGTTTCGATTTCTCCACTTGCTTCTTGTATGATGTCTACAGTAATTCCATCTTCTCCTGGAGCTTTTCCTCGCTTCATGTTCTTGATTGCATGTGCAACTTCTGCTGGAAGGACTGGAGGAACTCTGGTACTGGTACCTTTCATGATGTCTGGAGTGCATATATCATCCCTTTCATATAATTTGGAGTAGAAATCTTTCACTCTTGTCAAAATTTCGCCTCTATTTCTTGTTACAGAACCATCTTCTTTTCTCAGTGCCATAATCTGTTTTCTTCCCTTACTGAGATGTCCCTTTGCTATCTTTAGGCTTTGGTTGTTTTCAATTGTTTTCCTCACTAGTTCACAGTTGAATTTCCTTACGTCTTCAGTGATACTTTTTTCTTACTGTCTTGCATAGCTCTATATATTCCACTTTGGAAGTCACATCTTCTTTAGTTGTCCTCATCTCTCTTCTTTTTTGCATCAACATTTTGGTTTTTCCTGATAATTTGTTCACATGCAACTTGTTCTTAGACCCAGCTAATTTTGTTGCTGTTTCCATAAGAGCTTTGGTTACTTTTCTGTTAACTTCAGAGATGTCCACTTCTTCCGATGTTAGGCCTTCTAAAGCAGAGAACCTGTTCTTCATCTTCTTACCTAAGCAGAAATGGTCCTCATCACTATGTCTTACAAAAATCAGCTATAGGCCCCTGGAATCTATGCATGATATGACTAAAGAGTAGAAAGCTGAGCCCCATTTTCAGAAAACAATTGTGGACTTTTTAGAGAGAGATATTTGGTACCCATACACAGTAAAACCTCGAAAATCCGGCATCCAGAAAACCGGCAACTTCAGAAATCCAGCACTTTTCTGATTTCGTTTTCGTGAGAACATCCGATGTTTCACCAATAACCATGGAAATCTTCCGATGTACCATCTCAAAAACACACCACGAGATCATCCGATCTCAGCATGCAAATTGCTGATAGCCGCCTACGTGTAACAATGGGAAGTTTCTCAAATTCGTCATCTCATTGGGCCGCGCTGAAGTGACGTTTAGCAAGGAGGCGACGAATCTGCGTGTACCTTTGAAACGCGTGTCGAACGTGTGATGATGATCTGTGCTTGGTGATAGCAGTATGTGGATTGGATCGTGTAATGACATCTACATCGGCCTTCCTGATGCATCACAGTAATCGCCTTAGCGGTGTATCATGGTTTCGTCAGTCAAAAAAACGTAACGTCAATTTAAAATTCACATCGGGTTTTCGCAATGTATCGATATTTCGCCCAACCCTGGCGGTTGCTCTGGCTTTTTCAAGTTCTTGCCTAACCATTCGCCAAATTCAATTTTTTTTGACAGTTTTATAATAAATAGTACAAAAAGATAATCGCCAATATTTTCGTCAAAACTTTTTTTCCATCCCCAAAACGATTTTTTTTTTCTGCAAATTGCGAAGAATGCGATCGGCTGCTCGACCCCTGCACATTTATAAGGCATAGACGTACAAATTTTCGTTAAAGTGACCTCTTACGTGTAAGTACATGCTTTACATAACGCCTGTTATGCAATTTTTGAATAGCTTCAGAAATCCAGAATTCTCATAAATACGTCACTCGGCCGGCCCCGTCGATACCGAATTTTCAAGTTTTCACTGTACATATTTAATCATTAAGCTGTTCTCTGATATTCAGAGGTTAGCTTCACAAAGACCATCTGCCAAGTAAGCACATTTAACTGATGGAACTAGAAATTATTTACTGTTGGAGTGTTGGTGTATCAAATGTCTCCATTTACAACAATCTCGGCACACAGAGCTTCAATAACATTCACCACACACAAGACCTTTTGTACTTCATACTAATCTTTTTCTCAAGCTGACATTCCTGAATGTGGTCCTCCCATGATTTCCTCAGCCTTCCTTTTACCTTTCTTTCTTGCCACTTGGGCTGAAAGAATTCTCTTGGTCAGCACCTCATCACTTATCCTTTCCATATGGCCAAACTACTTAAGAATAGTAGTCTCTGGTGGTTTGGCCAGAAACGTTACTAATTGTGGCAGAAGTGGCTGCCCTGTTTGCCAAAGCCATCCATGATATGCATTGGTCATGCCTTTTGTTGGTGATTGTGGAGATATCCTATGCCTGGTCTTCGTACATATATTCCTTAGAGTCACGTCCAACATTGATGAATTGTAGGCAAGTCATTCAGTGGTGTCATAGAACAATATGCTCTTTTGGAAGCCAACTATCTGATTTCTGTCTATAAGCTGGATGTACCGAACAATTTATCATTTTGTCATTAATCTGTATGTAAAATCAGCAAATCTTGATTAAACTGAACCAGGTGTTTGATGAAAAAAGAATCGACTCAAGGATTTTTCACAAGCATCTGTATGTATGAATGTTGTATATTGTTTAGTAATTAGTGAGATTGTCTAAAATGATAATCGACAGTCCTGAGTTACAAAATGTGTGATCTTGATCATCATATGACAAAGCTGTTCTGAGATTCAGAGAGTAGCTTTCCACGAAATATCATCTACCAAATTATACTTAAATCATTTTTAAATCAAAGCAGTGTTAGAATTAGAAATAAATCTTCTGCTGGCCCAGTGGACCACTAGAATTTGCAAACCACTGGGCCACCAAAATGCCCACTGGTCAGTAAAAATAAAAGATATGTAAAGACATTTACAATATATGTAGGAAATAACGTATCATTTCAATGGAATTATCTATAATATTTGTTTTTTAACCTATCATTAGTTTTCAGCCTAAAATGAAAACTATGCAGTAAGGTAATAGAAATTCATTTTTTTAACTTGTCAAATTAGAAAAAAAAAAAAAAAAAAAAAAAAAACTTACTGGCCGTCTGGACCAGTAATCAATAGTTCAGTGGTCCAAGGGAAGTTTTACTGGCCAATGGCCAGCGGACCACTGGGTAATTCGAACGCTGCAAAGATTATACTTATAAAAAATCCAGTAAAGGAAACTATAATGGACCATGGTTTTAGCCACTAGGGCTCTCTTCAGCCATCAAACCGCGTACATTGTTCCACTCTTGATCAGCTTTTGAATCTTTTATCACAGTTGTGGTCTTGTGCTGTCATCTCCCAGCTGGAATCTGTTGAATTTTCCAAGGACTTTACATACATACATTCATTCATACATATCACTACTGGAAGACTTTAATTGGTCATTAATATTTTGTGAAAATGAAGTGAGAAAATTATTCCATATTTTGTTAATTCTGATGGATGGGTACTTGTTGGAAGCCTGATAATTGGTTGAAATTTCGATAGATTTACAGATAAGAGTTAGTTTCCAACCTGTTTCACAAAATATTAACGACCAATAAAGTATTTCAAAAATTCAACAGATTCCAGTCAGGAGATGGCAGCACAAGACCACAACCCTCTGATAAAGAGATTTAAAAACTGATCAAGGATAGAACAATGTACGCAATTTGATGGCTGACGAGAGCCGTAGTGACTAAAACCACGATTCCATTATAGTTTCCTTTGCTATAAATGTAATTTTTGATTCTAAAACGATCTATATATAATGAAATGCCATTAGCAATTTTTGCTCTGATTTGTTATATAATTACAAAATTATAATCGTTGATAGTGTTACATTTTATGTACTGTTGGTGTATCAAATGTCTCTATTTACAGCAATCTTGGTACACAACTCAAGCTTTAGTGACACCCCACAGCTAAGAGTTTCAGTTGGTCATTCCACCCATTGTGGAACAAAACCCTGTGAGTTGGTCTTGTCACACTCAACTACCTAGCACCTCAACAATATTTATACTGAAGCTTAGTCATACCCATAGAGGCTCCTGTTGCTGTTATATGTGCCATGACACACACCCTTACCAGCAAACCCATTTACCTATGAGATTGCTTGTTGTGATCTTCATGAAAAATTATAAAAACTTCCTCGTGGAAATACTACATTTCAGTGAAAAACATAAACATGCAATGATTTGCATAGATTATGTGCTTTATATTTTGCTATTTATATTTTCACAGTACTTCCACGCACGTACAGTACCTGTAGAACTTAACTGTAATGATCTTTCATCTACAGACGGTCTTAAATCTGCTTTTGATTGGATACAGTTTCACTTCATAATGTGATGTTATTTTATTATGCTTGATAACTTAGGACAAAAAGTTCCATGAATAGAAGGTAAGCTGCATTTTGTTCTGAACAATGATTTGAAATGGTGCTTTCTGTGTCACCATCATCATGAAGCAGATAGGGTTATCCTGTCACTGTTTCATTTCTCCATAAGTGGAGCTAATTGTTATTAAATTTTGGCTTATTAAAGTTTTTCCATGTTAGTATTTTGTTTTTCACAGAACCAGTAACATAATTTCAAATGGTTTGTTTCTTGCAGGTTACAAGTGCTGATGTATTGAAAGAGTCTTGTGAATCCCATCAGTTATGCATTGTAAGCATACTTCCACATATTCTTGACTGCCAATCAGCTTGCCGAAATGAATACCTGGAAATTTTGCGAAATGTGGGCAGCAAATACCGAAAGAACCACTGGGGATGGGTGTGGGCTGAAGCAATGGCACAACCTCAGCTTGAGGAGGTCCTTGGAATTGGAGGATTTGGTTATCCAGTAAGTTAACGTCTTGCATAATTATATTTTTTGGTAATTATTTCTGTTGTTCATTCCATTTTGCTTGACCCTAACTTTTACTGAGAAACATGTTTTTATTAACTACTTCTTTATCACCCCTTTTAGGCCATGGCTGCTGTCAACATTAGAAAAATGAAGTACTCATTACTACGTGGGTCATTCAGCAATGATGGAATATCTGAATTCATTAGGTAGGATGTTTTCCCTCACTATACTTGCTACAAACAAAAAGAAAAAAATTTTAATGAACAAAAAAATGATTTTTTCAAAATTTTATGCATTATAATGACCATAACAAACTATTTCTTAAATGAACTATATTTTCTGTGTGGTGTACAACATTACTACAGTATATAGTTTTATAGTTTTGTGTAAAAACTGATTTAACTTTTTGTGCATTGCTCTTGACATAGAAAATGTCACACCAGGAATAATTTTCCACGTTACCATTCAAATTGGATGACATGTGTTGCCAGTTGGGTTATGTAAATGATTGCAGTTGTGAACCAATCACATGATAAATGAGGGAAATAAAAGGGCAAAATGACTCGGTGTAGTGAAGTTTCGTTGTCCTCACCAGGGCATTGTAGACCACTGCATTTGAATGATCTTGGTGTCAGAAGTAAGAATGCCTGGGTGATGTCATTGGAAATCATACCAACGCGTAAACACCTTTACCAGAGGCTTCATCATATGGCTAGTTGGTCCCTATGTCATATGGTAGCAGAAATGCATCAGGATGTAACAACTGGCGACCGAATGTGACAGCAGTACTTCAAGAAAGGTAACATTTATCACGTAGTGGGGCGGGCACATTTTGGTGGATGTCCAAACTCCTTGATCGCCACATTCAAGGGCAAGCCATGGCAGTCCCACAATGAATGGCATTTGATGTACTGGTAGCTACGGACATTTCTGTATCAATGCAGACTGTGAATCAGATTGTGAGGCAGGTTTGAGCACTTGTCAGCCGTTGTGACAACTGTCACTCACCACAGCACATTGTTGCACAGGTTTGCAGTGGTGTGTACCAGACATGAGAGGCAGGATAAATGAAACAATGTCATGTTCAGCAACGAGTCTCGCATTACAGCCTGCTTTCTTGCTGTATCTCTGTGGTATCCCTAATTCCCAGTTGCAACAAGATAATGCCAACCCACATAGTTCTTACAAGGTATCCAGATTCTGCCCTGGCCAGTGCAATACAGAGACTTCTCTCCAATAGAGAACATGTGTGACATCATTGGCAAACGATTTAACACCTCTGCACAACCTCCTTGCAATAGAAATGAATTGTAGACACAGTTCAATGACACATGGTCAGTAATACATCAGGACACCATGCATGCATTTTCCTCTTGATGCCATTGCATGTTGCCAAATATATATATAGCCTAACACAGTGGGCATAGGATCTACTGACTCAGGGCACATTACACTGAATGATCACTGAATTATAACTACCTATCTAATACTTCATAGGCCTTCCTTTCGCCCTCAGACAGCAGCTATCCAACGTGACGATTCAATAAGACTTCTGAAGCAGTTGTGAGGTATGGCCAATCAAGCAGTGTGTAATGCAGCCTTCAGTGCAGGTAAGGAGATGATTGGTGTATCTAGATGCCTGATATGCCATTCCATATTGTCTCACAAGTGCTCTGTGGGATTGATATCGGGGGTTCGAAGGCCAGTCAATGTGCTGGAAGTCTGAACTGCGTTCCTCAAACCATTCCTGCACAGCATTGCACTGTGGCTCATTGCATTGTCGTCTTGGAAGATGCCATTACCATTCGGGAAAAAATGCAACATTGCTGGGTGTACAGAGTCAGCAAGCAATTCACAATAGTGGGCACTAGTCATACGTTGTTCGACATGCACCAAGGATCTAAGTTCCTGCCAGGTAAACACGCCCCATACCTTACAACCACCTTCACAGTCTTGCACTGTGGAGACCATGCAGGATGGATCAAGTGCCTCCTGTTGTTTGTTCCAAATATGGGCATGGCCATCCACATAATGGAATAAGAAACGTGACTTGTCAGACCAGCAACTTTTTTCCTGTCATCCAGCGTCCAACTGGACCAAAACCTGGCGACAGTGGAGGATCATGGTTATCATGGACATCGCTTGGTCCATTCATTCCCGCTGAACACACCCTCACCCTAGACTGCACAGCAGCAGGACTATTTCCTGCAGACATACGGTACACCTTCTGATCAGCATTAGCACCATGTTGGACTGCCTCATGCGATGATACGGTCTGGTATTGAGCCAGAGACGCCGTATGTTATCCTGGGGCTGATTGGCCCAAACTTCTTGCAACTGATGCTCTAAATCATGAACACTGAGACGTGGAGAAAGCTGGCATCCCATCTGGTCCCACGCGTGGTTGATGGACGAGAGATCAGGCGATCTGGCAGGCCATGGAAGCTTCAAAAATGGCTCTTGGGGAAACCAGAGCCGTGTACGGATGGGCGTTATCTTGTTGGAAAATTGTTCCGGGCCACCCCGCCAGAAAAGGCAGCACATAAATCCACAGGATCTCCTGTATGTAGCGCTGGGCTGTCAACGTCCCTTGGATCACTGTGAGGGAAGTCCGGCTGTCATATGTGATGGCTTCCCAGACCATCACGCCTGCAGTTTGGGACGTGAGGTTGAGATTGTAGTGCTCACCTGTGGTCCTCCAAACTCTGACATGGTGGTCGTCCATTCCCATACAGAAGTGGGATTCATCGCGGAACACTCTACGTCGCCAGTCCACAGCATTCCACGTTGCTCGCTGCTGACACCACTGCAATCGACGCTGACGATAGTCAGGTGTCAATGGCAGCAACATAAGGGCCGTCAAGAGTGCAGATTCGCTTCTGCTAGGCATCTGGAAATGGTTCTGGCGGACACAGGAGTACCTTGTACAGCCGCCACATGTCTCTGGATATTGGACAAGAACATCGTTGCATCTGTGCCTGCTGCTCTCACGATCCCATGTTCCTCTCTGCTGGTAGTGTGTCTGGGTCGTCCAGATCCAGTCCGCAGTGTCTGGGTGCCTTTCCATGTCCATTGCTCCCAACACAATCGCACCGTACTGTCCCACTGGCCTAAATGGCTGCCGATTCGGCCCACCGGCCACCCTGCTTCTCTCATCCCAATGATATGGCCTCGTTCAAACTCTGTCAGTTGCCCATATGCACATTTATGGTGGCTCCTCGGCATGTCTATCGCTCAGGGATCTCACCTGACCCTTACCGTGCACTTCGGCGCACATGTGGAGTACCCTGGCCGGCGCATTATAAGCCCCAGGGATGGCAATTGCAGCCCTTGTCTTGGATGTGCAGGCATGCGGAATCGCACGAAACTTTCATCATTTGCATGTCTGCCCTCGCCAAGTTTCGCGTTAATCGCACATGTTTTTCGTGGTGCATGAATTTTTATGACAATGAATGTGTTTATTATGTCAATCAATTAATCGCCCATTCTCGGAAATCTCGTGGTCAACGGGCTGCATTCGCTTTTGATAGGGGCAGTCATAATTCAGTGATCACTCAGTGTATTTTGACTCCTTGCTCTTCGCATTCATGTAATTTCTCAGAAATTAAATCCCTTCTTTCCCACCTACTTGGCTGCATGTGTGGTAAGTTTTTTTTTTTTTTCTCATTTTATGCATTCCTTCGGGTGGGGTATTTTCTATGTGGAGTGGTGTATGTTCTTGTATTTGCTTTCTTCATTGTTTATATTTACAATGCCAGTTTGATTATTTTTAAGTTTGCACATTATCTAATAATTTTAAGGTAATAAATCACCTCCTTTAAAAGATCACACCATGTTATAGCTTGTAAATCTGTTTAGTTGTGGTGATGAATAAAGCAAAATGAGGAATCTTAACTTCCACCGAAACATTCTACAAAGTGCAACATAACAGCATAAAATAGTAAAATTACATTAGCAATCCAATTTATTGATATAAATTGAAATATAGGAAAGCCTTTTTTTAAAAAATTGAAATATAGGAAAGCCTTTTTCATATTTTATGCTAATCAATTGGATTACTAATATAGTTTTATTGGTACCCCAACAAAATCGCCCAGACCTCCCCAACAGCACAGCCAATACACAAAATAGCCCCTGACAAAAGTACCTACTGCAAACCCATATAGCTAAGTTGCTCTCAAAACATTATTTGTAAAAAATCAGATTACAACTTAATTGTATTTCATGGTATCCATGGTGTGTCTGGAAGAAATATTGTAACTGTAATTTTTTTTAGTTCCTAGTAAAGCTTGAGAAATGCACAACCTGTTGGGAAAAACATGTTTTTTTTATTTTGCCAGAAAACGGGAATTTTTTTTTTTTTTTTTTTTTTTTTTTTTCTTTTGGTCACTTTTGTGATATAAGAGAAAATTCATTTTTCCACAACTGCAAAATCTGCAGCTGGACCCCTCTCACTGGAAATTTTGCCTCTCTCTTCCCACTTCCAGCTTCGTAACGTAAGGATAGCCAAATAACACACATATGCGTGTGCCTGTGTTTTCAGAAAATTGTCTTTCTTCTTAACCTGATGCCAGCAAATGAGGTTGGGGGTATAAGAAGAATTTTTTTCCCCGCCAGCCTTTCAGATATCTTTTTGTGAACACCCTTTTTACAGATGTTGGACACTTGCCTGTTGTCATCTAAAGGCACTTGTCATGTATTTTCAGTGTCCAAGCAAATAATTCAAGTTTGGAAGAACTTAATATCCTGTGAATATCCTAGTCTATATACAGTGAAGCCACCGAAACGAAAAACAGTCTCTGCTCGGACCAGGAAAAAGTTAGTTGTTGGGGGGGGGGGGCGTTGTTCATAGGTTGGGCTGGGGGGGCAGTAAAATGGAACTGTACAGTTAGCTAGTCATCTGTTGAAAAATAGAACCTACAGGGACCAATCAAAGATATGCTGCTGCCAATAAAAAGGAAAACATTCTATGCACCAGCAACCCCCTCCCCCGATTGTGACTGAACATGTGCAAGAGCTGGACTTCACCTCACGTAAAACTAAACTTTAACTCCTTTCTTTTCAGTGAAACACCATCGTACTCACCGCAATCCAACCCATTGAGCTTCAGGCATGGTAGCATTCTTTATTCCTATCTTATCTCTTTTGCCGAAGTGCAGAAGGAAGTGCATAAAATCCTAAAGGACAAGGTGTCAGTTAGATCTCTTTCGGATCTGACTGGGGTGTCCATTGGCCACTGTTAACAGGTTTCGTTATTCGGCAGTTATCGTTAATGTTTATCCTACAGAAGCTGTTCTTTACCCATCAAAATTTGCCATTGCTCAGAGGTGTCCATTAATGAAGGTTTCACTGTATATTAGTATGCTTTTTGTGTGTGAATTTTGGGTATTTTACTTTGTTACTCTTTGTCACAGTGAATCCAT
Source organism: Macrothele yani (assembly GCA_039090855.1). NCBI lineage: Eukaryota > Metazoa > Arthropoda > Arachnida > Araneae > Macrothelidae > Macrothele > Macrothele yani. The sequence continues at coordinate 12,905,616 of CM076993.1, forward strand.
GCAGAGATTTATCCATTTTTAAATACCACATCTGTATGAGTCGTGAAATACAAAACGAATTTTTCATCCAAACTGAAAGTAAACAACATACCCTTTTCTGATGGGGTCAAGATTCAATTACACCAAGATGGAACACAGCAATGCTGTCTCGATTCCCTCAAAGTTGTATACCAGGTTATATATAAAAGAATCAAAGAGCTGTGTGTTTTTTATAATCTGAAATTCAAATTTTAAAGTATGTAAATGAATTACATATAACCAAATAAAAAGAAAATTATAGAAACTACAGTAACATATTGGTACTAATGCAGAATTCCATATAAAAGTGAGAAACATATAACTCAGAAATATCTACTCAAGGTTCCGTTGTGTATTGTGTGGTTGAAAAAAAAAAAATCCTAGTATTTCTTAAATTTTACAATGGAAAAGTCATTATGGTGCAAACAATTGGCGGAAAATGCAGAACTGTTGCTTCTCAAAAGATTAGCAGAAGAAAATTTACCTCTGTTATAAGATTTCATTGTAACTCAAAACTTATCAATCAATCCTTCAGCATCTGTCACTATGGATAATTGTTTTTTGGGGGTTGCAAAGGACATGAGACCCCATGCAAGTGCTGCCATTTGCATAATTTGTCAGTTGGCTTAGTTGAATATGGAGGGAAATTGCTGATATGCAACAGAACAGTAGTTTGTAAAAGTGGCACATGTGGCACACATGCCTTGCATTCGAACATTCATCTTTAACAAGATGCATGAAATGATCATTAAAAAAATGAAGCCAGTTAGCAGTAGTAGGATCAGTATTGCATGGTTGTCAGTGTTGTAAAGTGGTACCATGACAAGCATTTTGCTGAACTATGCCTGATATTTTAATATAAATATTCTTCAGCTATGGGGTAAAGGAGAAAAACAATGGAATTTTAAATTACAAAACCCAGATTGGGTGGGACATTTCATCTATTTATTGTGGTGTTGTAATTTATGCCTACCATCACTCCAACAGAAACCATTCCCTGCATTACTAAGATTCCTCATCACCTTTCACGTGTCCCAACAGTGTAGTCAGTCATGTGTTTTAGCAGACTGCAGCTAGCCGAGTAGTTAGTTCACAGTACTTCATGCCAGAGATTCCAGAATCTGTAGCCTGCTGCTGTGAAACCCTCGCACTGTAATTCAGAAGTCATATTAAGCCATTATTCTCAGGGTAAATACTTCTCATTATAAATTACCCCCCCTTTCACTGGAGCTGATCTATTTACCTCTGTGTAGCATAAGTTGTTTTCAAGAAAAGGTGAACAATAAATGAACTGTCTTGTTGGTTTGTACCCCTTTAAAACAAGGGGAGGGAGGTTACTGATGTTTACACTTTCTTTTTGGACAAGTTACTTTTTCACTTATTAATGGCTGATTTTGCTCCTTCATGCATTGTGATGCAAGTTTCCTTGGCCTGTTGGCTGATACTGCAGGAAGTGACGCCTGTCTAGACAGTGTTTCATCTCCTTTGTAGATATCCACACACGGTGTCACAATGTTCCCTGTCTTGCACAGGGTCCCCTTGCATTTATTTACTGGATATTCTTTTTTCAATCCCATGTCTGTACCTTCTAACCTTCTAAAGGCACTTTTGCTTTGCACTTCCATAAAAGCATGTAAGTGCATTGTAAACTGCTAGTTTCTTTGCAAAACTTGACAGCTGATTCAATAGTTCCTCCTGTATATTGATGATTATGTTTATTTCTTATCAAGCTTTATCAGTCTTATCAATCGTCACACCCAAATAATTAAAATCTGTTGCTTGTTCTGTCAATTTTCCCTCTACTACACAGTTCTTTTGATTTTGAAAAAGAAGTACTGATCCAAATTTCCCAACATAATTTTTCATGTTGATAAACTGTTCAAGGTAGTACTGCAGATTAGTGATAGGTATATATCAATCTGTGATAAGTTATTGTATATATTGCAGAGCCATACCTAAGATTTGGGTGCTTATGGCCATATATTAAAAATGCATCTTAATAAGAAAAAATAACATTAATTTAAAAGGCAATTATCATAAAATATTAAAAGTTGAACTATATATGAAAAGTTATACAAAAATTATAATTGCAGGTTTTCTCATATAAACAGTAGTCTTTGTTAATGAAGATACTTTGTTACTATTTTCAATGTACATTACAAAAACAAATAACTGTCTAACATATTTACAAATTAAATTAACCTAACTTTTCTTGCCTTCAATTTTACAGAATGATCATCATCAAAAGCTTTCTACACATATCACATCGGGGACCATCCAGAAATCATGCTTCTAGCTATTATGCGCATATTTCACGCCCTATCCACAAATTGTTTAGGTTGACCTTCCACCAAACAACCATCCCTCTTGTCGCAGAATACAAAATGCATGTTCAATCTGGGGTTATAATTCGGGACTATATCAGCTTGGTTTCATTGTCTGAAAGAGGATTAACATTTTTTCCCGTGGCCTTGTGACTTGAAAGACTTGCAGTCAAGGGTCAACTCTATAGAACTAACAATTCATGTCTCAGCTAAAATGCAAAATTCAATCATATGTAAAAAAACAAACAAAAAACATTCAAATATTTAAAGTTTGTTCTCCTGCTGCTTTAAACCTTAGTTATGAACTACTATTTAAATGTTTGACTGCTTTAAACCTCATACGGTGCCTTCGTTTAATTGGCACCTACAGCAAGTGCCACACTGGCATACCCTAGTTATGGCTCTGCTATATCAATGAAAAGCAAATATGGTGACAACCTGCACTCCTGTCTTATCCCAGAGATAAATGCAAACTGTTATCAGCGCTTCCCCTCTGTTGTAACTGTTGTAAGACTCCTGGTATGTGGGCTTCTTGACTGACTGTCAACAACTTGCCTCTCGTTTTGTAACTCTTGAACATGCTGAATTAACACATTACTTGGTATGTGGTTAGTAGGCAAAAAAACCTTCATAGAGTCAACACCATGTGTTAATCCTGATTAACCTCACAACTTTTCAGAAAGCTGCCTGAATGCAAATGTATTGCATTTTTTACCCACTTGAACCCCGTCTTTCACTCAGCTTATTTTCCACTTCATTTCTAAGTTGTTTTTTTTAGTTAATGTGCTTTAATAAACTTCATGAAAAAAAGACTCGGGAGATGCTGTGCCAGTTAATTTAAACATATCTATTCCCTTTCTTGCAAATTAGCACGTTGACTGACTTCTGCTATTCCTCAGGAACTAAGTGGTTTTTTTCATGCCATATAACTGATTTTGTGACCAATGGGTATCTGCCGTTCCAATGTGATTAAATAATTTTTATCACTATCATCATAACATGCTGTTTTACTACATTTGAAGGAGGATAGCTTTTTATTACTTCATGAGCAGCACTTATGGCATTCCTGACCTCCTAGTGTTAAACTCATGAACATCCTTGTCATACTTATTTGTCTGTTAGTATTCATCGAATGGGATGTAAGGTCAGGTGATGCGTAACATCACAGCCTCTCCTTGACAAATGTCAACCCCGCCTTCTCGTGGTGCATCCTGCTCCCACTAAAGGGGCTCTGACGACCGCCCATAGCGGTATAACTATACCATCGGGATTAGAGGAAATTCTATCCCACACTCACCAACCCGCTTGGCCAGCGTGGTGAGTTATGGCCAAACCCCTCCAAAATGACTCCACAACTTAAATCTTGGCCCTCAGTCTCCGGCAGCTGGAATGTACCTGGCCAAGGCAGCGGCCAGTGCGACATGAAGGCAGAGGGTGCTAAGAATCCCCGGAGGACCGGACTAGGCTGCCATCTGATGCTGACCTTGGCTACGTATAACGGACGCTCCCTATCTTCTGATTCAAGGCTTCTTGAATTGGAAGAGGAACTACAAAGGATCAAGTGGGACATCGTCGGGCTAAGTGAGGTAAGGAGAAAAGGAGAAGATCTCATCGAACTGAAAAGTGGACATCTCTTCTACTATCGTGGGACAGATACTGGCAGAACTAGTGGTGTTGGATTTATAATAAACAAGAAACTGAAGGATAAAGTGGTAGAAGTTGAAAGTTCCTCTGACAGAGCTGCACGACTCGTTATCCAACTATCGAGAAGATACCAGGCTCAGATTATTCAAACTTATGCACCCACCACAAGTCATCCTGAAGAAGAAATTGAAGAATTTTATGAGGAAATTTGTCATCTAAATAATAAAGGTAAGCAGCACTTGAAAATAATTATGGGAGATTTCAATGCAAAAATAGGGCAACGGCAACAGAATGAAACTTCAGTAGGTAAATTCGGTCACTGCAACAGAAACCAGCGTGGAAATACTCTCGTTGAGTTTGCAGAGGCAGAAGGGTTTTTCATCTTGAACTCCTTCTTCAAGAAAAAGCCACACAGGAAATGGACATGGAGACATTCAAATGGAACGACAAGTGAAATTGATTTTATTATGTGTAACAAAAAATTCGTCATAGAAGACTGCAGTGTGCTGAACAAGTTCAACACAGGTAGTGACCATAGATTGGTGAGATGTAAGATGCACCTCAACACTAAACTTGAACGTGGCAAGCTCATAAGACAAACAAAATCTATTGACATAACCAACCTTAAAAAACACCATAATACCTTCAAGTTGGAACTGAAGAACAGGTTCTCTGCTTTAGAAGGCCTAACATCGGAAGAAGTGGACATCTCTGAAGTTAACAGAAAAGTAACCAAAGCTCTTATGGAAACAGCAACAAAATTAGCTGGGTCTAAGAACAAGTTGCATGTAAATAAATTATCAGGAAAAACGAAAATGTTGATGCAAAAAAGAAGAGAGATGAGGACAACTAAAGAAGATGTGACTTCCAAAGTGGAATATATAGAGCTATGCAAGACAGTACGAAAAAGTATCACTGAAGACGTAAGAAAATTCAACTGTGAACTAGTGAGGAAAGCAATTGAAAACAACCAAAGCCTAAAGATAGCAAAGGGACATCTCAGTAAGGGAAGAAAACAGATTATGGCACTGAGAAAAGAAGATGGTTCTGTAACAAGAAATAGAGGCAAAATTTTGACAAGAGTGAAAGATTTCTACTCCAAATTATATGAAAGGGATGATACATGCACTCCAGACATCATGAAAGATACCAGTACCAGAGTTCCTCCAGTCCTTCCAGCAGAAGTTGCACATGCAATCAAGAACATGAAGCGGGGAAAAGCTCCAGGAGAAGATGGAATTACTGTAGACATCATACGAGAAGCAAGTGGAGAAATCGAAACAGTACTCGCCCAAATTTTCACTCGATGCCTTAATGAAGGAAAGATTCCTGAGGATTGGAACACCGCTACAATGATCCTACTACATAAGAAAGGTGACATTGAGGATCTCGGAAACTACAGACCTATCAGCCTCCTATCAGTAGTTTATAAAATCTTCACTAAAGTTCTTTCACACCGCTTGAAGGTAACACTGGACATGGCTCAACCAAGAGAACAAGCTGGATTCAGGAGTGGCTTACAGCACAATAGATCATATCCATGTGCTGAGAGAACTAATTGAAAGAGCGAGGGAATATGAACTTCCATTGTGCATGGCTTTTATCGATTATGAAAAAGCCTTTGATTCGGTGAAACCATCAGCAGTTACAATGGCTCTGAAAACCTGCGGTATTGAAGATGCATACATTAATATTATTAATAACATCTATGAAAATGCAAGTACAAAGATTAGGCTGTTTGAAAATACAACACACATAAAAATTGGAAAGGGAGTGAGACAAGGTGACACCATATCTCCGAAGCTCTTTAATGCCACATTGGAGGGTGTTTTTCAGTCGCTGAGCTGGGAAAACAAGGGGATAAAGATTAATGGAGATTATCTAACCCACCTTCGTTTTGCTGATGACGTAGTCATTTTTGCAACTAGCCCATCAGAGCTGCAGAGTATGATCCAGGAACTTGCTGACAAGAGTAAAGAAGTGGGATTAAAAATGAACTTTCAGAAGACAAAAGTGATGTTCAATGCTTTTACAAGAAATGAAGATTTATCGATTGATGGAGAAAAGCTGGAGATAACAGACACGTACGTTTATCTTGGACAGCAGATATCAAGTGAGGGTCACATTGATGAAGAAATTAATCGGCGTACAAAACTTGCCTGGAGAGCTTTTGGAAGAAACAGCATAATTTTCAAGAGCAATATGCCATTATGTCTTAAAAGAAAAGTGTTTGATAAATGCATCCTTCCAGTGCTTACGTATGGTGCAGAGACGTGGACCTTAACTAAAAGAGACATACAAAGGCTGCAGACAACTCAAAGAAGCATGGAGAGGTGCATACTTGGTGTAACCAGGAGAGATAAGAAGAGGAACTCGTGGATCCGAAAAATGACAAGAGTGGAAGACATCATGATCAGAGTCAAATCCCTGAAATGGCAATGGGCTGGACATACTGCCAGAAGGACAGATCATCGATGGACAGCCGAAATTTTAGATTGGATTCCAAGGGACAGGAAAAGACCCAGAAGAAGACCACATGGGAGATGGGTGGATGAAATTCGAAAGTATGCAGGGGTGACATGGAGGAGACTGGCACAAGACAGACCGTTGTGGAGGAAACTTGGGGAGACCTTCGTCCAGCAGTGGATTGATAATGGTTGACAATGATGATGATGATGATGATTCATCGAATAAAAATGATAGTTAAACTGTGAGTAATACACTTGAGTGATGTGAATTTTCATTGGCACAATGCTGTCAACCCTCCCCCCTGACCCCACGCACACTTACACTTTGAAAAAAAAACAAATTAGGAATTAGGGTGCTTGATTGGAGTGTCCATAATGTGCAAGATGTGTTTTTACAAAGGACAATTTTTCAATAGATAGTTTAATTATAAACAGCCTAATAGAAATTCAGTTTCCTACCATAGAAATCTTCTGTGGTAAATTGCAATGAATTGAAATTGGAAACACTTACTCACAACTTTACTTTTTTTAAAATATTTAGAGGCCAGAAACATCTGAAAATACAAAATAACTCATGAAGAATAATTGAAAGCTCTTCATTCAAATTGAATTTAATAAATTTCATTGGCACACCACTGATTAATTGGTAGATGAAAGGGAACCTGAATAGGCCCATGTGAAGCACTATTAAGCATTTTCATTTTTTGAAGAAACTCTTCTTTTTGCAAAGATTACTGTTATTTGTTGTTGAATGAAACAGAAAGTGATAAGATCAGTGGTGTACACTCCATACTGACTTGTGGAGATGACACAACTTCTTGACTACTTGATTTGCCTATACAATACTGTCAGATATATTTTCTCTGTTTCATCATTTATGTTCTTCAAAAAGGTCTTTTTCAAAATGATTTTCATTGCAATTTACTTTCAAAAATGAAAATATTAATTCATCTCTAGTCAACATTTTATAATTTAAAAAATCCAGTTCATCTAAAAAAGTTGGAATGACGTGTAAATGTTTCAAAGAAACATGCCCGTTTCATAGAAATGTTTTTTTGTAATGTGTGGTCCTTATATAAGCACTGTGTGATCTTGTGTAATGCTTCTGAAATATTTTTTAACATTCATTCCTTGTTCATGCAGAGAGGTATCTGTGGGAAGAGGCTCCAGTGCCCCAATTAAAGGTGCTAAAATGCCTACCATAGAGCAAGGTGAGCCTTGGGATGGAAAAGATGGAGAGGTAAGTTGCACTAGTTTCTGCTAAAATTATGTTTATAATGGAATTTGGTTTATGGAAATCAGTTAGAATCTGTGTGTTATCCATTATGTAAACATACCTTTTCCATGCTGTTTGTGATACTTTTACAACTTGAGTTGGTGTGTTCTTCAGCTTACTGCATCCTCCTCCATTCATGTTACAGCTATAAGGTTGTTTTAACTTTGGTATAAGGAAATCAGTTGTTCTAGTTACTGAGGTACCATGAGTAGTAAGTACTGACTATGCTTCTCTTGGTAATAAGCATTAAATAGCAGTATCATGTATATTTTGTTGGACCTACCATTTTTTTTTCTTTTTTTTTTTTTTATTGGTGTTTCCATTATTTTGCCATATGCAAATATCCACCACTGGTGTGATGTCATGCACATGTATTCAGTTTTGGTTGAATGGCAACACAAACACTTTGGCTTGAATCTTTTACAGTAAGAAATACACTCAATGGACAAAACATTAGAGATACCTACCTAATAGAATGTTGGTCCTCCTTCAGCAAGAATAAAAGCCTGTACATGCTGAGGCATCAACTCTGCCAGATTCTAGAGGGTTTCCAAGGTTAATGCCAGAAATACCTGTCACAGCATTGTCCACAAATCTGCTAACATGTCGGTCCATGATCCATTGATCTGATGTTTTGCTCCATTGCATCCCAAAGAGCTTCCACAGGGTCTAAATCCAGGGACCTTGGAGGCCACTGGATGGTTCCAAACTCAGACGAGTGTTCCTCAAGCCATGCCTGGGTGGTTGCAGACCAGTGGAGTGGTGAATTTTCCTACTGAAATAGACTATCAGCCACAGGATGTACAAAAGCCATGAAAGCGTGTAGGTGATCTGCCAGCACATGCTAGCAGTTAAGGGCCTTTCCAGACACACTAAGGGACTTAATGTGCCCCATGAGAAGGCTCCACAAGCCATTACCACCTGGTATGACAGGGCCATGGCCTCATGCTGTCTGCACCACACCCGGCCCCTCCCGTCAGCTTGGTACAGCTGAAAATGGAATTCACCTGACCACACAATGTGGTGCCACTCTGCAGAGATCCAGTTTAGATGTTCCCAGCACTAGGCAAGGTGTAATGCCCAATGATGAGCAGGTAACTGTGGCACGTGAGTACGGCATTGGTTCTTGTAGCCTAGAGTATGCAGTGTGTGCTGTACCATTCACTTGCTGACTCTGTTTATGCCTTTGACATTTAACCTAGATGTGATTTGTGCCGCTGTTACCAGGCAGTTGCAGAATATAGATGTACACGGATAGTTTCCAAATTATTAGCAGATTTTGCAGATAGTTTTTGCTTGTAGATTAAAAATAAAATAAAAATGTTATTTACAGCAGTTAAAACACTTACTCAAGCTTTCACTCACATTAATATACTTAATTCTATTTTAACTTTCACTTATTTTTCACGTCTTCTGAGTTCTTTTGTTTTTACAGATGTTTCTGGCCTGTAGCTTTTATCAAGGCTTGTTTTGAATGTATATACTGTATAGGAACTGTATCAAAAAAAGCTTCATTCACACAGAAAGAGTTTAAATTTTATTGCCAGGTTCCTCTTGCAATTATCAGTTATTATATTAAAATCTTTTTTTTATGTACTTTGTACATACATCATACATATCACTAAGCTGTTCTCTGAGATTCAGAAGTTAGCTCCTAAAAGAAATACAAACTTCCAGATATTTTTAGTTATTGTTGTCGTGTCAACCTTCGCCATTTACAGCGACCTTGACATATAACTCGTGCTTCACTGATATCCATTACATGGCATACACAAGATCTTTTATACTTCATACTCATAATCTTTTTCTCATGCAGACACTCCTGAATCTGATCCACCCATGTCTTCCTTGGCCTTCCTCTGCCTTTCCTTCCTGCCACTTGGGCTTGAAAGATTTTCTTAGTAAGCATTTCATCACTCATTCTTTGAACATGGCCAAACCACCGAAACATATTGGTCTCCACCTTGCTAACAACATTTTGCTTTACATCACACAACTGCAATACATCTTCATTCCTCACACAATCAGATCGTGTCTTGCCACAAACCCCACATAAGTAACGCATTTCTCCAGCACACAAACGACTCCTATGTTTCTTCTGCAGTACCCAGGTTTCACTGCCATACATCAGAATAGGAATAATTACTGTTTCATACACAGCCATGCGGGACTCTCTAGAGAACCCATCATTCCTGTGAAAACCTCCCAGAGCAGCTATGACTTTCAAAGAAGAATTCACTCGCCTACTGATTTCACCATCCAACTTGTTCTCTCTGTCAAACATGCTTCCTAAATACACAAACTCACTAACCTGGTCAATCACAGTGCAATTTATACTTACATTACATTCAGTACTACCCATTCCTTTCTCAAACACCATAACTTTGGTTTTTCCCTTATTTATACTCAGTTTGAATTTCATGCAAACTTCGTGCATCCGAGTCAACATACTCTGCAACTCACTTTTGCTCTCTGCCAACAGGACAGTGTCATCAGCATACAGCAATCTGCACACACGGATATCACCAAGACATAAACTACTATTATCTATTTTGGCCTCACGCATGCATGCGTCCATAAATATATTAAACAGCCATGGTGACATTACCACAACTTTGTCTAACTCCTGCACCAATGGAAAACCATTTTGATAAAACACCATTCACTCGTACACAAGCTCTACTACCAGCATACATGGCTTTTACACTATTAAGTAGATTCCCAGTAACACCATATTCATTCAATACCTTCCACAAAAGTGTCCTATTGACTCGGTCGTAAGCTTTCTCTAAATCTATGAAGGCAGTAAAACCTTTCTTCCCAACAGCCAGATACTTTTCAATCATCGTGCGTAATGCAAAAATCTGGTTAGTGCAGCCTTTACCAGGCATAAAACCACTCTGAACATCCCACACTTTCAATAATGTAAGACCCCGTACGTTTTCAATAACAACCTTACCAAACACTTTCCCTGGCACACTCAGTAGGCTAATACCACGATAGTTCTTGCATTCAGTCTGATCACCTTTTCCCCTTATACAAGGGAACAATGATAGCATCCTTCCCATCCCGAGGGACCATTCCTAACTCCCAGCACAACTGGCAAATTTCAGTTAACCAGTCAATTATAGAGTCACCACCATACTTCAACATCTCTGCAGTTATGCCATCAACTCCTGGAGCCTTACCATTCTGAAGAGATTTTAGAGCTTTACACACTTCTTCTCTTGAGATCCCTCCTGTGCTTTCATCCCTCATTGTGACATCATCTGCATCTGTCTCAGAATCATTTTTGCTCTCCTGAACTCACAAATATTCGCCCCATCTGTCACTTAACTCATTGGGCTCCCATATCATTTCCCCAATCTCATTCTTCACACAACTTACAACTTTGTTTCCCCTATTTTTCCTGAGTCTCATGTACTTCCAGAAGGACTTTCTATCTTTCCAAAAAGCCAGTTCATGCCTTTCCACTTTCTCTTTCCTATCTTTTACCTTACTGTGGCGAACCAGCTTAGCAGCTTCACGCTTCTTACAGCGATATTCATCCACAGAAACTCTACCTTGCAACATCCCCAAATAGACTTCCTTCTTTACTGCCTCATCAATCTCACTATTCCACCAATCATCACCTCTATTGTTACCCACTATTGTGGTGCCACAGACCTCTTTAGCAGCAGTAACAACACAGTTCTTAAAACATTCCCACTTCTTTTCTACATCCCTCTCACAAGATTTCAGATCCTTCAGTCATTCTCTGAGTAAGTCAGAATACCGCTGATGATCTTCAAGGAGCCTATCAACCTTTATTCTTTCTATCCTGGGTCTCTTCCTATTCCTTTTCCTCCAGCCAACATTAAGTTTCACTCGTGACACTACCAAGTAATGATCAGAACTAACATCCGCACCTCTCATCACACGGGTGTCAACAACTAAGTGTTTCAAACGCTGATCGTAAACAACAAAATCTATCACACTCTTTTGACCAAGAGTACGATTTTCCCAAGTATATGTGTGTATATACTTGTGGTTGAAAAATGTATTAGATACACACAAGTCATTCTCAATGCAGAGTTCAATTAATCTTTCACCATTATCATTCACACAAGGATCATTAAACTTACCCAGAACATTGTCAGAAATTGCATTCTGCACACCTACTCTAGCATTGAAATCCCCTGCTATTATAACTTTTTCTTTAGCACCAAACTGGCTCAAAACAGCTTTTAGCTCATTCCAGAAATCTTCTTTCTTATCAGAAGGTTCAGAGTCACAAGGAGCATACACTACAACAATTACAATTCTCTGAAGTTTCACTTTCAAACGAATCCAGAGAATTCTCTCACTTATGCAACTATAGTGAATCAAGTTCTTCATCTTTTCACATAAAATCACACCTACACCAGCCTGTCCTCTCATATTATCCAATACTCCAGACCACACACTCACCGTGCCATTCACTTCTTCTACCCCAATTTCCTTCTTTTTGGTTTCACTTACACACAGCACATTCAGTCTATACTTATTCATCACCTCAATCACCTCACTCATCTTGCCATTTATACCTCTAATATTCCATACACCAATCTTACATTCACTCAGCCGAGATCGCTTTCTCATACGCCGTTTAGAAAGTCCAGGTCGATTCCGTGGTGGACCGTCCTTCTCAAGTGTGGTAGGTCCACCATATCCCACACTTGAGTCATTCTTAATATTTCTTTTTGTCTTTTTAATCAGGTAAGTACATCAGTGTGGGGGATTAGCGCACAGCTGAGGGTTCCAGTTAGTCATTCAACCTAAGGATTCTGGAACAAAACCCAGTGAGTTGGGGTCTTTTTGCCAATGTCACACAGAACTAGCTTGCACCTCTCCAAGATTCACAGAGGCCCTAGTTGCTGTTGTGTGTGCCATTGTTACCACGGAGCGCCCCGAGGAGGCAAACCCATCGCTCACTACGACCGTACTTTGTAAGTCTACTATTTTTAGCACGTCTTTTGTAAAAAAAAGATCGTGCTTATGTTACCAGTTTGTCCGCCCGTACCCATGATATCTCTGCAACTATTAGTCCGATTTGAAAAATTATTTTTGCATTGGGAAGCTTGAAATATAAGAATGATAATCCTTTATTTCTTTTTTCACGATGTGCAATTTTGCTGCTAGAGGGTGTAAATGCAGATGTCGAATTCAAAAATACGTTGTATTCCACAAATTTGCTTCTAAACATCCGATTGAAAAAATTCTTTTATCTTTCGATTCCATTTATGTCGAAGAGTATTTTAGATATAGTTACTTTTTCCCCCGATAACTCTTCTTATAAAATTCAGATTTGAAAAAATTTTCTTCAGCGGATACACCTCCTGGCGGAAAATCTTTTGCATATAATTTCTAATTTTTGATAAAGAATACTTTAGCCACCAGGGGGCGTAAGGGTTAATTTTTGCTTCTGATGTATTTGCCATAAAATCTGAGCTTCTAAAATATCGATTGAAAAAATTACTTTGTGGACTGATGCCACTCACATCGATAAACCTTTTCGGAATATTTTCTTCTTAAAATATTCCAGTTTCTCCGTCGGGGGGCATAGATGTATATCTTATTTTTGTCAATATCTCTACTTCTAGGAGTGTGATTTGAAAAATTCCTTCTTTATTGGACAGTGTTTTCAGTGTGACATGTTTTTCATATAATTTCAAAACTTTCAAGTAATTCATAGACTTTCCGCTAGGGGGCAATTACCCCTATATCTCTACTTCTAAATCTCCGATTGAAAAATTCTTTCTGCACTGGATACAGCTCCTGGTGGGAAATCGTTTGCACATAATTTCTAATTTTTGTAAAAAAATGGTTTGGCCACCAGGGGCGTAAATCTTAATTTCCTCTTCTGATGTATTTGCAGCAAAATATGAGCTTCTAAATTCTAGTTTGAATTAAACGTCGTTTGTAGACCAATACAACTCATGTCCACAAACCTTTTATAAACATTTTCTTCTTAAAATAATGCAGGGTTTCTACACCAAGGGGCGTAGATGTATATCTTATTTTTGTCAATATCTCTATTTCTAGGAGTCCGATTTGAAAAATTCCTTCTTTGTTGGATAGTGTTTCCAATGTGAAATGTTTTTCCTATAAATTCAAAATTTTCAAGTAAATCAGACTTTCCGCTATGGGTCACAAAGGTAAATTGCGTTTTCTGTGTTATTTCTGCTTCTAAAACTCAGATTTGAAAAATTCTTCCTGTATCATATACAAGACCTGATAGAAAATATTTTTCACATAATTTCTAATGTTTGGTAAATAATAGTTTGGCCACCAGGGGGCATAAGTGTTCATTTCTGCTTCTGATGCATTTGTAGTAAAATCTGGGCTCCTGAAAACTCGACTAAATTTTTTTTTTTTTCTCGGACTGATACCGCCTCATATGGAAAAACCTTTTGAGAATACTTTCTTCCTAAAATAATGCATGGTTTTCCCACCAGGGGATGTAAAGTCACATCTTATTTTTGTCGATATCTCTGTTTCTAAGAGTCCGATTTGAAAAATTCTTAGTGTTGGAGAGAGTTTCCGGTGCGAAATGTTTGTCATATAAATTCACGTTTTTCTTAACGCACAAGTCTGCAACCAGAGGACGTAAGCTCATGATTCCATTTACAGCAATATCTGAGGGATAAAAAACCCGATTGAAAAACTTCTTTCTTCCGTCAGATACTATTGTTTTCCATACCGGTTCCATTGACTTTGAATAGCTTTGATAAATTTAATTTCCGTCAGAACGGATTCAAAAGATGTGTTTATTACACTCGAAAATTTGGTGTAATCTTTCTTATTGAATTAAGTTGTTGAAAATGATATTTATAATTTTTGAAGCTTCTTTGCTGGATGTAACTACTTGCTGGATGTGGAACTACTTTGCTGGATGTAAAAACTTTAGTCTCTTGTTTTTAGGGGCTCATGGCTTTGCCACAAAGATCCATTTCTCACACATTGCTGCACATTCAGTTGTAATGTATTTATTTTGTCCTCATTGGAATCTGTAATGCTCTAATAATTATTTATTGTTTTACTAATTTTTCTTTAAATTATCGTATTGTTATCGTGGTTCATGCTTCGAGGGTTTGCAGCAAGTTTTCTGTTTGGGTGGCTGTGTGTGTGCTCATACATTTTAGTTTTATAAAACTCTGGGCAGTTGGTCTGTACAAACCTGGATAGTCTACGTCAACCCCGGTCATCTATGGCATGTGGCCGGCCACCCCTTGCTCTCTGGGTGCTGGTACATCCTTCAATGGAATACTCATGGCACACCCTTGATGTGGTTGCTCTCGGGAAGCTTAGCATTTGGGCAATAGAATGACCCATCTGTCTTGTGCTGACAATGTGTCCACAATCAAAGTCAGTCAGATCACCATATTTACATATGTTCATCGATTGTGATACACTGTTCGGAAGCCCTACTGTCCGCACTGTCGGGAGGCTCTGCAGACCCAAACCGCCTGCATTCAGTTTGGGTCAGTTTCCCTCTGCACAGCCCTATCTCTAATGTTTTGTCCACTGAGTGTAAATACTGAGGTTATTTACTGCATTAGTAGCAACTTATTTTAGGAATTCTGCATGGTGTTTTTGTTTTTTCTAGCAAATGTCTGTAGTTCAGACTTCTATGTAAGTATGGAGCAACAGATCCCAGAAAGGATAGTGATCCAACATACTTAAGGTTTTCAGCATTGGGTATGAGATAAATTGATTATACAATGCTGTATCAGTTAAAAAAAATGGTGTCACCATTATTAAAGTATGGTTGCTACAATTATTTTGACAACAAAATAAATGACTATTTAAATAGGAGATTGTGAAGTGTAATACTTGTGTGCTTTTATGTAAAACACAAAAATTACTAAACAGTTAAAACATTCTTAATAACGAGGGGTTCAGAACCGACTGAAATCCATGCTAAATTTGTTTTGGGTTGGAAAATCTCACCACATAAAAATATGCCGGTATAAGACATGTTATATACCCAGAACAATTGGATATACTTGAAAGATTTAGTTAACTACAATAGTACATGTTAAAGTAAAATAAGCTCTTGCATGAATGCATATCAGCAGCAAATCCTGTGGCAGACATCATGTGGAAACATTTTTAAGAAAAGAATATGTTCTTTGTTTCATTTTATATTTATGTTCCCTTATTTTTTGACAAACACTTATATTACTCCCCTATCCCTCTCTACAATCATCAGTCAGAAATCCACTTAATGCATGTGCATGATCCCCCACCCTCTCTTTTTGCATAGGAGTAGCTCAGCTGATATGCTTACAAGGCATAGCTTCTTGGAGTAGCTGGTAAAGAGTCTCTTGCAAAACTTGCTTGCTCATTATTTTATGTACTCTCTCCCCATTACTTTTCCATCAGCATTCTTCCACTAGCGTACCAAGATTCCCTTGTGCTGTTGCAATTTCATCTTGTATGGAACAGTTTCTAATTTTCAGTTCCAGGAGAGTGCTCAGATTTTCTCCGCCTTGTTAAATATGGGATTTCATTAAATTGTGTTACTTAGCTTGTTAAAAGTGATTATGCTGGCTTTTCTCTCCCTTGTTTAAATCCAGAGATTTTATTAAATTTTGTTTGTAAAAATTCTAATTAGCTTTCAATTAAGAAAATATGAAACAAGTTTCTGTTTTGTTCATTAAATCCTGGATCTCACTGAATACAGGTTTGTTATAAGCAGGTTCTGTTGTATTTTTATTCCTTAATAGATATCCAATTCAGTGGATTTCATCTTGCAGATGTGCAGTGAACTTGTTTGCCCATGCATAAGCAAGTTTTGACCTGTCAAATTTCATCAAATGTGATAGTGCACATTATTGTATTTCACTTAGCTGTGATTGTCCTGCAGAGACTTTCTGCATAAAGATTTAGAAAAGAGCCTTGGAGACTTTGGGCATGCTGCAAAATGCTTACAAAGATGCAATTCTATCTCATATAGGGGTTGTTGTTATTTTTTCACAGATATTATTGGGTGGAAGAAAAAGTGTTACTGTTAAAAGATTGGATCATCACTTGCAAAATTAGATATCTAACAAATCTATGCTGTTTGGTATGATGATAAAGCATTGAGTCTCGTCATGTCTGTTGCACCATTTGTACTACTGTGGATAAAATTAAGTGTAGGAAGTATTTGACATACATTGAATCAGTTCTGGAAGTATTTTTTGTATTGTGCATGTTATGTAAGGAATCATTATGTACTTTTATTGCTAGTTTGAATATTATAGTATGTGATCAAAATGTTTCTAAAGTGCAGTTATTCAGAAACTAGTGGGCATTTTATGGTGCTTGAAGAATGTGACATTGATATTTACTTTGTTTCTTGTGTAAAGAAACAGTTTTATTTAATTTTTGGGATTTTTAGACATACAACCCTTGCATTAACCTGAAGCTGTGCTATTAAATGTAGTGTAGTAGATGTGAAATTTAAATTTCATATCAAGCTAAAATTCTGCAGAATCATTATCAAAATACTATAATTTCTTATCAGCCTGGAGAGTTTTGTAGTTTTAAGGAATACATACATGTACAGTGTCATATAATCAGTTTTATATATTTCATCTTATTTCAGCACATGTGGTAAAATGAGGAAATGCTGCAGGGAGGAAATTGAAGATGTTCCTCCATTTTAGTTATATGGTATTTCTGTAGTTTGTATATGGTTTTTCTACAAAAGTTGAGAAAAATTTCAGTGCAGCACCACTGCTTTATTGGTGTACATTTGACTGTTGCTATTAAGATATTAGGAGACATGAGTTGATGTGATGGCCCATTTGTGATCTGGAGGATGTCACTTTAACTGCACAGGGCTTGGTTTCAAAGTGCTGTAAACAAAGAATACGTTGTTTCATGTGGGCAAGGTAAAAATGATGCATAGTTCACATTTGCTAATATTTTGTTTTTAAGTCATTTCATCGTCCATTCAAAGCAGAATGATATCAGGTAACATAACACAGGAATTAAACACACACATGCTAAATGTATATACTTGCTAAATTTTTATATTATTATTTTTTTTTTTTTTTTTGCGGGGGTGTTCACTTCTAGATTCTGGTGTTGTGTGTTAGAGGTTACTGAAGAGACCAGATGAAATGGTAATTTACTTCAGGAGCACTGTTTAAAATAAACAAAATTTTAGCTGATAATAGTTTTACTTAATATATTCCAGGCCATGAAAAATGTTTTCAGCACCTCTAAAATGTAGTGAACTTGCTCTCATGACAGCATCATTTGAATGTCACAAGGAAATGAATTTAAAAAATATACAATGTGTCATCTTTTACTGTACCTTCTGCTGCTACACCACAAAGGACTGTTAGGTCACATTAGATTGGGTTGATTTTTCATTAAAATTTTAAAAGGGAAAAGTCTGATCAATTTTCTAATAATGAAAAACAAAATGTTATACTGTACAAAATTTTTCATTTACTGAATGTTAAAAGTTAATGCAATTTTCTGCAATTTTATTTCAACAGGTTGTAAGGGAATTGCATAAGTTTTTTGTGTGGTTTGAAAACTTCCCTAATATGATCTATAAATGGAAGTGTTCCCATTATGAAGAATGTGTGCATAACACAACTGATGCCTTATTAGTTATTAAGGTCTGTTACTATGGTGGTAGTAAAAAATTTCTTATTAAAAAAACAACTGAAGTTGTGTCCTTAAACAGAATTTTTTTTTTTTTTTTTTTTTTTTGATTGGAGGTTTAACGACCACCGTGAGCAACTCAATGGGCTATAAGCAGTCGCCCGTCCCTTATTTAGGGTCACTGGTTCCAGGGAAGGGAGAGAGCCAGTGCCGTAAGACAAACACAACATCCATGCCTCACCGGGATTCGAACCCGTACCCCTCACGGACGAATGATCAGAGGCCAGCGCCTTAGACCACTGCGCCACCGGGGCGGCGAAACAGAATTGTACCTTATCTGCTTGTTTGCTTCTATAATAAGTCATTGTGTTACAAACTTATATCTAAACCCTGGATGATGACACTATGATCTCTTGAAGTATTAGATTGGAAACTATCAGGGTGAGTCAGAAGTTCATCTCATTTTGTGCTACACACATTGTTGGGTGTTCATTTTTGTGTGAATGGGCATAGAGCATGGAGGTAGATAAGTGTGCTGTTTGGGTGGTCCTATGCCATTAGTGACAAAAAGGGTTAAGCTCAACAGCAGCATTGCACAAAAATGGTTCCTACATTTCAAAGCTGGGACACCAGTCTCAAAGACAAGCAGAGGTTAAGTTTGACAACCACCATCACTGAACCGTGGTCGAAGCTATGACATTAAACCCTGGTACCAGTGTACAACAACTGGTAGCTGAGGTGGGATCTACTGAATCCACCATCGTTTTTCACCTGCACAAGCTTGGTTTCCCCTCCAGGTGCTATCGAATGGTTTCCAATAAACTGACACTCCAGCAGGAAAACAATGTGTTGCTCTCTGTTGCAGATTTCTGTTAAATCCACAGGATGATAGGTTTTGGCTTTGTATTGTTACAGGTGATGAAAAGTGGATTTTCCTACGTTACCCTATTACTGGGAACTAGTGGTAGCGACCACACCGAGAAGCACAGCCGGTGGTGCAAATAGAGTCGTTCGAGAAGAAAATCATGCTGTACATGTGATGGCATTGTGTGGAACTTCTGCACTTGAAACTTGTGCCAGGTGGGTCAGGCTGTGGAGGAGCACTTGTATGTTGAACAACTGCAGTGAGTCTGTGATTCCCTGTGCCAACTCTACCCAGCACTTATCAATAGGAAGTTGGCATTGCTGCAAGTGGATAATGCTTCAAGTCACACCTGTAGGGTGTTCTGCCAAAAACTACAAGAATTGGAAAGGGGATCCTACTAGTCTTCCTCTATGCAGTCTGGATCCCTTCCAACTACCACCTGCTTCTCTCCATGGTCCATTTCCTACAAGAACAGCACTTTGCTGAAGTGATGAATGTGGAATCTAGGATTGGCGGGGTTTTTTTTTACTTCAGCAAAGTGCTGTCCTTGTAGGAAATGGACCATGGAGAGAAGCATGTGGTATTTCACAGATTTGAGGGTAGCAAAATTTCATCCCATTTGTAACTAAAAAGTTTAATAATGAAAAAAAAAAAAAAAAGCTGTACATATTCACCTCATTCTGCAAAGTACTGTAGTTGTTTTCTACAACCTTTTGCCAACATACCATCTGCCAAGTTTAAGACAACTACAGTACTTTGCAGAATGAGGTGAATATGTACAGCTTTTTTTTCTTTTTTTTTTTTTTTGCATTATTAAACTTTTTAGTTACAAATGGGATGAAATTTTGCTACCCTCATAAATCTGTGAAATATAATTTGATAATTAGCTGGTGCCCTAATTACAAAAATTATTTCAAAATATTTGACATAATGCTGTTTACAATTGTTTTAATCTGGTTTTTTTATATATATATATATATATATATATATATATATATATATATATATATATATATATATATATAAACGCTTGGAAATTTGCAAGCATTAAGTGGACTATTTTGGAATTGATACAATATGGAATCTTGTTCCACTCCTGAGTAATGCTTTTGTGTGTTTCTCATGGATTACACTAACCAGCAGCAGTACAATGCTATGTACAGAACTAAAGGATGTGTATCAATACAATATTTTACAAATTTTTCTCATAACAAAGTTGTTCAATACATTATCATGGATGCAGTTTACCAGATTTGCAAGTTAAATCATACAGTGTGATGTAGAAACCAGGCAGAGAATGAAATTATGATTAAGTTGTAGTAGATGTGTCAATTATGAAAGTCTGATAAGCTGTTGACAATTCAGCAGTGCTTCACATAAAGGATATGCTGTACTTTTCTGATCTAGAAAAAAACAAAATCAACAAACAAAATTAATCCTAAGCAAATCTGAGCATCTTCAGTTTTGCTGAAGTGGGTCATAAATGCCGACTTTAATGGAGCAGAATTTCTATGATGCCTTTTTATGTATGTGTATAAATGAAGAAATTGATCTTTCCTGATATATATATATAATATATATGCCAAATAGTCAGTAGTTAGAATCTTTTTTTTTTTTTTTTTTTTGGTCCAGTACTTAGAAATAATTTTTATTTCTTGCTATATTATGAAAATTGATATCTGTTTGAAACTAATTTGACAGCTTTTTCCCTTAGTTTGTATTTATGAAGTGATTCAAAGTTCTTTTTTTGTGAACATTTATTTTCATAAATTTTGAATATGTAACAGCAACTTTAAGTGGTAGGGTGTGCATAACTTTGTGTTTTCTTCTCTCCCTATAGTTACCTGTTGAAGAAGACATTGATCTGAGTGATGTTGACCTAGATGCTCATACTGAACTATGATTTGAATGGCTGACTATTTTAATAAGACTGTAACATTTCATGCAATCATTTGTAAGGAACCATCGCCATTTTCAGATAAAGTGCAAATCATCTTAACTTTTCATTCCTTAGGTCTGTGTGCAATTGCTTACAACAAAAAATGAAAGTGACTCAATGTTTATTTGACCTGTAAACAACTTAAGTGCTTCCACCACTTCTACTGATTTAGAAATTTAATATTTTTGTATGGTTTCTGGATTAATGAACTGACCTTTTTTTCCTTATGTACTAAGAAAACAATGTATAAGTGGGGCATGAATCAAATTTGCTAAGTGTTTCTGTGATCTCTGCGGAATTAATAGGCTAAGAGTCAATATTTATTATGCAAAGCCTATGATACCATTTAAGTGACAGTAACGATTTAGGAAATTTTACGTGAAATTTGCAAAAATGTTGAGAGAAATCCACTACTAAAGAGAATTGCTGAAAAATGAATATGTTGTGTACGAAACAAAAAACAATTAAAAGGAGTATTGTGGTGTACGCATTTTGCTGTACCTATAAGAAATGTCAGAAATCATTTTCTTCTTTATTGGAGTTAAATGCCCGCATTAAGGAGGAAAGAAATCAACGAATT
Source organism: Macrothele yani (assembly GCA_039090855.1). Taxonomy (NCBI): domain Eukaryota; kingdom Metazoa; phylum Arthropoda; class Arachnida; order Araneae; family Macrothelidae; genus Macrothele; species Macrothele yani. The sequence continues at coordinate 12,927,359 of CM076993.1, forward strand.
TAAGAAAATCTTATGGTTGAGAGGTCCACACCAGGTGCTGAAAGGGTTACATACTTAGTGTTTTTTCATATTATTGTGATCGCTCAAACAGTTAAGAAAAATTTATTCAGTAAGCTGCATTGACTAACAAAAAGTTAACAGGCTTTTGCAAAGCCAGTTCAATAAATTATTCTGTTACTTTTTAAGTTGAATAAAAAAAGCTTTCAAATATTCTATAACGTACGTTTGTCATCCTGTTCTTTCTCAGTACGAAAATCTGGAATCTAGTATGCGTGTTACATTGTTTATCAGAAGTGACATAAATGACCATATGCTATACTTCTTGTAGGAACAGATGTCAAGAGTTTATGAAGTCAGTACATTTAAAAAAAAAAAAAAAAAAAAAAGCTCCCGGCATAATCAAACCATGAAAGAAATGAATAATGATTTTGTAGCAATTTTACGTGGTTGTCAACATACAGATAATCATTTGTGTGTAAACCTCAGTTTCCTGAATATCTTGGATGTCCCTGAATGTTATTAGGACTTTTTTTTTATTTTGAATAAAATGTGCTAATGAATAACCATTTAAGATATGGAGTGAGTACAAAAAAAAAAAAGACTTGTGCGTACGGTATGTTCCTGGAAGTTTTCTAAACATTTCAGGCATGGCATGCAGTTGTAAGGACACAATCTGTGACATTTACATAGCTTCATATTTTGTCATGAACATACGACGATAAGTGAACTAATTTATAAATTGTGTGTGGTGGAAGTTCATTTAGTATTTGGGTCTATGTGCATATATGAACAATTTCACTTTCATTCAAGTTGAATTTATGATTGATTAGCATTAAGTGGTTTTACTGTGGACAAAATTATTGCTCAAATAATTTTTTCTGCAGAGATTTTATTGAAATTTGATTAGTGTTGGATTTGAGTTCCACCACTGCTTTATTAAGCTTTAATCTGAGTCTCTGGGATAGTGTTTTTTCTCTCCCCCCCCCCCTCCCCAGATCTTTATTAAGATCTTTTTCATGATGGGACTTTGCGCCATGAAGTAATCGTGCATTTTAAGTAGTTCTTCCCACATATTTAGTAAGTTCCAGATTATTTTTGTATACCCTGTGCTCATTGTCACAGCATTTTGTCAGATATAACATTAAAAACTTTAACTTTAAACCAACAGAGCTCCACATTTTTTTTTTTTACCCAATTCAGGGATATCACACAGGATTTTGGCCTTCAACCTAACCCATTTGACTGGAAGAAAATCTTGTTCTCAGTGGCCCTTGACCATCTCTGATGGCAGTGAATAAGGGTGCCATTCACACTGCATACAGGTATCCAAGAATCCCACAAAACCCAAACAAAGCATGTACAGCCCATCTGAAACAAGTGAAAAAAAGAAATTCAAGGAGGAGGGGGGGGGTCACAGATCCTGGAAACCTTCACTTAAACATGTCTCTTCTTACCATATCAATTAACAGAGCAAACACCTTAGCTATTTTTTAAAGTGAAATTAAAGTTTATAATTGGTCCTTATTTTGTCCATGCTAGATCTACAGAATTGTCTTCATAGTAGAATATGGTTTTTGAACTTTAATTTTGCTTCAAATGCCTGCTCTCCCATTTGTCACTTTCTATGTCAAAGAACAGAGTGAACATTTTTCCTTTTTATATAGAATTTTTTTTTTTTTAAGTTTGCTGTCTGCTCGTGGTGCATTGAAAACAATTTCATGGGTTGCAAAAGACTGGATAAGAGAGTAGTTCTGATTTGAAACTTGTGACAGGGAATGGTTGCTCTGTGTTGATTGTGATATAGCAAGAAGAGACAGTAGTGGGGAAAACAAGAATTTCATTAAAAAAAATTCAACAAAAGAAATATGAGTCTTCCGGACTATTACCGCAATATGTGAAATTTTATCAAAGGCAGATATTTCCTCACTGAGTATTTACTCATGGATCTAATTTTGATTAAATAGCATTGAAATTCCATGTGATAGAATGCACAAGTTTTTTCATACCTTTGCTGTTTTTCTTTAAAAAATCTGGCACCCTTTATTTTGAGACATTTTTTATTCAAAGTATGTACAGGCAACTATAGATTTTTACATACACATATATTCTGAACTGTGTTTCCTGGTTTATTATGTTATACATCCACTGCATTTTATTTGATGTCTGTTTCAAATTCTGGTAAAACTTGAATGAAGCATCACAGATACTACCGAATACTGTGGCATCTGTACATTACATAAACGAATGACACCAAAATTAAGAAGATGGTTCCAACTGCTGTCATGACTTGCCATCCTTTCATCCGAGCTGAAAGTATATCAGAGTTCTTTCAGATTAACAAAGCTACAAATCCTGTTCTAAAGTAACTTTGAATACTAATTAGTTTCTACACTTTTCATATTTTTTTGCAGCATTGTGCAAATGTACACACAAATTTGCCAAGTTATTTTGATCTTGTTAGCATTTGTTGCCCAAACTTGACAATAACTGTTATACACTATTCATAACATCACTAATTAATTTAAAATTGCAGCCAAATGAACAAGTGTACCTGAAACTCTTGCATTTCAACACCAAACATAAAAAAAATGACATAAAATAGTAAGTAGTATTTTCTGAGGTCACAAAGATTTTTTTCATATGAGATGCACAAAGTGTAAAGACTTTTTCAGCATGCAGTTAGATATTTCATGCATAAAATTAATGTAAGTGCATGAATTCACAATCACTCAGCTATTGATCAGATGAGTGACATTATCCTCATTAGCAGTGGATCTGTTTACTGTATGGTAAACATTGGTAGTATATCTTTTAAAAGTGTATATATAGTAAATCAAGAAAGAAATACAGAATTGCACCATATAATACAAATTTTATATATAGTAGTTTCATAAACCCAAAGCAGAATTTTCTCAAAATTGTGTTCCAAAAGAAAAGTAAAAGAACATAGTCTCTCATCCATTCAGAGCTCTTTGATCTGGACACTGCTGTTTCTAGTTGCTGCTTTTCCCCTGACACACATGTCAAACGTTTTGAACACCAACTCTCATTCTCCTGATAAGTGAATCCTGGTTATTTATTCACCTGAAAAAAAAAAGAAACGAGAACAGCAGTCCTTTTCAGAGGATGAGATAGAACCACCTCTACTTTTGTAGAGCATTCTAAGAAGTGACAGTCTGCACACTTTTGAGTTGTTGAAAATTTTTTTATGGAAGCTTTGTCACTGAAGGTGAATACTTCGAAACTAAGAATGCCTTTAAAGTTTATTCACATATCAAAACTCTGAGAAACCCTCTCATAATGTGTGAAAAAACAGATCAGGGTTGTGGTAATTTACGGTTGAGCAAGCAGGGGTGTTCACTTGGGATGCTAACTTTGAAGGGATGCTGCATAATATTTTGCAAACTATCAGGTTGTAAAGAAAATATCCGTAAAATAGGAAAACTTGTATTTCAAGCCTAAAAAATCGTACAAAACACTTAACCTAATCATCTAAGTAGTCCCCATTGGAACTGATGATGTTGTTCCACCGATCTACTACTTGAAATATCCCGTTGCGATAAAAGTCTGGCGAGCGGGAGTTGAAATTGTCCGTTGTGTCATTAACAAAGTTTTTCTCAGCGCGAAAATTCGACAAAGACCAGAAGAGATGAAATTCAGATGGGACAAAATCTGGGAAATGAAGGGGGGGGGTGACAATATTTCCCATTCCAGCTTATGCAATTTTTGTTGGGTCTGTAATGAAAGTAACGTGTGGACGAGCGTTATCCTGTTGGAAAAACAACTCCATAGGGATTAATCAACGCTGGGCGCTTTTCTTGCATTGCAGCATGGAGACTGTCCAGCTGTTGAATGTAAGCATCTGCTATTATTGTATTGTTCGGTGGTAAGAGTTCATAGTGATTCACACCGTGACAATCCCACCAGCAACTCAGCATCGACATCTATCTATGAAGGGGTGGCTTAGTGACCTTCTGTGGGGGTTGTCCCTTCTTGATCCATGCTCTTTGTCACGTAACATTCAAATACGCAACCCATTTTTTGTCGCCCGTGACCAACTGATGCAAGAAGCCCTCCCATTTTTCACACAGAGCAACAGCAGTGGAGTAGCATTGGATCTGATGCTGGTCAGACAAAGCATGGGGTACCCATTTGCACAGTTTACACGAATATCCCAACATCCGAAGTCTGGTATTGATGCCAGTTCCTGTAATATTGCATCAGGCTTGGTCGATAACACATGTTGCACTGTATCATTTTCAGCCTTACTAAATCTGCAACTTCTGAGCACATCAGACAGATACCATACACCAGTGTCAAATTTCCTGTAACAATCATAGCAAGTACTCTGTCTGATAATATTGTCACCAAATGCATTTCGCAATTTTCCAAGTGCCTCTGTAACTTTCACGCCATTTAAATATTCAGAGATATATTGCACACACCTTCTGTCAGTATCATCATCTTATTGTCACCGCGTACAATTAATCTTCACCACAGAATGTATTCTTTCGCACACAACTCCGGAATGGCCGCGCGGTGGTACAGTGGTCTAAGCACTGGCTTATGACCAATCATCCGTGAAGGATTTGGGTTTGAATCCTGGTGAGGCATAGATGTTGTGTTTGTGTTACGGCATTGGCTCTCTCCCTTCCCTGGAACCAGTAGCCCTAAATTAGGGACGGGCAACTACTTATAGCCCATTGAGTTGTGCATGTTAGTCGTTAAACCTCCAATAAAAAAAACCAAAAAACTCTGGGATGTTTAAGTCACCACAGGCCCGCAGCGTCTTGCATTACACATGCCATTCTTTCTGGAAACTTTCTTTGTAACCTGATGTATATTCCATAACTGGGGCTGTAAATGGCCCTGTGGTTAGTGTAGCTGGCTTCCAACCATATGGTTGAGGGTGTGATCCCAGCCCGACTGCCTAACCACTAAATATTTGCAGTGCCTCAGAGAACACGCTAATGATGGTCCCACCGTATTGTACCCCATGTTAAAAATAAGGGTATGTATTCTTCTGCTTTCTATCTCACTTCCGTGTGACTTTCCTGTCGGGCATTCTAGCCTAAATCTCATAACTTTCTATTTTAAAAGTTGTTTAAGACCTAGGGTCAGATATTCCCTTCCTAAAATCCTCTACATAAATCTCAAAAATCTTAGTGTTTTTATAACCTTGTTAAAAACACATATCACTAATCTGACAAATTTTGAAGATGACAATCCAATTTTTAGCATAAATGTGACAAGGATGGTAAGTCAGATAATATCCGAAAACTTGAAAATTTTCATAGTCCTGGAGCGGGACTCGAACCCGCATCTCCCAGAAAACGCCTGGGTATGCTAAACCACTACACCACCCAGAACGACCAAGTTTCAAGTTTCCGATTAATTTGAATATAACCATCACAGGATTCGCTAGTTGAAGCAACCGGCATTCATGTTTAGCAAATCTGGAGGTTAAGAATCTTATCCCGTGTTTTGCCCGGAGAAGCGGAATGTAGTGGTTAGCATACCCGGGCATTTTCTGGGATACGCGGGTTCGAATCCCGCTCCAGGACGATGAAAATTTTCAAGTTTTCGGATATTATCTAACTTACCATCCTTGTCACATTTACGCCAAAAATCGGATTGTCATCTTCAAAATTTGTATTATATGGCGTAATCCCCGTATATCTTTCATGATCACTAATCTGTTCTGTGAGTCAGAGAGTAGAGCAAAGCAAGATCACCTACAAATCAAAGTTCTTGATAGTGTTAGATTTAACTTAATGGTGACATATCAGATGTCTCCATTTACAACTCAAACTTCATTAACACACATCTCATATAAGGCCTTTTGCACCAAAATGTCTCTGTCTGGCCATGTTGACGCAGAAACATGTGCTTTGGCAGTGTCTTCTCTCAACATGATACTGGTCATGTTTTACCTGAGATATTTGGTGCTAAACAGCTGTAGAGTGATCCACTACAATTTCTGGAAAGTTGGTTAACCTGAGAAGGCATTGTGAATGGTTAGGAACCAATGCTGCCTCTCCGTAATGCTGATGCATTACAAGTGAAGAACTTCACTGTCCAGTGAACATGGACAATGAATGAAATGCAGGATTACATCATTGTACAATACAAATTTGGAAGCTGTGAATCCATTTATTAATGTAAATATGACATGGATGTTAAGTCAGATAATATCCGAAAACTTTCATATTTCTTCGTCCTGGAGCGGGAATCGAACCTGCGTCTCCCAGCTAGCGTCAGAGTATGCTAACCACTACACCACTGTGAAGGTCACCGTTACCTGTGCTGAAGGTCATGACCGATGGTGCGTTCCATGAAAGCAGCTAGCACACCATCTGCAGGGACGTCAGAGAAGCGAAAAGAGAAAAAAGAAGGAAGTTGAACTATGAAGTAGTGAATTGTAACCTGTATGTGAATAGGAGGTACGAACGAGTGGTGACAGCTGGAAATAGAAGTGTTTACGATGTACCTTATTAATTGATTGTGTTTAATGTTTCTTGGTGGTGTTAGTGTGTTAAGCTGTGTGTGGTGGGTAAAAATAAAGTGTACGTTAATAGCAATGCCGAGTGTCGCCGTAACTGCATTTGGACCATTGCGGTCCAAGTCTCCAGAAATGACCATTCCTAGGTAGAACTTTACAGTGGTGGCAGCTTGGTCGGATTATTCGGAACGCAATGGAAGCAATTCCTGCAAGCTGCTAAATAAAGAGGACTACATGATCGAGATAGGATACTCTCTACATGGTAAGAGATATTGACATAGATATTTTGATATAATGCCGGCAATTGAGGCCGAGAATAAAATGGAGCTTACCAAACTTAGGAAAAAGAAATGCGTATTAAGGACAGCAGTTACAAATGTTATTAAGAAAGTTAAAACAGCTATTTCCAATGATGAAATTAGTGTAATAGGACTTGAAGGTTATTTAGAACAGTTAACACATAAAAAAGGTGACTTAAAGCAAATTGACTCTGAAGTAGAAAATCTAGTTGATTTAACAGAATTTGAGGAAGAATTTGAAGGTTCCCAAGAATATGCTGATAAGATAATGTTATGCAAATTTAAAGCCAGTAAGAAAATCAAAGAACGAGATGGGAATGGTTATATAGGACGAAATTCTGAAAACGTCCGTGTGAATAATGGAGCGGTTTCTGAGACAAATACCTTAGCAGTTAAGTTACCGACAATAAATATAACTAAGTTTTACGGAGAATTCACTCTGTTTCAGGATTTTTGGAACACATATAAAACTTCTATTCATGACAATAATAACATAAGTAAGACCCTTAAATGTACATACTTGTAACTGTATTTAGGTGGATCGGCAGTGAATGCAATCGCAGGGTTTGCCCTGTCCGATGAAAATTACGAAGCAGCAATAGCACTACTGCAAGAAAGATTTGGTTGTAAAGATCTGATAATTGTCACATGAATATGTAGGCGTAGCCAAGGGGTGGTCCACATATCCGGACCATTCCCCCCCCCTCCTCCCTTGAGGGAAAATATAGTATGAATTTAAAGCGGTATATATGGTGCTTTCACCAATGAACCAAACCCATGGACCCCCACCCTTAAGAAATTTCTGGCTACGCCACTACATGAATAGGCTGTTAAACTTCAGCTCTGTAAATAAATCCAGTGATATACATGGTTTGAGAAGGTTGTACGATAATATTAAAGTTCAGATCAGGAGTTTAAAGTCGTTAGGCTGCCCCGGTGTTGCAGTGGTGTAAGCGGCCTCAGATCATTCGGCCGAACGGGGTCTGGGTTTGAATCCCAGTGAGGCGTGGATGTTGTGTTTGTCTTAAGGCACTGGCTCCCTTCCCTGGAACCAGTGACCGTAAATTGGGGACGGGCGACTGCTTATAGCCCATTGAGTTGCTCGCGGTGGTCGTTAAACCTCCAATCAAAAAAAAAAAAAAAAAGTCGTTAGAGGTTCATACAGGAACTTATGGCACTTTTTTTTGTGTGCCCGGCAATACTAAAGACTATTCCGTCTGACCTGGCATTAGAGCTTAGTCGTCCTCATACCGATACATCCTGTTTTAACGTTGACGGGCTCCTCGACTTCATTAGAATTGAAATCGAATCTAGGGAAAAAGCAAAACAATTGCACTGCGAATCATTTATTGAGCCTCGTAGGCCATGTTTTGACATAGATAAGGAAAAGAAATATAGCACTAATACAAGGAATATGTATCGGTCTGTTCGAAGGGTTGCGCAAGTATCTTCCACTAAGCCTAAGCAATGTTTATACTGTGCAGATGAGTCATGTGAGTGACCATTGTGAGGCCGTTTCACTGATTGAAAAGAAAAACAAATTAGGGAGTTCTGGCCGTTGCTTTATTTGTTTGGGTTTAAAACACATCACAGAGAAATGTCGGTCAAAGGTTGCCTGCTCATTTTGTAAAAGACTCCATAATAAATCCATTTGTAATGTTCTATTTAACGAAGATATAGGGGCTGATGAAGTGAAGAATGATTATTCTATTTCTACTTCACAGGTAAATAAAAGTGGAAGTAATGCGTTGGTTGCAAAGGCCTCGGTCGGTTGTTCACTTAATTTGAGGAAGTTTGGAAATAAAAGAGATGGCGATCCATTAATCAATTCTTTGCCTACTGTGGACGTTGAATGTGAGAAGAAAGTTTTAACGGCAATAGTGGACAGTGGTACTCAGATTTCGATAATAAAAAAAGTAACATGCCGAAATATTTTCAAAATCCACGAGAATCGGTACTGCTTCAATCTGCTTTCGGACAAACAGTGAAAGCATCCCTAGTAAGTGTGCAGTTGAGCAAATGTACTATAGAGTTAAATGGTCCAGTTTATCCTCAAGTAATTATCAGTGAGTGCATATAATGAGTTGAGCTGCACGGAGGTGAAGGAAATTGTTACAGTAAATAATAGTGAAGTTGGAGATATCAGCAAAATAAGTGACCACGTAAAGAATGAGAAGGGTAGACGTCTAAGTCTCTGGAAATAGAAGGGGAATATAATAACTTTCTTAGGGAGATATTAGAAACATCACCGGATAGAAGTGAAGGTGAAATGGAAATATACATTGACCGTCATTTCTAGTGACCAGGACAAACATGAAACACCCGAGACCACCATTTTAAATGATAGTTCAGAATCAAGTAATAAAAGTGACTGATAAATTTAAAGAAGAACAGAAGGAAGATCCGTCATTGAAGCAGTGTGGGACTGATGCTAATAATGGAAGTGATAATTATTATGTTCAGGATAATCTCTTGTGTCACCGAGACAAGGTTCTAGGAGAAATGGTACATCAGTTGGTTGTTCCAGAAACCCGAAGAAAACAACTTTTGAGTCTTGCACATTCCAGTCTATGGGGAAGACATCTAAGAAAAAGAACTACTACGGAGAGATTACGATATTCATTTTATTGGCCTGGAATGAAAGCAGAGGTTGGTAGGTTTTGTGAAACGTGCAGATCATGCCAAGCTCCACATTCCAAGAGTGACAACACTCCAATCACACCCGTTTCTCGTCTGGATGAACAGTTTCAAGTAATTAATGTTGGTATAATTGGTCCAATAGAACCTAGCAGCAGAGGATATAAATATGTACTGTGTGCCGTTGATCAATGTACCAGATGGCCAGAAGCCGTCTGCCTAAAGAACATTTCGGCGAAATCTACGTGTGATGCCCTTCTGCAGATTTTTTCTCTAACAGGAATCCCTAGAATTATAGCCAGTGATCAAGGAAGCAATTTTACTTCAGAACTGACACAAGAATTTTTGAAACGCATTAAGGCTACCCCACGTTTCTCAACACCTGGATATCCCCAGTCAAACGGTTTAGTAGAGAGATGGAATAAAGTATTGAAAGGAATGATCCATCATACCATGAGAGAGCACTCCATCAACTGGGACAAGTAATATTCCATTTCTTATGTGGGCTTACAGAGAAGTGCCAAACGCGACCACTAATGTTAGTTCTTTTCAGATGCTGTATGGTCGACATCCCAAGGGTCCATTGTCGATACTGAAAAGCTCATGGACAGAGGAAACTCTCCTACACATTGGTCAATTGGGATCTGTGACAAATTACTTGAATGATTTAAAGATTAAACTTGAGAAAGCTGCTAAACTTGCAGGAATCTCAGCCATAGAACAACAGAAAGTTTATGCATATTACCATAACAGGAAAGAAAGCTAGGCACAAAGAATTCAAGATTGGCAACCAAGTTATTGGTTTGGTGCCTGATAGTAACCATAAGGTTTATGCTCGATGGACTGCACCCGCCACCGTGGTTGAAAGGAAGTCTCCTTACAGTTATCTTGTATAATTACCAGACAACAACACGAGACACATACATGCGAATAAAATGAGGGAACTGGAGATTCAAACAACTAATGTAGGACTTATTTACGACGCTGACCTTGATTTTGGTGACGTAGAAAGCACTCCTATACCTATCGGAAATAAGCAAAAGGACCTTGACGACCACAAGAAAGAGTGTGACCTGAATCATCTGACAGGTTTGCAAAGGCAACAGTTATTGAAGGTTTTAAGTAAGTATCCCAGTCTCCAATCAGGAATACCCAAAATTGCCAGAGTATGCGAGCATGTAATAAGGCTGAAATCCAGCAGCCTACCGAAATGTCAAAAGCTTTATCGCGTAACAGAAGCACTAAAAAACAAAGTAGACCGACAGATCGAAGAACTATTGAGTTTGGGCTTGATCAGACAATCTGAAAGTGAATACTCTCACCCTGTGGTGTGCGTGTCAAAAAAAGGACTCGTGGGTGAGACTGTGTAGAAAAATTCAGATATTTAAATGCTCAGACTGAGACAGACGCTTTTCCCATGTCGAATGCTACTGACATTATTTATAAGATATCCAAGGCGAAGTTCATAACTTTACTTGATTTGCTCAAAGGATACTGGCAGATCCGAATGCATCCAGATTGTCAACACCTTACCTCGTTTGTGACTCATCGCGGACAGTACGCCTTCGTAGTTATGCCATTTGGGTTGCGAAATGCACCTGCTACATTCCAGCGTGTGATGAATCAACTTTTGTCTAAACACCGAGATTATGCAGAGACATATTGACGATGTTGTCACCTTTTCAAAGGATTGGGACGGCCACCTGAAACATGTAGAAACCATTCTGGGTGACTTGGATGGGGTGAATTTCACAGTCAATTTTCAAAAGTGCTCTTTCGCTCGATCGCAAGTAAAAATTTTAGGCCATATTATAGGTAATGGAAGACTTGCACCTGATCCTGAAAAGGTATCTGCTATCCAGAATTTGAAAATTCCACGAACTAAAAAGGACGTTGGAAGTCTATTAGGTCTACTGTCTTATTATCGATCATACGTACCAACGTTTTCTGATATTTCTCGTCCTCTAATCGAACTGACTAAGAAGCGGAAACCTGATCAAGTAACATGGACAGAACTTGAAGAATCCTTCGAAAGACTTAAGGAAGCCATCAATAACGCACCTAGTTGTTACTCGCCTGACTTTTCGAAACCCTTCATTGTCTATACTGATGCCTCCGCGTATGCAGTTGCTGCATGCCTTGCACAAAAGGATGAAAAGGAAACTGAACACCTTATTGCTTTTATAAGTAAAAAGTTATCTGAAAGCCAAGTGAACTATGCGACTATAGAAAAGGAAGCGTACGCCGTGATCTTTGCACTCAAGAAATTTGAGCCGTACATCTATGGCACCGAAGTCGTAATTGTTAGTGACCATAACAATGTGACTTTTCTGACGAAAAGTGCTCGTTTACAAAGATGGGCGCATGCCTTACAGCGACTCCAAACTCGAGTGACTTATCGGAAAGGGAAAATTTTCAAAGTCATTAATAATTCCTCAGCTGTATGGAACAATTAAGCTTCATAAACCAGATAAATCGTTAAGGGAAAACTCTCCCTTGTCAAATCTGCAAAAACATTATCTCCTGAGCTAATGGGGAAATTTTTTTACAGATTCTCTTACATTACAAAGAAAGGAAAGTCCATGTTAATGCTGATGCACTCAGCCGACTTTCATCACATTGGACTTAGAATATAAACTATGGACCAGGTCCGAGTGGAAACTAAACCCATGTTTATAGATGTATAGAACTGGTTAAGCGTGAACTTTCACGAACGTTGGAACCTAATGTGATACTGGGTCAAAATTTTGTACCCGCGATTATTATTTCAGCATCAACCTCCTTGATGTTATAATTTTGTCTTATCGTAGTTGATATTTATCTTAAATTAGTTTATTTGTTCTATTATGTTTTCATATGTCTGAGAAAGACTATATCAAATCCTCTCGTTGGAAGGTGTGAAGGTCACCACCACCGCTGGTGGGCTCCATGAGAGCAGTCAGAGCGCCATCTGCAGGGACGCCAGAGAAGCGAAAAGAGAAAAAAAGAAGGAAGTTGAACTACGGAGTAGTGAATCGTAACCTGTGTGTGAATGAGAGGTACGAACGAGTGGGGACCGCTGGAAATAAAAGTGTTTACGATGTACGTTATTAATTGATTGTGTTTAACGTTTCTTGATGTTGTTCGTGTGTAAGCTGTGTGTGTTGGGTAGTGAGATTGATGATGCAGTAAAGAAAAAGAAGGAAGCCTATTTGGGGATGTTGCAAGGTAGAGTCTCTGTGGATGAATATCGCTGTAAGAAGCGTGAAGCTGCTAAGCTGGTTCGCCACAGTAAGGCAAAAGATAGGAAGGAGAAAGTGGAAAGGCATGAACTGGCTTTTGGGAAAAATAGAAAGTCCTTCTGGAAGTACATGAGACTCAGGAAAAATAGGGGAAACAAAGTTGTGTGAAGAATGAGATCGGGGAAATGATATGGGAGCCCAATGAGTTAAGTGAAAGATGGGGTGAATACTTCTGTGAGTTATTAGATCAGGAGAGCAAAAATGATTCTGAGACAGATGCAGATGATGTCACAATGAGGGATGAAAGCACAGGAGGGATCTCAAGAGAAGTGTGTAAAGCTCTAAAATCTCTTCAGAATGGTAAGGTTCCAGGAGTTGATGGCATGACTGCAGAGATGTTGAAGTATGGTGGTGACTCTATAATTGACTGGTTAACTGAAATTTGCCAGTTGTGCTGGGAGTTAGGAATGGTCCCTCAGGATTGGAAGGATGCTATTATTGTTCCTTTGTATAAGGGAAAAGGTGATCAGACTGAATGCAAGAACTATCGTGGTATTAGCCTGCTGAGTGTGCCAGGGAAAGTGTTTGGTAAGGTTGTTATTGAAAAAGTACGGGGTCTCACATCATTGAAAGTGTGGGATGTTCAGAGTGGTTTTATGCCTGGTAAAGGCTGCACTAACCAGATTTTTGCATTACGCACGATGATTGAAAAGTATCTGGCTGCTGGGAAGAAAGTTTTTACTGCTTTCATAGATTTAGAGAAAGCTTACGACCGAGTCAATAGGACACTTTTGTGGAAGGTATTGAATGAATATGGTGTTACTGGGAATCTACTTAATAGTGTAAAAGCCATGTATGCTGGTAGTAGAGCTTGTGTACGAGTGAATGGTGTTTTATCAAAATGGTTTTCCATTGGTGCAGGAGTTAGACAAGGTTGTGTAATGTCACCATGGCTGTTTAATATATTTATGGACGCATGCATGCGTGAGGCCAAAATAGATAATAGTGGTTTATGTCTTGGTGATATACGTGTGTGCAGATTGCTGTATGCTGATGACACTGTCCTGTTGGCAGAGAGCAAAAGTGAGTTGCAGAGTATGTTGACTCGAATGCACGAAGTTTGCATGAAATTCAAACTGAGTATAAATAAGGAAAAACCAAAGTTATGGTGTTTGAGAGAGGAATGGGTAGCACTGAATGTAATGTAAGTATAAATGGCACTGTGATTGACCAGGTGAGTGAGTTTGTGTATTTAGGAAGCATGTTTGACAGAGAGAACAAGTTGGATGGTGAAATCAGTAGGCGAGTGAATTCTTCTTTGAAAGTCATAGCTGTTCTGGGAGGTTTTCACAGGAATGATGGGTTCTATAGAGAGTTCTGCATGGCTGTGTATGAAACAGTAATTGTTCCTACTCTGATGTATGGCAGTGAAACCTGGGTACTGCAGAAGAAGCATAGGAGTCGTTTGTGTGCTGGAGAGATGCGTTACTTACGTGGAGTTTGTGGCAAGACACGATCTGATTGTGTGAGGAATGAAGATGTATTGCAGTTGTGTGATGTAAAGCAAAATGTTGTTAGCAAGTTGGAGACCAATATGCTTCGGTGGTTTGGCCATGTTGAAAGAATGAGTGATGAAATGCTTACTAAGAAAATATTTTCAACCCAAGTGGCAGGAAGGAAAGGCAGAGGATGGCCAAGGAAGACATGGGTGGATCAGATTCAGGATTGTCTGCATGAGAAAAAGATTATGAGTATGAAGTATAAAATATCTTGTGTAAGGCGTGTAATGGATATCAGTGAAGCACGAGTTGTATGTCAAGATCGCTGTAAATGGCGAAGTTTGATACGACAACAATAAGTAAAAATATCTGGAAGTTTGTATTTCTTTTTGGAGCTAACCTCTGAATCTCAGAGAACAGCTTAGTGATATGTATGTATGTATGTTAATAGCAATGCCGAGTGTCGTCGTGACTGCAGTTGGACCACTGCGGTCCACGTCTCCAGAAATGATGACCGTTCCTAGGTAGAACGACTTTACAACCACACAGAACGACCAAGTCTCAAGTTCCCAATTATTTGAATATAACCACAGGATTCGATAGTCGAAGCAACCCGCATTCATATATATATAGCGAAGAGTGAAAACAACATAATACAATTAGTTTATTTCAGAATTCTTTTAAACCCATATTTTCAGTTTTTTTTTTTTTTTTTTTTTTTTTTTTGGATTGGAGGTTTAACCGACCACCGTGAGCAACTCAATGGGCTATAAGCAGTCGCCCGCCCCCAATTTAGGGTCACTGGTTCCAGGGAAGGGAGAGAGCCAGTGCCGTGAGACAAACACAACATCCATGCCTCACCGGGATTCGAACCCGGACCCCTTTCGGACAAATGATCAGAGGCCATCGCTTAGACCACTGCGCCACCGGGGCGGCAGTTTTGTTTGGTAAGCATCTAATGTAATAAGGAGTTGCTATTTCCTAATTTGTGGCCACTAGTTCCAGGAAAAGAACAGAATCAGTGCTGTAGACCAAATGCATAGTCCATACCCTATTGGGGATGTAAACCCAGTTCCAGCTCGGATGATTTTCCGGAAGCTCTTGCTTCTGATCATATGGCCTCCAGGCATGTGTGGAAAGTTGCTTTGTGCATGTGTGTGTGTGTGTGTGTGTGTGTGTGTAAGGTTTAACGACCATCAGAAACTCATTGGTCTATAAGCAGTTGCCTGACCCTAATTTAGGGACACTATTTCCGAGGAAAGGATAGAGCCAATCCTGTAAGACAAACACAACACCCATGCCTACACGGGATTCGAACCCGGACCCATCTTTAAAAAATGGTCATAAGCTAGCGAAGCTGCCCTGGTGGCGCAGTGGTCTAAGTGCTGGCTTCTGATCATTCGTCCGAGATGAGTTCGAATCCTGAAAGGCACGAGTGTTGTGTTTGTCTTACGGCTCTCTCTATCTTCCCTGGAACCAGCAGCCCTAAATTAAGGATGGGCGACTGCTTATAGACCACTGAGTTGCTCCGGTAGTCGTTAAACCTCCAATTAAAAAGAAAAAGCAAGCACTTAGATCGCTGTGTCACTGGAGCGGTTCTGTAAAGTTTGGGGTCTGATTTTGTTTAAATGCTACTATTCATCTATCATCTCCCACTCACTGTCAGAACTACTTACCGTCAAATCTGAACTAGCTTGTTGCAAGAAGCAGTTGACAAACACAACATCCATGCCTCACTGGGATCCAAACTTCGACCCATTGCAGATGAATGGTCAGAAGCCAGCGCTTAGACCACTGCGCCACCAAAGTGGCTCAAAATATTTGCAAAACATACTTACTACTTTGTCAGTAAATGCTTTTACTGCTCAGAATTCATTTCATCAGTTGGTCTTGTTCTGTTATTAAGAAAATATCTCCGGGTTGACTTGATTGCATTCAGTGGCACCCACTGTTTATGCTTTAAATATACAATAGTTCACTCTTCCATGAAATAGCTATATTTATAGCTGCTAAGATGGAAGTTATCGTGGCTACCATTACAGCAGCCAAACACTCATAATATTTGACAGCGAAAATCTTTACTTACGTAATTCCAGTTTTTCTTGGAGTTGTCCAGTTTCCACTCTGTAAGGCAAAGATGAAATAAATATTAACAGGGTTAACGTACCATTTTCTAATTGATGTTTTATTTTATTTGCAAGCAAGAATAAATTCTTCTGTTTCAATGCTTTTGAGATAAAAATTTTGTGACAAGAGCGTAATACATATATATAAAATGAATTGAAAAACATGTAAAAGTACCATGCACTGACAAGCCTAGGCTTTTAGATTCCATCTATATGCATTTTGATGAGATTTGGATGTGCTGGTGATCATGAAATTTTTGAGATATTTTGAAACTGGAATTGTACAGTGGCATTTGCTTCTGTTGAACCACATCAAATTTTCTTAGCATCCATGGTTGCCATGGATTCAACTCCTGAATGAGGCATGGGTAGCATGTTTTTGATGGCCCTGACTCTATCCCTTCCGTGGAGCCATTGGACCAAATTAGGAATCGACAACTGCCTATTGCTGTAGGCCTAGCATAACCATAAAATTTGGGGGTCATGAGTAAGTGCAAGCTGATATTTTAGGGGGAAAGCACGAATAAGTACAATCTGATGTTTTCCTTGGGGAAGGCAATTCTTGGAAACAGTTTCTTCGTAGCTGTAACAAAATTTAGGTATTTTAAGTGCATAAAAAACATTTTTTGTTATGTGTTACTCTTCAATCACTGCTGATAATGAACAATGGTTAACAATCCAGTGCACTTGACCAGATGCTAAGTTCTCTGAAAATGAAGTTCTCTTTCGTAACACAATTTTTTTTAAATATTGCAAATCATTTTGCTGATACGTGAATAATGTTATATAATGAGTTCTCAGCATTGATAGCATTTTACAGTGGTTTTACTTCCTGGAGCATGTTATGGGCAGGCGTACAGTAAATCGATGTGGCTGCTGCATTTGGAGTTTCGCAAAGTGTAGTAAGTCAGCTTGACACAAAATTACTACGGCATGGAAATGTTGTAGATCGACCCAGGAGTGGTTGCCCGAGGATAACCACCAGGACGCAAGATCGCTACTTAACGGTAAGTGATCGGAGAAGGTCTAGTAACACCAGTAGTCAGCTCCGGGAATCACTTCGAGCTGCTTCTAGTGCCATGGTATGTGTATTAGGTGTACAAATAAGTTTTAAAGCGTTTTAAGACGAAGCGACATGTAATTTGAGAGAAAACAACAATACCTTTACGAATCAAAATATGCGCCATCATTATTTATCACTTTCCGCCATCGGTCGGGCAGCTGACTGATTCCAGCCATGAAGAATACTTCGTCGTGTGACGCGATGAAGTCGTCAACCCATTTTTGCACTTCGTCACATGTCCGGAACCGTACAGCAGACAAACCATGTTGCATCGATCGGAACAAATGATAGTCTGAAGGGGCTATGTCGGAACTAGACGCCGGGTGCTCCAAAACTTCCCAGCCAAGCGTCAATAACGTTTCCTTGACCGATTTCGCGACATGAGACCTAGCGTAGTCATGCAGTAATTTCACGGGACGCAATCCTTTGCCTGTGAATGGGCGTTTCCGACAGATTTCCTGATTTAATCGCAGCAATTATTGCTTGTAGCAATCAGCTGACCTTGTTCCAATAGTTCATATAAGAGCACACCGTTCATATCCCACCAGATGCACAGCAGAACTTCCTTGGAGTGAATATTGCGTTTCGGTGTCGAAATCGTTGCTTCACCGGGGTCAACCCATTTTTTTTACATTTGGGATTGTCGTCCCATATCCACTTTTCATCACCCGTAACGATTTTCCACAAGGTAGACTTTCTGTGTTGTTTTTTCAACAGATTGAAACATTTCATGACACGCTCGTCTTTGTTTCTCTGGCTCAGGTCATGTGACACCCATTTTCCTTTCTTCTGAATCTTTCCCATTGCGTGTAAACGATTGGAAATTGTTTGTCGAGTTACCCCCAGTTGTTCAGCTAGTTCTTTTTGCGTTTGAGATAAATCTTCATCCAGCAATGCTTGCAGTTACTCATGTCCAACCTTCAGCTACGTTCTCGATCGCTAACCTCAAAATCACCTGCTTTAGACAGTCTAAACCAAAACTCGCACGTGCTTTTCGCTACAATATTCTCCGCCAGAACAGAACAGATCGATGCACATGCTTTTGCAGTACTTTTTCCTTGAAGGAATTCGTAATGATGCAGTGTCGAATAAACGCAGTATTGCTTGTCATCTTTCACCTACCGATGTGCAAGTGCGTTTGACTGTTGGGCAAACTTCTGTGTCGCATTTTATACTCTGGACCAGTTACGGTCGCATGACAACAACGCGGGGGAATGTCGGATATGTAAATTAGCGGTATAGGTCACACAAAAAACTCTTTAAAACTTATTTGTACACCTAATACACAAGCGGTATGAAACCACCATCATGAGTATGCAAGGAGGCCACTGAGATTTGTAGCATTGACATCAGCTCACCGTCGTCAAAGATATATCTGGGTCCAACAGTACATGTCATGGAATGCAGAATGGCATCATGTACTTTTCACAGACAAATCCCGTTTCGCTCTTTATCCTGATACTCGACGAGGACACGTGTGGAGGAGATCCAGTATACAAATGAAACCACGCTATGTGCAGTCCGTCCACCCTTACCAGCAGCAGTAAGTTCTGGTCTGAGCAGTAGTGTTATAAAGGTCGTACTTCCTTGGTTTTTTGGGTTTTTTTTTTTCAAGGCAACATGAATGCCCCAGTATACCGAAACGAGATCACTGTGCCCATTTGACATTTTTTCACGCTGCTATTGGACATGCATTCCGTTTTCTTGATAACAGTGTTGCCGCCTCGGTGGCGCAGTGGTCTAAGGCGATGGCCTCTGATCATTCGTCTGAAAGGGGTCCGGTTTCGAATCCCGGTGAGGCATGGATGTTGTGTTTGTCTTACGGCACTGGCTCTCTCCCTTCCCTGGAACCAATCACCCTAACTTAGGGACTTGCTCACGGTGGTCGTTAAACCTCCAATCCAAAAAAAAAAAAAAAAAAAACAGTGCAACCAGTCACCGTTCGTGGAGCGAGCTTCAGGAGCTGGAAAATCATGGGATTGGATCATTACAGTTATCAATTAGGTCTCTTGGCCTTAATTCTATTCAGAACATTTGGTACGTTGAACAGTGACGCCGGAATAACCACGTTCTTGAGCATATACATAACTCAAGTAACTGTACACTGAAGAGCAATTGATTTAGAGATAGCAGGCGTTATGCAAATGTGGCGCTGTGGGCGGCCCTGTAAACGAAAACGACATAACGTATGCAGCTATCCGACAATATAAGGAGTGATGCGAAGGGAATCCGTAAGAGTCGGACGCAGTATGGGTAAGACGAAGGATCTAAGCGCATTTGATCGTGAGGGAATTGTCGGGGCCCGACGAGTGGGTCACTCCATCTCGGAATTCGTGCAGGCACTGGGATTTTCACGAGCCACTGTGTCACGGGTGCACAGTGAGTTCATCGAATGCGGTAAAACCATCCCTGCAAGGGCCAACTGCCGTGGACAACAGCGTGTGGATGAGCGGGGTCATCGTCGGCTAGCTCCCATTGTAACAGCGGATAGACGGGCCACAGTGCAAGAAATCACTCGGCAATTTAACGCTGGTGCACAAAAACGTGTAAGCAGCCACACCATCCAGAACCATCTCCTCGCTATGGGGTACAGAAGCCATCGTCCCACGAGAGTACCGCTGCTGACCACGCATAACAGGGTGCAAAGATTAGCATGGGCGCGGGAACATCGTCACTGGACCCTAGACATGCGGGAAAATGTTGCCTGGACTGATGAGTCGAGATTCACGTTGGTACATGCGAATGGCAGGATACGAGTACGGCGCAAACCACATGAAGCGATGGATCCTCCTTGCCAGCAGGGTACTCTTCAAGCTGATGGAGGTGGCATTCTCGTCTAGGGACTGTTTATGTGGACTGAAATGGGACCGCTGGTACGTGTGACATCGTCCCTCACAGGTCAACGTTACCGGGATATCCTGGACAACCATTTGCTCCCGTTTGTGCTTCATCAACATCCCACTGGGGACCTCATCCTGCAACAAGACAATGCACCGTGCCATCGCTCCCGAATTGTATCCGAATGGTCGGATGAAGACTCCACCGACGTGACCTCGCTTCCTTGGCCAGCTAGGTCACCTGACCTCAATCCCATCGAGAGAGATGTTCGAGGCTCTGACCCCCTCCATCAAATCTTCGTGAACTGTGGGAACTTGTTCAGGGATCGTGGATCTGTATGGCTTCCGGTGTCTCGTCGACTCCATGCCGAGACGAACCGCCGCCGTCATCAAGGCGAAAGATGGTGCTACACGTTACTAGACAGGTATCTCTAATTCCATTGCTCTTCAGTGTATATATGATACTGATGTATGTGACTCAAGTAAAGGTATATACCCCAGTATAGTGGCAGACCTCGATAACGTGTTGCCTGGAATATAGAACGAGCTGCCCCACACACACTCATCAATAATGTTATTGCAAGTGCGTGTCGTAGGTGACAAGACGTTCTTCGACACAAAGGTGGTGTTACCGGGTACTGAAATCCAGAGGTGTGGATATTCTCCGAATTTACCATTTTGTCTATGTTGCAGTGCTACTCCGTTGCGTGCAGAAATTACACAATAAATTGTTTTTGTAAATGCACTCTTTGTCATGTGTGTTACGTAGCCTCACTGATGTTATTGCAATGCGTGTTCTGGAGGATATATGTGTAGACATACATCCTTCATTTCATGCAATATTCATAACTTTCTGACCAGCGTATTAAGTAGGTGATTATAACGTTTTGGGCAGCCACCGTGGCGCAGTGGACTAAGCGATGGCCTCTGATCATTTGTCCCAAAGTGGTCCGGGTTCGAATCCCAGTGAGGCATGGATGTTGTATTTGTCTTACGGCACCTGGCTCTCTCCCTTCCCTGAAACCAGTGACCCTAAATTAGGGACGGGCGACTGCTTATAGCACTCTCTCCAATAAAATAATAATAATAATAATAACGTTTTCGGCTCTTTGGTGTATTTGGCCAGTGGCTCTCTATGGTTCTGAGACATGGACTAAGCGGGAAGTGAAAAGGCTGGAGGCATTTGAGATGTGGAGCTATAGAAGAATAGAGAGTGGGAGAACCCAGGAATCAGATCAACATGTTAAAGAGTAGAATAATGTTATGGATTGGACACACGTTGCGCCATGGAGACCCGATTCTGAAAGTTTTGGAAGGAAAAATTCAAGGCAAAACAGAAGAGAACGGCGGAGAATAGAGAGGAATGGAGAGACAAAGTACATCTACTGAACAACTAGTCCTTGGACTAAGTAACCCAGAAGAAGAAGAAGGTATATATGATGGATCTTGTGTATCTCATTGTCGTCCTAGTTAATTTCGTTTCTGTAGACATTTGCCATTCTTTGCGTTTCTGTGTATTATGTCTGTATCATCTTTTTTACATCCAGCTTTTATACCTTTACTACAGATATTCTTGAGTTTCTTCGCAGCGTAGGGGACTCCACATGCGTGCCGAAGCGCACGGTAAGAGTCAGGTGGGATCCTGAGCGATAGTCGAGGAGCCGCCGTAGATGTGCATATGGGCAACGGACGGAGTTTGAACAAGGCCGTATCATAGGGATGAGAGAGGTAGGATGGCAGGCGCTCCTAATCGGCCGCCATTTGGACAGGTCCGACTGTACGATGCGATCGTTTGGGAGCATTGGACACGGCCGCACAGGGACGAGCGTTATGCATCGCCCGTCTGCACAAGGACGAGCGTTATCTTGTTTCCCAGGGTTGCCTACGTCATGCTTCGATGATTACGTGTCCTGCCAGATTGCCTGATCTCTTGCCCATCGAGCACGCGTGGGACCAGATAGGACGCCAGCTTTCTCCATGTCCCAGTGTTCGTGATTTAGAGCGTCAGTTGCAAGAAGTGTGAGCCAATCTGTCCCAGGATAACATACAACGTCTCTTTGACTCCATGCCGGACAGTATCACAACATGTATCCGAGCACGACGCTGTACTAACGCTGACCGGAATGTGTACCATATGTCTGCGGGAAATCGTCTTGCTGCTGTGATATTATAATCACTTCTCTCCTCGGTATGTATCATCTCACTACTAAAATCTCATTTCAATCCAATGCTTCCTTCTTGGTCCGCGGATTTTTATGACAATGAGGGTATCTGCTGGTCTGTCTATGGCTTGGACCTCAGTAACTCAAAAATAAACCGTTGAGACGAAATTTAATATTTATACGAGAAATACGTAGATACACATCAGATTTCAACTTAAGTCTTGCAAGAGGAAAGAAAGTCCGTCATGACACTGTTGATAAAAATAATTAATAAAAACTTATTGTAGATTGTCTAAATAGTAGAAGAATCAATCAAATTTCGAACTGCTTTCTGGAAACCTGAGAGACTTGATTCCGGTGTATTTCTGACTGATTCCTTCACCACTGGGGTGTTTTTTTGTTGTTGTTTTTTAATTGGAGGTGTAACGACCACCGTAAACAACTCGATTGGTTATAAGCAGTCGTCCGTCCCTAATTTAGGGTCATTGGTTACAGGGAAGGGAGAGAGCCAGCACCGTAAGACGAACACAAAATCCATGCTTCACCGGGATTCGAACCAGGACCCATCTCGGACGAATGATGAGAAGCCATCGCTTAGACCACAGGGGCGACAGGTGTTTATCGTGTGAGAACTATGTCTGCTGCAGGACGAGCTCGATGCAGCAACCGGAAAATAATTACAATGAACAAATAGTGCTGTTTTTGTCTTTACTGTTCCGTAAACTTGTCTAGTTATTTTGAGTAGTTCAGCTTGTTTGAAATTAGATGTACCCCTTTCTGGCATTTTTGTTTTGGTTTAGTTTCTTAATGCTGCAGTGCTTTTGGTCTAGAAGATCCGCTTAAGAGAGCTGTTGGAAAAATCCAAAGAACACAAGCATTCTAGGACAATTGTACTTACCGTAAAGGACCCTCGGTTATTTTTTGATCTTCCTCTTCATTATCTCCGTCGTTATTTCCTTCGGCTTTCACCGGTGATGACTTGGTTCCCGGAAATGTGTCCAACAGCAGAGTAGCTGCAAATTAGTAAGGAAAATGTAGTTATTACAAAAACGTTGTAACGAGGGATTCGTTTAAACCAATAAATAGATCAGCTTTTACAGAAGAATTTTTTTTTTTTTGATTGGAGGTTTAACGACCACCGTGAGCAACTCAATGGGCTATAAGCAGTCGCCCGTCCCTAATTTAGGGTCACTGGTTCCAGGGAAGGGAGAGAGCCAGTGCCGTAAGACAAACACAACATCCATGCCTCACCGGGATTCGAACCCGGACCCCAGACGGACGAATGATCAGAGGCCAGCGCCTTACAGAAGAATGTTTCATGCCCTTAATGATACGAAAATAAAAATATGAAGGAAAGAAGAGAAAAGCGTTTTTGTTTGAGGTACGCTTTACAAATAGTTCTACTGTGTGCATAATATTTCCAACACCTGTAAGAGTCCGTACTACGACGTGTTGCTGTTGTGAGGGCGAAAAGTGGACCCACACGTTATTTTGTCTCAGTATATAATAATGTTTCCAACACCTGTTAGAGTCTGTGACGTATTATTGAGGTGACGCACTTGTCGAACGGCATGTTGCTGCGATAGTTCGAATCCCATTGCCGGTAGAAAAGGTCTTGTTTTGCAATAAGTACATGCCACGACGTGTTGCTGCTGTTGTGAGGGCGAAAGGTTGACCCACACGTTACTAGGTGGCTGTGTATAATAATGTTTCCAATACTTGGTAGATACCCTGCAACGACGTTTTACTGGTGTGAGGGCGAAAGGTGGAGCCGCACATTATTAGGGGTCTGTGTATAATAATGTTTCCAACATCTCGTCGAATCCATGCCACACATGTTTCTGCTATTTTTAGGGCGAAAGGTGGATCCACACGTTATTATGTAGCTGTGTATAATAATGTTTACAACACCTGATAGAGTCCTTGCCACGACTTGTTGCTGTTGTTGCGAGGGTGAAAGGTTGGCACATACATTATTAGGTGGCTGTGTATAAAAATATTTCCAACACCTGGTAAAGTCCATGTCAATACGTGTTACTGCTGTTGGGAGGGCGAAAGGTTGACCCACATTGTATAAGGTGGCTGTTTATAATAATGTTTCCAACACCTCGTCGAATGCAGCTCAACTGCCGATGTTCTTTTGTGTTGGAACTTGGTGACCGCCGTGAGAATTTAATGCTATAATATAGGAAGTGCCATTCCCTAAATTAAAGGCGACTGGCTCTACGGAAAGAAGACGAGCGTACCACACATGCTTCATCCTGCACTCGAACCCGTACCTGACTCGGACGATTATCCACAGGCCAGCGCATCTGACCACTCGACCTCCGTGGCAGCTGCGGAGGTTCACTAGTACTATATGAATAACATGCATAAAATGCATCATTAGAAAACTGTATTAGATTCGTTCGATATACGTACAAAAATAAAAGATTATATGTCAGAACTGATTCCTGCAAGACTCCTGCAATAAGGGAACATGAACCTTGAACAATTGCATGTTCATAAAGAAATCTGCAGAGCCAGGAGCATAAAGAAGGTTCAAAATCATGTTATTGGAGTTATTTTAAAAAATTCGACGTCAGCTTTTACCGAAAGCTTTCAAAATATCCAAGTTCAACAGCTTGATTACATTTTTTAAATTTTCCAGTGCTGAGCTTCAAACATCAACTAAAATATCCTTAGGTTGATCGACCTGAATGAACGTCGCACCGTTTGAAGTGTTATTACTTTCAGAAAGTCACAACGTTTAATTACTTTCCCATTATTTCGGACAAATCATATTTCAGAGTTGTAGCTGTGTAAGAAACAGGTTGGGTTACCCACCTTCGCCATGAGTTGTGTAGGTAAACATGCTTCCCATCCATTGAAAAATACTCAAATATGCGCATAAACTATGCCATATTGAAGGTATTTCTTTACGTGGCTCCAAGTACGACAATGTTAATGCATAAACGTTAAAGATGTACTGTAGATTACTTTATTCCAGGTTTAATATACAGTTTTCAGATGTAACCTAATAATGATAAACAGACATGTTCATTGAAATTGTGGGTAGTGTTATTATTTTATTCATTAAGTATTGCAGAGGTATTTTATGAAAAACGAGTTTATTTTATTAAGCATTGTCATTATAAGGTCATGTCTGAAAAATTTATATTAAACCTAGAATAACGTGATGTACAGTAAATGTTTAACGTTTATGCGTTAACATTGTCATGCTTCCCATCTGTTGGAGAAAACGACAGATAAAACAAAGGAATGTAACCCAGTATCCAGCAGGAAACTGGCTTGGGCTTCGCATTTCTCGCACTAAATGCTTTTCACTTTCAGAGTTGATGGATTTCTTTCTTTACAGCACAATCCTTCGGGGCAAACCTAACCTGATTATACTGTTAACCTTTTGCGCTCCTAATACCTCACGCAGTGCTTTCTCGTCCGCTCCGATTGAAATCACACTCGCGGCAAATTACAGTACGGGAACATACAGGAAAGGCATTTTACATAAAACAGTGAAGAAAACTGGAAAATATTTATTTAAACTATTGAGACTTCAATTTTTTCAGAGTGTGATATTTTTTTAAACATTCTTCGGGGTGCACTCCTGACTTCGTGGTGCATGTTTCACAGTAACACACTGTTTCTCGTAGGCCACCTTTTGTTTTCCTGTCCGAACATACAGCCCAGTCTTTGTGTTTCCTTCCTGGACATTTATTTATAATGTGAAGTTTTCCATTTAGACGTTCTTCATCATCAGATGTAGACCGACTCCCTCGTTTCTGCCCGCCTTTTCTTTCTTCGCCGACCAAGCCTCTGATCACACTCTGCCGGAAAGACTTGTGCAAAATATCTGGCACATCATTCTTCGGGCAGTGATTTTTATGAAGCTATTGACGATTGAAACTTCTAGCAACCAGAAGTACAGCATCCGCCAACACTTCAGACTTTTTATTACGAAACTATCGCTTGATATGTAGTGGTCAAACCTATCAACCCCTCCCGTCTTGGACGTGTAATCAACGATCACATTAGGCTTGATTATTTGTTCTTTCTTCGTTCTGCTTCTTCTTTCAACTACTGATGTGGGATTGTTATTTTTTGTCAACATCATCACAACCGGGCATTTGTCTTACAATGCCACAGCCATCATTGTTTGGTCCGGAAACATTTATTTCGTGCTTTCTGAGACGTAAATTTTTCTTCTTGATCCCATCTGGGATGATTTTTCAACTGGGATGGATTATTCCTGTGAGATGCAAATGCTGCTTCAACAGCTCCTCAGCCAATACATCACCGGTATCGATGTCCAGCCTCACTCAATATGAGAGTGCAAAGGGTTAACGTTACAGAGCCCATTCATCAAAAATATGTCTCTTATTTTTCAGTATTTCTCCACACTACAATGCGGTACTGTGTGTCCGGGACCTTCTCATTATCCTGAGGGTGTGCCACCGAGACAGGTAGTAAAACAAAAGGAAGCTCTCACTGATCCTTCAGTCACCACCAAGACACAACGAGCATTTTAAACCAGCAGTGAGAAAGAAAGGAGGAACACTGTGTGTGCGTGTGTGTGTGTCCCTTCCGCCGACAATTCTTCCCTCCTACCGATAGTAAATATTCTCCGATTACAGTTTTCTAACGCACATGGCGGTCCAACGCATGTGACGATGACGTCGCTGAAACGCGAATATATGTATATTTTAGAAACGCGACCGAAACAAGGATCTTTAGTTTTTAAATGTACGTGCGCACAACGTATTGAACATTTACGTACTTTTTAAGTCTCAGCTCAAGTTAGAATACGAGCTTTTAGGCTGGAACTACATTAAGCAGTGGAAGTATACACTCAGTACCTTCCACACCATAGTCAGGTTAGCCTTGACGCTAGTATAATGGCGCTGAATTACAGAATGGTGACTGCTTAGTCCTAGATGTCCATGTAGGTAGTTAACTCCCGAAAGCCTTCAGACGACACAGAAAGACTTCATATATAGCCCTAGATGCTCGTGAAGGTCGTCAACTCTTGAAAGAATTCAGACGACATATGACGACTTCATATGACCCTAGATGCTCGTGGGGGTCGTCATCCTAAAAGAATTCAGACGAAATAAAAAGAGTTTTTGTCCAGGGGTAAAATGTTTGAGAATTATAAAAAGTATACCATCTGTACCAGAGGCTTGATTCTGAATTTGGAGCATTTTACGTACCTTATAATAGTGGAACACAACTAAAAGTATAAAGGCCGTTCCATAAAAACTGAGAGTAAAATCACACAAAATGAAGAAATATAGGTACAGCAAAATATATGCTTTTCTTTCTGAAGTATCTTCCCTAGGATGATATGCAACGGGCCCATCGTTCAGTCTACTTTTCAAAGCATGTGGCGAAGGCATTTTGTGGCAGTTGCTTTAGCGACCCCTGTACAGCTTGAATAACGTCAGCATCTGTGTTGAATGTTGCTCCACGGAACTGCTTCTTCATTGTTGGAAACAACCAGAAAACGTACGGAGCGAGGTCAGGATTGTAGGCAGGCTGATGTGGCACGATTTCAATACTGCATTTCGTAAGAAATTGTTAAACACAAGCAGCCACATGTGTTTTTTTTTTTTTTTTATTGGTGGTTTAACGACCTTAACGACCACCGTGAACAACTCAGTGGGCCCTTTTTTTTTTTTTTTTTTTTTTATTGGTGGTTTAACGGTTTAACGACCACCGTGAACAACTCAGTGGGCCCTAAGAAGTCGCCAATCCGTAATTTAGGGCCGCTAGTTCTAGGAAAGTGAAATATCCAGTGCCGTAAGACAAACACAACATCCATGCCTCATCGGGATTCGAACCCGGATCCGGGGCATATTTAGAGGGGGACAAGACTCCCTTGCCACCACCACCCTCCCCCTGCTAAAAGTGTTTCATTTTTTTCATATTTTGGTTAGAATGAGACTTGCATGAGAAAAAATGCTTTAATTTAATAAAAATTCATCAACTAGCATTAGAAAAAAATGCTTTAATTTTTGTTCTTCTATTTTTTCAGTTACTTTTGTTTTGTTCTGGTAGATTTCAAAAACTTCCATTTTTCGTCGCCCCTCCATCTGAAAAAAATTCTTTGTACGCCCCTGGCCCTTAGTACTACAAGTCTTGTGGCCATGCAGCAGAGAAATATTGCGCAACCGTTGCTATTGATTCATTCTGAGAAGCTGAATTTTTTTTTTTTTAGGTGCTCTCAGTCCGTGCTGTTTCATCTGAATTTTGCTTATAATAATCTGAAGCAGCTTAAGTGCTAAGACAGTGAAGGTGTGCACTAATTTCCGATGTCGATTTTTACATATCAAAGCAATACAATTTTTCAAGTCAATATTTTCTATCAGTTTTGCTGCTCTGACAACCGAAAAAATAGCCATGATTAAATAAAAAGTTGATTAAATTCTTCAACTTGTTATTTATCGTATAGAAATAAGTTGGTCATTTCCAGTTGTGCTACCAATAAATATCAGATATATTTTTTTTATTATTGAAGGTTTAACGACCACCATGAGCAACTCTGTGAGTTATAAACAGTCGCCCGTCCCTAATTTAGGGCCACTAGTTCCAGGGAAGGGAGAGAGCCATGGCCATAAGACAAACACAACATCCATGCCTCACCGGTATTCAAACCCGGATCCTCTCGGACGAAACGGTCATTAGCCAGCGCTTAGACCACTGCGCCACCGGGGACGGGTATTATTAGAAGTTCAGCAGAAATTATTAAATTTTATAGCCGAATCAGTGATCTAGACCACATATTTGAAATACTGAAAGCCGCCCTAGAGCGCAGTGGCCTGAGCGCTGGTTTCTGACCATTCGTCCGAGATGTGTCCGGGTTCGAATCCCGGCAAGTATAACAAATACACAGTTGACGTGGATTAGGAACATCAAATAGAAGTCATCGCTCTTTCCAAGAAAGAGCGATGACTTCTATTTGATGTTCCTAATCCATTTATTATTCATTCGCCTTTTTTTTCTTTTTTATTTTTTTTGATTGGAGGTTTAACGACCACCGTGAGCAACTCAATGGGCTATAAGCAGTCGCCCGTCCCTAATTTAGGGTCACTGGTTCCAGGGAAGGGAGAGAGCCAGTGCCGTAAGACAAACACAACATCCATGCCTGACCGGGATTCGAACCCGGACCCCTTACAGACGAATGATCAGAGGCCAGCGCCTTAGACCACTGCGCCACCGGGGCGGCTCATTCGCCTTCTAGTTATTTGTTCAGTTGCTACTGTTCATCTTTGGTGAATCCCCAGCATTGTGCGGGGCTCCAAAGAACGCAACCTGAGCGGTGGTTTGGCAGTTTGTCGTATGTGAGTCTGGAGAATTTCGAGGCCGCTGTGGGGCAGTGGAAGCATGTCCGGCGCGTAGCTGGAAGACCCTGGGTTCGTTGTCAGTAAAATATGAGCTAGACGTGTCAGCTGCTGTTTGAGCCAAGCACATACTTTTAAAAAGTTTTAATTTGTGATTGTCAGTGATGTATTCAAGCATCTCCTCTGGGGTGCTTAGCCCCCCCCCGAAAATCCATGAATGCCCCCTTCCGTAGGTTTTTGGGGGATCTCCCCTTACGTTTATCTAGCTGTTTTCGTTTATAGCTGAATAACTGAAGAAATTAATTTAAAATAATTAAGAAAATGACCACATGGACTTCAATCTGAAATTTCTATTATCTTTCAATAAAACATTAAATAGTCCTCGCTGAAGAGGTGAATTTTCAAGCACTGACAACTCTGACTACTTCCGCAATAAAAACCTAATTCCACAGAGTAGCGATGTTTGCAAAGCAATACATCGTATTTTGGAAGCTGGCATTCAGCTTTATTTCAGTCTTCTGGATGCAGACTTGTCGTGTATACGGTTAAACCTTAATGTAGCTAACGTGAAGTTAGTGCCTCCAATACAACAAAATATTTGCTACGTAATTTTTAACAGTAGCAAATTATTAGAAATTGTTCCCATAAAAAGTTTTTTTTTTTTTCCTGGCGGTGATTGGTTTACACTCTGTAGCAAAAAAAAAAAAAAAATAGACGCATTTCAAACTGGCATCCAAACGGTTAGTTAGTTGTTGTTTTTTCGTTGTTGTTTTACTAGTATGTGCTAATCTAAATAATCTAAAGGGTTCGAAACCAAACGGTAGGGTAATGGTTTACACCATACGTTTTCAGGTAACACTGTAATGATTCCTGAATAATAAGAAACAGACTTGTTGTAAGAAGACATTTTAACCACTCCTAATGTTTTAGGAAAGGGGGGGATTTTCTCCGGCACAGCGCTATCTTACTAGCATCCTCAATATTTTACACCACCCCATGCTGAAATCTGTGGTGCATTACTAAATTGAAGCAAAGGTATAACATTTTTATATTTTTAGTCACTTGAATGTGTAGATTACTTGGAATTTGCGATATACGCACATAAGAACATTTTTATACTATATTAAAAATTGTATATATATTAACGTATATATAACTATAAAAGAGACATACAAAGGCTGCAGACAACTCAAAGTAGCATGGAGAGGTACATGCTTGGTGTAACCAGGAGAGATAAGAAGAGGAACTCGTGGATCCGAAAAATGACAAGAGTGGAAGACATCATGATCAGAGTTAAATCCCTGAAATGGCAATGGGCTGGTCATACTGCCAGAAGGACAGACCATCGATGGACAGCCGAAATTTTAGATTGAATTCCAAGGGACAGGAAAAGACCCAGAAGAAGACCACATGGGAGATGGGTGGATGAAATTCGAAAGTATGCGAGAGTGACATGGAGGAGACTGGCACAAGACAGACCGCTGTGGAGGAAACTTGGGGAGGCCTTCGTCCAGCAGTGGATTGATAATGGTTGACAATGATGATATAAATAACAAAATTATGATTATATGTATATAATCAGTCAACAAGTTTCAGCCCCCTCAAAATTTTGTAACCCCTCCTCCGACCCCGACCCCGGAAAAAACTATCTTGAATGCAACACTTGTAATAGTTCTGTAGCATGAACTCTACCAGATTTGTGAACATCGTTTCTATTATATCTAATCCTTCCTGTGATGACGGCTTCAGATTGAAAGATGTTTTCAAAACTGAGACCAATAAAGAACTATTTTACACGATGAATGAGTCACGACATAATACCCTACACTAGCAGTGTTAAGTATTGAACATGAAGAAACTCTGAAAATAAACATTAATGATGCAATAAATAAATTCTTCCTTAGAAAAAAACGACCTCATAGAACTCATAAAACTTCCATATACACTGCTGGACAATTGCTAAGGACGGATCAAAAACGGCTATATAGCGCATAAAAAAGTAAGTGTGGTTGGATGCCAAGTGAAATAAATTAATGTCAGAATGCCAGGACATTACAAGAAAGACAATTTATTGTGCTCTGAAATCCAGAAGGCTTTGGAACGTGTTCAAGGGACAAACAGGCCATTTTCTGCAGAATACGTAAACGTTAAAAAAATGCAATTACCGTCCGCAGGCGTTCCGGCGTAAGATATCAATACGGGATATGGCCACCATGGAGGGCGATGCAAGGTTCCACACGTCGTGTCATGCTTTGCACAACATTATCAAGCAGCTGTTGGGGTAATTTATCCCATTCCTCTGTCAGTGCACGGATGAGGGTGTCCTTGTTTATTGGAGGGCATTGGCGACCAGCAAGACTCCTCCCCAAAGCATCCCACACATTTTCAATAAGATTCAGATCTGGAGAACGTGCTGGCCATACGAGGCGTTGAATATCCTTGCTCTCAAGACACTCCTGGACAGCGATTGTTCGATGACATGTTGCGTTGTCGTCCATGAAAATGAATCTATCACCAACAGCACCACGGAACATGCGAACATGAGGTAGTAGAACATCATTAATGTATCGTTGGCCAGTCATAGTCCCAGTTGGAAGCACATAGAGGGACGTACGGCCATTGATCATGATGCCAGTCCATACCATGACACTACATGTCGGATATCAGTCCCTTTCCTGTATGTTTGCTAGACAATATGCAGTACCACTATCACGCCAGATCAGTTGTCGTCGACAATTAGACGATGGACTGTATCTACTCTCATCTGAGAAGAGGACAGCAGACCAGTCGTTATCAGTCCAATTGCGATGTTGATGGCACCATTGCAAACGGGCGGTACGGTGACGTCTGGACAATGGGATGCACACAACAGGACGGCGGGCGTATAGTCCTCCTTCATGCAAACGTCTGGCAACAGTTTTTCGGGAGATCCGCTTGCCAGTAGCAGCCATAAACTGATTTGCTACCTCACTAGCTGTGCTGCGCCGGTGTCTTTTTGTTGATAGCACTATGTACCGATCTTCTGCACGTGTTGTACTGCGAACACGACCTCCCCCGTGACGTTTGCTGCACTCTCCATTTGCTTGAAATGATTTCCAAAGCCTTGAAACAACACTGTGGCTGACGTCGAACTCCCTGGCAACATCTGTTATTTTTCGCCCTTCTTCAATCTTGCCAATAATACGGCCACGCGTAAAATCATCTAGGTGATGTCGGGAAGACATACTGAAAATTGCAAGTTCTTAAATTGATTCTTTCCCTTTCAACTTTGCGTTTGAACAACAACGGTCAATACGCGTCAAATTCTTTATATCTCTTATCAGCGCTATGACGTCACGAACAAGTTCGGCAATCCAAAATTTGCATACGCACAACACGTCTTACTGTATCCCGCACTTATGCTAATTTCCACATTTTCCTGCCTTCCATTTTATGGTTGCTATCGTTGCTATTGTCATCCGTCCTTAGCAATTGTCCGGCAGTGTAGTTATGACATGCTGTATGTATATTCCAGATTTCTTCAAATGATTTCTACGTATACTATTTGCATCAGGTTAGTGGGGTTCACATTATTTTGATCTCAGATTAACAGTAACAAGTTAGGGCTATACTTCTGAAGGTGCTACATGTCGCCGAGTTTACATTTGTCATCGTGACTCTCCTTGTGCTAATGCGCAATAAAAACAGTTCCACAAGAACATGTAAAGGAAAACGTGCGTGCGTGGGAGTAACATAAGAACAGATTTTCCTAAATTGTAATAGCGATAGTTGTTTGTCTTGACGGTTTTTAATTCGCATTTCTTTGGGTTCAGAAGAAGACAGCGTTAGCCAATAGCGTTCATGAATGAACTTTCGTTAACTGCGTAGTTGCGGTGTTGAACTTTCGTTTCTGCGTAGTTGTGGGTGACTCTCGCACTGTTGTAAGGTGTTTTGTGTGGTGTTCCTTTGATGTGTTTGGGCGAATTTTTGAATTGTTAAACGTTGTTGAAACAAGAAAATGGAACATGTAAGAAGGTAATTGTAATTTCAGATATTTGTAACGTTCGTGCAGTTGTATTTTAATTTGTTACATTGAAATACTCTATATTTCTTTACTTTCTAAAATAACTCTTTACATGCGTTTTATACAGACTCTTTCTTGTTCTTTTTCGGGCCCCCATCCCCCCGGGCGCGACACAGCTGAAGATATAACTCATCTCAAATTAATAACCTGTGGGCGAAATCGTTCACAAACCCGCTGGTAGCGGGCACGTGAGAAATATTGTGATATGGCACGTAATGGCGCCGGGAAAGCCAAGATCTTATGCGTAAACAAACGCTTCGCGAAAGACGCGGAGTACTTCCCAAGTTATAGTTTTCTTTTCAAATGAATTTTGGAAACTATGTAGATGTAACTACAAGTAGTATAAGTGCCGCCCCCCCCCCCTCCCTTTCTTTTTAAATATTTTCTGTCACTACGACTCCAAAATGAATTCCGGCAATGAAATACCACTTTTTTTTCCCCCGAGGTTTATCTAATGAGAAAACTCCGAAGGCTATGAGCAGTCTCCCATCCCTAATTTAAGGTCAGTGGCTCCGCGGAAGGAAGGGAACCAGCACCGAAGATAAAACACGAAACCTTTCCCTCATCAGGGACTCAAACGTAGGGACTCATCTCGGACGAATGGTCAGATTCCAGCTCCTCAAACTACTCGGCCGACGAGGCCGCGCCATTTAACTATTTCATGATATAATATTTACCTAATCCCTGCTATGATATACAGCCACACTCGTTTATAACAAAGTCCAAGGAACCTAAAGAAAACTTCCTTATATTTATAAAAAAAAAAAAAAAAAAAAAGAAAACCCGTTGATTATATGCAATAGTAGTAAGTAGCATGCACCCTGAAGTGCCAGAAAAACTGGTACACCAGTCTAATACTTGGTAGGTCCCCCACAGGAGCGCAGGACTGCAGAAATACGACGGGACATGGACACCACTAGCATCTGGAAATATGCTGTAGGCAATGCACACAATACTTCCTGCAGAGCGTTCCACAATTCGGGTGTATTCAGAGGTCTCGGATTCCTGTGTTCGATAGCGCGTTGCATGGCATCCCAAATGTGTTCTATTACGTTCAGATCTGGGGACTTTGGTGGGAATGGCAACACCCCAAACTTAGATGAATGCTCCTCTAACCCTAATGTGGAGTCTCGACACTTGTGTGGAGGTGCATTGTCCTGTTGGAACAGGCCCAACCCATCAGCATGAATGCAGGATATGAACGGGTGTACCTCGTCAGAAAGGATGCGCACATAGCGTTGGCCGGTCACAAACGGTTGTAGACGTACCAGGGGTCCCAGTGAAGTCCAGCTAAACACACCCCATACCATTGCGGATCCCCCACCAGCCGGTACAGTTCCCTGTTGACAGGCGGGATCCATGACTTCATGGGGTTTGCGCCACACACAAATACTTCCATCTGCCCGATACAGTTGGAAACGTGACTCGTTAGACCAGGCTACTTGTTTCCAGTCATCAAGTGTCCAGTGGCGGTGTTGCTGTGCTCAAGCGAGGCGCATAGCTCTGTGTCGTGCACCCATCAAGCGGACTCGAGTTGGGCGTCGGCTCTCAAAGCCCATATCGTGCAGGTTACGTTGCACAGTCCGGACGCTGATGCTTGTTGAGGCTCCAGCATTGAATTCCGATTATACCTGTGAGAGTGTTGCACGCCTATCGTGTGAAACGATTCTTGACAGCCGACGATGGTCACCGTCACCCAATGTCTTTATACGGCCACACTGGTATCGTACTTTGGAGGTTTTGCCGAAACTCTTGTTGTCACGGTATACCCTTGCAATGGTCATCCGTGAAAATTCGAACTTCGTTTCTACCTCGAAAATACTATGGCCCATCTCACGAGCGCCAACTATGACACCGCGTTGAAAATCGCTTAAATCGTTATTACTAGTCATTCTCATGCCGAAAACAGCTCTGACAGCTGCCAAGGATGTCTATCGCTTTATATTCGCACTGGCGGACGCTACCGAGTACGCGCGTAGGGGACGTTGCTATGTATTTTGCATAAGCTCGTCTGTACCAGTTTTTCTGGCACTTCAGTGTATATGACAACAGTACAGACGAACGTACTGTAGACAAGAAAACACTTTAAACTTACTTTTTTAATATCCAATTATCTAAAGAACTTTGCTTCTTGTGTCAGCACAAGACATTAATTTTTCTGTGGAATCGTTTTTCTGCTGCACTAAAAGTGTGCATGTTGTGTGACAATGAAAAAAATACGGTGCTCATTATTGCAGATGCAGCTGATAATGTCATTATTGTAGTTGAATCCTCTGCCTCAGCGTCAGAGCTCGAAATGTCAGCCCTCTTCCCTTTGATTTGATACACACGATCTCAGAATCTTCCAGAAGTGAACTAAACCAACGTTACCGTCGGCAGTGCAAAAGTCTTAGAATGTTGCTCAGTCGTTTAGTTTGTTCTGCACAATTTTGTCCCACATTTGAACGAGAACAGAATCTGCTTTCTCAGTAGCCATCTCTGCATGCTGAGCACTAGGTGATGTTTTACGCTGCCCTGAGCCCCAACCAATAAAAACTGCTTCATTTCCACCACAACCAAATAAAAATCCCTCTGGAAAGCAATCGCAGATGTTCGAAGCCTGCCTTTCCTTGCCGTACTTTTTAGACATCATCACTCAGTTCCTGTTTCCACTCCGGGCAACAACAAAAACAATTTTCAACACATCTTAATTCCCGTGTTCGAGAATTTTGACTTCTTTATAAATAAATAGTTTATCATGCAGTTTTGTACCTATATATCAAGAGGAATGAGAGTTTCCCCTCTATAAGCCTAAATTCGCTGTAAATTATTTCGTTACAAACGTGCGCTATTGTATAAGATTTCCTTCGCTTCGCTATTAATTACGTGTAGGGAACCAATTGTAGAATCTCGAGGGTGCCCAACAGGTCTGTGCCATGCACAGAGTTTACGTGAAAACTGAATATATTTTTTTTTTTTTGAACCCATTTAAAATGTACTCACACACTAACTACATTAAGGAAGAATAGTTTCACATTTTCAGTGCTGTAACTATAGTTTTATAAAAAATACTTTTTGAAAATTAGTTATCCTAGTAGTGATCAGTGTTATTCAACAGTAAAATTAATTGTACAGTCTTAGTTTTTTCATGGGGGCTTGCGTTATGTTGAAGACATTTACTATTGTTTGGTTTCCTGAAGTGATTAAACGATAAAAAACAGATCATATGTAGTGGATTTTAGGAAGGGAGTGTCTGACACTAGGTCTTAAACAACCCTTAGAAATAGGAAGCTAGGAGATTTGGGCTAGAGTGCCCGATAGGAAAGTTACACGGAAGCGAGGTAGAAAGGGGAGGAAGACGCCCTTATTTATAATCGAGGGGCCAGTACCCTAGGCCCGACGGCTTAACGTGCCCATCCGACGCACGGCGGATATTTAGTGGTTCGAGCGTTCGAACCTAGTCCTCTTCGTAGCAGTCATGAACGCTGAGCACTAGGCCATCCGCGGTCCATAAACGATAAAATCATGTTATTCCGCCTTGCATACTGTCCTGAATTGCAACACACCATAGGCGCCCATATGGGGAGGGGGAGGGGGCGGGCATTTGCCTAACCCTGGATTTCAGACCATGACTCTTCTGTTCTTAGAAGGTACTACAGAGATTTTCGCAATAACTCTGATTATAATTCATAAT
The DNA here is from genome assembly GCA_039090855.1 of Macrothele yani. Classification (NCBI taxonomy): domain Eukaryota; kingdom Metazoa; phylum Arthropoda; class Arachnida; order Araneae; family Macrothelidae; genus Macrothele; species Macrothele yani. Next base: position 12,964,778 of record CM076993.1, read on the forward strand.
TTTCTGTAGAACTTCTGGATGCATGCGTATGCAGTAAAAAAAGGGAAAACGTTGGGAATTTATAGTAGGAAGTTATAATGAAATTTCCCACTGCATGTTGGAGAACAATTGGTCCGTACTAAAAGAGAGAAATTTATTATCCACTGAAGCAGTTAATCGATGCTGGTCAAAGATCTCCCGAAATCTGCCCCAGAAATTTGCCTTGAGAGCATATTTTCATTTTTCGATGACTATTTGAGTGATATCTGAATTTTCGTGGCGCACGTGACACAGGTATTCAAATAGATCAAAAGAACGACAAAGAAATTTTCTTATTGTTCTAACATGCTGTCTAATTTAATTTAAACATCTTCCGAAATTTTTCCCAGAAATTCTCAACACATAAATTCAATTTCCAGTTAAATTCGTACATTAAGTGTCATATAAAAAGGGTTAGATAACAAGAATGCACAATGGAAACTTGCATATGGTGTTTGTAAACGTTATTCATTTTAAAATTTCTTTTTGCCCCTTCTTAGAAACAAAGCAATGGTCGCCCGTGCAACACACTTCTTAAAAATTGATCAGTGGTAAATTTTACTGCCCTAGATTTCGTCAACATGCGTTCTACAGTTTCGTCGATATATTACATTAGCACGTCTGAAATACAAAATAACTGACGCGCGAACAAATTAACACAGCTTTCCCGTAAATATTTGTCTATGTAAAGTAGGTGCATTAAGAAAGCTTGAAATAGCATATTCATACTCGAAGATCACAAAGATTTGCTTGTGGGGCTAGTTCGTTGTTTACAATATTTAAATGATCCTGATATACAGTATATACAGAACTTTAAAAACAGAAATTAAATACAAATACCAATTAATAACCTGTGCTTACCTGTTAATATAAAAATCAACGTTGCCTTGAGCGCCATAGAACTTATCAAATCGTTCTTTGCAATAAAGCTTGGCTAGACTCCAATCTGTGACCGCCCAGCGTCGTTTTCACAACCCTGGCCTCGCATGATCAGGCATTGTTTTGGAAAGACGTCAAATAGTGCCTGATAAAATAAAAACGAGTTACGCAAGAAAGACTTCAGATTTGGGCCCACTATCCGATTGTTTATCGTTATTAGATGAACAGATGCTCTTGATATGGGTGCGCATGGAATAAATTACATACGGGAAAATGCACTGAAGTTAAAACTTTTTTTATGTTCATATAAAATCACAAATTATATATGTACCTGTAGGGTAAAACACGTGAACAATGTCTCGTTTACCTGGAACTTTTTGATGGGAAAAAAATAATCTTCCTCTATCTTCTGCCTGCTTGTGCAAGATAGTTTTGCTGAAACTATATGAAAGAGGAAGAGTCAAGTACTTAATGATGCAGAGTGCTCATGCCTTTTAGGCTTTATTTGTTTGCCTTTTGCCATCTTATCGTATTTTGATTACCGTGAAAGCTCATCAGCGTTATTATATCCTACCTGCGTGTCAGCACGACGTTCTGGCAGGTTATTCGCGAGGAAAAAAATTAGATCAATTTTATTTCTTTTTTACAACTTTTTAAAATCCATTAAACATAATTTTATGAAAAGCATTTCTGGGATGTAATGAGTTGCCTATCTTGTCAGTCGTTACATACCGTTGAAAATATTCTGTTTCCCGACGAAATTTCCTAATCTCTTCCGTTTCATTGAAATTGTTCAAAAATCTATCTCATGGCCTGCATCTTTGTACCACATAATGTTAACATTTGTCTAGGCAAACTTTCACCTGCCGTTCCGGTGGCGAAATGGTCTAAGCGATGGTTTGTGAACATTCGTCCGGAAGGGGTGCGGGTTCGAATCCCGTGGAAACCTGGGTGTTGTGTTTGTCTTACGGCATTGGCTGTCTTACTTTCCTGGAACAGTGGCCCTAAATTAGGGACGGGCGACTGCTTACAGCCCATTGAATTGCTCACGATGGTCGTTATACCTCCAATAAAAAAAACTAAAAACTTTCACCTTCTATGCGCCATCCATGTATGAAACACCTTAATATATTTGTATTAATCTTTTTCTACTGCTGAAAAGTATCCTTAACACATTTTTAATGTCTGCGTTACTTTTTTGGGGGTGGGTTGTTTAACGACCGCCATGAGCAACTCCGTGGGCTGGCAGTCTCTAACCTCAAATGTGGGGCCTCTGGATCCAGGGAAGGGAGAGAACCAGCGCCATACGACGAGCGCACTAATCATGATTCATCTGGGACTCGAACCGGGGTCCTGCTCCGAGGACTAGCTAGTCCCAAACCGCCTCTGACCACTCGGACAACGAGGTGGCTTTCTGTTTCGTTGGAGCCAGTCTTATTGCATCTTTTGGACAGATTTTTATTAGTAAAAATAGCTATACACAGCTGTTATGGGATTTTTCCTTTACTTCTAATGCTGTTGTCTAAAGTACTATCAAGTGGCCACAACTAAATAATTAAAATCAGTTACCGGTTTTACTATACTACACAATAATTCTGGACTTAGAACCGTTGGCTTAAACTCACTAACACTTATCTTCATCCTAAATTTTTCATTCGTTTACTGAGCTCAGATGATTGGACTATATAATTTGTTTACACTCCTAGAAGTTAGCAGTAAGTCGTTAGCATACTACAAACTATGCGATCCCGGAGGTCAAGTGGTCAGAGGCGAGGTCTTCTAGGTAGTCGTTATAGTTGGGACAGGCTCGAATCTAGTATGTGTTATGGAACGTGCGCGTGCGCATGGCCTCATCACTGTCCCGCTATCGGAACGAGTTGCCCTAAATTAAGGACAGCTGGCTCTTCTTAGCCTTGGATGCTAATGGTTTGTCAATCCTCCCTCAAAAAGAAAGCAAGATCCTGTAGATAATCGCCCGAATTGAGTCCAGGCTTGAGTCATGGGTCGTGCGAGTGCCCCATGGCCACAGCGCTGTTCTACGAAACCAGTGGCTCTAAATTAAGGCCACGTGATTCCTCTTAGCCTTCGATGCTCGTAGTTTATCAATTGCTTCTCAAAAATAAAATAGCGTAGCAAACGGTCGATGCCAAAAGTACATCATTATCAGATTTTAAACACCAGTCGTTCTCCAAATAGATAACTTACCTATTGATTGTAATTTCTTTTTGATGGATCTGCGTCAGAGAGCTAATTTTTTCTATCTTACTTATCTGAGACTGAAGTAAGAGCGTACGTTTTTTTTTTTTTGTTTGTTTGTTTGTTGTTGTTTTGTTTTTTTGTCTTCTTTTTTTTTTTGGGGGGGGGGGGGGAGGTTAACGGCCACTAAAGAAAGCATTTGCGGTTTTAGGCAACCTCCCGTCCCTATATTTGGGGACACACGGGTTCCAGGAGGGGCAGGGTGGAAGCCAGCGCAGTAGAGCAGACCCGTTGCCCATGCCGGGCTTGGATGATTGGCCAGTATCCTACGTCTCTGCCCACTTGGTCACAGGGACACATTTCCTTCTCTCCCACATGAAAATAATTTTGATGAAACTTTTATAAACTGCACTGTCAGTGTAGACAAAAGAAATTGGAAAACTCTTTCTTCGAAAAATTATCGTAACAGAAGTAAGAAAAATAGCCTTCGTGGTCACTAGGTGTGGAATGAAATATTTCTCTATGTATCAGTATATACAGTATACCCATGCTGCATCTCGACTCGAACCGGAGCCACTTGCTGCAAACCAGCGTTTTAACCACTCAGCCACCGGAGCGTCGTAGCGGCATTTACGGAGTGAAAATAAGAAACCTAAGTGTTAGTTTCGACCATCGTAGTGGCCCAGCACCTCAATTACTAATAAAAATTATTCGAGGTCTATTCTCATTTCATAGATGTGCACCATTTTTAGCACGTCTTTTGTAAAAAAAGATCGTGCTGATGCTATCGGTTTGTTCGTCCGTCCTCCTGTGGATACCATATCTCTGCAACTAATAGTCCGATTTGAAAAATTCTTCTTGCATTAGAAAGAGTGAAATATGTGAATGATACAAATTTTGAAGATGACAATCCGATTTTTGGTGTAAATGTGACAAAGATGGTAAGTCAGATAATATACGAAAACTTGAAAATTTCATCATCCTGGAGCGGGGGATCGAACTTGCTTCTCCCAGATAGCGCCCTGGTGTGCTAACCACTACACCACCCAGAAAGACCAAGTCTCAAGTTCCGATTAATTTGAATATAAACATCACAGGATTCGCTAGTCGAAGCATTCATGTTTAGCGAATCTGGAGGTTAAGAATCCTGCGATGGTTATATTCAAATGAATCGGAAACTTGGGACTTGGTCGTTCTGGGTGGTGTAGTGGTTAGCATACCCAGGTGCTATCTGGGAGACGCGGGTTCGAGTCCCGCTCCAGGATGATGAAATTTTCAAGTTTTCAGATATTATCTGACTTACCATCTTTGTCACATTTACACCAAAAATCTGGTTGTCATCTTCAAAATTTGTATTATATGGTGTAATCCCGTATTTCTTTCATGATATGTGAATGATGATCCTTCATTTCATTTTTTGACACGATACACAATTTGGCGTAAATGCAGCTGATGTCGAATTCAAAATACATTTTATACCATATATTTGCTTCTGAACGTCCGATTAAAGAAATTATTTTACCTTTTCATTCCATTTATTGTGGAAGGCTATTTTAGGTATAGTCACTTTTCAAATTGCTCATAGATTTTCTGCTAGGAGGCGTAAAACTAAACTGCGTTTCCCCCGCTATCTCTGCCTCTAAAACTCCGATTTGAAATATTCTTTCTGTAGCGGATACAGCTCCTTATCAGAAAATTTTCGCATATAATATCTAATTTTTTGGTAAAAACGGTTTGGCCACCAGGGGGCGTAAGTGTTAATTTCTGCTTCTGCGGCGTTTGTAGCAAAATCTGAGCTTCTAAAACCTCGATTGAAAAAATTCGTTCGTGGACCGATACCACTCACGTTGATAAACATTTTCGGAATATTTTCTTCTTAAAATAATACATGGTTTCTCCGCGAGAGAGCGTAGATGTATATCTTATTTTTGCCGATATCTCTGCTTCTATGACACCGATTTGAAAAATTCGTTCTTTGTTGGATAGTTTCCAATGCGAAATGCTTTTCATATAATTTCAAAATTATCAAGTAATTCATTGACTTTCCGCTAGGGGGCGTAAAGGTAAATTGCGTTTTTCTGGATATATCTGCTTCTAAAATTCAGATTTGAAAAATTCTATCTGCACCGGGTACAGATTCTGATGGAAAATGCTTTTCATATAATTTCTAATATTTGGTAAAGAATGGTTTGGCCACCATGGGGCGCAGTGGTCTAAGGCGCTGGCCTCTGATCATTCGTCCGTAACGGGTCCGGGTTCGAATCCCGGTCAGGCATGGATGTTGTGTTTGTCTTACGGCTCTGGCTCTCTCCCTTCCCTGGAACCAGTGACCCTAAATTAGGGACGGGCGACTGCTTATAGCCCATTGAGTTGCTCACGGTGGTCATTAAACCTCCAACCAAAAAAAAAAAAAAAAAAAAATATTAATTTCTGCTTCTGATGTATTTGCAACAAAATCTGAGCTCCTGAAAGCTGGACTGAAAAAATTCTTCCGTGGACCGGCATTACTCAGATCGAAAAACCTTTTGAGAATGCTTTCTTCTTAAAATAATACATATCTTAGTTTTGTTGATATATCTGCTTCTATGAGACCGATTTAAAAAATCCTTTCTTTGTTGGAGAGCGTTTCCGATGCGAAATGTTTCTCATATAATTTCAAATTTTTCTTAACGCACAAGTCTGCCACCAGAGGGCATAAGTTCACGTTTCCGTTTACAGCAATATTTGCGGGGTTAAAACCCCGATTGAAAAACTTCTTTCTTCGGTCAGGTACTACTAACTATGCAAACTCTGTGCGTATTTATTTTCTTCCCAAAATAGTGCACAATTTCGCCGCTAGAGGTCCGAAAATGCTGAATCTGTTTTTTTTCTATATCTCTGCTTCTGCATGTGTGATTTAAAAAAATTCTTTCAACATCGGATGACATTTACCTTTTAGAACGCTTTAGGTTAGTACATGAGCAATTGTAGTTCATAGTTCTGTCGCTAGGTGGTATTGTGCACTTCATTTTGCAGCTGTATCCCAGCTTCTAAAAACACTATTGAGAAATTTCTTCTTTACTGTATGCCATTCGCTACACTAGAGGGGCATTATCCTCTTATATAATGCACAGATTTCCCGCTAGGGGGCGTAACAGTCGAAATCTTTTGCTCGCTGTTTCTTTCCGGTATGATCCTTCGGAAGGTTTCTCGGCAGCTTTTAACCCAGTCACGGTAAACATTTGACACCACAAAGTGGCTGCATTACCATCTTGGCTATTGTTGAGGACAATGGCACCAAGGACCCTTTGTGCTATGGGGGTCCCTTAAGGATCCCCGCTGAATCATATCACGTTCGCAGTCGACAAGACCCAGATGCAGAACCATTCTTCCTTGAAGTGAAGCAAAAACAAATCACTGTCTGCGCTCTACAATCTTACATCAGTTGTTACCGACTTTGAGACATGATCTGTGCGCTACAACAAAACCTCCTTTGCTCCACAAGCGGGTATTGCTATTATAAAGCCAACTCACTATATGTGCAAATGTAAATTATTTTTTCATTGTGAGGGCCAAGATAGCCTGATGATTGGAGAAATCAGCTGTTGTTCCGTTGGGCGAGAGTTCGATACCAGTTTGCCTGCTCCGACCACCAAAGGCCCGTCGTGCTTCGGAGGGTACGCTAAGCCGGCGGTCCCATGGTATTGAACTCCCGTTAAAAATAAGGTAATTTGGTTCTTCCCACTCGAAGTGCACATCCCTTGTTGTGTTATCGCTTGGCACTCTGGCATGACGTCAGTTCACACTTCCCACAGGGGCATATATAGATTTTTTTAATTTTTTCTTGGGGGGGGGGGGGGGCAAGGCAGAATGGAAGTTTGTGAAATCCGCCAGGACAAAATGAGAAGCAGAAGGAAAAAATTAGTCTTTTTTTTTTTTTTTCCCTGGGGTAAGTTGCCGCATGTGAAATACTACAGAGATGAAGTATACATGTCAAGATGGCAAGTAGCAGTGGCATTTCCTCATCGGTGTAGCTTAACTGGGAAAGTATTCGGCTCCGGAGAAGAAGTGATGTTTGTTCCACATATCGTTTGAAATTAATGAGAATTCCTTCTTCGCTTCGAAAAAAGTGTGATGCTTCTTCAACGTATCGTCTGGAACTAAGTGAGAATTCCTTCTTCTACAGAGAATTATTTCAAGCACGGTTGGCCAGGTGACCCAGAAACCTACGATTCCGTCCCCCCCCCTTTATAAAGAGGGGTGGTATATGTGACGTACTACAGACGTGACGTACATGTCAAGACGGTAAGTAGCAGTGAGAAGCACTCGTTGGTGTAGTTTAATTGGGAAAGCATTCAGCTCCGGAGCAGAAGAATGTAAGTTCGAGATCCACCACCGGCAAATTTGGATTTCACACGTTTGATACGATAAATCTTTAAAATGTACACAAAATCAATATAAATATATTTTTAATCGGGTGCAGGAAAGGTCGCTCTGTTGGAAAGATCCTCAGCCAGTATCGGCAGCTGCATTACTTTAAATAGTCTTTGCTCTTTAGACGATGACGTAAAACTGTGCATTACGTACGTAACGTACATGTAAAGACGATAAGTAGCAGTTGTAAGCACTCATCGGTGTGCTTAATTAGGAAAGCATTCGGCTCCGGAGCAGAAGGATGCTAGTTTGAGGGCCGCCACCGGCAAACTTGTTTTCACACGCATATTTATTAAACTGAAGCATTTTTTCTAATGTAAGCCACAGTTTAGAAAAAAAAACTTTCGGGGGGGACGAAGCCTCTTGCCTCCTTCTAAATAAGCACGCACACTTACCCTTCTAGCAACTGCTCGCTTTCCTATCAGTCTCGAGATTAACCCTCCACTTTCCGTAAGCGGCGTACTTTCAGCTGCGCCTAAACCTGCTGGGTGGAAACCCTACCAGAAATAGTTGCCTACTTGATTTTTTTCATGGTTAGAATATTTCAGAGACCATTATCCTATGTAAATTGCTTTCCTGCCCATCCTAGCATAAAACGAGAAAGTAGTGAAGGTGGTTTCACATACACGGTCGTATCAGAATAATATAACCACCCCCGGAATCACAGAGTATCCGCCCACGTGCATCACAGAGTGTACGTGACAAGGTCGACCACACGGAGATATAAGCCGTCGGCCAGGACAGATGAGCCATAGTACGTAACGTGAGCAGAATGGGAAGAGGTAGTGATTTGAGGGGTGACGACGATGTCATCACTACCGCGCCGAGGGTGGAAGACTTCGTTGGCTGTTCGCGAGGTGCTGTAGTAAGTATGGACCAAGAATGGACCGCTGTCACACCAAGTACCTAACGACGTCATAACTGTGGAGCCCAAAAAAAGTATCGACTTCAGAGGTGTACGTCGTCTTCGTCGACTCGTAAAGGGCAATCGACATGCAACAGTGCAGCAATTGACCACGCAAATGAACGCAGGGGGACTCAGGTACGTGTCTCCGATAACAGTAGAGCGAACCTTGTTACGTATGGGTCTCCGGAGTCGAAGCTGCGTCAAGGTGCGCATGTTAACCCAGGTCCATCAGCAACGACGCCTGCAGTTCGTACAGGACTACCGTCATTAGAAAGTCGAAGAGTGGGAAAAGGTTGCCTTTTCCAACGGATCGAGGTTCCTACTCCACAGAAGTGATGGCCGGTGGCGGATATGACGTCAGACACACAAGAACCAACACCCGGACACCTTGTCGGTCAAGTACAGGCCTGCGGTGGCAGTGCGCATGTCTGGGAGATGTTTTTCTCGTATGAAATGGGACCGCTGGTACCGCTGAATGGGTCCCTGAACGCCAATGGCTAACTGTCCGTCCTCGCTGACCACATGCATCCCTTCATGTTGGACGTTTACCCTGGTGGTGATGGTGTCTGCTAACAAGAAAATGAGCTGTATCACGTAGCTAAGTAGGTGCCTGACTGGTTCCAGGAACACGACAGCAATGTCTCCGTTCTCCCTTGGTCGGCGAAATTGCCCGACTTTAGTCCCATAAAGCACTTGTGCGACAATATTTGGATTGACATGCCAACCCAAAACCACGCAATCTCCGGGACCTCCGTGCTCTGCTGCAGTCCGAATGGTCACGTGTGCCTCGGGCAATCTTTCGGGGGCCTTATTGCGTCCATGCCACGCCGTCTTGCCGCTGTCATCCGGGACAAGGGTGGTTATTTCCATTATTAGGTAGGTGGTCATATTATTCTGATATGACTGTGTACACCCCCCCCCCACACACACACACACGCACGGAGAGTTTCATATTGATTTATGTGTTGTCTTTGAAAAGTTCCCCAAGCTCTTGTCTAAAGAGAGGAAGAGAAGAATGAATGCTGGAGCTATTCAGCAGACTTACAGCCGAAATCGCTAAAGAAAAATCGATAGCTGAGTGACCTTCCGTCGAATACTTGGACTACTGACCAGCTGCAGGATGAACGGTGTCCTACGGATGACAACTGCAGAATAACCTTTTTTCCTACATGCGACAAACTGTCAGAAGCTCTTGAGAGTGATAGACGGCTACAGCGACAAGTTGAATTGGCTTATGACTGAGACATGCTCTCTATGTGAGGTTAAGTGAATAAGTTGAAAACTGTCTCCTGTTTAAATGCCAAAATCTTTCGAGCTGCTCATTTCAACGTTTCAAACTTCAGGATAAAATTTTTAATGCCTAGTTAATTTACGATCATGGTTCCTAAATTTTCCAGCAGAAGTAAACATTTGTTATAAAGACTTTCTGTAACTCGAGAACTATCCGTAGAATGATTTTCTGCGCAGATTTAATTTCTGGGCCTACGAGGGAGCACTAATCCAATCAGTTTCTTCGGATCTCCAAGGATTTCTTATAAATGTCATGACACTGCTGTTTCCTTCAAAATAAACTTAAAATTGTGATCTTCAAAGCACATACAGTAATACAGTAGATTCTGCGTCTTTAATTCAGTTTGTAACAAAATTTAGAAACTGTGCAACAGACGAAACGTTGTATCACAGAAGCTTAAGATCTCTCGTATTTTACTTCAGGGGTTAAAATCAGTTATTTACATATCACTGGGCTGCTACTTCGGGCTAAGTGTAGAAATGAAACTCTCTAGCATTCGTATAGGCCCTGTTGCACGAGGAGGTTATTCAGTATCACAACATGGCCTCTGGGACAGAGCACCTATTTCTATGAAAGCGAGAAACAGCCTCCTTCCCTTCTTTCTCTCGGGGAACTGCCAGTATAGATACCATAAGATCAATTTCCATCTTACTTTTGCTATGTAGTATGTACTACTGTATGTATTAGGTGTACAAATAAGTTTTAAAGCGTTTTTTGTGTGACGTATACCGCTAATTTACATATCCGATATTCCCGAGTTGTTGTCATGTGACCGTAAATGGTCCAGAGTATAAAATGTGACACAGAAGTTTGACCAACAGTCAAACCCACTTGCACGTCGGTAGGTGGCAGAAGGCCAGCGATACTGCATTTATTCGACACTGCATTCGTTACGAATTTCATCAAGGAAAAAGTGCTAAAAAAAGCATGTGCATCGATCTGTTGTGTTCTGGGGGAGAATATTGTATGGAAAAGCACGTGTGAGTTTTGGTTTAGACGGTTTAAAGGAGGTGGTTTTGATGTTAGCTATCGAGAATGTAGCGGCGCCCCGCAGAAGGTTGCACATAAGGAACTGCAAGCATTGTTGGATGAAGATTCGTTTCAAACGCAGAAAGAATAAGCTGAACAACTCGGGGTAACTCAAACCTTTTCCAATCGTTTACGTGCAATGGAAAAGATTCAGAAGGAAGGGAAATGGGTGCCACGTGACCTTAGCTATAGAGGAACAAGGAGGAGCGTGCCATGAAGTGTTTGAATCTGTTGAATAAACAACACAGAAAGACTTTCCTATAGAAAATCGTTACGGGTGATGAAAAGTGGATGTGGTACGACAACCCCAAACGCAAAAAACACTGGGTATACCCCGGTGAAGCAACGACTTCGACACCGAAACGCAATATTCACTCCAAGAAAGTTCTGCTGTGATTCTGGTGGAATATGAAGGTTGTGCTCTATTATGAACTATCGGTCTTCCATTCCCAGCAGCATATTAATGCTGTAGAATGAGTGTGAGCATTGCCGTGCAAAATGACTGGTTTATTGTTCAAAAAATCAGAACGATTATGTCGCAGTGCGAGTCTCAAACGATGTTGTAATGCAAACAGTAAAGAGCACTTATTACACTGTTCTTATTATTAGCACTTTTCATTATTATATTCTTACTATTATTAAGATTTTCTGTTGCACTACTATTATCATCCAAAACTTATTACAGTATTATATATATACTCTGTCAAGTCACATTATTGTGACCACTAGCTAATATCCAGAGAGTAACCGCCGTGTGCAGCGCGGACAGCAGCTAGACGGGCTGGGAGTGACTCGGTAAGGTGCTGGAAGGTGTTCACGGGTATGTGGAGCTATGCTGACTGCAGTGCATCTGACAGCTGCTGGAGGGTGCGTGGTGGAGGATCCATAGAGTGAACAGCACGATCATGGTGGCCCCACAGATGCTCAATTGGGTTTAAGTCTGGGGAATTAGGGGGCTAGGGAAGTACTTTGAAGTCTTCATCGTGCTCTTCCAACCGCTCTCGGACATTTCTAGCTGTGTGACACGTCGCATTGTCGTTCTGGAAGATCCCATTGCTGTCCCGGTGGCGTAGTGGTCTAAGCGATAGCTTCTGATCATTCGACCGAAAGGGATCCGGGTTCAAACCCGTGGGGCATGGATGTTGTGTTTTGTCTTTCGGCACTGGCTCTCTCCCTTCCCTGGAAACAGTAGCCCTAAATTAGGGATGGGTGACTGCTTATAGTCCACTGAGTTTGCTCACGGTGGCCGTTAAATCTCCAAGCGAAGAAAAAAAGAAGATCCCATCCGCCTCACGAAAGACAATCAGCATGTTTGGGTGTCTGCAAGGATGGATTCATAACGAATTCGGTCCATAGTGCCTTTCACAGGTATGAGTGGACCCAGGGAATGCCAAGAAAACATTATCCAGACCATAACGCTGCTTCCACCATCTCGTGGTCTACTGTTCTGCCAGCAATGGTTGAAGGGTGTTTACTCTCCGATGTTTCTCGCCTTATACGCCAACGTCCATCCGTTCGATGAAGCAGAAAACGTAACTCATCGGAGAAGGGAATCCCTTGCCTATCAGCGGAGGTCAAATTCCGATACTGTCGTGCAAATGTAAGCCTTTTCTGTCGATGCACCTTCGTTAGCATAAGTGCAGTGATCATCCGTCTCCATCGGAGCCCCATACGCATCAGGGTTCGCTGAACTGTCGTTTTAGACCAGGGGTGCACAACCTTTTTATAAGTGGGGGCCAAGTTTATTTTTACATAATAAGTGGCGGGCCGCAAGTTACCTTTTCACATAGGCACTTGCCAAACCCTACCGCTAAAGCTAATTTTACTATTATCCGAATAACCTATTTTACCAGCAGACAAAAAATGTGTTTCAATACCATTTTTGTGTCCTCTAAATGGTTTAAATCCATTTTTGAAGTTTTTTGGCAAATTGCGTTATTAAGTTATCAAATTACTGATTTACAATCAACTTACTCCTAACTGGAAAAGGTTTAGGGGTATATAAAATAAAATAATACTATCACAAGGTTGTAAAATTTTTATTTTTACAAAAAACATAATTCTTAACATCAAAGTATATAAAAAATTAAAATCAATATATCGTCAAACTGACCATCAAATCAAGTAGTAGCCTAATGCTCCTAATGAGATGCTTGGCATTGTTTATTTTTCAATAGTCTGTCAATATCAGGTTCAATGTTAGAGATGGTAATGCGCAAGTTTCCCTCCAATAGTGTATCACTTAAACGGGAACGACACTTGGACTTTATTTGTTTCATCAAAGAAAACGATTGCTCGCATAAGTAGGTACTTCCAAACAACGTTGCCGGTTTTAAAGCATGATCTTTGAGCAATTTCATTTCTTTCGGTAAGTAATTTTTGTAAAATTCTAGGAGAGAAACTTCAGAGTATTTTGTTTTTAACTCATTGTTACACTGAAGATCAATTAATTCCATCTGGAAATCTAGTGGCACTGACGCAACGTCAGTAGTGAATGGTAGAGAAAACATATCAAACAAAACCTCAAATTTTCTTATATCTTCAAATCGTCTTTTAAACTCATTGTGAAGGTCCACTACAAGAGATGCATATTTAGCCACACTTACATGGAATTCAGAACTTTCAACAAAACTTTTCATTGTTGGAAAATTTGCTAGTAGTCCATTGCTTAGTTGTGACTGCCATAAACTGAGTTTAACCTCAAATGATTTTAATATGTAACACATGTTGTTGATCATGTTGTTTTTACCTTGAAGCTTAATGTTTAATTCATTGAGATGTTGGGTCATATCAACTAAAAAACATAAATCACTCACCCATTCGCTGTTCTCAAAATGTGCTGCTAGTTGAGACTCATTACGACTGTGTAAAAACATTATGATTTCTTGATGCAAGTCATACACTCGTTTCAGCATTTTCCCAGCACTAAGCCAACAAACTTGTGTAAAATAAATAACATCATCATATTGGGATTCCATGTCTGATAAGAATTCTCTCAACTGGCGGTGATTAAGAGCTCCGGCACGAAGGAAATTGACCACTTTAATCACAACCTTCATCACATGCTCCATACGTATGCTTTTAGCACACAGATTCTCTTGGTGTAAAATACAGTGAATAGTAACTAGATCACTGCACTCTTTAGCAAAATAGCTGACAGCCCCTTGTTTACTTCCAACCATGGCAGGTGCACCATCAGTTGATATGCCATGTAGTTTTTCCATATTTAAATTAAACTTCTCTAAAATATTTTTCACTTCACGATAAATATCACATCCTTTAGTTGTGTCTTTCATAGGAACCAATGCCAGTAATTCTTCTGAAATATGAAAATTCTCGTCAACACCACGCACAAAAATACAAAGCTGGGCAGTATCAGTCACATCTGTGCTTTCATCGATTGCCAGTGAGAAGTACTTGAAATCCAATATTTTTTCTTGTAGTGTTTGCTCAATGTCCACTGCCATTTCTTCTGCCCTCCTGGAAACTGTCATTCGATTAAGGCTAATTTTTGATATAATACTTTTTTCTCTGGGAATGCCACATTTGCCACTTCTTCCAAGCATTCCTTAACTAGCTCGCCATCTTGAAACGGCTTCATTCTTTTTACTAAAATCTTTGACACAATAAAACTTGCTTTTACCGCAATTTGCGATTCATCGTTAACCTTACGAAAAAGATTTTGTTGAAATTTTAATTTTCTTTGCAGTTCTTTTACTTTCTCTTTTCGCATATTACCAGAAAATCCGTTGTATTTTGAAGCATGTTTTGTCTCATAATGCCTTCTTACATTGTACTCTTTCATAACACCAACTGTTTCTTTGCAAATTAAACACGTTGCTTTGCTGTTGTATTCAATAAAAAAATATCTCTCACTCCAGGTCTCTTGAAACACTCGACACTCGTCCGTCACTTTACGCTTTTTTACAGACATGATACTGATATTATAATAATAATGTAGAAACTCTGTAAACTGCACACAAGCTGTAACAACACGCAAACAACTCACAAACGTGAACTCTGCCACGACAACAATGATACTCCCAGTGCACGACGTGGCGTCCAGTCAGAAATAACAAACCTATAAATAGCCTTGCGCTACACCACTTCAAGGTCACACAGCGCCCTCATCCTCCCCTGCCGCACAACGATGAGTCGGTGTGTCAGTCACGTGCTCACATCCACTTGTATTGCAAGAGTGACTCCACAGTCAGTCTGAACCTTGCAGCAGTCTGGTTATGCAAAACTTAAAATCTGTCCAATAATTGTTTACTTTTTATTTTTTTTTAACAAACATTTTTATAATTTTCTTATTTCAACTAGGGCCTACAATAATGGGAAAAAATCTCATCATTCACAATATATATATTCACGTTTTCAATAGTATAAAATATTTATCCGCGGGCCGCATAAACTGACTTTGAGGGCCACAAGCGGCCCGCGGGCCGCGGGTTGTGCACCCCTGTTTTAGACACACTTCCGGTAGCCCCTGGTTCATTCGGCTAGTGAGTTGCTTCATTGTTGCGTGTCGATCGGCCCTCATCCACCATCGCAGCCAACCTTCACCTTTCACATCAATGGCACGCCGTGCTCCTCTGTTTCCACATCGTTTATTCGCAATGGTGCCATTTCTCCAATCACGATACACTTTAACCACAGAAGCACGCGAACAGTTCGCAAACTGCGCAGTTTCAGAAATACTGCCACTCTTGGTCCGAAAGCCAATAATCATCCCTTTTTGCAAATCTGATAAATTGCTCCTTTTATCCACGACAGTAACGAGTGACGCGTTTTGAGATTGCCTACAGCACACCTTATATACCCTCCAAGCCAGCTCACGACACGTGCCCTTCTTTCATTGGCTACGCGCTGTTGACGTCAAAAGTAGGACGTGGCCAGAATAATGTGACTCGACTGTGTGTATATATATATTTTTTTTTTTTTTTTTATTATTGGGATTTTAACGACCACCGTGAGCAAATCAGTGGGGTATAAGTAGTCGCCCGTTTCTTATTAAGGGCCACTGGTTTGAGGTCACGAAGAGAGCCAGTGTCGTAAGACAAACACAACATCGATGCCTCACCGGGATTCGAACCCGGACCTAATTCGGACGAATGATCAGAAGCCAGCGCTCAGACCACTGCGCCACTCGGGCAGCACAGTATTATTATTAGCACTTATCGTAACTAACACTATTACCATTATTTTCCGTTTCGGGATATAGCTACTATCATAAGCAGCTTGGAGAGCTATAGACCGTCGAGCGTTCCAGAAAATATCCAAGCCGACCTTCAGGCTTGGCTGGGCTTTTTTTTTTTTTTTTTTTGATAAGCCATGTGAAAAATTCCGAGCTCGTGGCTTGTCCAGCCTGTACTGGAAGGTTTATTATATTGTTAGTGGATTAAAGAAAAACATTTTGACTTACAAGACGAAGAATAACGAGATGGCGAATATCACTGAGTAAAACGAACGACATGGAAGTGCAACCGCTACGAGATGTGTTGATTAATTGCAGCTGAAACTGACAAGCGCCGCTGTAAGATGATCCTTTTTTTTGTTTGAAGGTTTAAGGACCACCGTGAGCAACACGATGGGTTAAAAGCAGTCACCCGTCACTAATTTAGGCCCACTGGTTCCAGGGAAGGGATAGAGCCAGTACCGTAAGACAAACACAACCATGCATCACCGGGATTCGAACCCGGACCTTACTTGGACGAATGATCAGAAGCCAGTGCTTAGACCACTGCACCACGGGGGCGGCGATGGGAGTCTCATATATGGGCCAGTTTATTGCTTTAAATGTTAAAATCAAATTCCATTTTCACTTTGTTGATTTGACTTTGCTTTAAACGTCTGACTGCAACAGCGGTAGGGATTTTAGTGACTAATCTACGTACAATTTTTTGCACACAATGATTTTGTGGTATTTTTTGAAATTCATATTTTGGAAAGGCAGCTCAGCTATGTGACCATGAAATCTAGACGACGGTCAGCTTGACTGCTGTCTAGATTCTGTAAAAAATGTAGAATTACTAGGGATTTGACATTAGTCAGTCTATGGATGTCACACACCTGACTGTCGTTTCCGAGCGGTGTTAATAAACGCAGAGTTAGCAACTAATGCAAGTTTGTTTTTTTCCTTTTCTATGAAATGTTTACATAAAAGGACTTTTCAGCTTCAGGAAACCAGATGACCGAGATTCTGGCGTAATTCTTCCCTACAACGGGGATAAGGAAGTTTGTTTACATGCTTCAAACTTCATCTTTTTTGTATACTTAAGTGTGGAAGATGATTGCGTTTACATTTGTAGCAGAAGTACGTAGTCGGGTCTAAACCTCATCTGTGGGAGGAATTACTAAGCAAAATGTCACATGTTTCTCTACTACATTCTCTGTACTACTGAGGTAGTAGAGCAGCTTTGTTTCTCCAGAAAATTCACGTTTGAAAAAGAACCTTGCGTCATTTGCAATAAGTGGAAGAGAATGCGGGATGAAAATCTGAAACGGAAAGTCTGAGTCTGTGCTGGCCTGGATCCCTGAAGTTTTTTTTTTTTTTTTTTTGTTTGATTGGAGATTTAACGACCACCGTGAGCAACTCAATGGGCTATAAGCAGTCGCCCTTTCTAAATTAAGGCCATTGGTTCCAGGGAAGGGAGAACGCTCATCTCTGATGAATTATCTGCATCTAGCGCCTCAGAACTCGCAGCCATACGTGCAACACTATTATAATTATTACTATTTTTGTTATTATTAAGTTTTTATTATTATTATTATTAGACGGAATTTCGGTACGACTCAGTATCACGCCTTTTCAAATATACAATAGATTCCAGTTAATTGTAACACATTGGGACTTAGAACACTTTGGTCCAATTAAGCGGCTACCCTAATGATGTGAAGCTTTATCCCAAAGAGTTAAATTGGAATGTTCTTCATGAATTATTCTAAATAAACGGCTGCCCTTATTACACGATGGCCCAATTAACCGGAATATGCTGTACTGATCCATAAGCTAATATGACTTTCATATTGTTAGGATGTGATCAAGTCCTTCTGAGAAATGGCGACGAAGCATTTCGGCACCAGAACTGACGGTTCAGTTCTGATTCGTAAGAAAGAACTCGAGCCCACAGCAGTGATACTATATGAATAAGATTTTCACCGTTCATCTTGGCAATGTATGGCACTTCTCCATGCCCAAGTAACACTTCAAAATTGTGAACGTAGTTTCGTGAGTAGCGCTACATTTGCATAAAAGCTCTAGAAGAAAACAACGATCTATGTTTGTGCGAAATCGAACAACAAGGACCACTTCATGGGTCCTCCCGCCTGAGTTATCCAACGCATTCATACGATCGCTTCAGGAAATATCCCCTCAACACATGGTTCAACTGTCCTCTGCACATGAGTGACAGAGTTTCCCAGCAAAACATTGCCCAAAGCATTACACTTTCTCTGCCGGCTTATTTTCGTCCCACGGTACATCCTGGTGCCAAAACTTCCCCAGGTAAACGCCGCGCGCGTACCCGGCCATCCACATAATGCAACAGAAAATGAGATTCATCGGACCAGACGACCTTCTTCCAATCATCCAAGGTCCAAATTTAATGCTCGCGTGTCCATTGTTGGGGCTTTTGACGGTAAACCGAAGTTAGCATGGGCACTCGGAGTAAACTGCGGCTATGCAGTACCATTTTCAGCAGGGTTTAATGTGTTGTGACACGTTACTCCTGTCACCAGAATTCAAATAACTGGTGAGTTGTGCTACAGTATCTCTTCTGTTGGCTCGTACCATACGGGATAGCCTTTGCTCTCCTCTAGCATCGGTGAGCCGTCGTCGGCCCACATCTTGCAGACGGCTCGTGGTTTTCTCTCCTCGGACCAGGTACTAACCGCGATTGACCGTGAGCACCTCAGAAGCCTTGCCGTCTCAAAAATACTCTGACCCAGTCGTCTGGCCATTACAATTCGGCCTTTGTCAAACTCGCTTAAGTCGTGGACGATGACAGCGTGATCAGGACGTTGAACTTGTGTCTAAGAAGCTCTTCCAGCAACTTCCATTAAATCTTTAAGGCGTTTGTCCGAAAAAACAGGACAATATTTTATTACGAGCCGCCGTATAGTTCAGAGGTATCTAATAAGTTAGTAAAATCATGCAATGCATTGATTATGATACGCTTTCCAACATGCCGGAAATCATTACTCAAATTATGAGGATAATGGCTGTGGAATAAATCTCGCTTCTGTGTCCTGACCCTCGACCCCATTTCGATGATATTCAACAGAACCGGTTCAGTGTACCTCTGGAACAACATGATAAAATTTTGTCGCAATTGAAGTATTTTTACGTAAGTTATGAGGTATAAGGGCAATGGAATGGATCCCGCTCCTATGTCCTGATCTTTGACTCCAGGTGGTCCCCTACCACATACTAAAATTTCATCGAAATCGAATCATTTTTACGCAAGTTATGAACTATAAGGGCAATGGAATGGATCCCAGCCCTATGTCGTGACCTTTGACTCCATTTCGTCCATTTTCAATAGGGTTCGTGTGGAGGTGGTCCCCTACCACATACTAAAATTTCATCGAACTCGA
Source organism: Macrothele yani (assembly GCA_039090855.1). Taxonomy (NCBI): domain Eukaryota; kingdom Metazoa; phylum Arthropoda; class Arachnida; order Araneae; family Macrothelidae; genus Macrothele; species Macrothele yani. Next base: position 12,984,109 of record CM076993.1, read on the forward strand.
ACCGTTTTTACGCAAGTTATGACGCATGAGGGCAATGCAATGGATGCCGCTCCTGTGTCCTGACCTTTGACCCCATTTCGTCCATTTTCAATAGGTTCGTGCGGAGGTGGTGCCCTACACATACTAAAATTTCATCGAACTCGAACCGTTTTTACGCAAGTTATGACGCATGAGGGCAATGCAATGGATGCCGCTCCTATGTCCTGACCTTTGACCCCATTTCGTCCATTTTCAATAGGTTCGTGCGGAGGTGGTGCCCTACACATACTAAAATTTCATCGAAATCGAACCATTTTTACGCAAGTTATGGCGCATAAGGGCAATGAAATGGATCCCGCTCCTATGTCGTGACCTTTGACCCCATTCCGTCCATTTTCAATAGGGTTCGTCCCCAGTGGTCCCCTACCACATACTTAAATTTCATCGAAATCGAACCATTTTTACGCACGTTTATGACGCATAAGGGCAATAAAATGGATCCCACTCCTATGTCGTGACCTTTGACCCCATTCCGCCCATTTTCAATAGGGTTCGTCCCCAGGTGGTCCCCTACCACATACTTAAATTTCATCGAAATCGAACCATTTTTACGCGAGTTATCGTGCGGACGGACAAAGCTGTGAAGATCGTGAACCGTATAAAAATCGCCTGATACTGAGCTCTGTTAATCAATGTTATTCTTGTTCTTCAGATAGGAAGGACAGCGGACTTTGACGAAGGCCGAATTGCGACGGCCAGAAGACTAACTCAGAGTATTTCTGAGACAGCAAGGCTTCTGGGGTGCTCAGGGTCAGCTTTGGTACCTTCAAAAAGTGGTCCGAGAAGAAAAACACCATGAACCGCTGGCAAAGGTGCGGGCCGACCGCAGCTTATCGATGCTAGAGGTGAGCGAACACTATCCCGTATAGTACAAGCCAACAAAAGGGACGCTGTAGCTCAACGCGCCGTTAATTTTGTTGTTGGTGACGGGAGTAATGCGTCACAACACAGAATACATCGACACCTTTTGAAAATGGGACTTGTAACGTACCAGGAGATGTGACGTACCTGCCAGAAGGACGCACACGACACAAAGGCAGATAGGAATCAGAATAAAATGTCCGCGTAGCTTAATTGGTAGAGCAACTTATTCCGGAATGAGTGGACCCGGGTTCGAACCCCGGCGCGGATAAAAATGACGGAGAAATTCAATTCATTATAATGGCGCCCGAACTATCCGGATGACCCGGCCGTTCAAAATCTCGCATTGGTGTGATGTTATTTCCACACCGCGAGATAGGAAAAATATGAGCAGCACTTCGAAAGAAAAAGAAAAATAAGGGGGAGATGATGTAACGTACCAGGAGATGTGACGTACCTGCCAGAAGGACGCACACGACATAAAGGCAGATAGCAATTAGAATCAATGTCCGCGTAGCTTAATTGGTAGAGCAACTTGTTCCGGAATAAGCGTACTCGGGTTCGAATCCCGGCGCAGACCAAAAATGACGGAGAAATTCACTTCGTTATAATGGCGCCCGAACTATCCGGATGACCCGACCGTTCAAAATCTCGCATTGGTGTGATGTTATTTCCACACCGCGAGATAGGAAAAATGTGAGCAGCACTTCGAAAGAAAAAAAAAGAAAAAGAAGGGAGATGATGTAACGTACCAGGAGATGTGACGTACCTGCCAGAAGGACGCACACGACACAAAGGCAGATAGGAATCAGAATAAAATGTCCGCGTAGCTTAATTGGTAGAGCAACTTATTCCGGAATGAGTGGACCCGGGTTCGAACCCCGGCGCGGATAAAAATGACGGAGAAATTCACTTCGTTATAGACTGCGTAGCTGCAAGCTGCTCTGATTGCCCATGCTAAGCTCCGTTTACCGTCGAAAGCCCCTACAATGGCCACGCGTGCATCGAAACCTTGAATGATTGGAAGGAGGTCGTGTGGTCTGATGAATCTCGTTTCCTGTTGTACTATGTGGACGGCGGACACGTGCGAGTCGTTTACCTGGGGAAGTTTTGGCACCAGCTTGCACCATGGGACTATAACAAGCCGGTAGAGGAAATGCTTTGGGTAATGTTCTGTTGGGAAACCCTGGGTTCAGTTAATCACGTGCAGGAACCTGTGACGTCTACCACCTACCTGAACATAATTTGCAGCTCAGGTACATCCTTTAATGGCAACGGTATTCCTCTCCAGTAGTGCCTTCTGTCACAGGATAATGTACCACGCTACGCCTCTCGGATTATTCGAGAATGCTTGCGGAACATGAGGTAGACTTCAAGGTAATGCCCTGGCCTCCAAATTCTCCAGACATTAATTCAGTCGAACATCTGCGGTTTTTATTGGAATAGCAAATCCGATCTGCGGCGGCTCAACCACTTAACTTAAAAGAGTTAAAGGATCTATTTCGAATATCTATTTGCAAGTAAATATCTTACCTTTTTGAAGAGTCACTCCAACAAAATAATAGGCGACGAGGAAGAGATTGCTAATCCACTTATATGCACAATTACTCACATACACACAGGTCAGTACAAATAATCACAAACTTCTTATTCGTTTCTCACTTCGCTATTACTGTCTTATCTTCATCGCGGCTCAACCAGAACCAGAACCATCAGCGTACCGCGGTTACGGATCTTACGTCATCCACTATCCACAAATATAATTGCCAGCGACTGGGCTGCCTCTGCTAAGTCTAAGTTCCAACAGATCAGATCAGATCAGATCAGATCATATGTAGAGGATTTTAGGAAGGGAGTGTCTGACTCCCAGGTCTTAAACAACCCTTAGAAATAGGAAGCTAGAAGATTTGGGCTAGAGTGACCCATAGGAAAGTGGCACGGAAGCGAGGTAGAAAGGGGAGGGGGAGGAGACGCCCTTATTTATTTCCGGGGGCCACTACCCGGAGTCCGACGGCTAAACGTACTCATCCGACGCCCGGCGGACATTTAGTGGTTCGAACGTTCGTACCTGCTGGGATCGAACCCGAGGCTTCTCCGTGGCAGTTACGAACGTTGACCACTAGGCCATCCGCGGCGCAAGTTCCAACAGGATTCGCTGGTAACGTATTTAGGGGCAGATACCACAAGACACCTTTAGAAATCTTGTAGCGTCTATGTTTCGCCTGATAAGAGCTGCTTTGGGAGAACGTGCAGGACTAGTGTCATGTTAGGCAGGTGGTCATAATGTTTCAGCTTTTCGGTGTTCACTGAATACAATCATTTGGACCTGTTTCTTACGAGTTGAAAAGAGAAAGTCCCAATGTAAACGTATATTGTGGTGTTACAATCAATGAAGTCTCCAGTTGTTTTTCGTTCCATAGTTGCACGACGATAATGAGATGGACGTAATTATATTCCAGCAGGACGGTGAACCCTACCCAAGCATTGGTTTCTTGAGGTACGTGAATTTTTTGATAAAATACTTCATGAAAACTGGTGTGGTCGTGGAGAACCAGTTGGCATGGGCATGGTCGATCTCTTTTCGTTATGTCAAATCGTTCTTTTTTTTTTTTTTTTTTCTGTAAATGTCCGAACGTTATGGAAGATAGATATGAAACACCACATCACTGCTGCATTCGAAACTATTCCCCCACGAATAATTGACTTGGTAAATTCTGGCTTCATGGTATCATTTATGCCGTGGAAACCAAGGAGAACATGCTAAATTTCGGTGACTGTTAAGGAACATCAGGATTTTTTGTTATGTATGTGTTAAATTTGTAAAAGTAATCTTACATAATTTAAGTTGTATGTATTTTTACCTTTATATCACATCTATCTAACACCCTGTAGTTTAATTGCATTGCGTGTAGCTGTGTTCCATTACTATATATTACATGTATATAACAGATGTGCAATTGTATAGTCTGACTTATTATTGTATAGTTAAAGGTTTCAAGTAAATCCGTGTGAAAATTATTAAAATAAGTGTTGAAGCTTCTCGTTTTCCATTTCGGTATTTAAATACGGTTTGAGTTTTTTAAATGGGAAGAAATTATAAAATATAATCAATAACTACCAGTAACGACCATAGCTTTCCGTGTATTAATTTATGAAATTAATATTTCATTGAATCGAGGGACACTTCTTTTTAAAGGTTTTCATGTTTTGTTGTAAATATACTTTTAAGAAATAGTAAAATGTTTTCACAACTGTACAAATTATTTCAGCTGCACCGCGTAGGGGCGTCAAACGCAGTACCACTTAACGCCCTGTGAACCTTAAGCCATTGCCTGTAAGCGTAGGCCATACATACACTGTTGCTACCATCGTCCCGTTGGTTATACAGCTCTTTCAGATGACAGTTTTTCTCTGACGGCATTCATCGGTGTTTTCGTAAGTACAGCTTCTATTTTACTATTTGTTTTTTTCTTTTCAAGCAGTATTGATCAAGGATAAGCAGCACTTCTCTTTTGTTTGTCAGTTTGGGAAAAACAAATTCTAATGCAAGGGCCATTTTAACCAAAGAGCACCGAAACATATTTCAAATACAACGAAACCTGTTTAAAACGGAACCCAAGGGATTGGAACTCTTTTCCGTTTTAGGTCTCCGTTTTATACCAGTGCATCAGTAAAAGTCTCTTTTATTATTATTATTATTATTTTTTTATTGGAGGTTTAACGACCACCGTGAGCAACTCAATGGGCTATAAGCAGTCGCCCGTCACTAATTTAGGGTCATTGGTTCCAGGGAAGGGAGAAAGCCAGTGTCGTAAGACAAACACAACATCCATGCCTCACCGGAATTCGAACCCGGACCCCTTTCGGACGAATGATCAGAAGCCATCGCTTAGACCACTGCGCCACCGGGGTGGCGTAAAAGTAATTGAAATGTAAACATTTGAATTTTTAATACAGATCTGTAATTAGTGATTATTTAAGAGAACGCATAACAAACAATGGCAATTGCGAAGGCAAGATCAAAAGGAGGATCGGAATGGCCAAATCTGCTCTGGCAGGGCTTACAAAAATCTGGAAGGATTACCACATCAGCAAAACCACCAAGCTGAAGCTGGTTAGAGCTCTCGTGTTCCCCATCGCAACTTACGATTCTGAAACATGGACCTTAAATGCAGCATGTCGCATACGAATTGAGGCGTTTGAAATGATCTGCTACAGACGCATGCTGAGAATATCCTGGGTTGTGCATAGGACTAATTCATCAATCTTGAGAGAGCTCGGTGTAGACGCGCACAAGCGACTTCTTCCGACAATCCAACGACATATGCTAATCTTCTTCGGCCACAACATCCGGCGAGACGGTTTAGAAAAACTTTGTATTCAGGGGAAAGTCGACGGCAAAAGAATGAAAGGAAGTCCTCCATACAGATGCATCGATCAAATAAAAACTCTCACAAATTTATCGGCTGCAGAAATCATGAGAACTGTGGAGAATAGACAGGAATGGCGAACCTTGGTAGTCAAGGTTCGCCATTTCTGTCTAATCTCGACAGGATGTGAATTGGGTCACGACGCTCGAACCAAGCAACGAAGAGAGATATAAAGAGAATATATTGTTCGTAGTACCTTAATCAATTAAAATTCCAAACTTCTATTTTTTTTAAATTATCCAACATTAATTTCTGTACAGTAACATTTACAAAATGACGCTCAGCGGCAGCACGTGGTCTGCTCATTAACTGAAATAATTCATTCACTTGGGAGAAGTGCGAAATCTCGAATATCCTGAATGTTTTGCAATGCTTGATGTTGATAATTTTCGTATCCAATTCGAAATATTTTTCTTTGACATCTGCCGATTCACCGTAAATTTCCTTGAACGAAAAACTGTGCCTCTTTCGAAAACACTCTAACCGTCCTTTTGAAGCATGAATTCTTTTCCAATTTTGTTTTTTCAACATATCTTGCTTGTGTTTGCTGCATAGGGCTTAAAATTGGTAAACTTTTCGTTGAGCTTTTACCTTTACGTCACTGCTCTGTTATTGCGTCTTTGCGCTTTAAAATGTCATGAATTTATATTTTTCCGAAATTGAAATTCTCTTCCAAATGTTTGATATTCACACTTTACACGGTCGTACCAAAATACACTGAAAAGCAATTGAATTAGAGACAGCTGGCGTTATGCACCTGTGGCGCTGTGGGCGGCCCTGTAAACGGAAACGACATGACGTATGCAGCGGTCCGACAATATAAGGAGTGATGCGACGGGAATCAGTAAGAGCCGGACGCAGTATGGGTAAGACGAAGGATCTAAGCGCATTCAATCGTGAGCAAATTGTCGGGGCCCGACGAATGGGTCACTCCATCTCGGAAGTCGTGCAGGCACTGGGATTTTTACAAGCCACTGTGTCACGGGTGCACTGTGAGTACATCGAATCCGGTAAAACCATCCCTGCAAAGGCCAACTGCCGTGGACAACAGCGTGTGGATGAGCGGGGTCATCGTCGGCTAGCTCCCATTGTAACAGTGGATAGACGAGCCACAGTGCAAGAAATCACTCGGCAATTTAACGCTGGTGCACAAAAACGTGTAAGCAGCCACACCAGAACCATCTCCTCGCTATGGGGTACAGAAGCCATCTTCCTACGAGGGGTACCGCTGCTGACCGCACATCACAGGGTGCAAAGATTAGCATGGGCGCGGGAACATCGCCACTGGACCCTAGGCATGTGGAAAAATGTTACCTGTACTGATGAGTCGATTGTATATGCGGATGGCAGGATACGAGTACGGCGCAAACCACATGAAACGATGGATCCTTCTTGCCAGCAGGGTACTCTTCAAGCTGGTGGGGGTGGAATTCTCGTCTGGGGACTGTTTATGTGGACTGAAATGGGGCTCCTGTTGCGTGTGACATCGTCCCTCACAGGTCAACGTTACCGGGATATCCCGGACGACCATTTGCACCCGTTTGTGCGACAAGACAATGCACCGTGCCATCGCTCCCGAATTGTATCCGAATGGTTGGATGAACATTCCACCGATTGAGTTCAGGTGACCTTCCTTGGCCAGCTAGGTCACCTGAACTCAATCCCATCGAGCAAATCTTGGATGCCATCGAAAGAGATGTTCGAGACTCTGACCCACCTCCATCAAATCTTCGTGAACTGTGGGAGCTTTTTCAGAGGTCGTGGATCCGTATGGCTTCCCAACGCTTCTGGTGTCGTGTCGATTCTATGCCGAGACGAATCGCCGCCATCGTCAGAGCGAAAGGTGGTGCTACACGTTACTAGACAGGTATATCTAATTCAATTGCTCTTCAGTGTAATATGACCACCTACCTAGTAATAAGAATAACCACCCTTGGCCCGGATGACAGCGGCGAGATATAGCGTGGCATGGACGCAATGAGGCCCTGCAAGGTTGCCCGAGGCACACGTGCCCATTTCGTATTGCAGAAGAGCATGGAGGTCCCGGAGATGACGTGGTTGTGGGTTGGCACGTCAAACCTGTCGCTTCAAATAGTCCCACAAGTGCTCTATGGGACTGAGGTCGGGCAATTTCGCCGGCCTAGAGAGAACGGAGCCATCGCTGTCGTGTTCCTGGAACCAGTCAAGCACCCATTTAGCGACGTGGTACGGCGCATTGTCTTGTTGGTAGACACCATCACCACCAGGGTAAACGTCCGACATGAAGGGATTCATGTGGTCAGCGAGGTTGAACAGATAGCCATTGGCGTTCACGGACCCATCCAGTGGTACCAGCGGTTACAGGTCATACCAGGAAAACATTCCCCAGACATGCACACTGCCACCACCGACCTGTACTTGATCGACAAGCGTGTCCAGGCGTTGGTTCCCGTGTGTCTGATGCCGTATCCGCAACCACCCGTCACTTCTGTGGAGTAGAAACCTCGATTTGTCGAAGAAGGCAACCTCTTCCCACTCTTCGACTGTCTAATGACGGTAGTCTCATACGGAACTGCAGGCGTCTTTGCCGATGGGCCTGGGTTGACATATGCGCCCTGACGCAGCGTCGACTCCGGAGACTCATGCGTAACAGAGTTCGCTCTACTGTTGTCGGGGACACGTACCTTGGTATACCCCAGCGTTCATTTGCGTGGTTGCGCGTTGAATGCCCTTTACCAGTCGACTGGTAAAGGGCATAAGACAAACACAACATCCATGCCTCACCGGGATCCGAACCCTTCACAAACGAATGATCATAAGCCAGCGCTTAGACCACTGCGCCACCGGGGAGGCCCCAAAGAGATTAAGAGCGACGTACGTCACAAATTAAACTTCAAAAATATTATTACACTTGTTCAAAAAATTACATAGTGTCTGACAACGTACGCCACACATTGTGTACGTATACTATATATACAGTATACATGTATAGCCCCCTCCAACAGAAATTCCTGGGTGTGCCACTGAGTGGTCATATTATTCTGATACGACTGTGTATTTTTCGTGCATTTCAATAACTTTAACTTTTGGTATCAAAATCGAGATATTCTTTGGTGCCATGGTAAAAGACAAACGAACAAACAAACGCAACTCACAACAAGCAAAGGTTTGTGAATGATCGTATTAATAAGTAAATGCTAAAAGAATTATATCAGTCTCGTTGAAATCCGTACGAAACAACCAGCTGTATTGAGACATTGGACTTTGCATCCAGCAAAGAGAGCAACGCTAGTGACATGAACGCGGCAATTGCTTAAGAAAAAGCCAAACAGTGGATGTGCTTCAGTTTATATTTGTGTAAACAACTAAAAAGTAATCTCTCTCTTTCTCTCTCTCTCTCTCTCTGTTAATTCTCAGAAGGTTCTCAACGGAAGTTCCAGTTCTATTCATGAAGAGCCCCTAGCACATTCGGCAGCTGACTGTCCAGCTAGGAAACGCACGTAACTTGGAGAAAGCTCACGGTGTGGAAGGAAAGCTTATCCCAGTATTCGCAGCACGGAGACACTAAATTTGCAATCGGGAAATGCAAGGAATGTGTGTACTTAGCCATCTTTAGAGGAGTGAGAGAAAAAGCATCGTAAAAAAATTTTCTGACATTCACAAGTCATCTTCCTTTATTCATTTCGTGAATTTATAAAAAATATTCCTGATACCTTTTCCGTGAAATACCGCGGAAAAAAACTAAATTTTATGGGTGTTTCGTATGCCAGAAAAATACTGAATTTTCAGAAACATTTCCTCAATTCCTTTCGTATATTAATTATCAATTCCTTTCATACATAACGGTAAATTCCCATTTTTAAGAGATGTTAACGAAAAATTCTGAATTTTCAGAAACTTTTTCGTAATTCCTCTTTCGTATATTAATCGTAAATTCTCGTTTTTAAGACGCGTTAACGGAATTTTTTTAATTTTGAGAAACTTTTCTACAATTTCTTTCGTATATTAACCGAAAAATTATGTTCTCGCTTTTTCCGTATCCGCATGACAGAAATTTGACGGTAATACGAGAGATTCGCGGGAATATACTTGAGGTTTGATTAACTATTAAATTTCAATCGTCTGTCCGAATATCTGATTATGAAGTTCTGTAGTGAGATCAGATATTGTGGATAGCATATCGCACGATATTTTGGTTATTGTGGCGCAGAATATTCCTCCCCCTCTCCACCTATTTGGTGCACCAGTTACTGTGCATTGTTACTGTAAGAAAGGTGGGTACTTAAATTATTGTACGGCTGATTGCATGATGCCTGTATATTAGTGTGGACCCCTTAAAGACAAAAGCTATAAGGAGCAAATTTTATATTTAGGGGTCTTGTGAAATAATACTATGAAGTAGCAGATTTCATCTTTCGTTAAACGTAATTGATAATTTGTCAGTTTAAAAAGACCTCGAGTTTTGAAACATTCTGTTGCTTCAAAAAATCGCGATGAAAAAAAAATTGCTATTTACGATAAGTTCCCTTACAGAAAGAATAAAGTGACGTACTGCAGAGGTGAAAATATGTGTCAAGACGACAAATCTGCAGCGAGACATTCTGTCCGCGTAGTTCAGTTGGGAGAGCGACATACTCCGGAGTGTGTGTGTGGGGGGAGGGATACGAGTTCGATGCCCGTCGCGAACAAACTTGTGTTTTCACATTGGTGCCCGATTGTGGAAAATGGATCCACTGGCCCTTGGGTTCTTCGAAAAATGTGTGATGTTTGTTCCACACAGTGTTTGGGATTAATGAAAAATTCCTACTTCGCTTCAAAAAAGAAAAAAATTAAGAGGAAGATGATGTGACGTACTACAGAGGTGAAAACATGTGTCAAGAGGACAAATCTGCAGCGAGACATTCTGTCCACGTAGCTCAGTTGGGAGAGCGACTTACTCCGGAGTGAGGGAACACGGCTTCGATGCCCGTCGCGGAGAAACATGTGTTTTCACAAAATTTATTTACAAACCTATTCAGAAAAATAATAATGTTCAACATAAAACAAAATGATTAATTAACCCTCATTGATAGTGAAAAGTGTTTAATCATCTCGTGATTCAGGTCGTCTTTATTCCTACTGTAAACAATATCAAGGGGTGTCTTTCTACGTCGGTCGGTCGGTCGTGCGTTTCGCTGCCATTGAAGACGTACCGTGTTCGAATCCCACCAGGGGGAAATGATTCGTTCATTTCATACGCCAGGAAAGGATGTCGTCTAAAAAGGCTGAAAAAGTCAAGATCGAAGTTTTCGCGAAGTTTCTTTATAAAAACGGAAAATCTCGAAACTGACTTTTCTGAAATAAACGAAATTACTGACAACGGAAAACCTGTCAGTTACAAACGGAAACTTTTCAAAACTGAAATTTCGTTAAAAGACTGAGACCTACCGGCAACTTTTCTGCATGTCATGTTCAGAAATTTTCCGTGGAATCACACCACTTATTTCTTTACAGTATGAAAAAGAAAAGAAAAGCAGATGCAACGAGCTTGGGGTAGGGGGTGATTATGGGGATCAGACAGGGATTGATACCGCTCTTGTATTCCCCCGAAGACAATGTGATCAGGAATTTTTATCTTCAACAGTAGTATGCCCTTAGGTTAACTTGAAGTGCACCTAGATGCTGTAGCGCGACACTTAAGGCGTTTGTTCGCTTATCTGCACTGAAATATAGCCCCCCCCCTCCCTTGCTCGCTCGAAAAAAAATCGAACTGAAACTGTGAAAGAATAAAAAAACAAAAAACAAGATGAGTTGGAAACACTGTTTCATGACACATAAGCCTCGATAAAATGACAGCAGATATGAAATAGCCAGTTATAAAACATTAGAGCATTCACAAACATCATAACTGTTTTGTACATCACAGTTTAATTCAAAATATACATTAAATACAAGATTACATGTAAAATGGCAAGTTTCTGCATTTCGTGCAAAAAAACACGTGCTTTAACATTCGAAGGTTAGATACTTGGACACCCTAGGTCCAAGGTAAGGCTCATGCATTGTGGAAGATCCATGCGGTTTTGAAAGACTTCTCTCTAAAATTGGCAGATGTGCCGTAAAACGATTAAAAATTTATTCGTACTGACCCTAAAAAGTGAACTTTCTTTGTACAACTATTGATTACACATGCTGATTAAAATAGTCAGCCATTAAGAAAAGTTCTAGAGTAGATTTCAGGCCCTTCTCGGAAAAAAAAATCTAAACTTTAGAAATGCGGTTAATTGCTACTGCCTAATTCACTGACAAAACAGCTATTTACTTTGCCATTTGTTTGTACGCTTATTTAACTCAATGGTTTATTATGAATTTAATTTTGATTTGCGTATGCATTTTTTGGTGTTTATGTGGGGACAAGTCCTTGTTAAGCAAAGGAAGACAAGTAAATGCATAAATGAATAATAATTTAATGATTAATGATTATTTACTAGTTGATTATTGCCACATATTTACATAATTTAATTCTTACAGAGACGCTTTTAGGCGCATACCAACTCCAGTATATATTAACATTGGAACTGGTTGCGTAGTTACATCAGACGATAAAAGGCACTTCTGCCGCTGCTATAGCAACAAGCCAAAACAGTAAATATTCTCACTTGCTTGACTTGACTTACATTCACGCTTTGTTTATGCGACAGCAGCGCCGCCACAAAAAAAAATTCAGCTTTTATCTTTTGCACGATCAACGTCTGTAGCTATTAAAATCAAAACGCACTTTCTAAAAGTACCAGGACATAATTTATTGCCTTGAAAACGCCTCCTAGCGGAGAACGAAATCTTAGTGATTCTATATACCTTTTACGCCAGTAAATAAATGGATTTTACTAAGCTATAAGCGTTTTTTAATTGTGCATAATCTGGTGTACTTTGAACTAGTATATTGTTTATAAATTTTGAAGATGACAATCTGTTTTTTGGTGTAAATGTAACAAGGATGGTAAGTCAGATAAAATCCGAAAACTTGAAAATTTCATCGTCCAGGAGCGGGACTCGAACCCGCGTCACCCAGATAGCGCCCGGGTATGCTAACCAATACACCACTTAGAACGATCAAGTCTCAAGCTTCCGATTAATTTGAATATAACCATCACAAGATTCGCTAGTCAAAGCAACCGGCATTCATGTTTAGCGCATCTGGAGGTTAAGAATCCTGTCCCGTGATTGCCCGGAGAAGCAGATAAATCATGAAAGAAAGAAATGGTGTAGTGGTTAGCATACCCGGGCGCTATATGGGAGGCGCGGGTTCGAGTCCCGCTCCAGGACGATGGAATTTTCGAGTTTTCGGATTTTATCTTACTTACCATCCTTGTTACATTTACACCAAAAAACGGATTGTCATCTTCAGAATTTGTATTAAATGGTGTAATCCCGTATTTCTTTCATGATATTGTTTATGTTTGGCACGGTATCGACACTTCTATTAGCCGAATTAAATATATATATATATATATACTACAAAGTAGAGACGGGAATAAAAATTTATTTAACAATGACAAAAACAACAAAGAAAACCTCAAAACCCAACAGGCATGAGTAAAAAATAAAATAAAATAAAGAAATAATATATATATATTTCTTTTTAGTGTTCGATAGATATATCTATGCGTAAAACTTTTTATATCTGCATTTCTTTCTTTGCACGTTACTAGGCAATGTAGTTATGTATTTTTGATTTTTAATTTTACGGTATTTCCATTTCTAACTGTCATATTAGAAAACTCGGCGAGATTTAGCCATGATCAATACCATCCACACAGTACTTGATTTCCCAAGAGCATTATTTCACAGATATGGCACATATATGTACGTTTGCAACACCTTTTAAAAGTCAGATTTAAAACATTCTTGATTCAGGTTCTGCAACCATCATGACTATAGTGTTTCGTACTTTTTCCAGCTTTTCTGATGCAACATTTTGTCTCCCGTGACGTAAACTTTGATTTTTCGTTCAACAACACTTGAGCTTTTTCAAGTTAGATTATGAAATCCGCAATGCCTCGTTCTAAGTGAGATCAATATTTTACATATGTCTTCTGATTTTTTAAATATTTTTGCACTGGGGGAGGCGCAAATAATGTGTTTGCACTAGTCACAATATCTACATTCGAAAACGTCTTTTTCATATTACTCAATTTTCTTTTTAATTCTCTTATTAACCAATATTTTCTACTCATTTTTCAGTTTTCTAATGCAAATTGCTCTTGGTGAGTGGCTAAAGATTCGATTATTTAGGATACTACTTAGCGCGAAGTTTAAAATAAGACAAAAAACCCACCATTGTTGGAGTCACTTCGAGACCAAAAGACACGCTTATTACACCAAAGAATTCCGTGTCAAACTTCCGGTTAATGCATTTTTTTTAATTCTTTCATGAGCACATTAATTTAATTACTTCCACTGACGAAACATGTTTTTTTTATAAGAAAACCACGAAATTGTTTCATTTTATTTTCTATATTGCGACTCTTAATGATATACAATTATATAATGATTAATTTAAATATAATTAATATTTTTAATATTGGCACTCTAAATGAGAACGGCAAGGCTTGGGTATGAGCAAAATACGTTGGACTCGGTCATAAAGACATCAAATGGTTCGAGAGACATTTTTCTTGCCTCAGATTTTAGTTATTTCAACTTACCTTCAATCATATTCATTAAAACACACACACACACACACACACACACATACATACATACATACATATAGGCGCCGACTTTTCATGAATGCCACGGGGGCGAACCAAAAAATCACGGGAAAGTAGCATTCACTTTTAAAATTGATCGTTGTTTGACCACACACATATACAAGCACATGCGCAGTAAAGCAATAACATATAGTACAAGAATAATAATATATTTCAACTTCATGTTTGATGGAATTTTAAATTCCCATAGTAATTATACTATCGAGAAGGCCTAAAAATATCGTCTTTGAGTTTTATATATACATATATAATACACAAATATGTAAAATATATTTATAATCGACCAAAAACGATATATAGTCTCTGAGTTTTGCACATACACATACACTCATTTCCCAATTTATTCGGAGCACCACCATGTTATATCCTTGTGAGAAGAAACATTCAATAGCCTGTAACTTTTTAAATACCATGTTAATGAAAAAATGCCACACAACAAATATTGTTCATCTCTATGATCATCATATAGATCATTCATCGGCCACTCCGACTGCAGTGCTTTACTATACCTCTGTTACAGTTTATTGCCTCTGTGGGAATTGATGAGAAACTGGCTACTATATGGGTAGACGACAACCCGACTGCTTATCGCCTGGCCTAAAGCCTAGAGGCGACAAGCAGATGACTTGAAAAGATCATTGTCCTTGCGTGCCTTCTGGTAGAGGAGCCAGAACAACAGTGATTCTTCCTAAGACATTGGATGAGAGCTGGGATAAGGGGGAGGAACAGGGCAGCACTAACGACATCAAAGGATCGATCCCGGTGACTCTTGTTTACAATTTCTCAACCGAAAATAGCTCGCGGTGGTCGCCGGAGCACCCCAGTATCTCCCCTTCTCTCTTTGTGAAAAGAGCACAGTTAAGGTGGACGTCAAGTAATTTTGCTTCCTATACTCAGTGTTTCTTTCAGGCATACATCCAGGGGGCGAAGCCCTCCCACAAACGACCCCCCGAGACATTTTAGGTTACCGAGCCAAATTTTAATACATTCAGGCTATGATGAAAAAGGAAGTTTCGTTTCTTTTTATGCTACAAATATTTATCCAATTATATATTTTTTAAATATTTGTTCAAATGGTACTAGTTATAATTTATTTTATTAAAAAGTGTATTACGACGCATGGTATTCTTCAAAATGTAATAATCATACCTAATTGTCTGGGAATCGTGATTCAGGATCAAAAGTGCGTTGAATGCATTTTAATAGATGAACATTTCAAGCCTGCGGAACTCCCCCCCCCACCCCTTCTTTAGCTGAAAAAAGTTTGTTATTCCTGAAATGTTTGAAGAAGTAGTAATTATATCAGAGATGTATATAGAATTTTTCTTCGGGGGGGACGAAAATAATTAATAATTGAAGAAAAATTAAAGCATTTTTTTAATGTAAGTCGATACATTTTTATTAAATTAAGGCATTTTTTTCTAATGTAAGTCGCATTTTAACCAAAAAACAAAAAAATGACGCATTTTCTGGGGGGGGGGTAAGGCCCTCACTAAATGCGCCCCTGTGCTAGATATCTAGTAATTACTTCTATATATATATATATATATATATATATATATATATATATATATATGTAAATATAGTAGTTAAAATTATATAGCAAATGGAAAACTTGCCCCCTCTAGGGTTCCATTTGCCCCCCGCCCCCAGGACAAAAAGTCCTGAAAGAAACACTTCCTATACTTCCAATGGAAAAACTTCTGTATACATTTTCTTCACAATTAATGCGTTCCCAAGGATGAAAATTTGAACATTGATTAAAATAGCTTCATTTTATAACTTGGAATACTTAATATTTTCTAAAACATAACCATAATTATGCAATCC